>CM032814.1:10632919-11232919 GCA_019155185.1 Beaufortia kweichowensis
GATGTGTAACTTGTTAAAGCCCTAAAAACCACACATCAACCATAAAAGCCATAACTATAATAATCCAAATGACTCCAATGATGGGTTAAAAAAATGAAGTTTTTATTTACATAAAAAGAGTGTTGGTTCAGATATAATTTTCGGGTTGAGTGAAAAAAGTCTTAAATCCAAGGACTTTGTCTGGTATTAATGTTACAGGTTATTATGTGTCTTGCTACATTTAGACAAAACGGTGGTAGATCACACTGAACCACAACTTTTATTTTCTAAGTATTTACAGATGCTTTTACTGTCCACATTTAGATTTGATTTAATCTAAACGGGCCAGAAATTACATAATGAGGGAATAAAGTCAAACTAAGTGCCAACTGTGAAATAATGAATGCTTTCTGAACAGTTTCTTTCTCTTTTAGGGACATCTTGACACTTCCTCTCAAAGTCCAAAGAAGTGAAGAGACATTCTTGAGTGGTGAGTATTCACCCTGTGGCAACTTGCACAAGTTTTAATGGGTTTATGTGTTTGATTTTTTTCCAGAGGTGGGGAATTTCACACATGAATAGACCGGACCTCTAACATCAAACAGGCAGAGCTTATCGACCGTTGACTTTCTTACCATGCTCTGAAGAAGACTAAGAACCAAAACATATAGGTTTATTTACATTTCTGAATTAGTAGGGAAATGTGACTGAGCAGCAGCACTACCAACTGGATCATTATAATACTTTAAATACTAAAAACATGTGTAGAAAATAGCACATTTGTGTGCAACTCCTGTGTACACTATAGACAAAAACGATAACAATAACTATATTAGCATCCACAACAACGGATAATAACAATACCGACATCCAAAAATAGGATATCAGTAACTGATGACGTTTTTAAAGCTGAATGTCTCTCCTCCAAAATCAGACCGCAGAGGGACATCTTTCATCTTTAATTGAATTGAATTGAATTATTTTGGTTTTCATTGTAAGGTAAACAGCAGACTGGAAATTCTTCAAAATAATAATTTAAGGTTGAGTAAATGATGGCATGATTTTCATTTCAAAGTGAACTGTCTCTTTGAAACGGGAGTCTTATAGATGATGAAGCTTTAATATTTATTTAAACAAAGCTAATGCACTTTTCAGAGTAGAAAACTCTTTACTGATCAGTAACTTTTCTATATTACGTCAAATGATTTTTTTTTATTGGTTGTGCAGTAGTGATTCATCTGTTGAAACATCTGTCCTTGTAGCCTTGAGGCAAAAGCTACAAAACAAATCTGGAGATTAAAAGGATGAACATCAAATCAGCACAATTAAACCTGATTAACATAATAAACTCAGAGAAGGTCTTATGAAGTCTTTCAAATGACCAAACAACATATCTCCATTTATATAATATGTCATATATCATCCACGTTTATATATTATATCATAAACTTGAAACATTTTTAGCTAGAGAGGTTATTTTTTAGAGAGTTTTATGGCTTCTGTATTTTTGCAACAGTATTCATTTGATAAATTGTTTATTAATGGCCATAAATAAGTTGTATCTGTCATGTACAGTATTGGTCCATGACATATTTTGTACAGAAGGCCAAAACTAAAATATTTTAAAGCAATGTTTGAAATGTAATTCTTTGTGGCTTTATTTTTTGATTATTTCCCCATGACCAAAAAGTTACAGAGAATGTATGCAATGAAATAAGGACCATTTTATTTTAAATTAAAATAACTTTATTCCAATTTTATGCTCTCATTTACAGAGATGATAACGGTTAAGATATTCAAAACATTCAAGGCTACTGAGCAGCTAAATCTCTAAAAGAGTCTGGCAGGGTCATAGCGGTCTCTCAGTAGACCAAATGTGCAAGACGGAAAACTCTGTCCCGCAAGACCTCTGGAGCTACGGTAATGTAAAACATCAAATATTAATGGTATGTTAGTCTAGTGTGAAAGAGCCACATGTTTGTGGAATATATTTTTAAACCTCACAATCAAGTCTGTAAAAAGCCATAAAAGCCACAAACATTCATTAAATCAAAACATTTAGTAGATGCTAGGACTCGCTGTGCACCTACTTTGTATTCAGCGGTTAATGAGAAATACACCTACACCCATATATTAATGAAATGTCTATTCAGTAACAATCTGATTGCAGAGGTGGTTTAATCAGCTTATTTACAATTTACAATCCAAAACTCAATTAATGTTTGTTTAAAACAAAACAAAAGATATTTTTGTGTGTAATAAATTATCAATATTATCGCAAAGAACCTAAAGTACAAAAGTACTTTAGTATCTTTGAATAATCAATAGATTATTGTTTGCTGGGCAGACTGCCCTTCTCAGTGAATAACAACAATTGACACTCATTGTGAGTCACTGAGCATTGTGAGAAGTGGATTATTAGAAGCTTATTTGGTGAAGATCCAATTCAATTCAACAGTCCAGCTGAAAGCCACGTCAAGTGTGTTTCCAGTAGAAATGCGTTATACATGGATGAGTGAGGTGAGAAAAAGGTTTTGACAGAGCCTCTGACACAGCGGTTAACCTGTGAAAAATCCATTTCCTTTTTCTGATTGATCCATATGTGTGTGAATGAACGCACATGTGCACGTGTTCGCGTTAGCCAGTGACAAAGAGAGGTCACGGATAATATCGTTCAATTCTGAATATGATGGATCAAAATCTAAATGCTGAATGTTCACACTATTATCTTTAGAGAGTATAAAATTCACATACTATTCACTGCAGTGATGGCGAGAATTAAACCAGTTCTGCCAACAGCATGTGCAGAACCCCGCGACTGATCTTTTCATGCTGATTTAACAGGAAAATTACACAGATCAGTGTTGTAAAGAGCAGATCTGGTGTCTAGTGTCTAATCTGTTAAAGCCAATCTTCAGATGTAGCATTGGCAGGCATGAAAAAGCACCACAGCATAATGCCAGCATCCATCTCATTTACACCACTGTCCTCCTCCCTCAGCATTGCTATGCAGACAGGCAGCATTACTCACAAAACTTCCTAAGCTGTTTATATAAGCTTTAAATGTGATTGTAAACCATAACTCTACAGAAGGCGGACCACCAGAGAGCTGGAGAGGTCATGAGAGGTTATAAAATGTACACTTTTACAAGTTCCATTGTTTTGGGTAACAATAAGAACTGGAGGCTCCACACGTGCACCTTCTTAATGTCAAGTCAACAGTTCATAAATAGACGCAACCTGCTGTTTCTCTTTGAGATTTAGCATTGCCACCCAAGTCATAACATGTCATGCTATGGTAGACAGGACATTAGATGTGTAAAAATGCAGCGGTTCTCGAAATCAATAAGTCTTGACTTATCATTGGCTAATAGACAAACCATCTCATCACGATTACAGGATTTATGTTTCATGTTCTATTAGCCTAACATTTTTAACTTTTATCATTTTTGATCATATAAAATGACAGAATTTGGCATTATGGGTGCATAAATACATATCCGGATACTGTGGATATGATCATGTAGAGAGGTACGGCTATAAATAAGTTAACTTATCCTGTGTCCGTTTAATAGAAAGTTTTAACCCTATACAATCATTTCATATTTGTTACAATAATCTGACATCATATAATATCCACATCTTATCTCAGCAATCAAGACTGTAGTTTTACTGCCACCCAATGTTCTTATACGTATACTACAACCCCACAAACACTAAATAATACTGGAACATGTAGAGCTTGTCAATTGTCATATAGTCAGGTTGTATTTTTAGACAACTGCATGTTAAGACACTAATTAAGGGTTTTTATAAAAGTTTAGGCTGGTCCTAATGTTACTCTTCTGTTAGTAAAAATGTAAACACAAAATGTACAGTATGTGACTGTAAAATCTGAAAATTTACAAACAAACTTTACTTCAACAACAAGGTTGTCTATTTGAACACACAATTCCTTTAATATGCTCTGCTGTTATTTTAGATACTCTCATAAATGTCAATTCTTTTGAAAAAACATGGAAACGGGTTTCACTTTAAAAGACCATTTTATGAGACTTATTTGGTTGCTGGAGGTTTGTGTTGGTAGCAGTCAATATAATAAATCATACAGTGAAACTTTTGTATCATCTAAATGAAATGGATGTACAGTAAGACAATTGTGTTCTTAAGCTACATCACAATTGTAAGTGCTTTATAAGCGATAACCTTCATCACCACCATAATTAGTCACTGACAGAGAGGATGTTAAAACGTTAAAAATGATCTATACATACATTCCATTTGAGCAACTCATTCCCCCATATACTGCATCTACAAACATCAAAAAACTATTATTACAAAAATACATATTCCATTGTTTAAACAAACACAGTCTCCATATATACTATTAAATGAGGAGTGAGCAAATATGTATTTATTTAAAAGGTTTAGGGCACTAATATCAATACATTTTTAAAGTCTAAAAATCATTTAACAAAAGGAGAGCCCTTACAATGTAATCATTACAACATTATTATTATTATTATTATTAATATTACATATCATCACTGGCAAACATTTCTACAAAATAATTATACAAACATTGACACCCCTCTGTTTGGACAGCTGTAATCATTTTGTATAATAAGGCATTTCATGAGCGTACTGTAGCTTACCAGTGTACTAAATGTTATCCTAAATAACAAAACAATTATATGGACGCTGTTGCTGTGACAAATAAGACATTTAGCCCAGTTTATGTACTAACCATTTAAATAACAGAAGAGCTTGCTTGTACAGATTCAGATATATTCAGGAATGTAACTATAGTTTAGATAATTATATCTAATAATTATTTGCCTACAGATTTTAACAAAAGATTACAAAAACTAATCTGGGGGGTGGAATTGACAAGGACGGATGAATTGTTCACAACAAAAGGAGTAATGTGCAATAACACAGTACATAGGGTAAATCTAAAGTTCATGGGGACATTAAAATTAATTTTTCATATTAATTGCTTGAGGAATGAAAGCAAGTGCACAACATCTGCAATAAACAGATAAAAATGTAGCATACAAACAACAATTGCTTTATAGTCTGTATCGGTATAAAATATAGGACACATCCTTATTGTCGTAAACATACTGAATAAAAACGGAAATATACAAATTAATCTTGAAAGTATCCTGAAATAAACTTATTTACTCAATCAAATCATAATACTGCTGCAACAAAATGTCTAGTGGTCATGTATATTTGAGTAATTTAGTGCAAGTAAAGAAAAGAAATATTAATATGTAAACTAAGTTTGGTAAATCAATGGTAAACTGTACAATGGGATTCAAACGTCTTTGCATTTTTCTTGTTAAATAGTTTTTATTATTGCAGATTATTAGCATAAGAATAAGAAAATTATTTCTTATATTATTATTGCTAATATTATTATTATTATGTCTCCTTTAGAAAAAGCACACATTTTTTACACATCATGTTTTAGATTTTAGCAATTACGATTCAGACTTTTAAATCCCACTGTATGCAGACAAAATATAAACCTTTGTAAATGATGTCCGTGTGTATGTTAACTTTAGAAATGTTGCAAAGTTCCTGCAATTCTTTAGCACCTGTTCTCCATTTCTACATCATTCTTGCCACCATTGACATTACATATGCTGTATACTGTATGATAATTGTTGAAATGACTTCATATACTGTATATAGTCTTTGGGATGAGTTTAGTTTAAATAAACATTGATCATTCTTATTTTGCAGCAAATAAATAAAATGTACTTAACAGAACCATTGTAATCCGTACTTCATTTATCTAATCATCAATTTCTCCATATTACATTCACTACACCCCATTATAAAACATCTTAAATTGATATGCAAGAATTGAATTAAAAGACCCCTGTAAAAAACCTATTGCACACATATGATACAATCGAAACCCTCAATCACAATATCAGATTAAAGCAAAGGCTGAAACAAAAGCTCAATGTCAGTTCAGGTCACTGTGCACACATTTATTTGTTTGATTTCTAGGTCTTCCAGGCTGCTGGTACCTTACCCTACATTGCTTCTGTCCCTGAAGTTCTCACACCCCACAGTCCATGTTTCTGTCGATCAGTTTGCGTTGGAGGGTGATCAGGGTGGAGATGCAGGCCACGGACATGTGAAAGACCAGTTGCCAGATGTTCCTCACGTCAAAAAGAAAAGCGTTGCATAAGATGATGATAATCAAGAGAGTGATGGCTTTTAACTTCTTCTGGCAGGTGTGGAACAAGTACAGATGACACTGTTGCAGAAACGGAGAGAGTCTGAGACACAGTGTATTTCTTTAAAGACATGCACATTATGTGGAGCAAGACTGTCTACCTGGCAAACACAGCAAACAAATGCCACAAGAAACGCCACCACGTTCCATAAGCTATCATAATCGTCCTGTAACAAATTGTAGAAAACCATAAAATGAAGAGGGACTTATTTTTATATGTAGTTATTCATATATTTGTGCAATAACATGAAAGACAGTCTTACCTGGAAGGTGTATTCAATAAGGTGGACACCACGTATAAGATTAAGGGCTGCACACATGATGTTAAGAATCAGTGAGAGAATTCCTGGGGCTGAGACTGGTTCCAATCTTTGATTTTGACCTTTAAAGTCAACAGAGCTAGATTTTTAGCCATTACTAACAATCAAAATTTATTCTCGATGTGAAATGCGGCTCTTGTGAATTCACAGTGCGGACTGTATTTGTCATTTGTTAGTATTCTGAGGGCAAACCTGACGCAGCTGTGTTTTCTGCGTGCCCATTGGCTACTCCGTTGGCGTGCGTCACATCCTCCATGGTGAGAACCTGAGGAGGACTGGTGCTCAGCTCTTCCTGCACCTCGACCAGGGTAATATCCAGGGATGGACCTTTGTTTTGGTTATAATGGTGCTGAAGTTTTTGAATGGTAGTATCTGTAATGACAGTACAGTATATTGCATTACATACCTGTATGAATGTCTTGTCTTAATTATTACTGGCATTATTTATGACTCATATAAAGCATAAACCACATTCTTCCATCAGCCTACCAAACTCCAGAAACGGGTATGGCCTGCTTGCCAGGGCCACTGCTGAGCTGTCAAAGCATGCTGTGAACTCCCAGCACAAATCCTCCAAGAAACAGAAGGCCATGGCAGTAGGGAGATCACATGCACATACGGTCATGTAGGACACACCCTCGGATGAAAGGAAGCTGCAACACACAGAGAGGCCACTTAGTTAACAAATGATTTCACAGGGCGGGCACCAATTTCCTGGCTTATCTTGGACTCTTGGAAATAGCAGGTAAACAAGACCAGACATACTTGAATCTAACCTAGCCCTTCTTTCTATATTCTTATGGATGCCTATAAAGGGTGCTACTGTAAGTTAGCAGACATTTGTTTTCAAAGTTACTGTATGTATAATACACTTGGTCTTCAAAGTCATCATCAACATCTGTAAGGGACAGATTGTGATCCACAATAGTGCACTTACTAAATGTTGAGCTCATGGCCCTTGATGATGCCTCTCTCTGGTGATAAGTTCAAGGATTTGGAAATCACTTTCAGCTGCTGCTTTCTCTCCTGAAGCTCCTTGTTATGCAGGAAATCTGTGGAGGCAGACAGAGGCAGTCCATCCTTGACCCGGACCACAAAGGCAAACAGGATCAGTGACATGCTCCTTGAGAACACATCCTGAACACAAAGAAGAGGGAACAATTACAGAGCTTTAAAGTCATTGTTTTAAAGTCTAAAGTTTTAAGTAGTTATTGACATCCACATTGCAAACCACATTTAAAACAAAAAAACTCACGATTATTTTAAAATGCGTTTTATTTATTTACTCTCCATTGCCTTTGTTGTGTGTTGTGACTGTACAATGACAAACCATTGGCTGCAGTTACGTTGACTTTATTTGCATATCCCTTCTTTAGAAGTTTGGATATCGCTTCGGATGCTAAATTATCGTATGTGAATTTGATTTGCCAGATTCACTATATTTACTTGTCTATCAGTAGTTCTGATAATCATTCTGGAGTACACTAGCAGGTGCAGATACGCTTCATCAAACCCTTACCTTACAACAGCTCAATACATCTAACACTGATCGTGTTATCTTAACAGAAAATAAAAACACACAGGATCCTTAATGCTCACAGAGTTATTTATGACTTTATATTATTGAAACACAACTAGATTTGTGTTTGTCTCTCTGCATTATGGGAAACAGGAGCGTCAAAACATGGCATTGTTTCAAAATAAAAGTCTCAAAACGTTCTCATCCCTGTTAAAATTCACAGCTGTGTGTACGTGTTCCATTTTAAACAAATATAGAAATAAAACAAATAAAGCTGCTTAAAATTAATATTACTATTAAAATGTAACTAAAAGAATATTTTTTACACAGCAAAACATTACAAATGGTGTTAGATTTTTATATTTATTATATTTCAATTTTACTTTGTCAATAAATTAAGAGCAAATAATATGGTTTTAGCAATAATCAAATTTAAAATGATAATCTACAATCATTTACCAGTATGCAGGACTAAAGAAGCAAAGGTTGTGTAATTGTTGTTGGTTTCCGGTAGTCGGCGACAGTGTAGTATCTATATACTAAAACAGAAAGTAGAGAAGCTGCACAGCGCAGCTGAGCTGACGGAGCGGCTTTAGTTGAGTTTTTGCCTTTTAACTGCTGAAACAGGTAAACCTAATCCAGTAAGAGGTCATGTTTGTTATCTGTACATGATAATGCATATATCATACGGGCTTCAGTATAGTATGAAATAAATTAGCTCAATGGGCAATGTATTTATTGCGAGTTAGCATTAATGTTAGCCATACCGATACTAAATGGCCGTTAGGCCTAAATAATTCTGTTTCCGTTGTGAATTTTAATATTTGTATTTATTTGTTATAAATAAAAGTAAAGGCTTTAATTGATTTTAGTCATGGGGCATTTTGTTTGCTACACATGCTAATCACGTTAGCAGTCTGCTAATCCTCTCATCAAACATCTTTCGATTTCACTTATATTAACTTTAATGGAAGAGATGGGTCTATTATGACTGCATTAACTTAAATATTGTTATTATTATGTAAAATTAATTACGTGTATACTTCTAGGCTTGCTATATTAATTTAGCTGACTACTGACAATATTTTAAGGTTGTTTTAATGCAGAATTATGCCTAGATTATGTTGTATTTCCTCATTATTGGTTGGTAGTCATACTGTTTATAAATGTATTCTTGTATTAACGCTATTCTTCATAGGTTGTCATGTAGCTGGATGTATTTTATGTAGGCTATGTAAAACTGCAGTGATTGGACCATCAATGCAGAATTTGTTTGTAGTTGTATTTAATGCTGAATCACTGTGCACTCTATTAAATAAAACTGTGGTTATTATATTTATTATTATTGTTACTAGTATCACCTTTTTATATACTTATATTTATTTAAACAACTCTAATTCAAAGAAATAGCATGATATTTGATCTGAGATTTGATTTGATCTGCATAAGTTATGCATTTGCATTCTTCCCAATGTCCAGGAATAAACCAGAAGTGCAACAATTGCATTACTTTTATTAAAATTTGAGATAAATGCTTTTCTTGTTGAATTTTAATACAATAGAAACTTAATCTTCCATTGGTTTGCAGAAATGGTATGGGATGGTATGTTTGCTCATTAAAGAGTCAGTGGTTGTTCAGAGATGTTTATATTTTGAATACTTCCTTCGTACTTGGCAGGTCTTGTGTTAGATGGTTTGGAAACCCTCTAGTTCAGCTATCTCTAAACATAGCCCAAAAATAGCATACATCTGTTTTTTCCCTGGGGTCTTAGTTTAGAATGACCACATCACAGTAACAATGCCTCATTCATCACATTAAAGTGATGTCCAACTGCACACCCAATTGCATTTGATGTCCAGGCAGGGTGGTGCTCAAAAAAGGGGTGGAAGTTAAGGTCGGAGGGACAAGCATGGAAATTTGCATCTCATTGGTTAAAAGAAACACTTCCCTATTACCAGTGTCTGTCTTTTTGTTCACTTATGGTGTGGTGTCAGTTTATGCAACTGGAAACTGTAGAGAATCTATAACCAGAATATCTGAAATGGAAATTATTTCTGAATGGTTAGACACACTGTGGATGTAAGATTTAATTGTGTTTTGCTGTGATTTTTACACTACAGGCAACCCTTCTTTACAAAATGGGGGTGAAAGATCGCCCCCAGTGTTATTTTGATGTGGAAATCAACAGAGAACCAGGTAAGAAATTCCAATGCTATCTTGCTGTTTTGACTTCAGGAGTTAAACAAGGTCAAATAGTAACAAGGGAAGTGCCTTAAATGTTAGCTGAAGTTACTATATATCTATATATAGATATATAGATATATATAGATATATATCTATATATATATATATATTTATATATATAAATGTTTAATTGTTCTGTTTTTTTTCTATTTATTTCCAAATATTAAATCATATTTCGTAAGTTAACGCTAGTTCTATTGATGAAAAGTTTGTTATGCATCTGTAATCGAAAAATGTGTATAATCTAAAAGAATAAAATGTGTTCATTAAGGCATTTGTAAGCTAAACCAGCTAATAATAAACTTATAATACTGAAACTAAAACATTATGCATGTATGCTTTGTAAAATACAAGCATGATGGCAGTTAAAATACCCGTCACAGTGTGTGAAGAGCTGATTTGGCAGGCCACACCCTGACCTGCAGGACACGTTAAATGAACCACAGATGTTGCGTGTACATAAATATTGTCTGGGCTTTAATCTTAGTCTACCACTAATTATGTGTTTCAAAGCAGATACCTGCATCATTAAACCAAGACCCCTTATTTTCTGATTTTATAACCCTTATTTTCCACAGCAATTGCTTTAAGACCCTGTTTAGATTTTATCACTTATAATTCAAATGTATTAGATTAACATTCCTGTTGACTGAGAAACTATGCAAACCCAAATCAATTGAAATATGGTCATACTATAGATTGTATGCACTCAGTTCAACCTGAAAGTTATAGTATTGAAATGAATGATTCAATGAAAGAAAAGCTAGATTTCTGATCCATGTATTTCCTTTATCTGTTTCCTAGTTGGACGAATCGTCTTTCAACTGTTCTCCGATATTTGTCCCAAGACAAGCAAAAATTTTCTTTGTTTGTGCACTGGTACGTATACAGAACTTGACGTTTGTTTTTGTTTTGTTTGTTTCTGACAAATCATGACTTCTGGCTGAACTCTAAATAAAAACTCCTTCACACAGCCTGTTGCACCAAAAAACTGGGTCTGACCACAAGGACCAGAACCTATAAAGAGGTCCACCAATAAAAGCAAAGGCATTCAAATACAACCTAAATAAGATAATTAACCCTTTTTTAATGTAGTGCATCTGATGTAACTAAACCTGTCTGTTCAACGCCAAGTTTAAGTCTATTTCTGACAGTTCTGAAGATTGAGTCAATGCTGTTTTTATGGCCTTTTCCTAGCAAACAGAAGCCATATGTCTTTGTGTATTGAGTTTGGCTGAAAATTGAATCTGGGAGTGCTTGGATCAATACAAACATTTTGTCTCACCTTGCTGTCTATATAATTGTATACTTTGGAAGAAAAACCAATACTATTCAAAATGTAGTACATTGCAGTATTAAGGAAGTCAATACATGTTGTCATTTAGGCATTGACCATACAGTAATTATGATTGTCCAAAACATGCACTTAAGCTGTGAAATTGTGGTCCGTTTACGACTAGTGCACAACACACACTAGATGTGTTAGTCATCAGAAATGATGTCTTGCTGTTTGCAGGTGAGAAAGGCAGTGGCAAAACTACAAGGAAAAACTTGTGCTATAAAGGCTCAACTTTCCATCGAGTGGTAAAGAACTTCATGATCCAGGGGGGTGATTTCACTGAGGGTATGTTAAATTGTTTTTAATTCACTTATAAAGATGAAAATATCTGTGGTTCTGTCGCACTGGTTCATAATTACTGGTTGTGTTTCAGTACCAGTTCTTGGCAGTGATGTGTGTTTTTCTTTGCTTAGGCAATGGAAGAGGAGGAGAATCTATTTATGGTGGTTTCTTTGAAGGTAAGCCAACGTCATGTTCAGTACATCATCAAACACTCAATAATTTTAGCAAGGTCCCTCAGCTTTTCTCTAGTCTTTTCTACTCTGTTTTAACAATGTGCATGACTATTGAAAGGGTCTGTGTATGATTGTTTTTATCTCGCTATAGCTGCGTATGGTAACTTTGATTGTTTCATTTCCTTGATCTTATTATGATCTTCTTTCTGAGTCAGCATGGAGAATAGGGATTTTTATTTATGTAACGGTCCAATCTTCTTGCCTAAAATTTCCACATATTTTTTTATTTATAGAGAGTGGTCTTTTGCAAAATGATAAGGTAAGAGATGTGCACAGTGCAGTAACACAATGTAGACTAAACATTCCCCCTTCCCACTTCTTAATGTGAACCATGGCAAAAACATCCACACTGCACAGTGTACTCGTTGATATGTGGACCATGAAATTGTGTTGATGACTGTTTTTGTTGTATTTTCTCTTTATTTTTCCAGGATAGGTTGTCGTGTAATAATCTTGATTGTAATGTAAAATAATTGGCCTAACTTGACATAAGCGCTATTGATGTTTACAGTAATAGTTTTAATAGACCTCAGAGCAGAAAATCATTCCTGCTTTTACAGCAAAAAAAAGAGAAAGAAACACTGAGATTTAGGTTAACAAAGTTAAGTTTAACAACAGGGTAGAAGCATGACTCATGTTGGGTGTTTAAAAACCCCATTAAATCAGTTAAGTGGTTTTACACCACCTCTAGTAGTTTTATGCCAAAACACTCCTAAAAGTCTTTCTATTTTGAAAAACAGGCCAAAAATATTGATGACTCATGTTGCACTACATAGTTTTTGTCCAATCAGATGCTTTTTAGAATGAGATGGCCCCTCCCAAAAACTACCAGCAATCGACTGGCATGTAGCAAATGATGACTGTGATATAACGAAAGCTTATCGAGTATTTAAAAGAAGAAGGATGAAAGCCATTTCTTGGGGTCTGTTTCAGGCTTTTGCCGTAACGTGGCTTTTCATAACAGTAGACGATCACTAAGTGTCAATCTTTTTCTGCATCTCTCTTCAACAGATGAGAACTTTATTCTCAAACATGACAAAGCCTTCCTCTTGTCAATGGCCAACCGTGGCATAGACACGAATGGGTCCCAGTTCTTCATGTAAGTACTGCTTACTCATACATGACATATGAGACAGAGGAAGTGTGTGTGTCTGTGTGTGTGTAGAAACAACCATTCATTACCAGACCTTCAGCATTATCAGACCATTTAATATGACTGATTGGTCACTATTAAATGACACATGCATATGTTACTACATATGCTTAGATTATGTATTGACCTTCTATTAAAGATCATTTCTCCGGAAGTTTTTGGCTCAGTTTGCACTATGCAACAAATACAAGGAGTATCTAAGTAACATTGCAACCTTTTCTGTTGATCCAAATACGTAACATACAAATTTTGAGTTGATACAACGATACAGCTTTAAAAGACCACTAGAGGCACAAAATTTAAAGTAAACTAAAAAAGACAGTATGTCTTACTCTTTATTTATTGGTTTGGAAGATTGAAAGAAGTTATGTGCATACAGTGCTTATGATGAAAAATGGTCATGCTTACTGTATGCTTTGGTGTAAAAATCAAAGTATATTTTGGACATTAGTTTGCACCTTGCTGTTCACTCTCTAACCTTACCAGATCTTCACAGTCTCTCTACCACATTATTTTTCTTACTCTTTTATTTTGGTGACTCTACATGTTCATGTGGGATGCAGGTGCCCTAAACATTTTCATCTCCTTTTTCTCTTATCAATGTGCATTTAGAAATATTTTATAAAGAAACAAATTTCTTTTTTGCCTACAAATGTATTTCAATTTTCTGCCGTTTTTGTGTAAAATTTGCAGAAACTCTAGCATCCTGCTCTACCAAGGTAAAGTGTCTCTCCGAGGCTGTGCTTCTATCTCCTGACTGTGTATTTCTGGTTGCTTTTAGCTAGCACTGGCTTCTTGTTTACCTGTAAAATTGTTTTTTACAAGATTAAAAACTTACTCTTCAGCACAGAAAACTGAGAAGGTCTTCAGTGTGTTTCAAGTTTAGCGATACAGGACCTATTTTCTGTATTGTATATTTTCCTCCATGGACACCCTTTTGATTTCTAATTGTAAAATAAATTAACTAATTTAAATGAAAGTTTTATTGGTTTTGTCAGCATTATTTTGGCAGATTTTGGATCTGTGCACACTCAGAGTTTCCTGTTCTTTTTTTTCCTGTTCAATATTATTAGTAGTTATTTTTATTTTTTGATGTTAAATGATTTCATCCTGACTTTTTGTTATGCTATAGTGCAATCACTACTGGATTTAAATTCGTAAGCATTTACATATTGTTTGGCACTTGTTTATGAAAAAGGTGTCTCTTCTAATTTTTTTCTCTTTATTTCTTTTCCCTACATGTGTCTGTTTGATGATCTGACCTGGCCAACACTGTGTAATGCATAACAACAGAACTACAAGCACGGCACCTCATTTAGATGGGTATGTTCATCAAGATCTATTTTTTTTTTTAATAACTTTTTTTTATCAATTTCTAATTTTGTTGTATGTCTAGAGTGCATGTGGTCTTCGGGCTGGTCATCTCTGGCTTTGAGGTGATAAAGAATATTGAGGGGCTGAAGACAGACTCAGCCAGCAGACCATATGCTGACGTCAGAGTGATGGACTGTGGACAGCTGATCACAAAGTCTGCTAATGATGGTAAGCCTGCTCCTGTCTGAGAGACACCAGAAATTTTGGCTGTAGACTTGCTGTATGTCACTATGCTTTTTGAACTTGTCGTTGCCTAACAGGAAATTTTTTAATTTTTATATCAACTGCATTGTGGGGTGAAGTATGGTGTTTAAAAATAGAACTGCAAAAGGTCATCAAATAAATTGACGTCTGTTTGACAGGTGCAGAAAACATTGCAGGGCCCATCTTAATATACTTACACCATGTCCTAACCCGGCATGGTGTGACAAACCACCAAATTTTATGTCCTAAGCAACCATGACCACCAACATGCAACAGGATGAAAATCAAAGCAAGAAATACATAGAATAAATAAATGACATTCTGTGGCATTGACCTAACTTTGTTTATTCTTTAGTGCTTCAAGGCAGGAGGAAAAAAGGATTCAATTCTGAGGATGACTCCCCGAGTTCTTCTGAGTCTTTATCCCAGTATTCCTCCTCGGCAGAGTCTGGAGGCGAGTCTGATCAGAAGTATGCTTCTCGAAAGAGGAAAAGACACTCAAAGAGCAAACACTTAAAACCGAAAAGAAGAAAAACGGGACAGAAAGAAAGACATTCAGTTAAAACACAACATGGAAGGTAAATTTGTTTTTGTCTATTAGCCGCACTAAAAGCATCCATATGCTTTTTTATCTCATATCCAGGCGAAGAATCTATATTCAACTCAACATTTCTTAGAAGTCATCCAGCAGTAATTCAGAAAGCTGAGCAGATACATTGGTGCTTTGGGTGGTCTTTTTCTTGGCTAACACAAATAGCCTTACTGTTTACTTTTCCTGATTCACAGTCATGCTGAGGGAGAGATGGCAGAGGAAGACGATGGTGAGATTGAGCAGAATGTAAAAAGAGAGAAGCCTGTGGTTCGACCAGAAGAGATCCCACCCGTGCCAGAGAATCGTTTCCTGCTCCGCCGAGACATGCCGACCCAGGAGGAGACTGTAAAAATGTTAGTCTCTCTTGTACAGTTTAACAACCAGATGTCTTTCCTCTCACTCCAACATTCCTTTTCCTTACTCTAGATTTAAAGACATATACTGAAGCGTGTTAAATTAGTTAATAATTAATCTATAAAAATGACAGGCTGAATTTTAATTGTGTTTTACACATTGTAGACTTCTTAATATTTTTATTTTTTTTAAAGTGCTATACAGGAGTCAGTCGCAGCTCCTAATGACACCAAACCAGCTGTCACAAAATCTGGACGTAAGATCAAAGGCCGGGGAACTATGGTATGATAGCATGGATTGCATCGGTTTTAACATTTTCCACTATTATATCATCTGTTTTTTGTATCTCTTTAACACAAAAAAGTTTGATTGACTGTGGTTCTGTTGATCAAGGTTTTGTGTTTTATTTCTGCAGAGATACCATACTCCACCTCGATCAAAGTCCCGATCTGAGTCAGAGGGGGAAAGGGGGAGTAGCGAGACGCCCCCACACTGGAAAGAGGAAATGCAGAGAACGATAGCTTACCAGCCCCCCAGTGTGGAAAGATGGAGCAAAGAAGAAAAGTATGCTTTTACATGATGTTGAATAACTGAGTAAAGTTTGAATTGTCAGAACCTTCAAGCTAAACATATCAAGCTAAGATGCAGATTCTCATACTTGATATTTTTAAAAACAGTTTTCATAAATGCATTGTGTATGGTGTAAGATTTTGACCTAAAGCAATTTGTCTGTTGTTCAAACAGATGGGATGACAAAAGTGACACCCCAAGGTCTGGGTCAAGATCAAGAGAGTGTTCCGTAAGCGAGGCCTCTGTATACTCCAGCCAACATCGGTCCAAAAAAGTAAAAAAGAAACACAAACGCAAGAAGAAAAGTAAAAAACACAAACACTCCAAAAAACATAAAAAGAACAAGCCCAAAGATATCTCACTGTCTGAGGGAGAGATGTCTGGGTCCTCGGGCAAAAGGTCAAAACACTCAAGCCGTGCTGAAAGGAGACCTTGGTCACGCTCTCGTTCTTATTCCCGTTCTACCTCACCTCACTCGGACAGATCGTATAGATCAAACAGGAGACGTTACTCATCATATTCTTCGAGAGATTCACGATCCTATTCCAGGTCTAGGTCCAGAAGTAGATCATATTCCAGAAGTCACTCAAGGTCAGAGAAACGGTTTCGATCCTCTTTGAGGTCAAGTCGATCAGGGCGATCTATTACACGTTCTAGATCACAGTCTCGTTCTCGGTCCAGACACAGGACAAGGTCAAGAACTAGGTCAAATTCTAGATATAGAACACCACCACATTCCAAAAAAAAGAATTCACTGAAATCCCCCAGAATATCAAAGCCCACAGAGGGTAATATTTCCAAAATGGACAAGTTTGGGCCTAAAGCAGTTCAAGTTAATGAATCTAAAGTACAAGCAGCAGTGTCTTCTGAGGGTGTCTCTGTTTTGCCAATGAGTGACAGTCCACCTCCCTCTCGATGGAAGCCAGGCCAGAAACCTTGGAAACCCTCTTACGTCCGCATTCAAGAGATAAGCAAAAAGTCAGTCCCAGCTTCAAATGCACTAATTAGCCCATCAAACAATGCACCTCTGGAGACATTGTCCTCTCTTAAATCAGACACTGTACTTAGTCAAAGGGGCAACAGCAGCAGTTACAATAAAGTTTCAGATAGGCTCCTGCAAAGCAGTTTGTCCAGGAGCAGGTCTTCCAGTCGGTCAAGAAGCAGTAGCAGATCTTCTTCCTCCAGCAGGTCAGGATCATATGGGCCATACAACAGAAAATCTGGCGATAAGAGGAGAAAACATCATAGGTCTCTCAGACACAACCATAAGGATGCAAATCATAGCAGTGGCCACAAAGATACATCTCCCTTCTCAGAGGAGGGGTCAGATAGTCCACACAGTCCTCTTCACAGATCTTCAGACAAATCACATCTTCAAACAGTAGCAGTTAAAAGCAACAATCTTAATAAATGCAGAGAACTATTAGTAGACAAAAGCAGTAAATCTGGATGGGAAAGTGAAGGAGAGAACTCAAGTAGGACTAATATCCAACCCTGTGTTACAGATGAAGGTGAGCTTACTAAAATAAAAAAGAGGCAGATTTTGTCTCGCTGCTGGGAGTCTGAAAGTGACTCTGAAATGCCAGACAAAACGGTTGTTGGTGAAGCCAAGCATTTGTCTGAAAAAGAGGAGGGAGAGGCCAGTTCAGAATCAGAATGTGAAGACAATTTTTTGCAGTTGAACAAATCAAACATAGGTGCAGAAACGACTGAGGAATTGAAAAGTAAGGAGGAACAGTCCGATACAGTTGCTAAAGCATCAAAACGCAAGAGCAAGAAAGCCAAGCGGAAACACAAACACAAAAAGCGCAACTCGTCCAGGTCGGGATCTCACAGATCAAAGACCAAGAAATCCAAAAAGCACCAAAAAAAGCTAAAAGAGACCTTCCACTGGCAGCCTCCGCTAGAGTTTGGTGATGAAGGTGAGGAGGAAGATTCTGTTGCTACGGCAAAACACTTAGAACATGCCAATCCTGATGCTGCCAATGATGGAGCACAAAGACATGTAAAAGCTGGAGAGGTCAGGACCCAGGGATCAGAGAGTAAAGATCAGGACACTCATGAGTTACCACAAGATAAAAGGTTTTATAAAGGAGTCGATGAGAAGACAGCAAGAAGTCCAGTTCGAAACCATCCAGAAATCCCTACCAATCATTCAGACACTTCTTTGGCAAATAACCAAAACAGACCAAAAGACCAAAATAAAGTGGAGATGGGTACTTCAGATTTTATCCTAGAGGCTGAGCAACCAGTTCCCAAAGCAATTGCCATTTCCCCACTGAAACATATTCTGAATAATAGTAGCACGCTTGTTCCACCTCCAGCTGAAAAAGGAAACACTGTACTGTTGGATCTACTTTAACTGTTGAAACCGGTGATGCTTCTGTATCAGCAGTTGACAATAAATGGAAACCTCTGGCTGGTATGACTGTTACACAGGCTGTTACCACAAAACCTTTCGTTATGAAAATAAACAAACCACAAGGTCAGTCAGAAGCAAAGACGCAGGGCCTGAAAATTGAAATCAAGAGCAATAATAGAGTCCGACCAGGATCCCTCTTTGACGAGGTTCGAAAGACAGCTCGCTTAAATCAGAGACCCAGAAATCAGGACAGCTCCAGTGAAGAGGACTCTCTTCCAGCAACGGGAGAAAAAACTGGATCTCATAACCAATCTCGGGCCAAGTCACGCTCTGTGTCAAGTCGCAGGTCCCATTCGTATAGCCGCTCCAGGAGCAGGTCAAGAAGCTACACCTACTCTTCCAGGTCTGATCCAGTTTCATCCAGACTTAAAGTGTGTGTGTTTATTCATATGTATTTATGTATATGTTTATTTTTTTTACACAGTAGGAGCAGAAGCAGGAGTCGATACAGTAGAGGGCACTCTCGTTCTCGAAGTAGCACCTATCGAAGTTATCGTAGGTCAGTGTTGAAATATTTTTATGTTCTATTTGTTTGAATTTAGTATGTTTTAAATTAATGTATGTCTTAACAAAGCCTCTTTCATTTTGTAACAGTCACACAGAGAGTAGAAGTCGCTCTAGAAGTCGATCCAGAGGTCGTCACAGATCAAGGTGAGCTTGGAGCCAAGATCATTAATAAGCTTTGCTTGTAACCTTATGTTATTTAAATGTATGTTTTTTTTTGTTTTTGAAATACAGATCTGACTCTTACTATAGCTACTCTAGCCGCAGTCGCAGTCGTAGCAAAAGAAGAGGACGACGAAGAAGTGTGAGCTCTGACCGCAGGTCAAGGTACATCAAAAAAATAAAATATTACCTTTCTATTGGAAATGGGTAATGTACGCAACTAAAGCTTTTTTTTATGCCTGTTCACATTCAGGTCCTATCGCTCGTATAGTCGCAGTTCCTCCAGGCGGCGGAGTCATAGTCGAAGCAGTCGATACAGCTGAGTTGGATTTCAGAGAATGTGCATTAATCGTCCTGATTCTTCTTTATACCATTTTCTTTTAAAGAGTTGCTCAGTTTAAGTTTTGTTACGTAAATACTTTGTGATACACTGTATCATCATGTACTGTGTAATTATGTTACATTTTTCACAAAACTTATATATGAATGTACATTTGAAACAATATACTGTAAGGCCCACTAATTGTGGCCCACATTTATAATATTCCTAGTAAGTGAATAAAAAAACTTAAAATCCCTCCAAACATAATACCAAGGTTGTATATACATTTATTTAACTTTTTTCAACATGTGAAATGTCAAAACGTCATTGTAACAGGCAATTCTCAAATAAGACATGCAATAATAGGCATCATTTTAAGCCTAAGCACATTTATGATATTTTTTGTAACTTAAAAGTGGTAGACATGAAAGGGATTTTTTTTGTAAGTCAGATGAACGTGTTGTGAGTATGTCCCTTAACGTATTTTTAAGTTGTGTATATAAAAAAACAAAAGGTATGCTTGTTGAATGTATCTAGCAAACATTTATTATTACAACATTTCGATATAATAATCCATTTGTGTCCGTAGTGTTTGTGCAATCTGGTACCAGCCGTGTTTACTGTACATAACGTTTTTTTAAAATTACCTCTCCAACACATGTGAACCACTCTGTGAAAACCCAGCTTGTGATATACTGTTGTCTACATAAAATAATCCTACATAATGTAAAGACCATTCTGTAATAATATAACTTTGATATCTTTAATATTGACTTGAGTAAGACCATGTCAAAGATTAAAATCATACTTGATATTTGTAGGTAATATCAAACTTTGATGCTTGTTATCTCATAATTTGATTTTGAGACTTCAGTCTGGTTTTCACAGACAGGATAACATGTTATAAGTTATTAAAAGCCTTGAATCGTCAACTACAGGCAGGTTAGTTGTTGATCTGACTAGATTGAAATTGGTCTGGTTGACTGCTATTTCAGTGTATGTTTACATCCACACAGTGAGGTGCAGTCAAGCCTACAAGGTCACGTATCGTGTGAGAGAAATGCTCCGTCACTCTTACAAGGGTAGTTCATATCGATTATTCATATTTTCGCTGGGGATATAGAGTACAGCTGAGACCGAGTCGAAATGTTTATTCGGTGCGGTGTCCCTTTAAAACTTCTGACAAAAAGCCCATATGATCCCCGAGCTCCAATCACCAATTCCTACTGCAAAAGCAGCCTCTGCATTTTTGTCTGTCTGAATGCTAGCACGGCGAAAAACACAGAAGGGAAACTGAAGAAATGTGAAAATCCAGCGTACTGTTACATGCCGAGCGGAAGTCCGGCGCGAATGGATCTAATCGCGCGCTCCTTCGATGCACGAGATACCGAGTCAAAATGGCAAGTACACAACGGCGTTTTCATCATTTTATGTTTATTTAATCTCTTATTATTTTGAAGGACTTAGCTAGGCCGTTATAAACTTCAAATAGTTTGTCCCGGGATGTGTCTTGACTTTTGCATGTGTTAAATAACATTAAAATATAACCGCGTAATGAAGTTTGCAACTTGTGCGGAGCGCCGACAGAGACGGAGGTTGGATGGTTTACAAGAATGCAATGGCCACAATAGCTACATTGTTGCATTTAAAGAGTTAAATTCTCTCACATCAATGTTCTTCAGCAAGGGATCAGGTCGTGACTGGTGCATTTTTGGACACTGATGTGCAGGTAGAATTTAAAATCCTGTGCAACCATATACTTCTGTAAATATTGACTTGGTTGCACAGGACGGTGCTGGATGCATGTCATTACACTGCATGGACATGACCTTACATTTATGGATTTACTAAACCGGAGAGTTCGTCCTGAAATTGTGAAATATTATCGTCTGCATGTAAACATTGAAGGCGCATTTTTAGAGCTACAGGGACTTGCCAAGTGAAATGTAATACGCGAAAAGATAAAAAGTTTTCAAATCAGCCTTTTTACTTTGATATTTTAGTATCAAACAGCTAGAGGGCGATCGTTAGAGATGAAAAGGGAAGCAGGGTTGAGACGGGTCATTTTAGGATACATTATTAACAGTAAAGCATGTGCAGTGTGGTACAGTGATGCTGTAATCCTGTGGCCCGCTCACATCTGGAGCGGTTAATATTTGGGTCAGGTCACAGCTAGTGTCTCTTTGACCTCGAGTTGTTCTCTTGACTTTTTTCACATGACCCTTACTCTACAGTTTTCCATTATTTATAAAGTTTCTTTCCTTTTTTGTAGTTGATACAAATAGTGTTTAAAAAGGTTAGTAGGGCTAGTTTTGTCCGTTTTTAGCAATGAGTATGAACCCAAAGACTTCTATTATTTTGTCTCTCAACAGGGTTTTCTTGCACAATCAAGGTAAATAAAATAAATATTAAATTGTGCTTATGTTTCAGGTCTTAAAAGCAATAAAAACGAATGCAAAAACTCACGAGAAGTCATAAATTCTTTAGTTCTTTTTCTGTGAAAGCAAGCAATGCCAAGGTCATCATGTGTTTCACTGCGTACACAAATACAGATAAAAGTCTATCAGTACATTAATACATTTAAACCCTATACATTAAAAACACTGCATGTAAAATACATAAACGTATTTTAACATACAGAGTCATCATTGAGCAGTATGAAGGTCTTACTTTGTACTGAAAGAGCTAAATTAGACCAACTCCTTCAAAACTGCAGTCTTGTCCTTTAGTGCTACAGCCTGGAAAAAAGCATCATGCTGAGGGTTTTTATGTAACCGTCTATTCAGGACATTCCTGCCCACCCTTGACTTTGAGGCTTCGTTGTCTCTCAGCGCTGGGCTGTTAGGATCACTTAAATCCATGTGACAAGTACGTCTAGCACGGCTCCCAGCATTAAAGTCTTACAGACGTCTCCAGATTCTTTTGAAAAGGCCCTCCATCGGTTTCAAGACGGACACTGAGGATTTTTCTAATTGTTAGTTTGTCTTAGAAATTACAATTTAGGGGGTTATACAGTAGTATTTATCAGATGCATTTATATATTGTAGTATATAAGTACTGTATACTGCATACTGCATGTAATTCCTCCAGAGGTACTTTAAAACTTAAGTGTGTATTTTTCTGTTAGCACAAAACAAAATTGCAAATGTAATGATTTATGTGTTCCTTGAGATTTAAACCAATGACTATGACTATGCAGTTGAATGTTCGACTAGAATATGTATTTTTATATACACTTCAGTTTTAAGCTCAGATGTACATATGAAAAACCTCTTGTGCTGAATCTTCACAGTCACAGATTTATTTCCCTATTTCACAGCCGTGTCAGTGTTGTTTGTCAGGTCGTGTTCCTTGCATTGCTGTATTCTTAGGTCATAGTCTGGACGTGGAGTTGAGTTGGCCCATGAGCAGAGTTAACAGATCTGTGGTAGTTTGTGTTTTATGTGGCAGTGACATGCCAACTCCACAGGCTCTTCTCTTGGCCAGAATTCCTGACTCAGCTCCTGCTTGCATAGCTCAGGCTCCTGGCAGTCTTACTCCGGACATGGTAACCGTCTGTAGCGTAGATCATTCAATTTCTGCAAAGAAAACCAATGCCAGGTAAATGCCAAAAATGTCATTGTGAATTTTTATCTTCAGTAAATTATTCCTTTGAACATTTGCAAATGAAGTGTCAGGTGGCAATGGATGTGTTCCTATTGTCTAATGAAGATCACACTTTTAGTCTTGGTCTCCCTCTTTTTAGTTTCTTTTTCTCTTATTTACAATAAACGTCAAGCTCTTCTAACTAGAAAGCACCTCTTTGCCATTTCTGTTCATTGCAAATATAATTTTTCAATTTAGTCTCAACATGTTTGAATCCGTAGATTGAGACCGTGGATATACTGTCTCTTTTATGAGAACCTGATTTCTCTCACCTTGTCAAGCACACTTTTTATTAGAGGCAGATGTGCAAGAGGTAAAATCCTTTATTTGTTTGTCTGGCTCAATTTCATGCCCTGCTTGGCACATAATATTTCAATCTTCAATTCTGTTGCCCTCCATTGCATTAACATATAGATAGAAATGGGAAGTCTTCTAAATATATCTGTCGGCACAGGAAAAGCGCAGTGAATCGTAGACGTTCCCTTGTGGCTCATAATAAAATAAATGTTGTATAACGATTGCGGTTTTCAAAGGTTATGAGATACTTGAGATACTTAATGTTGCCATTACAGTGATTTTGATTTAAACGGACACAATCATAGTTCAACTCGGTGTCCAAATTTATTGATTGATTGTTGTGAATTGTGTCTTGCAGTCGATGTCGATGAGGAGTTCCCTGAGCAGTATTTGCTGGGCATACCGAAACAACGCTGTCAACTTCTGGTGACTTCTGCTTTACTGAAACTTTTGGAAAGGTTAGTGTTTCTGGGTTTGTTTGCAGACAGCCTTCATTGGCTTCTAATCTGTTATGCCATTAATTAGCTGCTGAACCTAAAAAAACAACTGACGGGGAGTTCTGTCCATAATCACTTATTCTGATTGAACTTGCTAATTAGATGTAGGGATGAAAATGCCCTTCTTTCAACTATATTTGTTCACCTAAGGGAAACAATTATCTTGATCTACTTTTTTGCACAGTGTTTTCAATCTTATTCAATCATAAGATTTGCTACAGATCCATAAAGATCCATATGGATCCAAAAAAGATCCATAATGATAAAGATGTAAGGTAACCTGCAATTTTATGTTTTATAATGGCAAAGTAGAGGCAAAAGTTACTTTAATAAAATTAAAACATTGTGGTATTTAAATAATGGATAAATAATAGAAAATAAAATATAAAATTTTATATGTTTTTTCTTCTAATATTGACTTTTGGTTGCCCTTTCCCACCACCACACATATCCAAATGCCCAATGGCATCCAAGTAAAACTGCTAAAGCTTCTTTTTTGCTTAATCATGTTTTAAAAGCACACAACAATTGTGAATTGAAGCAGAACCCCAGCTGTAACAGATGTAAACGGATCAACAGATATCTCGTCTGGAAATGTCCTGCACCCTTTTCTCTTCGCTTTGGCTCTGTTTAAAACATTACTTACAACATCATTCAGTACATAGTCAGCTGATCTGAACAGCAGCTCTTTAAATTGAACTGGCGTGTGTAATGAGATGTGGTAATAGTTCAGGAAGAGGTTTGGTTTGTGGCAGCTCTCTGGCAGTGTGTAATTATCAGCTGTGTTGTTTGGTATGAATGGGTGTCGTGAGAACACTCAAATGCCTGTATCTGTGTTTGGGAGATGTTACATACAAGTCCTAGGTTTAATACAATGGACAGGCTGACAATTACCACCAAAAAATAATTCATTTACCTTAAAGCACATGCAGTGGAAGGATTCAAGGCAACAGGATAAATGTTTCTGTAGTATAACCACAACACTTTATACTTTAAACATTATACACATAAACTTGAGAAATCACTTACTAACCTTGTTTGTGCAAAATCATAGCTGTTATTTCAACTAATGTTAAGCTGGTAAAGCCCGTAACTTTCAGATTGATGGGCCGAAAATACAAAACAGAAAATCCTCCCACAAGTTAAGTCTTGTAGCACAGGAAATCATTCTTTCTCTCTTTCACACACAAACACTCATACCTATAATTGAAACATGACTTGCTAATATGTGTCAGTGAAAACATCATCTTTGTGCTGCTGTGAGAGCTGTAAGTGTTTGTCTAGCTCAAGGTCAGGAGTCTGAATGTGTATCCTGATTGGATTGGAGAGGGTGGAAGCATCAAGCAGCCCACACACATATACACACACACCCAGGGCATCTGTTTTTCAATGTCACTCATCTCCGTCTTCTCAATGCTGCTTCCTTTACCTTGGTCAGAGGCTAATCTTAGAGGACAGTCCATGGGTAATCCATGTTCTCCATAGTGAAATGACCAAATTACCATTTGCATGACTTAATATCAGTAAACATACAAATTTGTGAGTTTTGAAATGCAATTTTCATAATAAAATCATTACATTAAAAAAATATTTACAATATTATAAAAAGGAATAGTTCACTTTAGAATTGGACCCCATTGACTTTTTATAGTAGGATAAAAATTACTATGGTCAAGTCAATGGGGTCCAATTTTGGGTGAACTATTCCTTTAATGGGAGTGGGGTACTAGTATCATAGTATTTTTTAAACAAAATCACAAAATTAAGATTATTATTGAGAAAGCAAGTCATGGAACAGAGACTCCAGACGCTCCATCTGTGTATGACTGATTAGGAAACAGCACCAAATAGTGTGTCTGCATTTTAAAACACTGTGAACTTCTACCTCTCAGGTCGGCAGAACAGGAAGTGAAGGATCCAGAGGACAGGAGGACCCTGATTAGATTTTCATGATAATGCTTGTTTTTCATTAATACAGAGTGGGAAGTCTTTAGAAGTTTAGCCAAGGGTTAAACGTGTCTTGTCTGTATTGTGTGTAGAGAAGGCAAATCACTGAAGATAGTTTTTTGGTGATGTGCTAAAAAGTAATAAAATGGCTCTTGACCCAAAAATTCTGTTATTTACTTAATCTCTTCTTTGGATTTGAAGAATGTTTTTCCTGCTGGTGCGTTTGATTATACACAGAAATGCAAAAGAATTTGGAAAACTGTGTTGAAGATTATCATT
Organism: Beaufortia kweichowensis; assembly: GCA_019155185.1. Classification (NCBI taxonomy): domain Eukaryota; kingdom Metazoa; phylum Chordata; class Actinopteri; order Cypriniformes; family Gastromyzontidae; genus Beaufortia; species Beaufortia kweichowensis. Next base: position 10,659,418 of record CM032814.1, read on the forward strand.
AAATAATGACTAAAATTCAAGTAAATCATTTTAATCAAACTATTTCAATTGTCAAAAAAGGCAGTTTTTCAGACTGAATACAAATGCTGTTGGTGATTCAATAATTCACACAAAAATCATTGCAGCAGTCTGTTGTTCGGATACAAATGTTAAATCAGTTATTCTCTATTGAAGTTGGTGACTGATGACTTTTTCCAGTAGTTTTGAAATCTCATCTTAAAGAGGATGTAAATCAACTTCCATTCCAACTCAAATACTGGTGATTTATCAGACATCTCGTGTCCAAGTGTCTCTCTCCGTGTTCCTCTTGTTTGTTATTTTCTAGAGTCTGCTCCAGTTTCATGCTGAGTCAGGCTTTAGTATGTGTTGTTTCAGATTAGTGGTGATTCTTCATTCTAGCCGTGTCTCTGCCAAATCTGAGTGAGATCCCCGGCTGGCTTGGAAACTTGAGGATGTCACTCAAGGCTCCACACTAAAGGGGGAGGATTGCTAAGTTTGCATTTATATCTGTCTGTCTGACAGTGATGTTCTTCACACAGGGCCAAATATTCAGCACAGGATTGCAGATATTTTTCAGAATTGTTATAATTCCCTTAAAATTGCACTTGTGTGTGAAATTTGTTTAGGGTTTATGGTGAGCATTGTAAGATTAAAGGCTTTTATTCATTAAGGACGATGATGATTTCTATAAAGATAAAAATTGAAAAATTGTTCTGAATTGTTCTAAATCTAAATTCAAAATTTTTCAATTTTAATTTTTTAGTTTTCTTTTAAATTATTGGTATAAATAACATTTTTCATAATTTTTTCATTGATGTTTATTGTTATTAAAATGAGTCAGATGTGTATTCTTGAGTCTTAGACCTTTACATCAATATATAGTTTGTCATGATTAGATTAGAATTTAACTATGCAATATTTAAATGAATAGTGAAATAAGTGTTTCACCTGTGGAACGGTGACAGTTATAGTTATTGTTTTTGGTGTGAATGGGTCTTAATGAAGTGCTTAGTAGTTATGAATGACGAATTTCGGAAATAATTTTCCAACAATGTAAAAATAAATCAGCACATCACAACGTGCACAAATAGCTTGTTTACTGTGGCTTTTTGTAAGGTAGTATTCTTAGTAAAAATGCTTTGAAACAGTGAAATAGCTTTTTCTGAAATGTTCAGAGTAACTTGAGTCATCTAACCAACAATGACACTATTTTTGTCAAACATTTCAAACAGACTTTTTACCAAATTCCTGTGGCTTGTTGCTGTGGTGCGTTGAGTTAATTTTTTGGTATAAGTTCATGTATGGTTGTTGAAATTGAGCAGTTCATCAAAAGATGTTTAGAGTTGGTCAGTGGTCTTTACAGTGACTGCATTGTTACTCCATCTTATTACAGTATTCTTTAAATAAAAGCACTTTGAGGTTTTTGCATTGAGGTTAAATAACATAAAGTGTTTTGCTGTGTTTTGTTTTCACTAAAATTCTACTCATATCCCGCTAGATAATTCTTAATATTTTCATTGGCTTGAAAGAGTTAGAAAGCCTATTGGGGAATCTGTTGGGGAATTCTAGCATTTTAAATCTTGCTGTCAACTTCACAACCATTTTTGAAAGGAGAAACAGGCATGTCTCTCTGGAGACATAGACATGATTTGGGAAGTGTGGTAAACAGTGCAGTAAAGAGAGCAGACTATTTCACAGAAGTGAAAGTCAACTCTGGGTAGATCTCATTTCCCCCACTGTTCTGGCACTGTGTTTAATCTCCTCGGCCAAGTGCATACCAGCCGTCCGGGCCAGCAGCCCTGACTCACCTCTTATTGCAGTAAAGAAGTAGCAGTTTCTGCTGTACAGTGCTCAGTTTTATGAACCATTATGAAAATGCATGTAGCTGGTTTGTTTATTATTTGGTATATTATTATTATTATTGGGCTTGGTCAAGAAACATTTGCTGATGAGTGAACTGGTAAACTACTGTGTTTGTGAATTGAGTAAAATGTTTTTGTAAAATTCAACCTTTAAAAACCTGTTGCAGATATAATGTAAGGATGTAAGGATCAAATTCAACTATAATTAAACTATTTTGTAACTGGCATTTGTTTACATGATGTCATAAATGATGCAAGCAAATATTTGTTCATTTGTTTGCACTTTTGTTTGTTGTAATTAGAGAATAAATTTTGTCTCTCAGATTTTGTATGCTTGCCATTGTTACACAATAGATTTTAGTCTGATGCAGCCAGCAGATTCCAAACAGGATTTTGACATTTGTTGACTTGTAGTCGTCTGTAGATGGATGTGATCTGATTATAAATAAGACTTCATGCTGTCAACCATAGTCATGTATTTGTATAATAATTTTGGGTGACATTTAACAAGATCGATGTGACTTGTAACACCCTCTGGGTCCTGAAAATAAACTTATTCTGGTTACTAAAAGAATACAAAACCCTTTGAATTCAGCTAGCTGTTAGACACAAAGTCAGAGTAACCAATCCATAAATAATTGTTCTGGTATTTACTCTCTCTGCTGCTCACGTTAATTGTTTATTGGCCGATGTTGTGTCTCACGCATAATGATAACTGTTGCGAAACAGGACACAGGAGGAGGAAGCTAATGGCCAGTGCACGACTCTGAATGTCAATGTGCTTATAGATGCCTCTCTCTCTCTCTCTCTCTCTCTCTCTCTCTCTCTCTCTCTCTCTCTCTCTCTCTCTCTCTCTCTCTCTCTCTCTCTCTCTCTCTCTCTCTCTCTCCTCTCTCTCTCTCTCTTTCCTCCATCTCTCTCTCTCTCTTTTCCTCCATCTCTCTCTCTCTCTTTTCCTCTCTCTCTCTCTCTCTCTCTCTCTCTCTCTCTCTTCCTCTCTCTCTCTCTCTCTCTTTTCCTCCATCTCTCTCTCTCTCTCTTTTCCTCCATCTCTCTCTCTCTCTCTTTTCCTCCATCTCTCTCTCTCTCTTTCTCTCCTCTCTCTCTCTCTCTCTCTCTCTCTCTCTCTCTCTCTCTCTCTCTCTCTCTCTCTCTCTCTCTCTCTCTCTCTTTTCCTCCATCTCTCTCTCTTATGCCTTTTCCTCTGAAGTTTTTAAAGAGATGCTGTCTGGATCGAAACCTTGTCCTTCCTGATCTAAAATAAACTAACCTTGAGAGCAGGAGGGGAGGGCATAGCTGCTCTCTGCAGTTGTAGCATCTGATTCTCTAATGGACTTTGTTTGATGATGTTCAAGGCGGCTGTGGATGAGATCAGCTTTTTAATTTATACATTATTGTATAGTAAGTTGACTGATATTTAGCACTGGTGACTAATTTACACTGTTACATTAACCTGTTACTTTACCACTTTTGTTAACTGTCACCGTTTATTATTCACTTTATTATTTCATAGTTGAATTCTAATCCATTCATGACAAACTATATATTGATGGAAAGACTCAAGAATAAATATTTGGAAAATTAACAATAAACATAAACTAAAGAAATGTATAAAAATTTATGTTATTTATAAAAATACCTACATTAAAATAAAAAATATGTAAAAATTTTTAATTTATTATCTAAAATTTAAACAATTTTTACTTATTTTACAAGTTGGTTGTACTTAAAAATGTAAGGCAGCAAAGAATTTTACATATATTTTCTGCCATTAAATTTAATATGCTTTATTTTAATGTTTTTCCTTTATGTTTCTTTGTGTGGCAGCAGCAGCTCATAGTGGAGATGACTACTGGAGATGACCCCTGAGTTTTCTGTGGTGTAGAATGCAACACTGCGCTTTACCTATTTAATGGACAGACTGAATGGACATCATCTGTACCAGCCTCACCAGTGCATCACAAATCTTGTACTGGAGTGCCTCTGTATATTTCCCACCCAAAAGGGTGTGCTGGCTCCCCATAAGCCCTTTAACAAAGCACTCCTCCCCCAGAACATACTGTTACACCACTCAAACCTGGCCTTTGTCTGGCCTTTGTCTCTTAACATCTGTATTTTCACGTTTCTTGTGAGTGGCCACATCATCTTTAAGCACCTTGTGCTCCAGATGAGTGATCTAGCAAGTTCCTGCCACAAGCTCCTCAGCAGCCAATCGCTCGGCTCGGAGATGGCTGACACGGAGCGCCACAGCAATGCCTCGTCCAATCAGACATACACAGAGATCAAGATGAAAGAGCTTGAGAAGATATACACACAGCAGGGAAATGGCACTTTTTCATTGCTTGTAGAAGATGGCGGGGTCAATAGGGCAGCCCACCTGTCTGTATCTCAGATGCATTCATCTAGTGCCAAGCACTTCTGCAAAAAAGATGACAGTGGAGGGGGAGTGGTTAGTGGGGGAGGGCGGTGTTTATGCCCAATTGAGGGAGGAGCTAGTCTTAGTGAAGCAGGACCCCAGGATAGTTCTGTCACCTTTAACAGAGAGCAAATAATAGTGGAGGTCAATCTCAACAACCAGACTTTGAATGTCTCCAAAGGATCTGATGGCACGGGTATCACCTCAAGCACCTCTGCTCTCCATGTGCAACATCACAGTGAGGATAAGGAACAAGATGATAACGAAGATGTTGATGGGGAAGATGAAGAGTACATGGAAAGCCGTAGCGATGAAGATGATGAAGATGAAAAAGATGAGGAAGAGAACAACCTCAACATTCCAGATGTGGGACACGGCAGCATGGAAAGACCTCGACGTGCCTCAGGTTTGAGACAGACGATAATGGACACTGCGCTTGCAGAACGAGCGGAAGAGAGGAAGAGGAGAAGAGAGCAGGAGGGTTTAGGCCAAAAGGTGAAATTGGAGGAGAAGCAGCATTTTTCTTGTAAGAAGTGTCCTCGCATTTTCAACAACCGCTGGTACCTGGAGAAGCACATGAACGTCACTCACAACCGCATGCAGATCTGCAATAAATGCGGCAAACGGTTTTTACTGGAGAGCGAGCTGCTACTGCACCATCAGACAAACTGTGAGAAGAGCATACAGGTACACGGAACCGTCTGCATGCATGCACATTAACATGACAACATTGTGCAATCTGTGTCGGACAAACTCAAGTTTTATTGTTTTGAACCGCTTCCAAACCACTGGAAAACACTACAGAACTGGATTTGTGGTACTTGAAACACTGCAAATGCACTGCAAAAAATGAATTTCTTACTTAGTATTTTTGTCTACAAATGTCTAAAAATACTCATATCAAAATACATTTTCTTGATAAGCAAAATGACAAAAGATTTTAGGTCTTGTTTGCTGAAAACAGTGATCAAATTAAAGTGAGTTTAGTCCGAAAAAGTATCTGCCAGTGGGGTAAAAATAAACTGTAATTAAATACTCTAAAAATAGGAAAAATAAGGGGTTTTTTTTCTTTTGGCTTGTTTTAAGCATTATTTTTTTCAAAAATCAGGACTTAATATCTTATTGTCATTTTGCTTATCAGGGAAATGTATCCCAATTTAAGAATGTTTATATATGTTTTTTTTTTTATAGCAAAACAAGACAAAAACACTAAGAAAAAAAATTTTTTTTGCAGTGAGACCTATAGAGTTCACATGATGATCTGTAGTTTGCATAATACTGCAAAATGCACTTTTATTGCCACACATGTTAAAATTGCTTTCTAGTTATTATAGAGCAGGTCAGTTTTTGCATATTTTCACATCTTTGCAATTCGTCCAAGACAGACACAAAGGTCATTTTGTGCTACATTTTACACCAAAATAATCAAATCAAGTGTTTAAACAGACTAGTTCAATATAGATTCAAACACATACAGTAAAACAAGCAAAACACTGTACCCACATTTTGCTCAGCATAATGTTTGTCTTTAGAGAGAGAGTTTAGGATGAACAGCTGTTTTCTGATCTGCCAAGACATTTCTAAGTCAAACTGGGTCTAAACAAACTCATTTGTTATTGCTGCATGGAGTGGTACTGTATAAACATTTTGGAGTTCCTCTTTATATATTGTCATTGTTTGATTTTTATTCAGTTATTATTAATTATATTAAGTTCAGGTATATTCAGTTAGGTTTCATCTGATTTCTTATAGTTATTAAATATTACTGTAGGCTAAATGTGCCCTTTGTGATATTTAGCTTTTGTTTAGATTAAAAGCAGTTCTTGGTAGTAGATCTCTATAAAGTAAAATCCTGTTTTGTTTTCCGTCGACCCCTAAGGGAGAAATATTTACTCTAATGCAGTTCACTCATATCCTCTGATCTTTATAGTGCGTGACCTGTGGGAAAGCTTTTAAGAAGCTGTGGTCATTACACGAACATAACAAAATTGTCCACGGATATGCAGAGAAGAAGTTCTCATGTGAAATCTGTGAAAAGAAGTTCTACACTATGGCCCATGTCCGGAAACACATGGTTGGTGAGTATTGGCACATGTGTCTTTTATTACAGTGATTAACAATTTATCTTAAGATTTAACATGAGGGGAAAATAATAACAAACATAACATAATAACTCTTACAAACTGACTAATAAAAACATTCAAAACACTTCCACCTGTCACAGCTAGGTGGCACTCAAGATGCTGTTAAATACAGCAGCCCTATCAAATACACAGACATATTGTTGTGGAAATTAACCTTCAGGTAATACGGCACACCCTGATCCTGGTCTTTTCACCGTACTATACTGTACTTTCATCATCTGAAGCCTGATCTTCCCAGGGCATGGTGAAACACAATAGTAAAACAGTCAGCTTTCTACTGTATGGGTGGGAAGGAGCCAGTGTGACCTTGCTTTGCCATCCAGAACAGACAGAGTCGAGCACAAAGACTTTATTGTTTTATCACCCCTGACTGCAGAGAGGAAATCTCTTATCTGGAAATGCTTTCTTCTAACAAACTCATTCAGCTGTCCTCAGGGCAACATATGACATTTACTCAGCTGACAGAGACAAGCAAGCGTTTATCATTTTATAATGTGGGGTCTTTATACGCTAAAATGGCACAATTTGATGTGGTCGATGTTTAAAATGTATGACCTTTGGTTAAAACTGTTAAATTAATCTGATTATAAGAATACACTTATTGACTCTTAGAGCTGTACAGTAGAAGAATAATGCAAAAAATTGTATCGGTAAATGAAGTTGTTTCTTTAATCGCTTCTTTAATCTCCAGCTCACACTAAGGACATGCCGTTCACCTGTGAGACATGCGGGAAGTCTTTTAAGCGCAGCATGTCTCTTAAAGTGCACTCGCTCCAGCATTCTGGAGAAAAACCCTTCAAGTGCGAGGTGAGTTCACATAATCCTCATCTTTCAGCCCATGCACACAGTATCTTTGACACATAGACACATATAATGTATTGTATAACATGGCTCATCCAAATGAGATTTTCAGGTTTTCCAGTCAAAGTCATATTTTATAATGTTTATTGTACTGTATGTTGTAGAACTGCAGTGAAAGATTCCAGTACAAATACCAGCTGAGGTCACATATGAGCATCCACATCGGACACAAGCAGTTCATGTGCCAGTGGTGCGGGAAAGACTTTAACATGAAGCAATACTTTGATGAACACATGAAGACTCACACTGGTAGGAATCGGCACTTTGATACTCGCGATAATCAGAGTTAGCAGAAGTGTAACCATGTTTCATGCTCGCTTTTGTATTATTTTTCAGTAAAAAAAATACATATTTGCAAAAGATCATATTTACAGGGATAGTTGAATAAAATAAAAATAAAACCACAGATATGTTAGCAATTCATTTGTCCTCAACCTGAGTGTTTCATCTTTCTGTCTGCTCTAGGAGAGAAACCATACATCTGTGAGGTCTGTGGTAAGAGCTTCACGAGCCGGCCCAACATGAAACGACACCGGCGCACTCACACGGGCGAGAAGCCGTACCCCTGTGACGTCTGCGGTCAGCGTTTCCGCTTCTCAAACATGCTCAAAGCCCACAAAGAGAAGTGCTTCCAGGTCAGCAACCCCATGGTACCCGACCCCATCCCTCTGAACCTGGACCCAACATCGACCGATCTGGACACGCCAGCCAATCAGATACCCAGCCAGCGCTTGACCCCTCCCACTGAAGCTTCTAGTCTCCACCAGGTCAAGTCTCTCTCGCTTCCCTTCGGACATCCCATCTTAAGCGTCCCTCCGCCCCTGTTTTCCACTGAAAGGGTAAATTCCAGTTACTAATTCTGGGTTAAAGGCTGGACTCGCTTTGACTGTTGATTTATCGTGTGAAACCCAAAGCTTACAGTAGCTAAACTGAATCCCAGAGAGATTTGTGATCCACATCAAATGTGAATCGATCTCACAGGGATTTCCAAACGTGCCGAACAAAGTCTAAGACTGTCGGCGGGTGTTTGAACAGTGTGCGACACTGAATATTCCTTTTAAACTGTGCAAATGTTCATTTATCTTATTCTCATAGAGATATTTTATATACTGTTAAAATAAGCTTCTCGTATTACAGAACGAAATAATGTTCTCATCGTTTTTTGTTGATGTGTGTCGTGATTTGTGTGAGCTACAGGATTAGCATTTACTTTTTCATCCTCTGGCTATAGACTTTATCTCGAATCGAGATTAGACATTCGAGATGAAAACAATAGTATCGTACAAATACAAACCCTGCGTTGCCATTCGCTGCCATATTAGATACAGATACAAACTCAAAACAGCTTTCCAGACAATAAAAATGTAGCAGTTGTGTCCACCGTCATAATCAAATCTAGATAAATTACAGTAACCAGATCCTGTTAGCTCATATGTTATGACTGAATATGATATATGTATAATCACTCCAGCACCTTATTTTTAAGCCTAGATGTATTTATATTGTCGTGAAGGAGGATTGTTTGAAGGTTTTGTCCTCATAAGGTCCTCGGTACAGAGATGTATGTTGAGACTGTGCAGGGCACAGGTTTGTGTCAAGGGTTATATGTAGCACGGGCCCCTAAGAATATGTTTAAAATGATGCTTGGAGAAATCGTTATCATTTAAAAAATCCAAAGGATGGTTCACTGTTTTTTCCCTAGTCTTTTAAAAGTTACAGAGCACTTTAATCTCAGTGTTGGCCATGAATTGAATGGCAAAAATGCCTAAATCCTAAACCACTTTTTTGTAAAAAGGAGTGTGTTTTGTTTGCACAGAGGCGGAGTCAAATCTGAGTCAATGATGGTTTGGTGTAAAAATAATGTTTTGAATGTTTTGAAGTGGTATAAAAACTTTGGTGGGTAGATTACTTACATTTCACTGGTTCCCAGTGTACCATGTCATGTTATTTTGTCAACAAATGAAATTGCATAGATGTTAGAAAAAGGCTAAAACCAAGTCAAGGAAGAAATAACCATGTGTTTATCATAAATGATGGCTTGCACTTTAGTATTCTGTATCCTTAATAAAAAGCCACATACGGTAGGATCTGAACAGACAGAAAAGGAAATGTATACAAATTCTCAAAGCCCTGTCACAGAGGATTAAATAATTAGTTAAATAAAACACACGTAACAACTCTAGAAGCAGTACATTTTTATAGCTATAATAGGTATCGCCTAATATATGTATACACACACATAAATATAAATATTAAAATTTATATAGTCTGTAAATAAATTAATGTAGATCTTGTCATTTTCTGTTTATTGTTGTTGTTTACATGGAGTCAAATGAGATGCAGGGCTGAACACTAATGAAAAACTCAATGGAAAGGTGTTAAAAATGTTGCAAGCTACATCTTTATATACATTGTTCACATTTCAGCACACACACACACACACACACACACACACACACATATATATATATATTATTTGAAAAAACGTTCCCAAGGAAAAGCAAGTGGTTTTAAATGGTACGTATTTCTTCATGGAGTAAACGGTTACATTTCTGAAATCCAACGAGTGGTTGGATAAGTTTGTGATGGATTGAACTGACACTGTAAGTCAGTCTGATGGGCAGAAGCAGCTGATGTCACTGTGAGGCACTATAACAAACACGCCTTAAGTGTTTAATTACATCGCCATGGTCCTGAATGTGTTGATTGCATTTACAGAGTTAAATTATACAGTATACTGACCTTTGCACTTTGGCAGAGACCAATACCAGGACAAGTCAGAGGTGTTTTGATGTGGAATGAGGATGTTTTTAAATACCTTGCAATAATGTTGTGCCAGTTGTTAATTGCGTGAGCTGTTTATTGCTAAATGAAAATATTTTTTGCCACGGATTGACACCTGATGTTAGTGTTTCTAATGTTTAGTGTCATGCACCTTATGCCCTCCTTTTCATTTTAATAGAGTGTACTGACCTGTTTGTATCATTTCTTAATAATATTGTTAAAATACTGTGTGCCATCTGCTTTCTGTTCATATTTTAATACTAAAATGACCCTTTTTAGCTCTAAAATGTGATATGATTTTACTGAAATTACTGTAGAAATCTTCAAACTTAAAGGTTTTTTATTATGTAGAATATGCACATAACAGTTGCTTTATGGTCTTATCAAAAGGTGAATTACCACAAGATATTTTCTTTCTTCTTTGTGTGCACTTTATGTGGATATTGATGTTATCATGTAAGGTTTGGGTAACAGAAGGTTATGGTAAAAAGATTAGAAGAGAAAATACTGCTGAAGAACTCAATGCAGTTTTGTGAAGCCCAAATAGGTTTTTGTATTTCTTTTTCATTATCTTTAATGTGAAGTCTTACGATATCTTAACTGATATACCTCCATATTTGGAGATAATGTAGTATAATGACCATAAAATGCTTTAATTTTCTGCGTCCAAAAGAACATATTTCTCTTATGTTAAGTTGTAAGGCAGAATTAATTATCAAAGCCTTTTAATATTTAATTTTCACTTTTTTCAATAGTGTATTATTATTGGTTTGCTGCTTTTTAAGAAATATTTGGTTTGCTTGTGGCTTTTGTAACTTTTTGTACATTTTTTAGTTTTTAGTGTTTTTTAGTTTGTTTGTTTTTGATGTTAAGACAATATTATTAAGGAAAACTTGTCTGTGAGACAGGTTTTAGTTTGTGGTATCTTTTATAATAAACAACACAAAAACAAATTATAGAGATATGATGATGTACACTTTGGAACTTTGGCAGTTCATCTTATTATCAATGTTTTATTGGGTTTTTTTTTTTTTTTTAAGAAGAAACTTCAAAATCCAAATTAATAATAGAAATGTTTCCCCTAAACTAGTATTTACAGGATAATTGACCTAAAAATGAAAGTATTGTTGTCATTTACTCACCGCGACTTTCTTCCATGTTTCTTCAGTAAGAGTCACTGAGATATCAGAAGACATGAAGGTAAATAAATAATGACAAAACATTTATGTTTGGGTATATCATCCCTTTAACATATACATTATTTTATTGCAATAAGCCAATCATGAGAATGACTGTTTGTACATTTTTAATTCTGCATATTACTATGTAAACCCAATGTTTTAGTTAACCTTTCTCTGTACAAAAACTACATGCAGACAGTAGTCACGCTGGTTGTGTCAACCGAATACTAAAACAATACATAGACTAGTGTCTAGTGGTGCTAATAACAATAGGCTGTATTTCATGTCATTTACTGTACCAAGTCATATTTATTGTCTGTAATAGAACAAAATAAACTGATAATTTCAATAGTGAACTAAATGTGATCTTAATCAAGCATTTTATGTTTATTTTTAACTTTTGGGAAAGCTAAAGCATTTGTTGAATTTCTCTCATAACAAAACAGACGTTTAGCAATAAATAGAAAACAATAAATTGTACACAACATGAAACAAAAATTCCACACATACATTTGATGTTTTCTCTGTTTTCTAAATGATCATTTATAACATGTTTTTAAATGATTGAATATCATATTATCATTGTCGTGGAATGAGATCAAGCTGGCCAGCACTTTGTCTGTTTAAACTGATCTGAAATCAGCTTTGAAAGTAGAGTTTCAAATGATTTGTCTTTTGCCACAAGTACATTCTTTCATTGGCCTTTCAGATATATATAATCATTGGATGATCCTGGTTCAGATCTTCGTGAGACGAAGAGTATTAAGTCGAACTCCCAAAACCGTGGCTCCAGATGCGTACCGAATCTCTCTCAGTATGCCGTTCCATTTCCTCTCGGTTTCATCATACCTGTGGATGAACAGGAACTTTTATGTCACATGACCATATTTAGAAACTAAGCAATTTCAACAGTGTTTTCTTGAATTCTGTTTGGAACAGAGATCCAGCTCCTCACCTCCATATGTCATTCATCTCCCGGGGTAAAAGTTCATCGCTGTCTTCTGTGGGGAACATGGCAAATCCTCCCACAGCATAGAGAACACCATTTACAGTGATCAGACTGAGTGAACTACGGTCCTGCGGAAACTCCACAAACTCCGACCATCTGTAACATGGACACGGACCGAATGATGTTTCCATCTTTACATCCCAAGACATCTGTGGCACAATCTAGAAGGTTATAGATATGACAAGAAAAAGAGAAATGCGTACTTGTTTGTTTTGATGTCATAGACCTCAGTGCTGCCCGTAAGGCCTGTATCTGTGACTCCCGCTGCCACGTAGATCTTGTTGTTGTGGATGGTGACACCAAAGAGTGAGCGAGCGGTATTCATAGGAGCCAGATCTTTCCACTGCCGTTTCTTAGTGTCGTACACGCACACTTTCTTCAAACATTCCCTACAAAGCCAAGGCCGTTTATCGTACATGTCTGGGTAAAGTGGAATACAGTAAATATGTTATGTTAAGATACTTACTTGTTCTCATCCTTTCCTCCAATCACATAGATTTTTTCATCATGAGACACTATGCCATGACCGTATACTGGGTAGGGAAGAGGATCTGACTCGGACCATTTCAGACACCTTCAACAAAGAGTTTGTAGGATTCATATTGAGATTAATAATCAGTCATTAGGCTTTGTTGTGTGATTGAATACTTACTGTCTGTCATAAACCATGACTGTTTTCAGAATTTGCTCTCCTTCCTTCATTTCTCTCCCTCCGATCACAAAGATGGAGTTCTCAGCTTCGCCCATCCCAAACAGGAAGCGAGGGGAGGGGATGGGAGGCATTCCCATCCAATCTGAGCTTGCAGGATCAAACTGTTAAGGTACCAAATGTTCAATATTAAGCCACATGTATTAATATTAAAATATTCAGGTTTTAAAATAAGGAAAGCAAACAAAGTTGACTTTACATTGCAATTAGTAAACAATGATTTAACACAATATTAAAGCTCCATAACTTTTGTGTTTAAAAAAGATACAAATCAGTGTTTACCTTAACAAAGTTTACAACTGTAAGGTTCTAATAATGTTAAATAGTTTAAACTGTTGCATACATTGTCATATAAAATGTAATTTTGATGTTATTTGACTTGCAAGATAAATTCATTAAGTAACCTGTAATTTAATGTTTCAAAATGTTTGTAATATACAGTAAAAGTAAAAGTTACAGATTGCTGCTTTAGAAAATGATCCTCCCTTCCTAAAAATAACCAATTAAAGATTTTTTTCACAGAACTGGATAGTTCATCTACACTGAAATAAAGGCAAAGTAAAAGAAGCTGTACCTGCATAAAGTATGAATAAATCTGTTGGTCTTTGCTTTGCTCATCAAAAAACAGTCCACCTGCCACAAAGATCTGATTTTCTTTTGTGACCAAGCTGCAGTGATTTTTGGGGATTTGGGTGGAGAGCGATGCCACATAACAATCATTTGCTGTTGCGTCATAAGCCACTGATGAAGTGTCACTTATCAAAAAGATCAACTCTCTCAAAAACATCCCAAACCGCAGATTGTCATTGAGAATACCAGGAAGTAATTCCTCCAGCTCCTCTTCCTCCTCTCCTTCCTCACCATCCGTCTTGTCCTTACTCTTTTTGCTTTTGGTCTTCTTGACTTCCGGAAGTTTCCCGGCTTGGGCGTCTTTAACCAGTTGCAGTTTCTTGGCAATCTCAGGGTTAGACTTCAACCACTCGTGTTGCTCCACGTTTTTGGCGAAGTAATCCTGAGGAACCAGTCGTAATCTCACACAATCCAGCAATCCCGGCAGGTTCTCCGTGCGTGTCTCTCGGTCATGTCCCACCCACTTGATCAAAGCCTCAAACACATCCTGCTCCGTCTCAATATTCAAAGAGTCCGATGCCAAAATGGCCGCCAGCTCGCTCGGGTTCAGCTGGAGGAATTCGTCGTCTCGAACGATGAATTGAAAACGCTCGCAAGCGAAGTTCCGTGCCGATACGGCCAGACGAGGGCAGTCCAGCATTAGGCCTAATCTAAAGATGGCCAAACAGTTACTCAAACTCAGTCGCTTTTGCAGGAAAGATACACACACTGTAAAAATCGAAGGGATCTGCAACATGTTGGCCAGAGCGAAGATGTCCTGCACGTTTTGCTCCGTCACGTTGATGTTGGAGGTGTAGAGGTACTTCAAGATCATGCCCATAACTCCAGGCTCCACATCTTCCAACACGATTTCCCTTTTCTTGCTGTCTTCCACACCTGATTTGAAGAAAGCCCTGAAGTAAGAGCTACATGCAGCCAGAACCAGCCTATGGCAGGGAAATTCCTTGTCTTTAATCTTCAACACACAATCGACCATCATATCACTCTCCAGAAGATCGTAGAGACCGTCCTGCAACAGGGTTTGCTGGTACATGCGGGGCTCCTCCATGGGGTCTATGGGTTGAGCCATATTTATGGTGTCTCTGACTGTCACTGAAGGTAGTGCAGCAGTCTGCCGTGTGACCCGCTTGACTAACACGCTCGTTCTGTCACTATTTAGCCGAGAAAAAATCTGTTCGGGGTCGAATCAGTTCCGCCTTCCTGCCCGGCAGACTTTATCAGCTGTCGCAGTACTTCAACCAAACTCCAACTGGGGGCTATTGATAGATACTACACCTTCACAAAGATTTGTACATGTGAAATACAACCCTCCTGTCCTGTGCAACAGCTGACACACTGCCCCATGGGAGATGGCAGTAAAGAATAACAGCACTAGGGTGAGATCACAGACTAGCTTTATTGGTAATGAGACGTATCATCCTTGTGATATTACTGTAAGTTCTGTTTAAGAATCACAGGTTGATATCAGGGCCAAATTTTGACTTTGTGGTACAGTATGTGCGAGTACGAGTAAAACTGCCCTTTAGAGCTTATGCCATCATATAAATATCCAAGAGTCAAAAGATCTTGAATGTTCTTAAAGGGATTTATGCTTTTGTTGGAGTCAGAGTTTAATTTAGGAACTGTTGTCATGAAGGCAGAACGTGTCAGAGGCTCTGATGTGATGCTCTTTTATTAACTTTATCATCATGTCTCTTACTGATATTTTAAATATAAAGTTGCATGTGGTAAGTTGCTGGACAAACTGAAAAGTTCAAAAAAGCAAACTGATGGTGAGTCATACACTTATTTATTTTAAGGTACATCACAAATTCATTAAACAAACTTTCTTAGAAATCTTTTCTTAAAGATTTCTTAGATCTTTAGTTTGCATTGAAACGAGCACATCATTTTATACCGAACACAGGCACGAATCACTTTTAAGAAGACATCAACTACATTATAAAATTTGTAGTAATAAAATCAACAAAGCACACTATCTGTAACACCGATTAGATACCACATACCTAAAACTGTCAATCATTTTAAAGCAGACGCTGTAACACTGAACAAACCTGTAAAACACAGCATCTTCCCTTACAGTACAGTGTTATTAAAACATCATTTTCCTCTATATTTCCAGACTATAACTGTTTGCTGAATTCCAAAACCACAAATATGTAAGTAAACCATTTAGGCGGTTATATCTAACCGTCAGATCTAATCTTTACTCTGCTTTCTCCTTGTTCTCATCCACAGGCTGGGCGGCAGCTGCGTCCATCTGGGTGGTGCTGGGTACTGTGGTGGCGGTGGTGGGTGGAGGAACAGGGGCGGGAGGAGGGATTGGGTCTGGATCATCAATCAGAGCCTGTCTTCTTTCTGTTTCCTTAATCATCTGAATCAGGCAGTAGGTAACAAACATGACAGTGATGGTAGTGAAAGGGAAACCTGTAAAAACACAAGAATGTTTGATTTTAAACATCGCAAAATGGCTTTTAGCATGAATGTATTAGCCTTAAGGATATAAACAAGTGCGCTCCAAAATATTGACAAAATTTGCATGGATCAATAATTTTCATGATATAATCCGGAACTTCATCTTTTACTAAAAATGGGGAGGATCCACTTAATTTGTCTTGCCCTGACTTCCTGTTTTAGTGGAAATTACTTTAAAGCATTGAACAAAGCAGAGCATTTCAAGACACTTCAATGGGTCGTTAATGGGGGAAAATAGACCTTATAATGTAAAATATATGTAAAATAATTATGTAATTATGTGACATTTTTAACCTGTTAACGGTCACAGTTCCACATGTATTAGACACATTATTTTACTATTATTTCACTTTAATATTTCATAGTTGAATTCTAATACAAACTAATCATGACAAAATATATAGTGATAGAAAGGTGTAAGAGTCAAGAATAAATATTTGACTAATTTAAAGCATAAACTAAACAAAAAAAATAAAAATGTTCATGTTTATTTTTTAAAAATATAGTTCTGATGCATTTTTGTGTGTATCCTCAATATGTGCAGTGACAGTTATTAAGTAATCAAGTTTGTATTAATTTAAATGTAAAATAAAAAAATGACTGAAACATCACCTCTATACATTACCTTTAAGTAACAAACGCTTGGCAACAAGCTTTGCAAACTCAAGACTGTTCAGAGCCAAGACATTATACAAAACAATTGTCCAGAAGTTGAAGGTATTGAACACAGCCCTTATTCTGCGTGACATAGATTCAGATATTGCCATCTGTGGGAAAAAACAGATTTGGGTTTATAATGGTGTACGTCTATTTTCACTTTTAACCACTAGAGGGCGCAATAGAGGGCAATTTTCATATACCAAGGACATATAAAAAAGATCCATGTACCAAGATTGATAACACTTTGCCTTACATATTAAAACTACTACAAGACTCATATAGATCATTCCACTGATAAAATGTCTTTCACTTAATCACCTCAATAGAAATAAAAGGCTCCATGGTAAAGAGCTTGACAGTCCATAATTCAAAATTCAGGCCAAAGCAGTTTAGAAAAGCCCAGAAGAAAACCACCCAGCTCGGTCCAAGCCAGAGCCCAGCGATCCCGAACGTGCACAGAGACGCGATGAGCTCATCCAAAATGTTGTCATGTTTCCCGCCAAGATAGTTATAGACATATCTGTAAAAATGACAGAACAGATGGAAATGATCTTCAACACAACCTAACAGTAGTGGTTCCATGAAATGTTTTACGATAAATCATTTAATGGTTTGAGAAATGAACAATCATACTTGCAAAGCCATTCATTGATTCCTCGATCAAAATGTCTGTAAACAAACAATGAAACAAACTAATTACTAATGTTTTTATATAGAATTTATATGTATAGAAAAAATGCTTACGTCTCAGAGAATACATAAAGCATAGTGATGCATTTTGGTGGTTTGGGAGGATCCAGGTGATCCAGTTTTGACACTGTGTTTATCATCCCAAACATGACAGCTGCTTTCACCCAATCATACACCAGATTCAGGTAGGCCAATCCAACTATGTTACAAAACATGGAAATGGTATTAAGATGGTGGTCACTTGGAATAAATATCTGTGTAAGTGCACACTAACATTAAACTTACTAAGTGCCCAGTCAGAGATGTGTTTGAGGAGCTTCATGTCACTCGGTATGGTCAGAATATACATGAAGTGAAAGATGACAGCTATTATAATAATAGCCCCCAGATGCAGCAGGGCCTGGATGGAAATATTCCACATCTCTCCTTCCTTCCTGGTTAGATTAGGGTTGTTGGCCTGGTGAGGTCAAAGGGAAACATAATACATTATGTAAGATTAAGATTTAAGATATCCAGCAATTAATTCACTTAACAGATAGTTCACCCAAAAACAAAAATATGTTTCTTTCTTTCTTCTGCAGAACACAAAATAATATATTTTAAAGAACGTTGGTAACCAAACAGCGGACTTCCATTGTATGAACACAAAACCACTCAACATTTCTCAAAATATCATCTTTTTAGTTTCACATTGTTTTGGGTGAACTGTCTCTTTAACTGAGCTTACAGACCTGAATGTAGAACTTGTCAAAGGTCATGATGGGCCCAAAGTAAAAGAAGGGAAGGTAGAAGTTGTACTTGAGGAGCTCCAGGATGCTGTAGTTTCCATCTTTCCTCTCGCAGTTCTCAAGAGCGAAGCTCATGCAGCGCATGATGGTGAACCCACAGCCACCGTAGAACAGGATGGGACGGAGCTCAAAGGAACCGTTAACAAACCCTGACTGCAAGACAGAAATACGGATCATTTACACCAGTCCTGTTCCTGGAGAGCCGGTGTCCTGCAGAGTTTACCTCCAACCCCAATCAAACACACCTGAACCAGCTTATCAACGTTCAGACTGGTGTGTAGATTTGGAGCTAAACTGGAACAGTGGACTTTTCTGATTTACACCGTATACAATTTATTTCCCAGTGAAACAGGAAATAACAATTAGCAAACAGATTATATTACCTGCCAGGAAATGAAGGGCTCCATTTTAAAGGTGGCCAGTGTGGTGAGACCAGCCGTAAAGCAGAGCCACCTGAGCTTAACCAGAGAGATGCTGTACAACAGCACACAGTGAGAGAGGATGAGAGTGACGTATGCCCAGCCCATACTGGTGAAAACAGCCAGCATCCCATACGCCATGTAAACCAGGGATCTGTACTGTGGGATTTATCATCAAAAAGGTAAGCCAGCGTAAAGCATCAAATGGGTCACATATAAACGTATATGGATTTAAAAAGGAACCTGAGGAGCCAGCATAGAGCAGATCTTGGCAAAAAGCACATGACCTGAGAGAGCAAAGATGATATGTTCTCTGAAGGTGGAGAACCACATCATCCACTCAATGTCAGCTGTATCCTGTAGTACAGTAGACATAAATCAAGTAGTCATACATTTTCATGTTTTGATTTATATTCATAGTGTTGATAGTACAGATGTTTTGGTTTCTGAAGGTAGGAATCTCACCATTTTTCTGCCAGAGTAGTACCATCCTGGCTGAATGCTGGTCTTGAAGGTTTTTCTGTTGGAGTTTGCTGCATATAAAGTCATATTAGCAAAATTTTATGCTTTTTTAAATTACCACACATGATGAAATACTGAATCAGTCAAGTCAAAATTGCCCTTATATACTTTTATATATACAGTTTTCTGGTTCCTTTTCGTAAATGAGTCATAAGTGTGCTTAAAAAAGTTTGTGTTTGAAATACTTTATAAAAAAATATTAACATTCTTCACCTCTAAAATGAATTTTTCTTTTGTTTGATGTAATTAACTTATTTTTTTACACTTATTTTTCTAGCCCTCTCCAACACCTATAAAAAATCCCACCCTAAATTTTTAATATCCTGATTCACATCAACAGGATGATTCACTGAACACTTGAAAACACTTGATAAGTTTTGATCGGTTGATACAAATAATATGTATTCTCACATTCCCACCTAATACAATAAAATACAATAATGTAGTCAGTGTGTATTTGGCAGGTGTTGTTGTAGTTGTCAGGCTGTAATAAACAGTGATCCACAATAATACCCCTCTCTCTCTCTCTCTCTCTCTCTCTCTCTCTCATACTCTCTGTGAGTGTTTGCTCTCTCATTCTTTGGTGTATTAATACTGAAACATGACCCCTTCTGCGTACTTTGCATAGTTTTCTGCAGCTAGCTGCTATCAGTGCTGTCTTTACCCTTATACTGTACAATACACAGGAGTACTAATTCTTTGTCCCATTAGAAGTTGATACATTGTATCAACAAATGTTTGCTAAATGTGTGTGGACATTCATGTGAAAGCAAAGATAAAGGCTTTATAATGACACATTGACCTTATGGTCGAATAAGAAGCGTGCTCGTTTATACTTACAGCTGGACACATCAAATATCCATCTGGCAGTCCAGAGCATTGCCATAAACAGCACTACATTGTAGACATAGAGCTCATACCTGGGAAGAGCTGCTTTGACCCCCATGATGAACAGGACAACCTAAACAGAGAGCATTAGGAAAAATATACTTACAGTAAACACACTTTTAAAAAACAAATCTGAATTCATTATTAAAATACTGTGTTAAAAGTATACAGTAGGCCTATAAGTGTTTGGAAACGTACTGTCACATTTAAATAAAATATTGAATGTCATTGCATTAGATATAAAATGTATAAAGTGACATCTGCACATACTGTATATTGTATGATGCTGGAGACTACAAATGGATACTGTTGTACCAAAAAGTCTAATTATGAATAAATAATAATTTTATTATTATAATGCAAAACATTATAGATAGAAGTTTAAATACTTTTGGGGGCCACTGTAATTTTGGTATTTAGAAATCTACGGGATAAAAACGATGGATGCAAACTGCATTAGTCATTACAGTAATTATGTATACAAAAATCATATACATGCAAAAGAAGACTTATTTTCCATGAAAACTTGATCACATCAATTTGATCTCTAGAGTTTTCCACTGGTTTGTATTCTGCGCACAGGAAACATCTACACTATGCAGCTATTTTTAGCTGGGCTTTTTCTGCTCTCATTGTACTGACCGAAGCATCACACATGACTATTTCACGTTTACATTACAACCAAATCTTTTATCTTCTTCAATTTAAGGATTATTCTGTAGTGATCTGTTTTTCTATGTTATACACAGGTAATTAAGTAAATCTCTTGATTTGTATTCATAGTTGTTATACTGTAATCTTGTAATAGTTATACACACCTGAATATCTCTATGTACTGTACCCATACAGGTAAAATATCAATATATGCTGTTAGATCAATACATGGATACACGCTAGTGGGTCATGAGCTTCATAGAACCGCTTAGACACACCTGTTGTACTAACCTTGAGTCCAGCAATGCCGCTGTTAACCAAATGGCGTTTGAATTAAAAATCCCCTTCAACTTAAAATAATCACAGTTATGTAAAGGAAAGATTAGCCAAAGAATAACCTAATGCATCTTCTCTGTCTCTAAAATGCTGAGGGGCGTCAACTGGGCTCACAAACTGCCTGTGGGGCAGTTGCAGACAGTTAAAGGTGAATGACAGATGTATTTATATTCATTTGAAGCATAGGGGGCGGACCCATTGTGTTATGCTATATCAATAGAAACAGGCTGGCACCACCACCATGTCCTACCATACCTTGTAACATAACATTAATGTAATGTTATCGTTTTATTTACACTAAATACTAAAAAGAACACTTATAATAGCAATCATATAAAATGTCATTTTTAATTATTTGAAGTAGCAAAAATTAATTTAAATATGAAACATGTCAAACAAGTCAAATTTCAAGCTTACCTTTGTAGTCAAGTGCTGTGTAAAGTATAATAGTTTTAGCTTTGTTAGTACACATCATTTCTGGGACACAAACAATAGAGGTCAGGGGTCATAGAGAAAGTCAGGTTGGAAAGTCAGGGATTACAAAAAAATTACAGTCAAGTTACAATTGGTAATTGGTACAATTAAATCCATAAATGCCCTTTAAATATTAACAACATGTTTAACATGCAATATTTTTATACCTGCGTTTGAGTAGACTTCTTATGTGCACAATGATTCTGCACTAGTACATAATATCACAATGTATTAAAATATTGTTTACTTAATAAAAGCATATTTTTGCGCATAACAAAGAGCACTATTATAGTTCCTTAATATAACTATTTATTTTGGGCAGTGATATGTTTATCAGCTATTAAGAAACACCCAGAGCTCCAGCATACATTCACGTAGCTCCACACCTGTTTCTGTCAGGGTCAATGCTGTTTTTGAAGGATCTAAGCTTGTGGACGAGTTGGACTTGAAGCAATATTTCTAACATGAACTTTAATATACGCTTTAAATTTCATGTGTCTAGTTCTAATAACTTAAACTTTTGTCTTTACACACTAAAACACTAAGAACACTTAATTTGGCTGATGAAGTTTTTCAGCATTTTATTTCTATTATTTATATACCCGCCTTGAATTCAACAAATAGATTTGTCATGCCGCATACTAGTTTATGCTTTGAAACATTCACACTTTGTAAAAATAGAGGTATCAAACTTTTTCTTGGTAAATCTGATACTACGCCACCATGTGGTCAACATAGTAGTATGTTGTGGAAAAAATGTAAGACACTCTTATGGGTCCAGAAAGTGCTGGCTTGATTTATTTGACCATATGTGTTATTTATATCTTCATTGTATCAGCCCATAAACAGGAATGATAAAATCCTCTTACTTGTACAGTTACCTAATCACAGTCATCCCTTTAGGTCCTTATATATAGATTCCTTGAGTTTTAAGGGTGAATTTGATTACAATGGTTCCAGTAATGTGAAACAAAGCAAATGCACCATGTGCATCAGTTGGATCCTATGAGTGAAAATGTAAATGTCCATGTCTGCAATAGGCAAATGAGACGGAGGCACAGATAATCTACTCCTCTGCTGTCTCTTTTTTGCTGGTTTCCTGGCCCTCAAAGACTGGGTACTTGCCCTCCACCTCCACCCATGTGATGGTGCCATTTGCCAGGTCACGAATGATTTCTGGCAACTCGCAAACCTGGAAATAAAATGGTACATCTCAGCAAAACGGATCGAGTAAATTAAATGAAGACCCCCTGTGCACATGGATTACCTCAGCCCTGATCTGTCTCATGGAATCACGGTCTCGTAGGGTGGCTGTGTGGGGCGTCTTATTGACGGTATCGAAATCGATGGTGATACCGAACGCCACGCCGATCTCATCTGTTCTGGCATAGCGTCTTCCGATAGATCCTGAAGAATCGTCCACCTTGTGTGAGACGCCATTCCTGGTCAGAGCTTCGGCTGTAGAGCAAGATAATTATTCATTACAATTATTACATAATATCATTATTCAAATACCATCATTAATTACGTTACGCACATAATTCTCGAACAAATGGCATAAACTCCTGATTTTGGCTCAGTGGAAGGACGGAGCATTTGTATGGTGCGACTGTGGCAGGGAAGCTAAAAAACTGAACAGAGAAAACAACACGATTAGTAAAAATGTAAACATAACTGTACAATCTTCACATCATTTACTATATTAATACTTGCTATGATTATTAGAATGTTTATTTACCGTTCTTTGTTCGTCACCCTCTCTGATACGGAATGTGTGTTCAAAGATGGAGTACATGATTCTTCCAATGCCGAATGAAGGTTCGATCACATTAGGGACAACCTCTTCAACTGAGGGAACACAAAACATCAATTTAATTCTGAAGCCAATTCAATTATCAAATGTTTCTCTTTATGCTGAAAAGACAACATTATTCTGCCTCTCACCATGCAGCGTCTTCTGGAACCTCTTCACGTTCACCATGTCCTTGGTGAGTTTGAAAGTCTTGCCCTCAGTTTCAATGGTGAACTCACTGAAGAGATATCAAGCAAACCAGTGAATGGAAAGATCAATATTTTCTTATTAATTTTTCACCAAGGAGGCTGTATATATCTGCTAGACAGTAACATAGATTACAATTAACAGAAACTGGGATTGTATGCAGTCCTGATAAAGCAAATATTTACCCGTTCTCATTGAGAAGTTTCTCCTGCTCTGTGATGAAGCATTCATCACAGATGGCAAGGTACTCCATGGCAAACTTGGCATCCTTCTTGTATGCTTTGCCAATGGCTCCTTTGTTTGGCTCGAACTGAACAACATTTACAACTTTGTGTGAAGGTGTTAAGGAAAGTACGGACAATTGAACCTCAAAGCACAAAACCTCAAAGCAAACAGTAAAAGCAACTTGTGTGCTGAGAATTTTTAAACAATGTCCCTAATGAAAATTTGAAGGATATGGGTTCCTTTAAGGGTTTCTCAGCAACCAGAGGGACTTTGGTGGCCCGTGCATGACACAACAGGTCATAACATGAGCGGTCGGCACATCCTACAATCTCAATCCATCCCTGAAACACAGCACAGTATAAACACACAAATCAAAACCTGGTTAATTAAGGATGCTGGGGAAATCTTCAAGGCAACGCTGAACTTACGTAAGACGTTTTGGTCTCAGCATCCCAGCAGTCACAGGCGTAGTGGGCCATCTCATTATCCATATGCTGACGGAAACGAAGCTTTTCCTTTGCCACGCCCACTTTGATCAGATATTGGAAGATCCTTCCAATGAAGTAGCCCAAGACCGAGTTGTTAATAACTCCCTACAAAGTAAATAGCACTGTTAGTATGACTGTGATCCTCTATGTGATCCATATGAACAGAATAAATGGATATTTCTAGACCTGCTCCACTGCATCTCCCAGTCTCATTACTTGGGCGGACTGTCCACTGGTTTGTGCTTTGGAAGAGTAAAGCATGATTTCCAGATCGGCAACATTGGAGAACTTGGAATGAACCTTTTCATTCGGGTCTACAAAGTGCTCGATCTCTGCCATTGTAAACTCTCTATGAAAAGAAACATCCACAGTTCATTCACAATCTAAATGGAACACCCAACTAACTAAAGTTGTTTTTAAATAACGCTATAACCCATACCTGACACGAATTAAACCAGAGCGAGGAGAGATTTCGTTACGGAAAGAGTTTCCGATCTGAGCTGCAGCAAATGGCAGCTTTCCCTGGTTGAACTCCAAAAGACGTTTAAAGTTGAGGAAGATTCCCTGAGCAGTTTCTGGCCTTAGATATCTGAGGAAATAATACAAACCAAATAAACTTATTAGGTATTTTATAACCAAATGAAGGATGTAATCAGGTGCAACCCAACGTACCCTGTCATGTTACCACTAGGTCCAATGGATGTTTGAAACATCAGGTTGAATGAAATGGGAGGCGTGAGATCATTTCCTGTGCTGGGAGATTTGACATTGTATTGCACAAACAAATCCGCTAACTCCTGCTGAGTATAATTATCCATCTAAAAAAAATGAAACAAACCAGAAACCATACCAATTAATAAAATAAACATGCGAGAAACATCAGGTTAGTTACAAGTCTAATGCTGCTCTCTTTAGTGAGATATAAGATGTACCTGAGTGATGACACTCTCCATCTCACTTTTCTTTTCTGCTGGACATTTCTTGTCACTCATTAATTTCTGTAGATGAGCTGAAGACACAAAACATGACATAAACATCATATACAAGGGCTGTATCACACCCACTTTCAAATCGAGTGTAATTTAAATATATAGCAAATGAAGAAAGCTATTTAATGAAAAAAAAATGTAAAATCCATAGACGACTGTTCAACCTGTACTTTCACTATAATATGTGCCACTAGATTTTCCTGCAGAACAAGTACAGATTCGACCTGGATCTCCCCTATCAATCAAGACATACTATTAAATCAGATGTTTCTGTGTTAAGAAAACAAGGCTGTACCTTTAAGAAGATGGTCAGCACGGAAACACTCTCCATTTTTGACATCCTTCACCATGTAGTCAGCGAATTTATCCACATGCCCTGATGTTCTTCAACGAACACACAAAAAATAAATACATTACCCCCAGAGACAACACCATAGCAACAGACCATCTGATGAAATGATAAACTTTAAAAGGTCAAAGCACTCACTTTAAAACAGGTTCTGGTGTGAGCATGGTGCAGTCAATCTCCAGAATCTGCTCCTCCTGAATGAAGTGTTGTCTCCAGACCTGCAGAATGTTGTTCTTCAGAGCGCAACCCACGGGGCCGAAATCATATAAACCACTTACGCCTTAATCACAAACAGAAAAGAAATATTAATGATAATCGATCTCGATCATTTTAAAATTCAACGTATCTTAACAAGATGATTAGCTCACAGAAAAAAGTGAAAGGAAGCTATTAATAAGGTTCATTAGCATAAACACTGGAGAAAAACACCTCCATAAATGGCAAATGCTTGATCATAGAAGAAACGTCTTTTCAGCGTGTCTTCCATCTTTGTTCTGTCCACTATGTCATCTTTGGGCTGTAAGGAAAGCTCCTGCACAGCAGAGACAAGTATGAAGTATTACAACAGGACACATAAACAAAAGATAAAAAGATTTAATGACATTTTTAAGGAATACTTAAAAAAAAAAAATCTTCCACAGCAATTTTCCTTACCTTGGCTTCAAGGATTCTCTTGCGAGCTTTGAGTTCTGCTACAGCCTTGGAGACATCAACATCAGGAGCATTTTCTACTTTCAACTGACGCACAAGATCACCCTATAAAGGAAAGGAAACAAACAACCATCCTTAAACTTCTTTATTTCAACTGGTAGAGCAATGCTTATAGATTAAATTTGGATCAACGTGTGACTCTACAACAAGTGCCAGCATTTTAGGGCATCATCGGCACATTCCTTATGATGCTGTCTAGGTAGACAGCTGACAGGGTGTTGTGACATCCCTTGTTGTGAGTTTTGTTTTAGCTCAAACACACTGCGTGTATGGTTGTGTTTCATTCCACACTCAGTCTCTGTGTGTCAGATTGGCTCATATTAAACGTGGCACTGACACGACTCTTATCCAACTGAATCACGCAACAGTACAAACACACAAAAACCCACCGTCCTCCTCTGTTCTTCCTGAAATATCATATTTGCTACGACACACAACAAGAATAAGTTTTTTATTAATTCTGCATAGCTTAAAGGGATATATTGGGATAATGAATGAGGGCCACCGCCTAGTTTAAATGCCAATTGTGTATTAATACAATGCACAGCTCTCTGAAAAAAAATATAACAACACGTTGTTTGTATAGTAGTTGTTTTGCATAGTCCTATTACCTGCTCCTTTACTGCCAGTCTCAAAGGAGCCAAAATCTCTTCAATGTTGCCATCCATATTCTGCGCGTCAGACATCTCCAGCCACGAGCTTCTCTTTCTCTTCTTACACAAACAGGTCGACAGAGAGATCGGTCTGATCGCGGGAGAAACCCACAGACGTATCGGACTGGATCTGGTCTTCGGAACCAAGCGGACTGTGAGAGTCTGTGTTCCGGTCCTAAGGAGGAGTGCTGATGTTACGCTCCGCAGAGACAGCATGGACCGAAAGGAGGAGCAGCAAATCGCGGAACTGAATGATGAAATCCCCAGAAAAGAGTAAGTAAAGCTACGGTTTCTGGACGACACTTTCGTCAATTTTTTAATGGTATTTTTTATTAGTAATGGCAGATTCGCTACGCTATCTCTCTTTATTGAAGAATCTTTACTGATCTTTACCTTTAATTTCCTTTTTAAGTTGATTTTATTAACACGCACTGTTATTGTTTAAATACAATAAACGAAGTTTCATTTTTTTTGTTCAAAAGTTTAGTTAAATTCAAAGTTTTTTTTAGCGCTTTTTACAATTTACATTGTTGCATTTAAAAACAAACACTAGAGACAAAAAATAGGAATATTCTAAAATGCATTATATTAAAATACAATTAAATTACAAATATAAAAGATAATCAATTTTGTAAATAAATAAAAAATCATTTATTATTCTATGAATAATTGGTAAACAACAGCACGTTTCAGCGGAAAATACCATACATGTAACCTTGAATTACTAACAAATGATAATTGTGGTAGATTTTTTCCTAAAATTGGGATTCTTTTTTTTGAAGGGCATATTTTTAGATTTATTACAGTGCCTCTGTCTGGCAGTATGCAGTCACAGCTGTAGTAGGCCCAGGTTCTTCTTTTATTTCCCACTCGAAAAAACGAAAACTTTGAGAAAATCATCAAAACTGAAAGTGTGTCAATTATTTTTTGAATAATTATTAAGCTTACAAGCTAAATCTATTAATGAAAAACATAAAGAATTGTTTGTAATAACCCCTTCCACCTATTATTTTTTCTCTTTGTACATAGTAAATGCATATTTTGTGCTTTTACCACTTCCTATTGTCCATTTCCAATGTCAAGTGCCATTTCCCAAATTTGGATTTAAATTACTATTTTCATATCTCATTACGGTTCAGTTCACAATAGCAAAAGAGTGTTACAGTGTTTATACATACCAGAATAAAATGATTGATTATATGTTTTGACCATTTGTGACAACTATTAAACAACAGAGTAATGTTGTTGCATTTTGCAGTCATCAATCTACCACCCATTAGACCCTGAAAGGAGCATAATTAGATAAGATAATTGCCCTCTTAGGATTACACAAATCATCTCCTTGGATAAATCACTTATGCTGTGGCGTTGTTCATTTGTAAGTCACTTAGATAAAGGTATTTGCTGAATGAATAAAACTGACAGTTAAGCTTTTCTCCATCATTCCCCACTTACAGATAAGATGGCAAAGAGATTAGTTGAGGATATGATGCAAGATGAGTGAATGACAAACTCTAGATGGTGCTTATATATCTTATATACCTCCTCGGCCACAAGGTGTCAGTATAGACATACATTAGAAACTTAATCAAGGCAACATCTAGGATCTATCTATTCTGCATTGCCACATATACACATACGTCTATATTACACATATTTCTATAGGATATATATATATATATATATATATATATATATATATATATATATATATATATATATATATATATATATATATATATATATATATATAATTATTAACATAGTTGTATTACAAATGCTTGTTAAAAATAACGTTTTAAGTAACGTTTTTTACTTGAGTGGTAATAGACTGGTTTAGCTCTATTATTATTTAACTCAACACAGACCAGCCAAATATGTTATATATTTGTACGTATTTATATAAATGTGCTACTGCCACTACTTATCTTTTAAATTGACAAAAACTAAAAATTGTCATGGTATTCAAATAGGCTGTAAATTTAGTTAAGGTGAAGTCTGCATCACAAGGACTACTCTTATTAAACATTAAGATCAAACACCCACCTTCATCTAATATTTAGTAGCTCTCTCTCTCTCTCATTAAAGCGTTTCTGAAATCTCAGGTTCTCTATAACCAGCGAAATGTAATAGGTAGGAAACCAACTAAAATGTGATAAAATAAATACGGAAAGGGTTAACAAATACCTAAATATAAACCTATTCTATATCATACGTAAAAATACAACTCGTATGAGAAGAAATTGGGTTAGGTGGGAATTTCTTCTGCTTTGAAATTTTGTGTTTTTTACATTTTCAGGATTTGGTTTGCATTACATTGCATTTCTTTAATATTGCGGTTTGCATTACATTTACTTGAATATATAATTTACCAATGGTAAAAAATGACGATTGTTAATTATGTAAATAAAAAAAATCATACAGGATTTCCCATAAACGGAAGCTTTAAAAGATTTATTCTTCTTTATTCCAGTTTTTATGACAGAGTGGATAAAGTTTTGTAACATTAGCTAGTATTTTTGTAGGAAAAAATATGGTTGCCATGATACAATTTTATAAAGGGTAGTTTTACACGGTCACACGGCGCGCGCCCGCTCTCTCTCTCTCTCTCTCTCTCCTCTCTCTCTCTCTCTCTCTCTCTCTCTCTCTCTCACACACACACACACACACACACACACACACACACACACAGCGGGAGAGAAAGAGCGACTGCAGGATCAGACTCTTTGTTATTACACTCTCAGTCACTGATCTTTACAGACCTCAGAAAACACGAGAGCTGAAATGTCGCCAGTTCCCGCCATTTGACAGGAGTATCGCTGTTTACGCCGATCGCTCGTGAAGTGTGTGTTGTATTTTTATTTGTATGCGGTGGTGTAATATCGCGCTGCGCTGTATGGTGCGTCTGCCATCTGGACTATCACCGCTAGCTCGCTAGCATCAGGCTAGCTGAAAATTAAAAAAAATAAGTGACTGAGGAGGAATAAAATCTCGTTTCCATGGACAACACGTCCATTATTACCCAGGTAACAAATCCAAAGGAGGAAGACATCCTTTCTTCTTGCCCGGAAAAAGGTGAGTGGGTTGGCGATATTAATTTGACTGGATGTTTTTGTTTTGACAGAGGAATCACTGCGGCTCTGTGATGATGCTTTTATGATTTTATTAATCCATACGACATTAAAGGGTGATGGTTTTTAATGATCAAAAGTACCATTAATTAATCGTATTTCATAGTATGCATTGCATTAATATTACTAAATGTAGTATTTTGTTATTTTAATATATATATAATCTTTATTTTTCTACTTTATAATAGTAATAATAAACTTCGTATAGTCATTTGGTTGCAAGTAAAAAGCTCAAAACAAGTGTTTCCTGCCTGCTGCTTTCTTTGAGGGGTATTTATGCACGAAAGCAGTCATTTACAGTTATTTTCAGAGCAAACGATCTTGATTCTTGTGCTGGATCTCCAATTAGCGGATATTATTCCATGCCAAATCTCGAAAACAAAACACCGTACTGTACGTTGCCATTGCTGTTTGTGGTTGTTTATTATCCAGCTCTTTAAATGTTCATTTATGTGTCTGGTTGGGGGGACATCCTATTGTAGTAATGACGTTTTAAGGCATGCTTATGATTGTATTTCCCTACTGCTTTTACATACAAGTTTCTGTTTGCAGTTTGTTGACATATGTTGTGTGAAATCCTGTTTTATGTTATTGTAGTGGTCGGTGTTCCTGAGCTTTTTGTTTCTAATGAAAGTTTTTGTAACGTTACTAAGTTTTTCTTAAGAAAAAACATTTACAGGGAAAATGTGCAGTATATTTGTTATATTGGGGTGAGAATTTTAGTGGCCCCCCACTGTCCCCAAAACTTAAGTAAGCACAAGACCTCTGCAGGACTAAAAACTTTTTAAGTCAAGATAATACATCCTATAGTGATTGACCCAAACACATTTATCTAAATATATAAACACTTTACAACCACTTAGAGCATAAACAGATGGTAGTCCACATGTTGTGGTGGTTTGGGTCTGTCTTTTTGATGTAAAGTGACCTCTCCCTGGTCCCCTGGTGTGAAGAGAGTTACCCAAAGGTACCTCCACCATGAGCAGTCTGCCAGAACGGCTCACATGCCAGAGGAATCCCTCATGTCCTGATATCGGTATCTTCCAAGAGCAGCTCAACATTCTCTTTGATGCCACAGTGATGTCTTAATAACACCAAACTGTGGTTTCAGTTATGCCTTTTCTCTCAAATATCCTCCTCTTGACTCCACTGATTAAGTGCATTTCTTTGTCAACCGGGCGTTTTTGTGATGAAATAATCGTAATTTATATAGGGCCATGATTCAAGAGTGGGGAAAAGTACACACACAAATCAAACCTTTGGCAGTCAACTTTTATGGGAGAGAATGGACCCCCATGGTAACATTAGAAAGATTACGTAATGTATTTGAGCAGATTTTTAGATGATTGATGATTTAAAATAACACTGTATGTTATATGCTGTATGGTGTGAGAATAGGCCCTTTGAATTGTTTATTATGAATATTACAAAAAGTGGATAGCTTTTGCATTGTATCAGTTTGACCTTATGTATTTAAAATGTAAAGGCAAATACACTTTATTATAAGCTTTGCTTCATGCAGCCAGCAAATCCCACATAGTTATATCAGGCCAGGAATTCCCACTTCTGTGGTATTCTGTTCGGATTCTCAGAGCTTTCTGTGAGATTACATTTGAAAGAGTCTCATTTAAAGATGGCACTGTCTCTTAGCCACAGCTGAAAAGGATAATCAAGCATAGCTTTCAAGGTTTGTCATGCAGAAACACAACCTCCCCTCTCCAAAATGAAGCTTTGCACACCGGTCCCCTCATATGGAGAAAAGCCATGCTAACAGTGGCCTTGGATTTCAGCCACACTTGCTGAATATTTCAAAGCCAGATGATGCTGTTTTTAGAAACCTATCGGTTTCTTTGTAAATAAGGAGGCGTCTAACAAATGCAAGTCGTGTTTTGTGTGCGGTGCTGGCGTTGGTGCTTATGGATTGTAACCTCATGCATTATGGATGGAGTTTAATGAAGTTGGCATTGGAATCTCTTTGCTTGGGGTTTCGAGACAAACTCTTGTCACAAGTGCCACAGGTGATAAAGTGGATCATGTTGTAGTAACACAAGATAGATGTGGTCATCCAGGCGTGACTTAGGGGGTTTTAAAAGCCTTTTACCCACAAGTTTCTGAGACAAATGGTCAGTCAGGGTTAGGCGGTCTGCTTGATACTTTATTTGATATCATTTTGCAGTCAGCTTTACATGCTAAATGTGGTCGGACGTACGATCTGGATGACCTTTTTAGTTTCTTGGTGAATGTTTGTGCACATTTTATTAAAACCATATTTCTTTAAAATGTTCCTTTAAATCATTGGGTGGCATAGATTAATTTTGCCGTGCTAGTTGTTTCACAGTGAGCTGACCCCATCATTGAATTGCCCTGAGGAGATATTTCACGAAGATGCCTCTGGCTTCCCCCATCGTGCTTTGCTTTCTATAAATATCCTTTTCGAACATGACATGTGTTAATAGAATTCAGAAGAAGCTTCCCCAGCACTTAAAGACTATCCTGAGGCGGTCCTCATGGGATATGATTGAATTAAATCAAATGCACTGCATTGCTTTATGCCTCGGTGTAGCGTTGCAATCAAACTGACCAGCTTTGCTTTAATAAGTCTTAACTTTGTCAGGTATCATTGGATGAGTCGTTTACCTCAATTGGATTAGGAAGCATTTGAGCATGGATGTTTATCTTTGTTGCCTGACAGTGAGAAGCTGCTTTCCAACTCCTACTGGATCATATTATACAGAGAAAGAGCCACTGATACTGCTTTTCTTTAATAACCCTTATGCAGTTTTATAGATGTGCCTCACAGCAAAAGGACTTATGGATGCCACTTAATCTTGTTTATATCACTGCCATTCTTTTCAGTAAAAACGCACATACTTTCAATGTAGAATCAGTCTATTATACTTTAGGTTTTATTCACAAACCTCACAGCGTTTTGCAATTACCTTCACACTATTATCACCTATGGAAAGCACTTGGTAAACTTAATTTGATCAGAAACAGATGCTTGCATACGTTTTCTACAGATCATGGCAGCGGTAATTCATAACAAGGCATTTATCCAGATGTGCGGTGTAGTTGAGCTCTTTTATACCTTTTTAAATAGCCAATTAGCTTCCTGAATCCTAATGGTGAGAGATGCTGTACAGTCCCAGTATAAGGTACCTGAATCGTTATAGTGAAGACATGCTATATGGGATAACCAACCCATCAGATGTAGAATGGTGCATCCAACACAATTATGGGTAAACAAATGCAGATTGTGCATGCAAACAAACACTTAAATTTTCCCTTTGAAATTTTCGAGAGTACGCTAAGAACTATCTTTTTCTATTTGATGTAGATCTAGTAACAGGAATCAGCTTAAAATGATGGACAACTGGCAATACCAGTCTTCTTTTTTTAGGAGCATGAAGGCAGTGGGTGAACATGATTGAGGAGGATCGTCAGGCGTGAGTTGCATTTTAAACCCATTCATCAAAGTCTACAGTATGAGTCAGCCTCAGCTGTACAGTTTTAGCAATATTGTTTAATATTTCAGATTCAGAATTTTGACTCCTCCGTGTCTGAAAGAGGTCAATGCAAGTCCACGGTTTAAAGCAAGTTAGTATTCCTCTCCCTGTTAGCTCTCACCTACCACAACAGCTATAATATCAATGTGTATAATAATCTTGTAGGCTTTCAGAAGGTGTTGAGTCTGTTGAGAATTGGCTTCTCAGAGGAGCTTGTTGGAAATGATGTGTACTAAACATCAGGCTGAATGTAAACCAAAGCTCTTTAAGGACAGGCTTCAAAAGACGGTCTTAATTGTTAAGGTCATCTCGTAAGACTTAATCACAGAGGGCTCTGTGGATTTTGGAAGACTGACAGAGGTGTTGAAAGCAAGCCGAAGATATTGAATAGTCTTGGCAATCTGGACAGTCAGAGTCTATCAGGGCCAGATTGAGTGGGTGGGCTTCGTTTTCACTTGTGAAATGATACCTACTGGCACCCTGCTGGGTATATCTCTCAATGGCGCTGGGTGTGCGTATGTGTTAGTGCATGTTACGTAAGTGTGAATTACTGTGTTTCAGCTTTAGGCTTTCTGTATTTAGCACCTCAGACTTTGGTAGTTTTAAATTTGTGTTTGAGCATATGTTTGTGTCCAATTTATGCACCAGATCTCTTGGGTTTTGGTTTAGCTTTGGACCTAAACAGTCTGTTTCTCCAGCAGGCACGGTCTCAGCATCATTCTCAGCTTTTCTCTGTGGGTAGTCAGTGGTCCCCTGCGCTCTGAGCTTTTCTCATTGTCAATATCTCAGTATTTGACAGAGGCTTGGTTGAACTCGCTCTACAAGCTTAATAAAGTGTTTGAAACAGGAGCAACGCAATGAAGCAGGCTGAAACATGAAGAAAACATATTTTGATTATATAGGTGCTTTGTAAAGCAAAACTGCCTTTTGCATAAGATCGATTCATTTGCATATAAGCAATGAATGTTAGATGTTTTCGATGTTAGATGTGTGAGACTTAGCCTATAGTTTGTTTTCGTTGAATTTTATTAATGCTCATTCTTACGTTTAAGCATTTAAAACCAACACCTCCTAACCCTGTGTGTGACAGTCATTATTTAAAACAGTACTATTCTGTATTCAAACTAAGTTTTGTGTCTGTGGAGTTTTTAAAGTGAAGGGTGAACTACATTTAACGGTGAACGTACCTCCTGAGAGGTGTACAAAGTGGAGCAGTAGTGCTGTGCAAAAACTTCATGATTAACCCGCTTTTAGCCCAATAACCTGCAGGTGACCACTGCTTTAGGACTGACATTCTCTGACTTTAGTTAAGGGGACACCTCAATATACTTAAATGAGACTATCTGTATTCTAATAGACTCGTGGAGAATCCACCTGTCAATCCAAGCTGGTTTATTTGCATAAAAATCAGCTTCCAGGCACACGTCTTTGTGTAAGACCTTTTCGTAACAGTCCCGTGAGAATGCACCTGAATCTCATTCTACAATGTCACAATCATCGAGACACAAATACAGAATGGAAAATAGTGTTGTGTTGCCCCTCATTTCCCCAGACTTTCTCACTATCTGCTTGTTAATGCCGATGTCATATGTTATAAAAGTTGAGCCTAAATGTTGTCTCCTATTATTTGTAAGTCGCTTTGGATAAAAGCGTCAGCTAAATGTAAATGTAATGTAAATGTGTGATATGAATAAATAGTGCTTATAAATGGCTGTTTAATTAGTAGCCTCGTTTGAACCTGGAACAGTATTTTTTTATGTCATAACTTAACAAACAGATAAAATTACTTTCTTGATGCTAAAAATCCTAATCAGAAACTATGAACGTTTTTTCACTATTAGTGCGAATATTTTAGCCTTAAGGATATTTATAAACCATTGTGCTCCAAAACACTGACAATTCTTGGATTTTTCTATAATTTTTATTAGTAAAACTAATGAAAACTAATGAACTAATGAAGCAAAATGACTAATTCCTGAGTGCATTTTAGAAAAATGATAAATATACTTAGCAATCAAACTTGCATTAGATAATGTAGAGTTGTTTTCTTTTCCCCACAGACAAATTGTAAACAGATTAAGCAAATGTTTCTTGCATTGGTTTCTCTCTCTCTCTCTCTCTCTCTCTCTCTCTCTCTCTCTCTCTCTCTCTCTCTCTCCCTCTCTCTCTCTCTCTCTCTGCCTATGCATCTCTTACGCAATACACATCCCACGTTGTTGTTTTGGTATGGCAGAGTTTAATAGTCAGATCTCTCTTATTATTTTCGGTGGCTAATTCCACCGTGCCTGTCACATCCTTCATCTCTCCTCTTGCTTCAGCAGCGGCAACTTAGCCGCGGGGTCTGGAGTGATAATCAAGAGTACGGTACATCTCAAAACCACAGGAGGGACGGTTCTGCACCTCTCCTGTGGCACTGTTGTGTTTGGGACAAGATCAGATCATTCACCTCATTGTTTGTTGTGATGTACTTTTGGCAGGATGTGTCACTTCTGCTGTTCGCATAACACTATATTACAGATAAAAACACCCCAAGGAATGTAGTCTTACCTGAAAGATGCCAAAGGCTGTCAGTGTTATTTATCACTGAGATCATTTTGTGTTTGTGTCATGTTTGATAAGTTCCTGTCTGTCCTATTTAGAATAGGTTATTATACTCTATACAATTGCAACTGATAGATGACGGGACTGTCGAGGGAGGATACTAGCTAGATGTTTTTGTCCATTCTGTGATCGGTGACTCATTCCCCATGAATTTCTGCATTCTCTTATGGACTCTCTATCTAGTACAGTCCCAAAATTTAAAATAAAAAAATTGAATGCATTTGGTATTAATTTTAATGTGACAAAACAGGACAAGTGGAAAGAAGAGTGTAATTGATCCTGACTGACCAATCGGTTGAGTGTGCTCGCTGGCTGAAAAGTTAATAGTCTTTTCACTTTATGCTCTCATCTAAATGTTGTTTCAGGCAGTGGAATAAAACATTTAATTGTTATTGAGCCTTACCTAATGTTACCTCATATGTTGGTTATTTTTGAACACGCCTGATCCAGCTTTAGAGTCAATGGAAGAAAATCTCTCAAGGTGAAGTCACGCGTGTGTGTATGTTACAGTCTTGACATTGAAGCTGCTATCAATAATTTGTTTATTTGTTAAAATAAGCTAAATGAGGATAAAGAGGCAAAAATTAAGGATTGCAACAGGTGAAAAGGACATTTATATTATATAATTTTACTAGCTTTTCAGTGTATATTAGTTATTATATACAGTAATCATTTTAAACTCATATTGGCATTAAATTATTCATCATGGCTTGGTTGAAGTATTGATTTGTTTGAAAATAAAAGCACACCTTTCAGAGTAAATGTCTAAATATTCATGAACGTTGTTAAAAGATTGACAAATATAACACATTTTTATTACATAATTGCAGCTATTTTGTCCAACCTTTGTTAAACCCAATTAGCAAAAGCACAAACGTTGAAGTACAGGAATTAAAATCATGCTTCTAGGCATGACAGATACATCTCCAGACAATCAGCAGTCAATCTCAATCAGTGGACTGTCTCAGGTCTGCGATGTCCTCTGGCTTACATCATCCCAACAGAACAGAGGCCGGCCATTTGAGCCGCATACTGAATATGCAAACATTAAAACCAATGATGTAAGACCTGGATCTTCAATACTCTTCTGACAGATTAGATAGGAAAGCAGCCGGAGGGAAGATTTCTGCAATCTGGCAATACTAAGACAACAAGGACCGTTGGAGTGCAATGATACAGCGTAAGGGTGGATACAGATCATCTCTGTGGATATGGATTTTGCATGTTCCTCTTGAGCTAACAAATCAAGACAAGAAACAGATTTGTAAAATTGCTGTTTATCAGCTGTGATTTCATTTTTTGTTACAGTGGACTGACCAGTGGCTTCGATATTATTTGTTAAAGCAACATTCACGCTTCAAGTTAACTTTTACGTTCACGTTTAACCTTTCCCCTATTTTCTTAACACCACACACTCTTGACAAGCACATCGCTTTTGCATCCTGACCGCTGTATTAATCCTGGGGTCTGTGTTCATGGTGGGTCAGAGGGTTATTATCTCTTCCTGTCAGGAATGTGAAATTTCCTGTTCGTTCCTCTTCCGGCTGCGAGAACGAGATCATACCCGATTGCATTACCTCGCTACAAAACAAAGTTTCAACTGCAGTTCCATTAGCTAACAAGTTCTGCAAATGTAGAAAACAGACTATATGACGAATAGAGAATTGTCAGATTAAGTTTTTGCAAGTCTGTTTGTGCATTGCTATTTTTGTACATCATGATGTTTCAGTAAGACAGCTGTCAGTCAGATGTCAGAGGCATTCAGGAACCGGCGCGCCCTTGTAGACTGCTGGTTTTCTATCGCTTGACTTCAGACGGATTGTGAGAACTTTTCTTCTTTGCTCTCATTCAGCTGTCTCTTGTGATACCTCTACTTTGTTTGACAAATGATTGCTTTCATGCAGTGTTGAATACAGCTGTCTGTTAACAACAGTGAGGATGAATTTGAATAGAAAACATAACACTTCATGCTCTTGCACACAGCGAGAGTTTGCCATGCAAAATGACTCCAGCCACATTCCTGTGGCCAAGCAGAGAATATGTTTTTAGATACTGTAGATATGTTTGTGTGTGTGCAGAAAAACCCTGGAATCCTAGCCCTTCTGCATGTATACTGTCTGTTTTTTGTCACAAAAACAGTGCTACATGTTTTAACCGTTGTTGTCATGTGACCTCATCTTGTACATTTCAGCAAGTTATGGTCACTTTACATTAACATACTGGAAATAAATGCAGTTATTTGTATTTTTTTCCAATTTTGTATAAAAATTTGTGATCATCGGTATTTCATATGCAATTTATTTCTCTTTATTTTATCCAATATTCTATTCTATTCTATTCTATTCTATTCTATTCTATTCTATTCTATTCTATTCTTTATTATATATTTATATAGTATATTTATATAATAAATATATTTATGTATCTTCCTACCACTGCCATAGTGTGCTAGAGGTGATTTTTTTTAACTTTTAATGCAGAACAACAGATTTAATATTTACTGTTAACATTTCTCCCATTTAGTCTGATTAAACTGGCTTTGACCCAGCCCACCTTGTGTATGCCCCTCCCACACCCTTGGTATCCCCTTGTGTCCTTTCTCACCTGTATATTGTTAGACTATGGCACAGGGCAGGCGATCCATCCGTGACAGTACCAACAGCCTTAAAATGGAGGCACAGGACGCAGAAATCACACAGGAATGTGTTTTGGGAATGTGGGTTTAGAGATTGCACCGCCTGGTCCAATTTCAACAGGCATGTCTATGTTCCTCACTGGATTTAATTACTCATTATAAGCTTGAGGTTTATACCATTAGCCTTTTTGGCTTTTATTCCTAAGATCTAAATGAAATGTTTTTAAATTTGAGGTTAAATCATCCTTAAACATTTAAACATTTTGTTGGAGTAGGCCGTTCATCCAATTTACATGTCATTATGTCTTAAAGCCCAGCTTGTTTTTTGACTCTTGTTTTTGTTGCTACTATACATTATTTACATGCAAACATCTAAAGATAAAAGATGTGTTTTCATTATATCTCCATTTTTTTCTATTATGTAGTCATTTTAGAATTAGATGCAGGTGGCTGGTCTTGTACTCATAATGACTCCAGCCAATGCGAGTTGTTCGTGGATCACGATACAGACTAATAGTAGTGCTGGACTGACTTCCTGACAGCTTCATCAAGCTGTCACTGTACCGGGCCACACAAAGCTGATTTTTCATGCTCTGATGCTTTCTGTGACCTTATATGTTTTCCAATAGCAGTAATCAGACAGATGCTGTTAGCTATTACACTAATGCTTCCTCCATTATGAGATTGAGACTCGCTTGGCACTAAGGTTTTGTGTTTATTTAACCTTTATGTAAGAAGGTCAGACACGCTGAGTTTTAAAAGCTTGTTTACAAGAAATACCAAGACCTGTAGCAGCAAAACAAGTTGTAGGTAAATATTAACTGTTACATTATTAGATAAATTACACGTTCCTGAGCAAATAGTTCAGTAAATTAATCACAGAATCCTAAAAAAAAATCTATTTAGAGTAGCTAACTTTTGGTGACAGACATGGCTTTAAAATGCAGTACTAAACGTTTAAAAATCACAAGATTTTTCACCAGTATTTCCTGTAGAAAGATGGTTCTGCACAGTGCTGGAGCTTGATTCAATGAAAGTGTATAATTGGTTAATTATTGCCACTTAAAGGTGCCACCACAGGCTTTTATTTCCACGGTTTGGACTGACCTAAATAACTGGAAACCCAATCTGTATTGTGCCTGTTTAACACGGCACAGGACACGGCATTTCTCACTGACGTCTCAATTAGATTTGGAAAAAGGTGAACTAGTCACCCAACAACAAACTACTAATGTCTGTACACATTTACATTTTCAGTTTCTTTTTAAATAAAGAAAACATATCACAATGTGAAGTGCATATGCATGCAAACTAAAGTAACAGACCCACCATCATTAAATCTGTAGTGCAACTGCATCTTGCTCACTACTCAATGTTTCAAATGTCCAATTTATATTTTTGGCCATATGGGGAGCTTTGTTATGTACGTTGTGTAACTATACTTAAGGCCTATTGCTGTATGTGATGACGTGCTGTTGTATGCATGGAATGCAAGCGCAGGGGGCAAAGGTTACGGTGTTGCCCATAGAAACATGTTCTGTGTGTACCACAATACAAGCTGTTTGCACACTCGTTCGGTCATGTGGGGTTTGCGCGGTAACCAATAAGAAAACTCGGCCGGACTGTTGTTTTTCTTTCCGCCCGTTCGGTTTGCGACCTCCTTCGCGAACATGCGCCGCATGAGAGGCTGATGGGTTTTAAGTTACAGGGCAGGGAAGGTAAAGCCCCAGATGTTTTGTGGAGTTTGCATTGTGCAGTATCCAACGTGTGCCGTTTGTGTGTTTCTTTGTCACAGTCTCCCAGTCAAACAGCAGTTTAAAGAAACACAGGAACAGAAGCATCTTCAGTCCGTTCTTCTGCTGTTTCCGGGACTATAATGTGGAACCACCAGCCACCAACAACAAGACCTGCTCCCTTCCTCCACCTGCAGAGGAGAACAGCAGCCCTCCAAAGGTGAGGCCTTATCATCACTTTCTCTGTCAAATCTGAAGTGGATGCATGAAAGCAATTTAGTTAAAGTTGGAAATAAACGTCGGTTTGTTAGCAAGCTTTTCTTGTTTGCGAGCTGAACCAAAATGCATGCTCTTTGCACGCTGTTCCCGTGTCCATACCACAAAGTTTTCCAGCTGTTCCGAACTCTGTGAACCCGTCGTGATGTTTACCATCCAGTTCTAGGAATGATGGGCTTGCTTCCCCTCACACACATTCTTCAATTTCCACCCACACAACACACACACACTCTTTTTCTCTGATTCCAGAACTGCTTCTTTAATTCCAATAAACAGGGCCTTAGCTATGTGTCTCGTGTGATTGATTACTTGTTGCCCAGTTTGTTCTTTCCCCCCTCCTTTCTCTCTCTTTCATTCTTTTGCTTTGTTTTTCTCTGTCTCTCAGATTATGTACAGTTAGGAATTCACTGAAGAGGATTTGTGGCCGCTCCGTTTATTTGCACATAAATTGCACTGCGTTGTGGTAGTGCCCGATTCAGAAAAATATTACGCAAATTGGTAAACATTGTAAACATGGCCAAAAAGTCAACGTTGGACACAATTTGCACTTGAATTGAGTGCCAGTCATCTGGATTTCTGCCCGCCTGTAATGCTGTTATTTAATATTGGTAAACTGTAATCTTTTTGCACTAAAATACTGTGTGAAATTGGAAAGTAACACCAGTAACAGCAGTCCAAATGCTCTTTAGTGAATTCACACCTCTCTTAATCTTTTTCCGTCTCTTGCTCACATCCAAACAAACACCGTGTTTGTGTGCGTACCGTGTGACAGGACCGCACTGTCCGTAGAGAAACTATGAGCTACGGCGCTCCACGAACACCCGTTTGCTGCCAAAGCAGGTACAGGCGGCTATAAATGGACCTGAATGGGATCACATTACCATAACTGTTTGCCTGCAAATAAATGTTCATGTACATGATGTACTCTAAGCTGCTCTTTTGGGATCCACAGCTATGAAATGTGTGTGTTGACCCTTTGAACGAGATTATGTTGTGAACAAGAATGTGATTTTCTTCTGCATGTTTGTGTGTAATCTGAGTTGCATTGTTTGTGTTGTTATTGTTGTGTTTGATCACTCACTCTCTCTCTCTCTCTCTCTCTCTCTCTCTCTCTCTCTCTCTCTCTCTCTCTCTCTCTCTCTCTCTCTCTCTCTCTCTCTCTCTCTCTCTCTCTCTCCCTGATTGTGTTTCTCAGTGTGATCAGGTCCAGATCATCCCTGTTCCCAGTGTATGTATTACCTTTTTTTTTGCATGCCTGATTATACATATGTTGAAAAACCTGAGATGTGTTTAACTCTTTCATTGCACATAAATCGAGGTAGAAACAAACCTAAGAATATAAACACAGATGACATCTTCAGAGAAGTCTATTGCATGAGAATTTTGGTTCCATCTACCTCTGCCTTCATCATAAATACATTTTTATCTTGTCTGGGTTAGAAACCACTCAGCGCCAGATCTTATCAAAATGTTTTGATCAAAATCAATACTTTCAGTAAATCTCCCTGGTCCTACTGTCTATTTCAGTACACAGTCTTTACACAATTATTTATAATCTTCCATGAGAATGTTATTACTTCTGAAGTGGCTTTTCTGTTCTTATGAAAAGCCAAGAAGGCACAGTTAGGAAGGTTAAACTTAATTAAACACTAAATATTATATAAATACACTAAATAGAATATAGTGTTCTGAGAGTGATCATGCTTTTGGCTAGTCTGGCATAACTAAACTCAAATAACACTCTTGTTCATCTATTATCTATTAAATGCTTTACATACACTACAGTTTGCACATTTTTTATATAACACATGCCTCGGTCTACTCAGCAAAAACTGGCCAGAGTTTTCATTCTCACTGTAATTGTGATGAAAATGCTAGTGATACTAGTGTTTTCTAAACATATCTCACAACCTCCCGAATGGCTCACACTAATGACTCAAATATTCAACTAAACGATGTAACATGATAACAATCTCTTTAATTCATCTTGAGAGTGTCTGGTTTAGGTATAGTGTTAAGTCATAAATCTGGTTAACCTCATCCCAGCATCTGTCATTTTTAACTGGGAGGTTTGATGAAAAACAGATGATATAATGCAAGATTTAATGATTTAAAATGAAGGGTTGAAGCTTTTGCAATCCATGAAATGATTGATGGCATTTATTGACAGAGCTCGAGGCTTC
This sequence comes from Beaufortia kweichowensis, assembly GCA_019155185.1. Lineage (NCBI taxonomy): Eukaryota > Metazoa > Chordata > Actinopteri > Cypriniformes > Gastromyzontidae > Beaufortia > Beaufortia kweichowensis. The sequence goes on from CM032814.1 coordinate 10,702,399, forward strand.
ATTTCTGGCTAAAGCAATGTATAAAAACTATCGTCATAAAGTAATGATGTAATTGTACTCATGTGTAAACTTGACACTATGTGATCCTGTTTTTCTACCGTGGGGATTGAATGTTTGGATGACCTTCTTATGACTTTTTAAACATACACACACACACACAGTATTTATGCTGAAATGCACATACAGTATTAAGATTATTAGTCATAATACAGTCATGTGTATGCTACACTGGGCATGCCTGCACATGCTGTGTTGTATGACAGTACACAATTGCATTTTTGCACATGTGTGTGTGTGTTTTCCCCCTTAGGCAAATTCATCTGCATCCCTCAGTGCATGTTGTGCCTTACTGGATGATAAGCATGCATCTCTTTCCTCTCGTGTTCCTCTAACACAACTGGGTTTTTTTCCTTTTTGGTCCATGTACCCATCCATCTTTCATCTGTTCCCCACCAGCCTCCAGCCAAATACCTCCTGCCCGAGGCCAGCATTAATGACCACGGCAAGAACTGTGTGGTGATCGACCTGGATGAGACCCTCGTGCACAGCTCATTTAAGGTACACAATTACAATAGAATTCCTACATTATCTTTTTTGACGGATAATAACAAAATGTTTTGGAAATGTTGGGGTGGATTTTAAGTCCCAGATGAATAAAATCCCTTTTGAGAGATTAAATTTGTCTGGTCCCTTGGAAGTGCAGCTTCAGAGAGCCACCTGCTTAGTGCAGTGACCCACTTCACTGCGTCTTGGTTTAGACTGTTTTTTTAAAGCTCAGACAGACAATCACTTGCTAAAATAAACAACTGTCCCCGGTTGATGACACACAAACACCCCACATTTACATCTAGACTAATGCATACGTGTCTTCTCCAACTAGACACGTCTCCACTCACAGAGAGAAAGCGGTTGAAAGCAGTGACAGAAAGCTCATTGAGTTTGCTCTAAGACTAATAACAGTGTTTTGGTAAAGCAGAGCCTGTCCTCCTTTAAAATGTCTGCCTGGCAGCTCCTGTTTTGCTCGGAGAGAAAGGCGGCGACTGAGGGAAAGAGGCCCATAGAGAGGGAAGGAGAGAGTGATGCATGCCTTTGTGCGCGCTCATAAATTCACATACACACGCTTGAAGTATGCGTGCACAGATACACCCACCCTGACACCAAAACACGTGTGATGAGCACAGACATACATATTACATTAGAGGAGTATTCTTACGCTTGTTCTTACCTGAGCAAGTGCTTACAGTATATAATGTTGTATTATTATTATAGCTCATTTATTGTTTAATCTTATTATTTATCCTGGTTTGTCCTGTATTGTGTTATATTTCTATTGTTTTTGTGATTTATTGATTCTTTTTAAGGGAAACAAAATAAGAATTTCATTTGTACCAAACTACAGTTAAATGCAACAAAATGTTGGATGTTGGAGTGGAAAAATGTTAGAAGCTCTCATTTATGTTTCTTTATATAGCTTTACCAGTTTTATTGTGCTGATTTTGGGCCTGTAACACTCATGGCAAAGTTACTGTAACGGAACCTCTTGTGACTTTTTACGTGGTAAATAAATATCTTTTTAAATTCAGTATTTACATTTTAAGTCAATTATACAAACCTGATCAACTGTCATTATACAATAATATTTGATCCCCAGCTACGGCCCCAGAAAGCCGTGTAATTATTTGTTGTTTGTAAACGGAGATTAAATGCAGTCCTGGCACAGCGAGTTCACTAGAAGAAGAAGGGTCAGGGAAATTTCTGTGTATGTGTATTGCATACACACTAATCCAATCCAACGCTATCTCTTTTAGAGATTATGCACTGATTTTTGTGGGTTTTTTTACTTAAATGGTAGTAGAAAAGTTGTCAGCTTTTAAGTGTGTATAACTATTTTAATAAAAAAATCAATTAGTGTTGAAAATGTTGTAAACCTTGTCTGTGTGAGTGGCCAGGGATTCAAGATTCAGCCGTTAACACAGTCACTCATCACACAGATCATATACTCCTCCTGCTGGTCATATCATGAATCGATGACAGTTTCTTTATTAATAAAAGTATAGTTTTAATCCACTGTGCCTCCCCAAATACAGTTTGCCTGTTTTGTGCAGCAAAACATTTGACAAAATACAGTAAAACAAATTTTAACATTGTAAAAACATTGTATTTTAATACCAAATAATTAAGTTTGTGATGTTTTGCAAGGGAGGGCAGGGGACAGAGACACTATTGGTCGTCTTCACTGCCGTGAGATCAGCAGAATTCCCCAGATTTTTTACAAGACCTGGAAAAGTGCAGAAAGCCAAAGTTTTCTTTCCTCTCTCGTCATCCTCATCCGTGTTTCTCTTTTCTTTTTGGCATTAAGACAGCTCAGAGCCGCCCGCTGAGTCCTTTTCATCCTCTGTGTGCTCTCTATCTCGCCCCCTCCTCTCTCTCTCCCTCCGCTTTCTTTAAAGGCATATCAAGTCTCTTCAAAGACGCGTGCAGTTTCCAGCTCCGTGCAGTCAGTTATACACGCGCACACTGCCGTTAAAGCTCAAAGCAGTTTAATTGAAAGGCTTGACTACAGGTAGCTGTGAAGTACCTCCACTGGCAATACAGACACGTAACTTCTGCTTTCTTAGAGAACATCACAGCTGCTACAACTGTACCGTCATGTGTCAGGGATGATGCAAATAGCCGGTAGAGTCCAGACATCTGAAATGAATTTCTGTTTTTTGATTTGCAGCCCATCAGCAATGCAGACTTCATAGTACCTGTGGAGATTGATGGAACAGTTCATCAGGTATCACACAAACCAAAGAGTTTAAATCCAAGATTTTTGATATTATCAAGACTTTTACTATGTATGTTCACAGAATGAGCGAGCTGGATAAAGATGCTTTTTTTAGTGCGATTAGAGCTGGAAAGCACAATTTGGAGGCGAATTAAAATGTCTCAAGAGGATCTGAATTGTGTTTAGTATGTGAATATGCACCTGCAATAAAGGGACTGAGTGATGGCTGTTACCCGGTTCAAGTAATCCAGGATAGGCTTTGTGGATCAGGGTTGGCCTGTTCTTGGTTACTTGCACTGGGTTGCAGCAACTGGACGACATGTAGAAGAGTAAGAAAGCTGTGAAGATGTTTGTCTACTCTGTCGGCATCTTATGCATCTGTTTCCAGGAATCAGCTGTGATTGTTTCTCCGAGTAATATGTGTGTTTGGTTTAATTGAAGGTCTATGTGCTGAAGAGACCTCATGTGGATGAGTTTCTGCAGAAGATGGGTGAACTGTTTGAATGTGTGCTTTTCACAGCCAGCTTGGCAAAGGTAAGACTTCCCACCAGGGCCGGTAACCTCAATTTGTCAACTTTTAACTGATTAAATGATTACACTATGCAAGTACAGTGATTGTCATTGTCCTGCAGTATGCCGACCCTGTAGCAGACCTGTTGGACCAGTGGGGCGTGTTTAGGGTGCGGCTTTTCAGGGAATCCTGTGTGTTCCACCGGGGAAACTACGTTAAAGACCTCAGTCGACTGGGCCGGGAGCTCAACAAAGTCATCATAGTGGACAACTCACCTGCCTCTTACATCTTCCATCCAGAAAACGCTGTAAGTGTCAATGTTGGCCACAGAAATACCTTGTGTTGTTGTTCTTCTCACTGATATAATGGTTTGGGTAGATTTCAGTATCTGGAACTAATGAGCTGGAACCCAGCTTCAGTCCCTCGTCAAAACATCTTATTAATTATAAAGCCATAGCGAGCTGTCTGTGGATGCTGATGTACCTTTATGCTGTCATCTCCTCCGCAAGACTGTATCTCTTCTGTTAGATTAGAAGTGCTATTCTGAATTGAAATTAATGAGCTAAAGGTGTTGATTAAAGCTCTGTGTCTGTGAGATTCACCAAGCGGTAAATGTCACCGCATGGTCAAATTTATTTTAAGAAGGTCATTTTTAGGAAGGTATAATAGACCCGAAGTTATTTTATGATGCTGTTTGTATATTTTCAGGTGCCGGTTCAGTCATGGTTTGATGACATGACTGACACAGAACTGCTGGATTTACTGCCACTCTTTGAAGGCCTGAGCAGGGAGACGGACATTTACAGCGTGTTACAGAGCCTGAGGGCCAGGTAGCACACGGATCCAGCACACAACCACACACAAATAAACAAAAACACCCTTCAAACGACCCCCATCTCAGGCCAAGTCATCATTCAGCTCTGGCCTCTAGAGGACAGCACTCATCTAGAAAAGCAGAGACGAGCCGTTCATCTGTCCCAACATATGAGACCACATCTTCTGATGTCCAGTCTCAATGGACCAATGCTAAATAATATTCAGATAGATCCGGTACACGCGGTTTTGATGGCAGAATGAAACCAAACAAATGGTGCATTGTTTTACAAACGAGTTCTTGAGTTCTATAGATTTACCAGGAAAAACACTTGTTTTTGGATGTTTGAAAAGACATTTTTCATCTCTTCTGTTCAGGCTATGCAGGCAGTCTCTCCGCAGCATCAGTAGTTCCAACAACTGTGATTTTTTTTTCCTCTTTTCCTACTAAATGAAGTGCCTTCTGACTGTTGTTTTTATGAGGACACAAATATGTTTTTGTATGCTGCATTTTTGCAACGAATTTAAAACCTTTAAACAAATCCTTACTGTAAGACCCAGGCAAAATGTGACTTCATCTTTTAAAATTCCTGAGTAAGGATTCTCCAATGGACTGAATAATATACTATCGGGCAAAATATGTTTTCGTTATTTTCTTGGGTTGTTTTATGCCTTTGAAAATATAGCATATAAGCTGTTTGTTTGAGAGAAAAAATCCTGCGGTTTGCATCTATTACCCAACTGTGATTTGAATTAATAATACAGCATATTATTGTGAAAACGCTAATGTTAACAACAATCCAGTTTGTCAGGAACTGAAATTAATATTCATTATTATTAAAATAAAAGATGCAATCAAAATCAAAAATGGCCTAAATGTTTGTGATTATTGAAAACCTGTCAGAATAAACATTCAGAAGTTTGCATGCAGTGAATATACCACACGTGGATTACACAGTGAATTGGGAATGGGTTTCCTTAAATAATGAAGTGTGTGCTGTGTAACAGGTAGTTAATATAAAACTTAACTCTCACCATTAGTTTTGTTAGTTTTGCATGATTTGGCATGAACTTTAAGCTGCTCCCTTTCCAAGTAGCAACCAAGAGGGTGCTGTGACGGTAAATTTCTATCAATTTTTGGAGTGGGAAAAACCTCGGAAAAGCACATTTTCAGCCATTAAAAATATGTTATAGATTTTAGGTTTATATTTATAGTTTTTAGGTAAATTGATAGGATGTGAAGTACAGTAATATTGTATTCGTTGTCCTTGGACTCCATGAAGGGTAAGAATATTTCATTTATTTGTAATATTTGATAATAAGTCAAGTTGGTTGAACTTATTTTATCATTCTATAAACTACTTAATGCTATCCCATAAAATAGTTTTAGGTTATAACTTACAAAACATTACATAGTGAAGTGCTTGTTGGCATTTAGAAGCTTTCAATACATCAGAAATTGCTGGTCTCTATTATTAACTTACACATTTCCAAATATGGTCCAAAAAAGACACCCTGAAGTCTTTGAATCACATGATCAGCACTATGGCTTATGTGTTTTGCCTCTCAGAGATGAAAATTGTCCTCTGTGTGTTTGAAAGTATAAAATTACATTTTGATTTTGGGTGCAGGCAGAGAGCTGTTTGCCTAAGGTGTTTTTGGGAGGGACTGTCACATGCCCAACCAGCTGAATATGAGCTCTTATATGTTGAGCTGTGCCACTGGGAATGAGTCATGTGTGTTTGTTTTACTATTGTCATTGATGTTTGTCTATGTGTGTGTGTCTAAGCAAGAACAGACCATGTTGCTGGTGAGAAAAATGTTTAAACCTGTGGATTATTGGAACAAACATGCTTAAAATGTTTACGTATAAAACAAATTGCATTGGGCAGGTTTATGTTGCTTCACAACCAACAAATGCTTTAATGGTTTGATTTATTATTGTTATTTTTAAATGGTCTAAATCTGAATTTTATTGCACCTGCTTATGGTGGCTTCATTTATATTTAAACATTTTACATACAGCTTTATTCGAAACGATTTATTTTAAGCAATGTCAGTATTGCTTACAGCAAAACAGAAAGTCTTTTTGTTTAATTTATTCTCATGCTCTTTTGTTAGGATTTTACATCATTCTGCATTGTAAACTGTAACCCTGCCCCAGACTTATTTCCTTGGTGAATATCATTTATTTTGACATTTCATTGATGATTTTTTTTTTTTAAATCATGGTTGGTTTCTCTAACATTTGGATTTAAATTTTTCTTATAGACAATATTAATTGAGAACAGATTTTTTCCATATAAGTATTTGACTGTTCTTATTTCAGTAGATAAAACACTTTTACCTATTTCTCATAAAATAATTCAGAATAGCATTACGGTCTGTAATTAAAACCAAGTCTCATTTACTTCAGCACAATTTTGCAGCTCATATTTGTTTGTTAGCAGTTGATGGGCCGTTTGCCATAGGAAGCCTGTGATATCTGTCCAAGAGCCTCTCATTCGATCAGTCTCTCCATCTGCTGGACTGGAAGACATTAATCAATGTCTCATTTCTTAGTCATTTCTTGGGTGTCTGTGTGACGTTCCCATCTGAGCCGATGTGAGTAGAATCAGAAGTAGTACAGAGACTTTATTCCCTTTGACCTCCATCAACTGAAACCGCTGTTCTTTACGTAGAGGAAATCTGATAATGAAAGAGATTTTCCTAATTCACGGTTTGTTTCCTCGTTCAGTTTTACATGGGTAGACAAAGTCAACATTGAAGCACTAAATTAATAAAGATCCAAATGGGTTTATATTATGCAAATAAATGGCAAAATGTTTCTTGCCAGTTCAATGGTTATTTTGTACAAAAAAAATATTTTAAAGTAATTAAAATGAGAATTAAAATTTGTGATAAAATTGTGATTCTAAAATGTATAGAATATATAAATCTGAAAACCGATTTCTTCCCTTTTAGGGTCATTCTACAACTACAGACAAACAGACGTCGTCTCTTAGCTTTTATTTGTTGTTATGTCAACACTCAGGGGAACAGGTCTTGTCCATAAAAAGTCTTGTGTGGGTATTGAGGTGTGTTCTCACCTGTAGGGCTGGACATATACTGCAAGCCCATCCCTGATCAACACACACCGAGTACATGCTAAGGCCAGAGGATTTGTCATAGTTCATTTATACATTACTACAGTGAACAATACCTCAGTGTGGGGAGTACAGGTAAGAGAGAGTAAGCTTTTTATACTGGTATTTGTAACTTACTGTACTTTAAATAGCACTTAGTCATTAAACTGCATTATATAATTGTTTATTTCACATGTGACTTTGCATATACTTTTAGATAATCATTTGGCTATTAAAGCTCAACTTTCATCTACATATTGTTTAACTGGTTATTAACTTAATGTTTCATCTATCATTGTGTGACTGTTCATTTGCAATACAAACAATGTTGCTTCAGGCAGTTTTGTTGATAGGAAATTCGCCCAGTCGTGTTTGTCATGTGCAAAAACAGAAATTCTTGGTAATGGTCGGACTCTCTGGGAAATATGAAACTCAGTCATGGTATTCATTAGCACTTATGGACTCTGCACTTACTATTGTTAAGAAAGCTTTGTCAACACACCGATTAATTCATAGGAAAACCAGTTATACGGGGCGGTAATCACACAAAAATGACTGGATATGCATTGCACGTACGTTCAACTACAGTATAATCAATTAAATTTTAGTGATGTAATGTATGTAAGTATGATCGGATATAATATGTAATCCATTGGTTTTTCAAGATCAGTCTTACTATAGAAAATGAGTTAATTATTATTATTATTATTATTATTAAGGCTAAGGGACATGAGTAGTGTAGTTTATTATTATGTTATATAAAGTCAGATACATTTACTTCAGTTTATGCACATACTGTATGTTGCATTAAAATAGTTTATACAATAATGTTTGCTTGTGAATGAAACCTCTATTTCTCCGACCTAAATACTATAGCTCATAATAAGGTATTGTATTATGAGATTAAAATGTAGATTACAGTGCAGGAAATATCAGCATTGACTTTATCTGAGCTCCTAGTGCATACATTCCTAAATATTGAAATGAAGGGTGGGGTCCACTACAGCCTGCTGGAAATGTACTGTTAGATTCTTCCTCTTTGTGTTTATGCTCCACCTTCAGCAGAGTGTTACAGTCAATATTCCTGCAGCTCAGTTTCTTAGCAACAGCTGTGATGTTATAATAAAAGGTCAGCGTTTTCTAACTATTAACACTGGATTTTATAAGAGAAGATTGGTTGATAATATGTAGCTGATGTTTGTTTGTACCGCATCATTTATATGTTGCTTATTTATCTTAATAAGCATCACAGCTTGTCTGAATTTGGTTTTTAATATAATTTTGAAGTAATGACCTCGGAGGGATATAGATGATGAAACAGCTGAAAAAGACTTCTGGGTTTCTATGACTTCATGCTTCATGTTTCCACATGATTTATGATACTGTGCGTAGCATTACAAAATAATTGTATTTTTCGACATATTTCTGTGTTGCTAAGTAGCTCTTATTTTTATTGAGAGTATTATGAGGTCTTCCTCAATGTGAAATCCATTTGTTGCCATGGTGCTGGATGCCACTGTTCATTAGTGGTAGCTACATTTTCTCTAGAGAAAACAAAATCTTGTTTCCTCTTTCTCGTTCTTTCAGAAACCATCTGTTCTTTATCATTCTGTGTTGTAAGTGTTAGTAAAAGTATCATGTTTTGAAAAAGCTTCACACTGAAAAAGATCTGTCATCATTTTTAAAGAAGTGTAATGCTGCGTAGCTTTTTCATGCTGTGTGTTCACGTGTAAATAAAGTCAGCGAGTTAAGAAATATCACATCACAAGCAGAGATATACATACACTCTTGGAGTCTTAAATCATACAGATTTGTCTTATATTAAGTTTTATTGTTGCTGTTTGTCATTGCATCGCTGATTTCTTTTTCATCTAGATTTTGAGATAGAATTGAGATTGCTTTTCACAATCCGACAGCATGGCTGAAACCACAGATGTGTTTAAAAGCTTTAAGCGAAAGCCTGGTCTGCAGATCTGGACCATCAATGTAAGAATCCATGATTTATGTCCTCTAATTTGTTGTAATTAAGATGATTTTGTTTTTAACACCATCACAAAAAGCCAGTAATTATATATATTGCTAATATCTGATATTATGAATACAAAACAAATTAAGAAACAAACTTTTATTGCCAATTATGCTTATAAACACAAGGAATTTGTTTTGGTTATAGAGATTTTACAGTACAGAGGTCAGACACAATAAAACAGAAAACAAAAATGAACTAAATGAATAAAAATCTGTATATAAAAAAGAGAAATACACAATTGTCAATTTAAAATTATTTGCACAACAGACAAGATATTTGGCATAAGAGCACAGACACAAGTATGCTATAAAATACACATTATGAATTATTCTCTTTTTTCACAGAAATTGCAAATGTCTCCTGTCCCAGAGCAAGCATATGGAAATTTTTTTGAGGGTGACTGTTACGTCATTGTTAATGTGAGTAAAAAATATGACTTTTAAGAAACACTTAAGGTAATTTTTCAAAACATTCAATGTCATTACTCAAATCTCCCAGTGACGGAAATCTCCAGGTGTATTGGTTATCACATGTTCATCTTGTATTTTTTGTTTGCATGTCATTCAGGTGACCAAAGAGCCCTCACAATCCACCGACATCCATTACTGGATAGGCAACAGTTCATCTCAGGACGAGCAGGGTGCAGCAGCTATCTATGTGTCCCAGCTGGACGGGTTTCTCGGTGGCTCTCCCGTTCAGTATCGAGAGGTCCAGGGAAGCGAATCGCCTAAATTCAAAAGCTACTTTAAGAATGGCCTCATGTAAGTGAAAACAGTCATTTCGACTTGCCAGATTGGCATTTTCCTCATAATCCAACTAATAGGCTGTATCTCTGTAGCTATAAAAAAGGTGGTGTGGGATCAGGGTTCACGCACGTGGACACCAACGTGTATAACATTCGACGGCTGCTCCACGTCAAAGGGACGAAACACGTGACGGCCAGAGAGGTAAACTTCTGAATCGAAATACTAAACACCTGCTTGACTAAAATCAACGGGTAAACTATGTTTCCTGTGTAGGTGGAGGTGTCCTGGAGCAGTTTTAATCTGGGGGACATATTCTTGCTGGACATGGGAAAAGCAATAATACAATGGAATGGTCCTCAAAGTAACAGACAAGAAAGATTAAAGGTAGGAAAATTCGAGAGGTTGAAGGAGATTTTGAAGTATGATTGAAATGACTGAATCGTCTCCGCTGCAGGCTGTTCTGTTAGCTCAGGACATCAGGGATAAAGAGCGTGGAGGCCGGGCTCAGATCGGTGTAATCGAGGGTGGGCAGGAAGAAGCTTCACCTGAGCTCATGAAGGTTATGATATCTGTTTTGGGTCAGAGGAGTGGTCACCTGAAAGAGTCCATACCTGACGACAAACCTGACCAATATCAGACCTCTAATGTGAAGCTTTACCAGTAAGATCTGTCTGATGTCATTTTTATTTTTTTATCAAAATAAAGATATGCAGATTATTAACATTACTATTCTCATAGTGTGTCTGATGGCAGCGGTCAGCTGGTGGTGCAGGAGGTGGCTGCCAACCCGCTGACCCAGGATCTGCTGCGCTCCTCTGTGAGATACTTTTTATAATATCATAATTTCCTGTTAAATATGACATACTCATGATAATAAACACGGCTTATGTTGTGATTTTTCATGTTTCAGGATTGCTTTATATTAGATCAGGGTGGCAGTTCAGTAATGGTCTGGAAGGGAAAAGAAGCATCAGAGGAGGAGAGACGTTCAGCTTTGAGTCGGGCAGTTGTACGTTTGTATATGTATACGCTTTTTTAAAATATATATGTTAAAATCTTTTTGCTTAATGTGTTGAATATTACCCGTCAGGGCTTTATAAAAGCAAAGAACTATCCATCAAACACTAAGGTGGAAGTCATGAGTGAAGGAGGAGAATCTGCCATGTTCAAACAACTCTTCAAATCCTGGAAAGAATCAGGTCAAACTCAAGGCCTGGGAAAGACGCACTCAGTTAGCAAAATAGGTAATTTATAATCTCGCTCCATGTAAAAGTGTACACATGTCAGTATTGTGTTTGCATACGCATGTGGTGATTGTGTTTGTGCTCGTGTTCTGCAGCTAAAGTGGATCAGGTGAAGTTTGATGTCATGGAGCTTCACGCTCAGCCCAAGCTGGCGGCTCAGGAGAGGATGGTGGATGACGCGTCAGGAGAAGTTCAGGTGTGATGAACACTCACACGTAATGTAAAATAAAAACAGTTGCTTATCTCAGGATTCTCTGTCTCCTGCTGTTCAGATCTGGAGGATCGAGCAGCTTGAGCTGAAGGAGGTCAGCCCGAAAACCTATGGACAGTTTTACGGAGGAGATTGTTACCTGGTGCTGTACACTTACACTAGAGCTAATAAACCCCAGTACATCCTCTACATGTGGCAGGTGAGGAACACAACACACTAATTACAGCATAATACGCTCTTTAAAAATAAAAAAATTGTGATTTATGTAATAGAAAGACCCAAAAGTGTGAGACCACTTTTGCAAATGCCTCTGTTTTATATTCTATTCCTTTACTAGAAATACTGATTTCCTCTATTATTAATATTTAAATGAAAAAACCACTACAAATATGCATATTATGTGGTAAGAGTTACAAAACATGGTTTTTAATTTAAAAAAAAGAAAGATTTTTATAATTTATTCATCATTTTATGCCTCCTTTTAACTTAATAACAGCATGAACTGACATGGACTTAATAAGTTAGTGCAAACCTGATCCATGTTATCCAAATAATAATGTCCCAGAAAATGTCCCAGTTGTTACCAAACAAGACACAAATGTAATCAATCATACTTTTACAAAAAGTACTTTTTGAAACTTGGGGACATTTTTTAAATCATTTTACATGATTTGATTTCATTCTTTATTTACAGGTTTTAATTGAAAAAGAAAGATTATTATTGTAGACCCTGTTGTATATTAGTATATCACTGTATGTTCATATAAATAATATATGACAAGAAGCATGTGATCTCCAGGGCCGTCATGCCACAAAAGACGAGGTGACGGCATGTGCATATCAGGCAGTGAATCTGGATAATAAATACAGTGGAGCACCAACACAGGTCAGAGTGGTGATGGGGAAAGAGCCCAGACACTTCCTGGCCATCTTTAAAGGAAAACTCATCATCTTTGAGGTGACTGTCTCTTTATTCATTCAGACAAGTTATGAAACAAGCTATCCCTTAAAACATGTTTGGTTTTATGTTACTGTATCCCCTGTCAGGGATAAAATGCCTCATGTCTAATATGATTTTAGTCTAAAGCATTTTATGAGTTTGGCAATTTGGACAGAATATTTTGTTTTAAGTATTGCTTAAAACCATGCATTTGGTTTGTAATGCAAATCATTTATGTTTTTTAAGTGTGACTTTTAAGCAACGTTAATTTTGTTAGGGTGGGACGGGGAGAGCAGGTGTGGTGAACCCCAACCCCGGTGCCAGACTCTTTCAGGTCAAAGGGGCACATGAAATGAACACAAAAGCAACAGAGGTGCCGGCCCGAGCCTCTTCTTTGAACACCAATGACGTCTTTCTGCTCAAAACTGACTCAGGCGTTTACCTGTGGTATGGCAAGGCAAGTGTTTCCAAAGACACTTTACATGAACAAATAAACACATGAACTGTGATTAATGCATGTGTGTATTGGTGTGTTTCACAGGGTTGCAGTGGTGATGAAAGAGAGATGGGGAAAACCGTAGCCGACGTGCTTTCTCAGCAAGATAAGCAGATAGTGATGGAAGGGCAGGAACCAGCTGCTTTCTGGGTGGCTTTGGGAGGAAAAGCTCCATATGCCAGTGAAAAGAGGTACAGCCACAGAGACATTATGATACTCAAACTTGATCAATCACATGATCATTTACACTGTCTTCATATCCTATAGATTTGAGAAAGAAGAACCGCTTCACACTCCTCGCCTGTTTGAATGCTCCAATCAGACGGGCCGATTCCTCATGACAGAAGTGGCTGACTTTGCACAGGAAGACCTGGATGAAGATGATGTCATGCTGCTGGACACCTGGGAGGAGGTGGGTCATGTGATTAAAATCATGTTGCGTCTGCTTCTTTTGCATATGCGGCTGTGGTGAAGTGGTGATATGGTGGTCTGGCTTATGCAAAATTGCAAAAACAACAATGTTAAGTATTAAGTTATCGCATAAAACCGCACTTCTTCTTCAGATATTCCTCTGGATTGGCAACTCATCCAACCAGTATGAGACTCAGGAGGCAAACAACTGTGCAGTGGAATATCTTAAAACCCACCCTGCAGGCCGGGACCCCGGAACACCCATTATCTCTGTTAAACAGGGTTATGAACCCCTCACATTCACTGGCTGGTTTAATGCTTGGGATCCTCATAAGTGGAGCGTGAGTTGTTCAACTGTCCACTAGGGGGCAGCAATGAAACACATAAATTCATTAACCCGCTTAACTAACGCAATCTGAGCTTTGCATCGCCAGAAGTTTCGTGACGTAATCATTTTGTGATTGTTTGTCTGTCTAACTAATCTGTCAACCAATGTTCAAGATACAGATATGTAGGTTATGTACGTAATGTAGTCTTTTAAAAAATTTTTATTTGTTAAAACAATAATTTAAGATGCTAATGTCAATAAGATTGTGTCAATAATAGCATATATATATATATATATATATAAGATTTATGGTCACCATCTCAAGATAAAAGTTGTCCATCCAACTTTTTATTTAGTTGAATGTACAGTACAACCCATAAATTAACCATTGTATATTATAGTAAAAGTGTTTTTAGCAGAATAAATACCATTTGTATTACCACTGTTTTACTACAAATGTCATGGTTTAAAAACATGGTTTTAAAACACTTATACTATAGTTAAACCATGGTTAATTTTTATTGCATATACTAAAACGTCACATTGCAGAAGAATAATGGGTTTCTTTTCCTATTGGCTTTGAACACTTTTGACCCCATCACATCAGGGATACAATAAAAAAATCACAGACAGCCAACAGACACGTCTTGTTTAGTTACGTTAAAGACTTTATAAACTCTATTGCAGGGTGGCCTTTCATATGAGGAGATGAAAACCCAGCTGGGTGATGTTTCACAAATCACTGTGGTAAAAAACACCTTTCTGATTCTGTGCTCATCTAACACAACACATGCTTTTGACATTGATCACTCTCATTTAATCAAATCAATTAATCATGGACTGTTTCATTCAGATATTAATGTTGATGTTCCACACATCACATGTCAAATGAACTAACGTAATGGCATAATTTCTCTGTAGAGCGTTAACAACATAGATCTGAATAAGAAGTCAGGAGGAGGTGCAGGGAGTTACAGCGCTCCTGGAGGCCCAGGAAATATAAAGTCCATAAACCAGCGGATACAGTCATCCAGCTCAAGTGGATATGTAGAGTCTTCAAATAAAACAAAGCTGTCAGAGACACTGAACTCTGAACAGCTAGTAAATAAAACACCCAATCAACTTCCTCAAGGAGTGGACCCTGACAAACGAGAGGTGGGTTAAATGGCATTTATTAGCAAAAAGGAATGTAAAAAACTGTTTAGTTATTTTATAAAGGTAGTATTGGTTGATATTAGTTACATTTATTAGTTTTTATGCATTTACATTAAACTAAACTAAACTAAATAAACACACTGTGTTTATTTCAGGTCTATTTGACGGATGCAGAATTTGAGAATCTCCTCGGTTGCACACGTAATGATTTCCAACGACTGCCTAAATGGCGACAGAATGATCTCAAAAAGAAGGCAGGACTGTTTTGAGAATGATTTTACTGTTGTTGACTAAATCTGTTCTTCAAACCTGATTTTTTTGAGTATTTGGGTTTCATGGGAAAGACTGGCAAACTGTCATATAAGAGAAGTCTTGGTTGGCCTGGGCTTTGTACTTATTAATTAAAAAAAATATATATATATATGTTTTTCCACACTTTTAAAAGCTGAAAGGTATGCCATAATAGAAATGTTTTGTAAATATCATTAAATATCTTTAATTCTGAAATTATAAATTGTAATCTGTAGACTAACATAAATTCTGTTTAGCATACTAATAAAAACACACATTTAAAACACTTTGAGATGTTTTATTTAGTTTTAATAAACATAAAAGTTTGTCACAGCATTTCAGAATCGTCAGTAAAGCTGGTTCTTCTGTTTAGAGAATAATGTCAAGACATGAGAAACAGATGTTATGGCTTCATAGTCAGTACTAACCTGAGCAACAACTGTCCTCTAAGGCACATTAGATAATTTAACATGAAAAAAGAAATATTTCGTAGCAACGTAGCAACAATTCCTTGTACCAAACATGAATACAAAAGACATATAATATAAAACACCTTAACAAAAATATAAAGCACTTTTTTTTAATGTTATACACATTTGTAGTGCAACTCTACTGCTGTAAAAAGAACTAAATACCAGCCTATTCAGGATATAAATTATTGATCTATACATACTATAGAGCAAACATTCTGAAAATAAGAAAGCATAACATGTGTTGTTTATATTGTGTGAACAGATCATTGTCTATCATTTGTATCCTGAGTTTAAATTAAAAGCATGATGATGTATTAAAAAGCTTGAGTTAGATTTCTGAACTTAAATGGAAAACAAATTCAATAAGAGGAGAAGAATACGTACTGTAAACGTCAAATTAACATTTATCACTTTTTACAACTTAGCTTACACATTTCACAGACATAGACAACAGGAATGCTAGTGTTAAGATCAAATCTTCCCTTTAAAAAATATTGTCTAAAAGATGTAAATGAGATTAGAATAAAGGTACAATGTAAGTACAGTAATGTTTGGGCAACTTCAGAGTTCATGCAATCGATCAGAAATAAGATACATCACTGTTTTAAAATACTCTTAAATGTTTTTGATAGTGTAGTATTTTTAAAATAATATCAAACAATCTTACACTTTGTCCACACCAGATGTGGTGCAGTGCCACAACATGTAATATAAAAAATCTAATATAGAATCCATTGCAGCTCGTTGTGTCTGGTGTGGACACAGTGTTAGGTAAAATATCTCCCACTTCTTGTCCTATCTTTAACACTAAATAAATAAGTTTCGTAATTATACAATTGTCAAATTACATAAACTAGTGCACAATTAATGCACTATTGAATTGGCAATGTTACAAAAGCTAACAGACAGTAATTTCTAGAGCCACTTCTAGATCATTTTACTCACATTTTTTGTAATATGTGAAATTAATCTTTACTATACTATGTATTGTAACCTAAACTGTGCTTTATGTTGCTTTAATTGATAATGTCTAAATGTACTTGTTTGTGTGGCAGGGAAGGATAGTTGGTGAACTATAGCTTAGCTTAAGGAACTATAACTAATCCTAGGGAAAAATTAGCTAGAATGTGTAAGCTGAGGAGATTTTAGTTGTATAGTTAATTGTTCCTTTTAGTGATCAGCACACTGACAGTGAGTCTATTCAACATCCAGAATCATGATGTGTACAAAGAGTCCCGCTGAAGGAATGAGGTCTCCTCTCTTAGTAAGCAGAGGCACGTGCCGATATCCTGAAGACAGAGAAATGTTACGTAATTATTGAATAGGTCACCTGTTCAATATTTACATCAGTTGAAGGGACAGTGCACTTAAAAATAAACACTGTTATTTACTCACACTGTGTTATTTACTGTTATTTAAAACTCGTATTACCTTCTTATTTAAAACAACACAAGTAGAAATTTGGAAAAATTATGACACTCATGTGTTTTCCATAATGAAAGTGAACAGTGACTTATGCTATGCATGTGTTCCACTAAAGATACTGGAAACATCATGTTGAGTAAATGATGACACAATTTTCATTTTGGATTAAAAGCCCCTTTAAAATGAACAGCTACTAAAGACAGAGAAAATTAGTCACAAAGACTGTCTGGTTTTGTTTTTTTGACTGACTTACCCAACTGCATGCTGGTGACGGGAAGAGTGTACTGGCCAATAAAGTCATTATGGGTAGAAGCGTCATAGTCCTCCACCAAAAATCGCACCAAAGCCAGTTCTGGTACATAAACGAGGAACTTAAAGTTTGCATTCCACACAGGATTGAAACCTATAAACAATGAGAAAAACCACTTAATTGGCATACATTTCTGGAAATATTTCCCAAAATCTCACTGTTGGGGTCACTTGCCGTTGTTGTTAATGTAAGGCGTTTGTTGCATGGCGTTGTCAGCTTGTATACCGCAGACCTCCACCTTAACCAGAGGGTCCACGATGGATGATTGTTTGTCCTTATTGAGCTTTGGCAGCTGTTGGGCTGAGATGACCTGAACAGATACGATATATATAATTGTTAACTGTTTATTAGGCACGGGCAACCTGAGATGCATTAAAATGTGGTTGGTCTCACCATGATGTGCAGGTTCTTCTTCTTTAGCCAGGGGCCGACGTTGAGGTTAACAGGGTTAAACCGGGAAGCTGGGTCTCTTAGAAACTCTGGCTTTAGTTTGTAACCACACCTGCCATTGGGTAAGAAGCAGCCCTGATTCAGATCCATCTCTTTACAGGGAGTCTGAAAGTTTAGAGCGACTGTGGAGCAAATTAAGAACAGAAGTGGTGAACGGCATGTACGGGTTCTAGGATGTTTGAGTGTGAATCATGAGAGCTTCAAACCTATTTGACAGCCAGAGTTCCACAACGGCACTGGATTGTAGTTTGATGAATCTGTTCTAGAGCCGGCTGGGTAGATTCGACTAAGCTTATTCATGTTGTGATGAATGTATGCTGTGGCTTTAAAACAGAGGAGAGAAATAATTTATTTTATAAAACAGGATATCTGGCAACATTAATCAAGCAGACTGAGCATCAATTCAAAAAAGCCCAAAAAGAAAGAAAAACCAAATATAAAGAAGTTACCAGAGTTTTCGGCCAGATTCACTGCTTTGCTCTCCTTGAAAGAGGCCATTTCATAAAATGCATGGTTTTCTTTTGAATGATCAAAACCGCTGAAGTGAACACTCTTACAGTAGATGACCAGATCTGACAGCTCCTTAGCAAGCTTGATCTTTTTGGACTTCTACAAAGTAACCAAAAAACAGATTTTAATTACAGTTATGCAAAATGTAAATGAACACCAGAACATTTGGCAGACACTTCACAGATTCAAAGTGACATTTACAGTACATTTAAGTTATACTTGTAACTAGGTTAATGAATATTTATGAGCAGAAAAAATCTGAGCTTTTCTGATTTGAATTAAGGTTTTGTGGTAACGTCTGTGACAGCTGAATGTGATGATTTCACTTTAACCTTATCTACCTCAGCTTTGTGTATGAAAAACTATTGCCACAGGTCTTCACACACTGCAGGTGTACTTTAATATTCTCATTACTTTTATTCAATAGTAAGCACCAGATGGATAAATAAAAACCAATAAATTAGCATATTTTAATTTTTAAATTTAATTTTTCCATTTTAGCCTTGTGATACAGTAACAGTTTTTACCATATTTAGTAACTGTACTGTACTGTAAGGTTTCAACTGTATTGCAGGTGTGTAAGTTCATACCTGCTGCTGATTGGTTAGAAGTTGCTGTATTGTTAATCTATGAATGTCTGTATGGCTTTAAAACATACCTGTCCTTTGGGTTTCTCTTCATTCTCTTTCAGTTCAGCAGATTCGTCTTCTTCAGACACACTATCCAAGTCCTCTGTGCTGTTGTTATTGAACGCTGCGTCTAGTTTATTCAAACGCTTGCCCTTGATTAGGAAACGCCCCTTCAGTTCCTACAAACAAATCAGGTATTAGACACAAATGATGTTGTGAACCCCTGTATAAATCTGCTAATAAGAAACTCTAGATCAGAACATTTGCAGCAGAATAACAAAAGGCTTGAAAAGATGATTCCTTCCTATCATTTTTCATTTACAAGATTTTTCCTAGATGAATCATTCTCATCCTGTCTCAATCCCTAAGGTCATACAGGGAAACTGACAATGCTCAGGTTACATTGTGTGTCTATACAGAACGTAATTTGATAAAGAAAAACACAAAATTGCCTTTCACGCCACAAAACAGATCCAGCTGCTCGAATTCCAAACATGCCTGCAGGACAAGCTCATAAACTCAGAGCCTGTTTCAAAGTGTGACATCATCAGAAGCTCCGCCCACCTAACCACTACATTTCTAAAAACTCTTGAACCTGTTTAAACTTGTGCTGTCTTGACATAGGTCCTTTTAGACTGCAATCTGGTTATAAACTGACAACTCTGTATGTTTTGGTAAGTGGTTAAAGATGTGAAACAATGTTATGCACACAATCTGTCCCCACACATTAATCGCTGCACTACTGATAATCACATCCTCTTGAGACATGATATGAATTCATGGATACAGAAGTAAACAGGACATGCACAGGGATGATGAGGAAGTCTTCTGAGGTAAGACGAAGGGTGGGGTGACAAAAGCTTTTAAAAGGTCATCTGGCTGTTAGTCATCCGTCTGCAGAATTCTGTCACAGTCGTCCAGCAGGTGGCGATGTAAAGTTTCGTTCGTAATTTGCATGTAAGATTTTTGTAAATGAATGCAAGACTAACCTCAGGTCCTGGAAAAGTGGTAGGCATGTTTCTTCCCAGGGGTTGAGTCAGCAGAGCGCTACCCAGGATGGAGGTTAAGTACCGGGCCATGGTTTTTTGTTGCTCTAGGCTGCAATGGTTCTCCAGAGACAAGATCACTGGGTACGGCGAGGTCTACCAGAGAAGAGACACACAGGTGAGGTTTTGGTCTTTTTTTATAATATACAGAGCAAGTAAGAATTCTCATATAATTAAAACTGTGTCAGATCACTTACTTTGAATGCATATTCTTTGATGGCCTTAATGACATCTTTGAAAAGCACTTTGGATGTCAGCGTGTGACCATGATAGATGACCGGCTCTCCGTTTACCCCATCCCAGCAGTCCAGCTCCACACAGCGACAGCTCTTCATTAACGCTCTATAAGACAATCATAGTCACCTGTTACAACAAAATATCTAATGTCTGTGATTTATTGATTGTCTAAGCTTTTAGTATATACTGTAGATAAAATGCTTGAATGCTTCGTTATTGCATTCCTTATCAGACTCGCTGAAATTAGACGTGTTCATACTTGATATAGGCTTCTGTGCTGCTGGGACCTTTCAGCTGGTCCTCCATCAGATATGTGTTATGGGAAGACGAAATGAAGTAGTGACTGAGGGGTTGTCGCATGTCTTGGTACACAGCTTTGTGGGCGGGGTTAAAGAGGCTGCCTTCCTCATGGTTTAGATACATCAGGAAGCCATCTTTAGTCATCTGCTTTGCCTGTTTGGCTGGGCAAATTCACAAACACCGCATTTACAAAAATGTATGTATAAGTAAAAAAAGTTCTGTTTCTGAATTTAGATTTGAAATCGAAGAATCTAATGTAATCTTTGTTATCTGATGTGACGTGGTCATTTAAATTCTGTTACCTGTTTCATCCACTTCATATTTATTGATGATCTTTTCAGCATAATCCAAACCGACCGGCTCTCTCTGTTCATATAGTAGAAAGTTAAGCAGGTCATCTGAGCTCATCAGCTCTTTATCATGACCATACTTTTTAAAGATCACGTCAATTTCTTGACGATATGTCAGCAAATCGTAGAAGTATTTAATCTCTGAGCCCTCCAGAGTGCCTGAATTTGATGTGTCACATTTCTGCAAAATGAAATCAAAAACGTTGAACAATTTTTGACAAAGTGTATCAGCATGAATTTTAGAGGATATAACTATGAAAGCCTATTGTGAGGAACGCTTTTACATCTTTACAACCATTGTGATATTTTCATGACAGCATCATAGACCCTAAAATTCATTTTGTTTTAAACTTTGTTTTGTTATTTCCACTATATGCTCAGTTGGTTATTATCTTCAGTTGCTCATTACTAAAAAAGTAGTTATGTTATTGTATTACAGGACAAATCTAATACAAGAAAATTATGTTTTTTTAAATGTATTATTATCATCTTCATTATTATTTATTGATTTATTATTATTATATCATTACCATGATTTAAAGGTTTTAAAACTAAAGGAATTCTCCCACAAAATAAATATTTATTCAGTAAAATGAAGTAAAATTTACAAAACGTTATTTTGTATTACAGTATTTTTTAGCAGTACAGCAAAATTATAAAATGAAATGAAATATATAAATGAAATAAAGCTCTCACCCTGAACAGCATCTCAGCGTAATTGTCGTTCACCTCTATATTGATCTGCCGCATGAAATGCTTCAGTTCCTTCAACGTCATTTTGTTGTCACCGTTCTTGTCTGCTTTGCGCATACAACTGTAGATCCAGCTTTTTATGTGATGTAAGAACTGATATGTATGTATGTATTTATAAATGTATTCAGCTGAACTGTACATGTACTATATATACTGTATATAAGGATACTGTTCACTGTTCTGTTGTCGGTTGAGGTTGTGCATGGTGCCGATGACCTTCTCAAGACTTCGGACCCAGTGTTTGGCCTCGTCTTTGGATGAGGCAATCAAGTCCAGGTTCTTGCGGCGACCTTTGAAGATGATGGAGAAGCAGCGGTCCTCCACAGATGAGTCGGTGTGCTTCTGAAGACCCTCAGTTTGACGACCATGCCGCACGGAGTCGACGTCCTCGAGGCAGACTGCGGATGAGGCAAGTGCTTTTCGTTATTTTACATATTTAGCTATTTAAAATATTTGCAAAACCCTATCAAAACAACTTTTTTCTCATTTTACACATTAAAACAAGTGATGCTACATTTAGAGTGTAGCGAGCAAGCTGACAAGACAAGACAGCTGAGACTTGTGTATATAATGTATTATGCAGGTACTAAAGCAATCCTGCTAAAGCAGTGGTGTATAAAAGATAACTGACTGAGAGGCATCGTGCCAGACGGTGATAAGGTGATAACCTCAGTGTTGTCATTGTATTGAGGATTATTGAATGTGCCTGGAATACATGCGCAACCAATCCCTGCTGTGCCCTTTGACCTTTACACCCAGTGTTATGTAAACACATCATTTAACAAGCTGATTTCTGTTCCTCAAATGAGTTATGTTCAATGGCAGCTTAATGTATAGGAGAGTGTACAGCCATGTGGTGTATACACACACAAGGGAAAACTCAAACATATGCCGCTATCTGCTATGTTTAAACTATAGTGTAATCTGGATAAAGGGTGTGTTTTTATCTGCAGTAACATTTAAAAATGATTATGGAGCAATAAAGTGAAGAAATTGCGTTGGAGATTTTTAATTTACTGATAGGTATGCGTGATAAAGTGGAATTACTGGTCTAGATTCACCAGCAAAAATTAATTATCAACCAGTATATTTTTATCTTTATGTGAATCTGGTTCAACACAAAAGTCTTTCTAGGTAAGGTGGTCAAACAAGTTAAAGGGATAGCTCACCAAATATTACAATTCTGTCATTTATTCTGTCATTAGAAGATATTTTGGGAAATGTTTTAATGGTGTCCATAAAACAGACAGTGTTGTTTGGTTCCCAACATTCTTCAAAATATCATATTTTGTATTTTGCAGTTAAAAAGATTTGAAATGACATGAGGGTGAATAAATGATAAAAGATTTTTTTCATTTTGGGGTAAACGATCATTTTAAGACCACCATCAAATTGTGTTTGAGACCAGTAGCATCAAAAGCCCAACACACAGTGGTGAAGAGCAGAGTTGGTGTTTCAATAGAGAAGTGGGATTTTAGACATCTCCTATACAATGTGTTCATAATCCCTAATGAAACATTTAGGCACAATGGATGGCTTAGTGTGAGAATCAGATCAGGGTTAGGTTGTGTATACACTGCTGACTGGAGCTGTGCAAATACTACAGAAAACCCACAGCTGGAGATATTCTGCTGTTTCAGATGTGGCGACGCTCACAAAGGCAAATGTGGAGACTGTAGGAGAATAAATCTGGATAAAGTTTCTAGTGGTCTGTTGCGAATTGTTCCACTGTTTTTTCTGTAATCAAGTCTCATCACCAGTTTATAGTTTCTTTTTTTAATACCTTATAGTCCCGATTACTTCCTGTCACCATACCACATCCTGCAACGGTGCGCACTTTGTCTTTTCACTCCACAAACCTAAAATCTCTAATGCTATACAGCTCTGACAATGAAGTCACTTTATCAGACAATTAAGACCTCTCATTTCAATCACTGTCCAAAGACAAAACACTTTCGTACTTTATAGTTAATAAAATAAGATAAATGATGATATTTCTTTTGCAATATTATACAATATAAGCATCTGCTAAATGGCATTTTAAATGAAAACTTATCTATGTAAAAACACATGCAAGGTTTGGGTGCTTTGGAGTGGTTGCCAAGACGTTGTTAAGGTGTTCTTTGCATTGTAAGTGCTCTAGGGAGTTCTGGTTGGTGATTGGTAAGGTGTTGCTTAGTGGTTTCTAAAAAGCCCAATCCTATGTGAGATGATATTGATTTTATGTTCTGTTGTACAGTTAATAGTGCCAAATAACTGTATGGACAATTTATCATTCTGATGACTGAGGTTGCAGCTTTTTGTTTGTTTATAAAAACAGTTAGAAATCTCCCTGTTCTATTACCATATTGTTTGACAGTGGGCGGAGCTGCGTATGCACTTGTATTTGATAAGCACAATCTGTTGTGTTTCCTCAGTCTTCTCTGGCCTCTGCAAAGCCATTTAACTTTAAGATTCACTTGGCACCATCACTGTAAGATAACTGCTTTCCTGGGTTGAAAAACATGACCCTCTAATCCATTTACACTAATCAATTACCTTACTCTATCGCAAGTGTACAATACAGTTCAGCATAAACCATGAAGCAAGCATGTGGCATATGAATCAACTTTAATATGAAGCTTGACTTAGGGTGTCAAATACATTTTTCCAGTCATTCTGACATCATGTATTAAGTCATTGTTTTCAGAACATGAGTAATGAACAATACTCATTCCTAGCCAGCTAAAGTACTATGCAAAATCGAAATATCCCCTTAAGGGTGAATAAAGCATGTGAGAAGGACTAGAAGGTTCCCTCAGTGATATCTAGTGTTTTCTCTTAAATTTAGTTTGGAATACTGTATTCATCATTTCCATGTGGCCTGTGATTATTCCCATCACACACAGAGGCAAAGATTAGACAGCCACAGTCTGGCAGCCAGCAGATAAAGACGTCTGATCTGTGGCCTTTGTCCGGGAGAAACCAGAGAGGAAGTGCACAGGGCTTGGGACACCATGTGGGAAAAAGATTGGAAGATCACAAGCATATCGCTTTGCCTTTCTCTCTCAGTTTGCTTTCCCACCCAAGCCTCTGTTTGATACAGACTTGAAATTTAATGTGGACTATAAATTAAGTGCTTTAAGCACAATAAATGTTATTTGCTAAAGAGCCTTAATTTAGGCTTGCCTGCTTGCTGATGTCAGCAGAAGATGACATAACAAATCATTTATCAAAGGGAAATAAACTATATTTCATGTTACAGTATGTCAAGCAATCATTCATGTTTGTATGATTTTCTTCAGCTATAATGAGAATAATAAACAAAAAACAATCATAATTGACCTTTATAACCCGTTTATTTAATTTAGAAAGATTTTTTAAAAAGTATTATTTTAAGTTGATATGCCACAAAACTTTTAAAATGTGATTTTGACAGGTAGAATTAGCATTACTAACAAGAAACACCACGTTGAGATTTTTGGCCATATACTGTGGTGTAAATATGACCTTTGGACATATACCATTGCATATGTATCATAGAAAGCATACAGTATCATCATTATACTGTACTTTAAGCACAGTTTGTTGTATGCAAAATCCTGTTCTCTATCCCTCTCTCAAACAGACAAAACAGCAGTAGGAGGGCACTCACATGTTTGGTCACTCTTGAAAGTCTTGTCGGACTGGTGCCACATTGTCTTGCAGTCTTCTTTCAGATGAAAGTAGCGGGTCTTCTTCCATGAGTCGGACTTTACCTTTAACAGGTCTCCACCCTTAAGCAAAAACTGCAGGTCAGGGTCTCCCTCCAAACCTAGGTCAGATTTATGCATTAGTGTCATAAAATGTTTCAGGAAGTGGTCAGCTGACAATGAACTAGATGTTTGGACAACATTTATGTAACATTTGATGTATCTTAACCTGTCTATTAACTCCAAATATAGAAGCCATGACATATATATCTTCAAAGGTTAATCATTCAGAAGTCAACAATAATGCCCACATACATCACTGCAGACAAAAGCTAAATGTTATTTACATGCGATCACATAGATTTGTCTTTCACAGTCAAAACCTGCTTGGTGAGCTGTATGATAAAGGTTACAGTACAAGAACCAAGACCACATTTCAAATAGAGATATTTACTGTAGTACTGTAATAGGCATTGTAAAGCTTAAAATACATTACATCATTCCCATTAAAGGTACCACTAAATAGTCTTATAATTGAAGCATAGAATATAGATTAACATATTTAAATTTGAGTAGTTAAAATAAAAACTGTGCATAGTGTGTTGAAACCACAAACCCGCAATGTTGATATAACGTAAAGATTAGAACTGAAGTGATTTGCATCCCTCACAGAGATCATGATAGTGTGCAGATTGCAGGCTTCACACCTGGATACATACTGTACATTTAAATCCATTTTAAGACGACACACACTATAGAAAATGATAACTATTACCAGATCAATTTCTACTTTATCTAACTCTTGAAAATGATCTTTCTTTGTGTAACTTTGTGTAACTCTTTTAAACAGTTTTTGACTTAAAAGCAAATAGTTTATTTCAATGTATGATGTAATACAGGACACAAAATTGCACCGAGTAGCAAAATAAAATACGCCTATGTGTGTGGGATGTGCACGTGGCTGATGCACAACAGTGTTGCAATAAATGTGAAAAGTCTTTCCATAACATTTTTTTCACTTCCTACTCAGAAATTGGTGTGGTAAATGTCAGCAACATATACGTCAAGCTACACATTTAAATGTTGTCCTGTGCTAATATCAGAGTCATAATTAAAACCTGGTTTATTGTGGTAGAATAGGTTCGAGAAACTATGTATATTTCCAGCTTCTGAGGCCCAAGGGTGTGGGCATAACCACAACACTGAAGACAAATTTCACGAGCTCCTGCCACAGAGGCTGTTTATGAGACTTATAGTGAAAGTTGCCTTTGCATACTTAAAACTGCACTCTTATTTTGTTTTAACATCTTAGTTTCATTTAAGAGAATACTAAGTGTTCTCACACTAGCGTTACTTTATTTGCAAGATAGATGAGGTATTTGAAATGTAGGAAAATGAGAGAATTAGGCAACTTTACATTCAAATCACATTGCAAATTATTCAGTGTGCCAAAGTCGATGTGAAGTTCAACGTTTTTAAAAGCAGTTGATCAGTTCCTAGGAGCCATCTAATTTGTTTCATTTCTTTAAAAAATTAAAAATTATGGAAACATGGTTAGGCATGTTTTGCAAAGTCTCCGTTGTTCAGGTAAACAGCAGGAGTTGGGAATATATACATGACTATAACTTACAAATACAAAACGATAGCTTAATGAAGTCCTATGCAATGAAACAATGCTGGGCAATGACATTACAAGTTGGCCGTAGATGACTGCATGACTGCATGAGTGAGTTTGTGCCATTGACATTCTTTAAGACATATTCCAATAAGGGAAAAGTCCATCAATGTTGTCATTTCTTCTCTCTCATATCTTCCATACAATAAATGTGATAAGGTGACAAACGCTGTCAGGCAAGATTTTCAAAGCTGTCAAATGAGGTTTAGAGTCTTTTTAGAGCGCTTTAAGGAGATGTTGCATTAACTATATTGAAGTATTATTATGTTTTGGTGGCCCTTTTTAAACTTGACAGCTCATATTCAATTTTCATTTTTCAATTTGTATGGAGCTTAAACATTCTGTTGAACTTCTTTAGGTGTTTAATGCAAGCAAGAAAACCATACAGGTTCAAAATAATGTGTGGATGAAGCATTGATGACAGATTCATTTTTTGGTGAACTGTCCCTTTAACTGGGTGGAAACTGTTTTCATCTGGAATGCCCTGGGTGGCACTGTTTTTAGGACAGAAAGGGTTGCAGATGTGGACAAGGAAACTTTTTATATGATCTGCCAAACAGGACACTGCATCAATAGAAGGTAACCAACAGCTGTACAACTAAAACACGATCAGTCAAAACCCCAAACAGTTAATTCTTTAGGAAACGTTTGTAATCTGACTCCCTTTATTTCACATCTAAAGAATCACAAGAACAAAACACAAACACCAACTTGTATAAATCCCCTGATTCATTCCTCATTCCAAACACAAAATGGCTGTTATTCCAAAGAAACAAAACTGTGCTCCTTATATATCTATTTTCATACATATTTGTATAGATTGTGTCTTTGGATCCATAAGACACATCCACTGCACATTAAAACACTTCATCTTAATGTGAAATCCATTAAATACTTCGCAGCTTTATACAGCAAACACACAGGGCTGTGAGCCATAAATCACACCCCAACTTATTGAAGATAGCAGAGAGTGCTTGGGACGTGTAGTAACACAAGTTATTGTGTGCTGCTTCATCACCCAAACTTTATACTATATCAAAAGTTGTATGTCTAATGCAAAGCTTTACTTTTAAACTGTGTTGTTGTTAACTACGTCACGTATAACACGAGCAGTAGCTTTACTTTTTACATTTGTTTTGGGTTTACAGTTAGTAGTAACAAAAACTGTAGCAACTACGCTATTTGCAATACTGTGGTTACCATGATAAACGTTCAAAAATGACGACGTTTATCCCACAAGGGTCTCTCGTAAAGACTATTCAACAACGTTTACATCGCGACCACCCGACAGAAGCGTGACACCCACCTATGCGTTTCGAGTTCTCGCGTGCAACCTTCTTGCAGTGCTCTTGGTAAACCAACTCTTCGGACATCGTCCTAAGGCGAGATTTACGTCCACAGGACATTGTCGCATTCCTCAACGTGATACCGTAATACTTACTTCGTAAAGAAAACTAACGTGACGGGTGTAAACCATGACGTTTGCAAAGTTTCTATGAGCGGTTTCCGATTGGCTCTGCACAATTATGCAAGCTATTCTATTGGGTAGGACTAAAATATATACTATTTTATCATATATAACATAAAAATAATATATGTCATATTTATTTTATGTTTTATGTATATTAAACATTATTATTATTATTACTTTTCCTGGCTTTCGCAATTATATCATGGCATGCGCAGGTATTTAAATAGCTACATAATAGCAAAAATAGCAAGAACAAAACAATGCATTTAGAGATTAGCTCAGTCACATACACTGGTGTAGGTTAGGCATCATTTTCTCAGGACTGATTAGACACAAACCTTCACCAGTTTATCTGTACTTCCTTCTTTTACAATGCATGTTAGACTTCGCATGTTGGCTAAAACTTGCCTTCTCTCGTGTAGGTGGTTTAAACCTGAACGTGCGCATTTGGGACAGTCGGGCTCCCCCTTCTGGCTGAATCCTCGCGTGTGGATTACAGTATTTACATGCCGGGGTTTGGTCTCAGGTATGTCACACCACCGGTCCACGAAAAAAAACTACATCGCATTAAACCCCCTCGTTTGCATTTGTTTGTTATTTGTAAGTTGTTAATAATTATACTGAAAATAATAATGACATAGTCCACCTTTAACAACTCAAACGCCGTGCCTTACAGGGGATAAATTTGTCACTCGTGGAATGGATTAAATGGAAGACAACTTCGAAAAACTGATGACAAGCATTACAACTTACGTAACTATGGGTAGCCTTATTTTACATTCAGATCAGAGTAGGATACGTCATACAAAGTCTTCAGATGAAGGACGACAGGGCAGCGAACGCCCCTAAGGTGATGGAAAATATTTTATTATAGGTTATGGCTACACTGAGTATGTAATTGCGCAAAATGTACTGGGTGTGCAACAGCAAACACGAATATTATGAAGCAAGAAAAACAGGTCCCATAACTGCAGAAGAAAATCTTCCGCAACAGTATTTTTACGATTTAATAAACGTGTAGTACAGAATCTACTTTTGTATAAAAATGCGAAAGGTCAACAAACGTTTATTTAGAACTTAAGCACCAAGAAGAGTAATAAAGAACACTATTATTCCCGTAAATGCTCTTAACTAACAGTCAAATCAAATACATTCACTTCTCACGCAGAACAAACAGACATGACAAAGCTTACCTAAGTTCTTTGGATTTCTATTTGTCTCCATGGTTCTTCTTATTTTATAATATTTCTCAGTTGCACTAAAAAATAGTTTTACGTCTAGCAGCCTCCCAGATACTGACTGGATTGAGCAAACCCAGTGTCCCAAAACTCTCCACTCACAGAAACGTCTAGCGCTGTGTGTATGGAGACTTCACCACACCCACAACAACAACAACACCGGTCTTTCAAGTCTCTGTTCTCAATTCACTATGTCCTAAAAAGTTTCATTTGTTTCCATCCACTATAACAAACTACATTTCAGCCTTCACATGACTCTGCTTTCTGAACATTTGCGAAAGGCAGCTATTGTTAGAGATGATGTTGATTTGTTTACAATTAATTATTTTGTTCAACAGTTGCACTCCTAGAAGTTTAAAGGAAATAAATATTGAGTTGCATTCATAATGTAACATTTATGTGTTTAATCTCTCCACAGTTAAGTTAAAGTAAAAAAAGGCTCAGCTGTGGGCGTTTATGTTCAGCAAAATAATTGCTCACAATACATCTTATTATATGAACAATGTAGACTTAATATTCTAGAAAAGCCATATGCTTCTGCTTGGTTAGGGGAAACCATAAAAACCATAAAAAAACAATCTTTGTTTTATGTCATTTTAATGTTTTCTGGTATGACTTCATTGAGTAAGGTTAAGTAATATCATCTCTTTGCTGTGTGATGAAGGATATTTTTTATGTTCTTGCTAGGCAGCTTTTGGCACACCCTTTGCAAAACCCATACCTGAACTTAAGGTATGCAAGGTGTGCACTGTATGAATTATTAAAAAAAAGAAAAGAGCCACAGAACAATTCAGCTGGGGATATACAGCTTACACCAGCGCATTGTTTTCAGCACATTTCAAAATGTAAAGTGGAAAAACCCTAAATATTAACAAAATGTGAAACCAGACAATTTTCTGGGTCCAAGTAAAGTAAATGCAATTCTTTGTAAACCTTCTATGAAACCAGATTTATTGTTAAAGTTGTTACGAATAAATTGTTTATTTACTGAAATCATTTTATTAACTACATGATGACGACATTCTTTCTTTACACTGTAGTATGACACGTACTATTTATCTAACACAAAATAAATGTGTTTGTATACACCTGGCTATATGGCTTTGTATTTAGGAAGTCTAGTATAAAAAAACCTATTCATCCACTAAAAACGCCAAAAAAAGCTCTGACAAAAGCAAAACCACTTGGTTTAATGTTGTAATATAGAATACAATGAAATTCGTGCATTTAAAATGTAATTTAGGCGTCCAAGCCGCTGGAGCCCTAATATTCCACATCGCAGAGCTCAACTCGCGCGCCATGTTACCATAGTAACGACGTGTAAACAAACATGGCGGTCACTGTAAAACGGACCTTCAGTTGGTACTTTTATCACATTTAATCGTATATCTGCCTGTTGTTAGACTTCTGAATAAAATGCTACCATAAACTACCATACGCTTCTTTCGTGTCAGCTTATAACAATAATTGAATTGCGCTTTGTAAGCACGTCCGAGACAAAACGATGGCTGATGAAAATGAACCCAAAGCAGGGAGGTCTGATCCCCCCATGAACCGACATAGACCTGCATCAGAGACATCTCAGGTAAGGGAATGTGGTTAGTGCTGTTAGCTGTCAGTCTTTTTAACAGTGAATACATTACAGGACCAAACTGCTAGAAGTACAATATAAGTCAGGGATCTGTTGTAACTGGTGTGTCTTTTGCATAGTAATAGGCAATTTCAATTATGCTTTAAAACCTTCATATACAGTTGAGATTTAGTAATGTTGTGTTTGCAGGACATTTCTCATCTACTGGCAGACATATTTAAAGACCTTTACACCAAAGAGGTGATTGGAAAAGACACTGTTTCTAACCTCATAAAATCACACAGAGGAGAGAACAGCTACCATGACAGATATGTGGAGGAACTACAAAAGGTGTCTCTTCTTTCTTATCTGAAAAAATCTATCCTAATAAAATGTTTAATACTTCATTCTTGCTCTGTTATATTCAGACTTTATTTTAATCGTGTCCAGATACGTTTTGAATACAACAGACGGATTAAAGAGGTTAAAGTGCTGGAGACACATATCATACAGGCCCGTCAGAAAGCTGCTGAAAAAGAGGAGCATGCTCGCAACAAAATAAGAGAGGAAGTGGGTGACACCTACTTTGAGTTAGGCCTACCCCTAGGTATAAAACATTAGTTCTGTTTATATAAACAAGCTACCTGTTTTTACTTGCCACAATCTGTTAGTAAGAAGATGTCCTACTTTAATCTCTCCAAAGTTAAACCAGCCTTCGAATGGTGTGTGGACAGTGATCTTCTCAGAAAGCACAACTTGATTTGCCCATCTGACTACAGAACAGCGCACACCCCAGTTGTAGAAAGCCCAAAAGGTAAATTTCAGTTAAAAAAATACAATTCTGAAACAGTTGCAGTGTCATTTCAAAATACTGCTTAATATTCTTTACAGGAAAGGCCACACCTGGCTTTGCTAAGCCAACTGTCTCCTATAATATGCACATCTGCAGTGACCCGCAGGATGATGGTTATACTGTGCTTCCCCCACCTGCACATACAGCCCAGAGTCTGTTGGACCAATCGGAAGAGACACTCACCCTTTCTTCTTCTGTGGAGTCCAGATCTATCAAGAGTGCTTCCACTGAGGTCTGGCCCTAAATATTGTTTCGTTGTCCTTATAACAAAACCATCTTAGTTTCAACCATCAGGCTTTTGTCAGCAATAGCTGAAATAAATGCCATTAAATCATATACATCAGCAATGTATATACCAAACCATTAATTTACAATTTTTTATCTCAGAAGCAAGGCCAGGTGAATAAAGCCTTACGAAAGAAGGCACACAGTTCTCAGAGTCAGGCAGAACAGAAGATTGCCCTGCAGAAACATAAAGATCGACAGTTTCTGCGTAATCCACGCTTTCTGCTACCGAATGTCCAGCGTGGAGGAAAGTCCCTCATCATGCCAGGCGAGAAGCTGGAGGATAAGTCAAAAGACCAAAAAAACACTAGCAGATTGAGGTACACTATTGTTTATTTTATTTATTTTTAAAAACACTTGCCATTAAATATTTTATTGCATACAGTTTGCTTTTTAATATCTAAGAAGATTTAACCTGTTAACTGTCACCGTTCCTCAGGAGGAACACCTATGTTATTTCCCTATTCACTTTAATATTTCATAATTGAATTTTAATCTTATCATGACAAACTAATAACTGATGGAGAGGAATAAGACTCGATGTGTATTTGACTAAATAAATAGTAAGTAATAAAAAGAAAAAAATATAAAAATAAATATTAGACTAATTTTCATAACAATACAAAAAATAGTAAATATTTTTAACATTACTGTAATTTATAAAAATACCTCAATTTTAAAAATTTTTTTAAAAGACTTGATGTAAGAGACTTGATTTCTGCTGTGACAGTTATCAGGTTAAAGATCTGCCAATGGGATAGGAAAATAGAGACATATTGTTTCATTTAGTGTCTTAAATAAATAAATAAATAAATCTTGTTTTATAATGTTTGATATTTACGTTATTACAGTAAATTAAAAAACTAGTGTTTTTTCTTTTCCATTTTTTTTTCATTTTTATTTTAATCCCTCAAGCCTAGTCCATTGTTATTGTGGTGTTTGCATTTCAGAAAGGTTTATTTAACCAATAATGCCACAATATTTGTGCAGCTTGGGTAAGGGTAATATGATATACATATACACTCTAGATGAAGATCGCACCCTGTTTTGTACCTTGTGATGTGCAAAGTATTGTGACATTGCAAACCAGTAGACTCAAGCTACAATGCACATGACAAGCCATGCTGTATAATTAATTTTTTAGTCTCCAAACACATATCAGCATGGCAGGTGCTGGTATTGAAACAGAACTGAATTACATCATTGATTTATTCCATATGCTGTTTTACTTGTCTAGTCCATATGTGAGTTTTTTTACTCACATATGGCAATTATCCAAGCAACTATCAGTGTATATGTAAGCTGTACATCTCATTGTGGAACTACAACAAATGAACATCAAGGTTTTAGGATAAAATCTGAATATATAAAGGAAAGTCTTTTCATCATTTTCAGTTCATCACATTTGGAAAGACCTTTTTGACTTCAGTAGTTTTTAAGTTAATTTTATATATAAGTTGTTGATGCAGCCAGACACATAGATGAGAAGTTACTATGCACTGTGATGTCAAAATCCCAAATATTTCTTCTCTATCCTGTAACATTAGTCCTGAGGCTGCTGTTCCCATCTTCATTGCCAATCCACCTGCGATCATCTTTACTGAGTACAGTGTGGGCAAAGTTTATGAGGTATAAAATAACTAATTATGTGATTTTATTCATTCTGATCCATTCACTCCCTTAATTAGACTTCTTATAGTTATAAGCATACCTATAAGTTTTACTGCTTCCT
Source organism: Beaufortia kweichowensis (assembly GCA_019155185.1). NCBI lineage: Eukaryota > Metazoa > Chordata > Actinopteri > Cypriniformes > Gastromyzontidae > Beaufortia > Beaufortia kweichowensis. The sequence goes on from CM032814.1 coordinate 10,736,447, forward strand.
TTAATAACTGAATGAATCATTTTAGGCTCTTAATTGAACCAAACTGAACTATTCTTTAATCACGTTTGGTGTAAAACGTAGCCTTTCCCAACAGTGCTAAATCCAGTCTATTTCTGAGTGGTGTTTTTCTAGTTCTATATGTTTTTAGTTCTGAATAGTTCCTCCTGTTTCCTGTAGACTGTGCTGGAGTTAAAAAACATGACTGCTACAAGTCGCCACGTTCGGATGATTCCTCCAACCTCTCCACATTTTTCCGTTGGTTTGGGTGAGTTTCCGCCTGCCCTGTTATACCTCATGAAAGCCTCATTTACAGAATGTTGGCATAACATGTCTGTTCAAAGGTGTGCCTTCAGTAACTCTTTTGCTGCTGAACCAGGGGAATGTTGTAAATGAACAGATTAATTTTGTATAAAAGCATTTTAAGGCCACACTAAAGGTTATCACAGGATTTAGTACAGAATAGGGAAACAGTGACATCTACTGGTAAACGTGTAACGTATAATGAAGCTAATAAAGGTATATATAAGTAATAATGACAATATAATCATACTACAGATTGATGAAAACAAACAAACATTAGGCACCAATTTTACACAATATTGCTCAAAATTTCAAAAAGTTCATTTTGGAACTTTTGGAACAATATGTGTAATGGATACAGCTGATAAAATGGTTTATTACCAGATTTACCGTTTCTTTTTCTGAGTAAATTGCATTTATGTTCTTTGTTAGTAATGATATACATCATAAAAAGAAGAAGTAAAGTGTAACAGATGAGTTTGTTCCACAGGCAGGTTTCCCGGTGAAGGAGGAATTGTAGCTCCCGGTATGAGCTGTCAGTATATGGTACGTTTTGCTCCAGACTCTCTGGCTGATTATGAGGACGTCCTTGTTGTGGAAACACAGTCGCCGTATCCCCTCATTATACCTGTGGAGGCTCACAGACCCCCTCCAATACTCAGCTGTGAGTCAACATCAACATATAACGCCAACATTATTCAGATATTGTTTCTGAGAAGCATTTATACACAACCTATTGCCTATAATTTCGATAAATTTTAGTTGTTTTCTTCCCCAGTGCCTGTGGTCATAGATTGTGGTTGCTGCCTAGCTGGAGGAGTGAAGTTCATAGAGGTTTTCTGTCGTAATGAAGGACTGAGTGCTGGAACGTTCTGTGTAATGCCTAAGAACGAGTGGCCTTCCTCCAGCCTCAGGGTAAGCAGTCCCAAATAAACTTCACTGAATTTATAGTGTACTTTAACCATATTAAATCTTCTCTCAGTCTGCAGTAAAAGCCACTTTTACAGAACAACCTCCTTTTGCCATCAGTCCTTCTCTTTTCGGTCTTCTGCCTGGACAGGCCATTGTTATAGAGGTGAGATCTTTCACACTGAAGATCACAGATTTCTGTATACGACAAAGGTTATGTATAAGGGTTGGTACTGAAGTAGTTTAGATTAAAAATATATTTTTAATTTATTAAAAATTAATTAAAACTATTATAATTGCTATGACTTGAGGATCAGTCAATATTTATATTAGTTAAGATATTAATAATGCATAACAACAATAACAATAGTTATTTATTTCATATACAAAGTGCATTTTTCACAATGTTTAGGTTGTTTTTTTCCCCACTACGGCTGAGAAATGTGCTCAGGATTTTACCATTATCTGTGACAACTGCCAAGTGAAAGATATGACCCTTAAAGGTAGGGAGTAAATAAAATTTACATTTACATTTACATTTAGGCATTTAGCTGACGTTTTTATCCAAAGCGACTTACAAATTAGATTTTAATGAGGAAGAAAATCAGGAGGAAAATGCTTGCATGCTTCAACGTACATACATTCTTAGGTTCAGGTCAGCTGGTCGCAGTTGAGTTGGTTTCAGTATCAGGTGGAGAAGATGAGACAGAATTCGGGGAGCTCTCTGATCTCACGGCTGACCATTTCGTGCGGTTCGAATCGACCAATCCACACACCTCCCTTCAGAAGACAGTGATCATAAGAAATCACACGTGAGCGTTATCTATAAAGTAACAGAACAGCCGGCATGTTTGTTTTATAAATTTACAAATGTGTGTGAAATAACATCGTGCATCTGTGTAGACACTTGGAGCTCCCGTTCCACTGGCAGATCATGAAGCCCAACTTCCAATCTCAGTTTCCTGGAGAAATTCCAGACCCTCTCACCATCCAGCATCATGTTGACACAGACAGTGTGTTCAGTATCAGCCCAGACATGGGTATCCTGGCTCCTGCACAGGAACATGAGTTCCTGTTCACATACTCACCCTGCGATGTATGTCTCGCACACACATATAAACAATCTCATATAGAAGAAGGTGATATAGATTATTCTGACAACTTTTTTATTGTCTCTTAGTTAAAAGATTACCACAGTGTCTGTCACTTGCTGATCAAGGACGTTCCAGAGACTGAGAAGGGGTAAAATAAAAAACAGTCCTAAATCACCATTTTAATATCTTTGTTCAAGTATCCCGATCAGCCTGACAGCAACCTTGAATCAATTTTAGGCTCTATCTCTATTTTTATTGTTTAGAAAAGCAGTTTGAAAACAGTTATTTTGCTGCAGAAATGACACATTCACCTAGTACTCATTTGTAGGAGAACCCTCGAGACAGCACTCCGTGTAAATGATGTGACAGTTCTAGAGATTGAGGTGAAAGGTTCAACCGAGCCGTTTAAGATCCTTCTCGAACCTTATGCTGTTTTAATACCAGGGGAGACTTTTATACACACCACAGTCCGCAAGAAATTTAAGGTAACGGTCTGTCCAAGTTGATTCCCATTTACTCACTTTTTCTCTAATTCTGTAACATAACATTTTCATCAAAACTTTTTTGAAGCTTTGCTTTATTTGTGTATAAGTGTTTGTTTGTGTTTTATAGATGTGGAATCATAGCAAGTCAGTGATTCATTTTGAATGGGAGCGGATCTTTGACAGACATGAAATTGAAGTGGAGCCCTCTGCAGGAGAAATAGGTCAGAGCATTGTAACATATTGTATAATAATAAAGAGATAAAGGGATAGTTCAATAGAAAATAAAATTGTGTTTGTCTTTTCAAACCCATATGATTTTAATGCGTGCTAATGTGATTTAATTTTCATTTAAAATAAGGACTTTGATATATAGCGTATAATCAAATTAACTACTTTTTATTGTGTTTTTCCAATTATTTTTCATGGTTTTAAGGTGTTTTGTCAAATTTTTGGAAATTAGGAACTTAATCGGATAGCTGATTGATTCAGTTTGGTGTACTTACCTACAGAGATGAACGAATGCTTTGACATGGAGCTGGTTCTGACTGGAGGTAAATCTGGTCATTTTACCTGCACACTGCAGTGTCACATTCAGCACCATCCAAAACCTGTGGGTCTGGCCATTGAGGTCACATTTAAGGTCAGAGATGTTCGAAATACCACACAGGGGCCATCACAAGTGTTCTGTAAATGATGTCTTTGTTACTGTTGTTATTCTAAACTGTAATAAATATTGTGTTGTGTCTCAGGGGCCGTGTTGCACAGTAAATGTACCCAGTCTGGACTTTGGTTTGCTTCAAGTGGGATATGAGAGCATCTCTACCATCCACATCACCAACAACAGTCTGTTAGATGCCCACTGGAGCCTAGAAGAGCTGCCTAAAAACCAGCCGCTCATGGAGGAATTGGTACAATACTATTTATCTACTAGAAATGAGGTTTAGGGTTTTTGCAATAATATTAATCTTCTGTCATATACTCAGATATAATATAATAAAATGTTCACAGTATTGTACTTTCACACAAACATTAAAAATCTTACAAGCCAATTTGAAAACTAGAAAGGATACATAATATGGTTTACCAGAATATTTCCAATCATACAATAGTATAATAATAGTATATAATATAGTATATAATATATAAAATTAGTATATAATATATAAAAGTGTTCTGTCAGTAACCATAAAAAGCTTTAACATGTGTATTTCTGCTTTTGTGTGTTTAGGTGACTATAAAGCCAAGTAAAGGTGTTCTTCCTGCTCAGGAAACCTGTTGTGTGGATATAGTCTTCAGAGCTCTATACTGTCAGAGCTTTGAGTCTGTCCTACAGCTTACTGTACTGAATGGGATTGGCTGGTGAGCAAATGAGAAAACTGATAAGTCTTATCAAAATGAAAAGCTATTGCTGTGTATTGAGTTTGCATTTGTTTGTCCTCAGTCACCTCTCTTTACGGGCGGAGGTTCAGTCACCTCATGTGTGCTTACTGAGCCGTGAACTGGTGTTGGCTGATCTGTATGTAGGAGTTCAACAGAAGAGCAGTGTTACCATATTTAACCAAACACTATTGCCAGCGCACTTCACCTGGACCAAGGTGAGACAATGACAAAGCCTTATGGCTCCATGAAGGGCATAGCTTATAATATCATAAAACACATGCATATATTATAAGCAACTTAAGTTGCATAGTGGTTGATCTTTTCAGTCATAATTGGACTAAACGATGTGTCATTTTTCATTCGCAGCTCCAAGGTGCACAAGCTCATCTCTGCACTGCAACCTTCAGTCCATCTTCAGGCACACTGGAGCCCAATGGCAAGACAGATGTTTCTGTATCATTCACTTCTTACACCGATGTATGTACAGTAACTTTACTATAATGCTACAAACACCCTTTGCTTTTCATAAACCATGCCATTTAAAGCAATTTAATTTAAAATCTTTAAGGAGGAGCTTAATGAAGTGACTGCAGTTTGTGAAGTGAAGGAAATGGAGAGTCCATTGCTACTGGGCTTCTTCGCCAAAGCCAAACCTCTTTCTGTTTCCTACTCACTGCCTCAGACAGACTGGTAAAGCCACATTTAACACTTATTACTGTATATCAAATCTACACAGACACTTTAAATTTAGCCATTTGTAATCTCACACTGTTTTTTGTAACTATTTAGTGTTTATTCTCATGATGCTGATCGTCAGCCAATCACGCTGGACTTCACCGAACAAGAGCCAATGCTAATTGGTCAATCTGTTAAACGACAGCTGGTGATAACTAATCACACCGCTGTTACCGCCCCGTTCACTGCGGAGACGGATTACTTTACAGGAGCATCCTTAAAACCGGCTGAGAGCTTACAAAGGTATATTTCATAGCTTTATTCTGTGTGGTTTTTAGATATGAATATGAAATATATAAACAGTATATAAAGACGACTGACCATATTTTAGGAGCCGTGCTCCTCGTCATTCTGCTGAAGCGAAAAAATTCAGCAGAAAGCACATGAGGGTAAGATGCAACTTGTTTGTAACCTAGCGTTCCTCAATTTTGGAGAAGCAAGGAAGGAGATTATTGATTTATTTTTCTCACTTACAGAATTTGTATGCCGTCAGCTTGCTCATGGAAAAGGCGCTGCGTTTTTTGTTGAACCGAACAGTGGAGCGCTTGGTCCATTTCAGAGACTAACCATCAACATCACTGCCTTCACCAATATGTGGGGTGATTATCAGGACAATCTCATATGTAAAGTAAGTTAAGCAAAAAATAATACAAATTCTGATTTGATTTCTCAGATCCTTCAGATGATAGAAAAGTGAATTCATGATGTTTCTTTCAGGTTGGTGATCTGGATCCAACTTTCATTCCTATCCAGATGTCTGTGAGGGGCTGTCCAATATATTTTCAGATGATTGGACCACAGCCTGATAATCAGAACCAGGGTCCATTTATAAGGTCAGTGTTTCTAGACCATACATTTCTAGACCAGACTGTAGTTACATGTAGCATTTGTAGCATTTATGACTGACCTTCACAGATTTGGAAGCCATGTTTCTGGAGGAGACACAGTGTCACGATCTTTACGGCTTATTAACACCAGTCCTTATGGTGAGCTGAGCAACACTGAGTATAGCAGTATAAGATAAGATGTTTTAAACTACAAAGAGAGTAAAGGGCACATTTCATTCAGATATCCGCATGGACTGGGTGACCTACAACCTGGAAGATGGAGACAGTAAGCTGATAGATCTGTTGGTTGCGTGTGGTGAACCCTTTCCTCTGAAGGACGCTGATGGAAATGAAGTTGTTGGATTAGACTCTTGCAGCGTGTTCTCACCCACATGGGATGAAAGTCACACCCCCAGCAGGGAAGACACAAGCTCATCCATCATGACCAAATCTGTGAGTCTACAAGAAATCAGTGGAAATAAAAGAGTGTGCCAAAAATATAGAGATGAGCTTTCCCTATCTGCTTTCTAGGATGGTTTGGAAGAATACAAGGAAGGATGTGATGAAGAGGAGGACAGTGGAGCTCAAGTTTCTCCAGCTCCAGTTAAGAAGTTGTTCTCTGTGTTTCTGAAGACTCATGAAGGCAACGTCTCAGATTATCCATACTGCATCACTCCACAGCAAACTGTAGGTTTACAGGAACATCAGTGAATGTCTGGATATAAAATGTTAGGTAAGATAAAAATGACATTTTATATGTGTCTTTAATACAGGTAGTTCCAGCAGGGGGCAGTAGCACTATACATTTATCCTTCACACCTCTGATCCTGTCAAGCTCAACCAATCAGAGATGTTTGGGTTATGCTTTGGGTTTCATGAGTTTGGACTCAAAGGTATGTTAGACTTCTTCATCTAGATATGTGATCTCTAACAAAGGTGTCAAATAAAATCCCTACGTTTCATAGAGAAGTTAATGTTTTTTCTTACTCCTAGATGGCATCTTTGATTCCCAGCAAAGTGAAAAGAGCCCAGGGCTATGAACAGGAGCCGTTGAGGTTGGACATGCAGGCTAATGTTAAACCTGCAATGTGAGTTTCAGCTGATTTGATACAATGTAAATCATCTGAATGCCATAGTAATTGCTCACATATAGAAGTAACTACATAGCAATGAGCTAATGACTACTCAGAACACTTTAGTAATTGCATAGCAACACCCTGGCAACCACCCACAACACCCTAGTATTGTGGTGCCACTGGAAAGCTGGCAAAAGTTTTAATCAGAAAATGTCAAATCTTGTTTTAAGCTTTTTGTGCTTCTACCACAAGCATTTCACAAATATCAATAAATGGATTGTATGTAAACAAACGCTGTAAATTACATTTTAAATGACCATACACAATAAATGTGTGTGTGTAGTTTGTCATTGCAGATAAAAGAAAATACAGACGGTCTGGAATTCACTGCAGCTGCCAGTGATGCCATAGATACAGAATCACACAAACAGGTGCACTTAAAGCAAACAATATCCAGAATAAAAATGAAGATTAAAGTAAGAGTATAAGAGTTGGCTGTTCACCTTTTTTTGGACTTTAGAGGGAATCCAGGAAAACTCGAAAGTTCCACCTAAAGAACAATACAGAGATGACATTGAGTTTCAGACTGTCTACATGCCCTCCATTCTCAGTTGTTCTGCCCCATCAAAACGTTAAACCGACCACCGGCTCACCCTCTCACAGACAGACACAAGGACTCTCAGGGCCAGGAGAAGAACAAACGTCTCTTCAGCTGCAACCTGGAGAGGTCATGCAGGTCTGTGCATCCGTGTGAAGATCACGAGCTCTTTAAACACAATTTATTTTGCATCTCAATTGTCAATCACATTTAGTGAAGCAGCTGACGGCCACAGTAATGACTTTGATCATCTTGTTAATCTGTAGGTTAAGGTGGCTTTTCACAATTCACCTTCACTCCTAAACTGTATGACTGAGCCACATGAGGAATCAGATGCAAGCTCTGTTACCCTGCTGTGCAGTGATACTGGAACGAGAAAACTACGGTTTCAACAGGATTTGACCATTCAGTACAGCAATAACAGTGTGCAGGTATAAATGTCTTAATTGACATCTTATTAAAATGGGTTACAGCATTATCAGCTATGACTAAAATCTAGATAATGTCTAGGTTGCTTTTTATTTAATTTTGTAAATTGATACAATTGTAAAACATTCAACAAAACCATATAAAAAGTATCTGTAACTGGGTCACAAATGTATAAGCTTGTAAATAGATCATGTCATGTGTATCTACAGTATCTAGTAATGAAGTCTGCCTGCACAATTTCAGACAGTGTCTCTTTGCGCTCATCTGGCATTACCCATGCTGCACCTTTCCAGTGACACTGTGGATTTTGGCACCTGCTATATTGGACAGACATGCGTCAAAAAGGTGCACCTCTACAACAGAGGTGGATCCTACAGCTACTGGACTGCTCTCACAGGTATGAAAAAGCTTTTGGAACAGCATGTCATTCAGATGATACAGAACGCAGCAGCAGGACTTGTTTTCCAGGAACCCAAAAGAGCACGTCACACCTCTCTTCATCTCTCTCCATTGGCTACCGGTTGCTGCCCACATTAAATTCAAATCATTAATGCTGACATTTAAAACCATCACAAACTCTGCACCCTCATACTTTAACTCTCTTCTACACACCTACAACCCAGAACCCTACGCTCAGCAAACGAACGTCGACTGGTGGTACAAGTCGCTTTGGATAAAAGCGTCAGCTAAATGCCTAAATGTAAATGTCATTCACAGGATAAGTTCTGAATATAACTTTAGTCGCTAGACTTTGAAGCAATATATGGGAGGAGCCACCATACAACTGCATACATTTATAGTTGCAACAATAACACATTACTGTAACTTAAATTCTTTTTTGGCACCTAATGTTTGGGTTACAATTACTCAAGTATGTAGTCAAGCCGGTGTTTGTTTTTGTTGTGTGTGTAGATGCTGAAGGTGAAAATGAGGTGTTCGAGGTGAATCCAGATTGTGGTGTGTTGAAACCTTTTGAAGATTCACCGTCCTGCAGTCAGTTGCTGCAGATCAGCTTCACAGTCAGGTATGATCCACTTCACCTGCTTTATAAATATTTTGAGATTCAACTCAAGCGACATAAAACTTAATATAAAATTTAAATATAAAATAAAATTACCCCTACACAGATGCTTTAGTATTTCAGACAGAAAGAAGGCCAAGTATTGAGGTCCAAGTACTCTTACCTGTATGTAACTATTTGTCATAACAGTTGGCTGTAGAGTATATAGTTATAAACCACTACTACAACATTACTGTATGATTTGAATGTATGTTTTGAATAGACATTATATTAAAAGAATTTTCCCAATAGTGATCAGAAAGAGTTCCAGACCGTCATCACAGTGCAGGGCATTCTTGGAGAAAACCCACTCACTCTTAAAGTCCATGGAAGAGGATCACTGGATGAGACATTTGTATCTGTGATGACCGAGGCCTGATAAAACAACACTGAGCTCCATAGATAGGACCAATGACCTGAAACTTTACGTGCATCAACTTTGATTAGTTTCATTTAGTTTATTACTTAAAGCAGTTTGAATAAAATGCTCTTTTAATAGCTCCATCTGTTTTTTGTAAATATATCCAAAATATATCCAATGCATTAGATCACAAGATTTCAAATTATACACAGGATGTTTGTGAAACAATGCAAGAGTTTTTGTAACAAATACTTTTAATTGCAATGAATAATCGCCTGAAATGCATTACAAATCTTAGTAAATGACAGTAGTACCAAATGTAATTTGGTTAATAAAAACAATGTTTCTTTAATTCTGAATACTTAAACATTCTCTGCCAATATCCATATGGTACGTTCTTAGATTTAATTAATGTCTCACAAATCAGACACAAATTAAATATGCCTCAGATAAAATATGTCTCTTACACCGAAACAGTCTATTTCCATGATCGGTTATATCACAGCTGTATTACAAGGCACTTGTAGAAATAGATGCTATAAACATCCACACTAGTAAGGTATTACCCAATGATGCACACTACTTGAGAAGTATGCTTCTCTATCTGCTTACATTCGACAGTTAGTGCTTTTGCAACTTGATTAAAGAAAGTGTTAATTTTTCTGCATCTTATTGGTTGATTTAAATATTGGTATTTTGAGAGGGCTTTAATCACTGTCCAGGGTACTCGAACACTGCAGCCGCTCCCATTCCAGTCCCGATGCACATAGACACCACACCATACCCCCTGCAACAAAAAACAAGTAGGATAACAATTATTTTTATTTAATTGTTTGTTTATTTGTTTTACATAAAGGAAGCTGTGGCAAATGCACCCCAGTGAAGGGGAACTGATGTATGTTCACCTCTTGCGTCTGCGTTTGAGTTCATTCAGCAGGGTCACGACCTGTCGAGCTCCAGTGCAGCCCAGAGGATGACCGAGAGCAATAGCTCCTCCGTTAGGATTCACTTTCTCCATAGGAATACCAAGCTTTTCCACACAATACACAGCCTAGGGCAAAAACCTTGTATTAATTTTAAACAATTCAAGCACATAACAGAAGTGCCACCTTGTGAAAAACATTTGATGTTATAAATAACAAGCAAATATTGGAAAAAACCTTGGGGTAATTTAAGAAAATTGAATCTCTCACCTGACTAGCAAAGGCTTCATTGATCTCAAACACATCAATATCAGCAACAGTCAGTCCTGTTAAAGCAAATACAATACCACAGTTCATTTACAAGCTTAGAAAGGAACATATATTTTTTATTATTAGAATATAAGTGGATATAAAAGTGTCATCTCACCAGCTTGGTTGAGGGCTTCTGGAATAGCATAGGCTGGGCCAATGCCCATTAGGTCTGGTGGCACACCCACCACTGCGCTCGCCCTCAGCACCCCAAAAACAGGCAGTCCCAGTTTCTCCACTGTAGATCTCCGTCCTATTAGCACTGCTGCAGCACCATCACTCACCTGACTGGCATTACCTATAATGGAAAACAAAAAACTGAAGGTCTGCTGTATGAAGAAATAATAACAGATTTTTGTTTCTTACCAGCTGTAGTGCTGCCATTTTCCTTGAATGCTGGACGCAATTTGCCAAGTCCTTCTAGCGTAGTGCCAGGCCGGATCCCATCATCCTTTGTGACAGTAATGGTGCGCTCGGTGCCATTTTCATCCACAAATTTAGTAGTGACTGGAGTAATCTCTTGATCAAATAAACCTTGTTTCTGGGCCATGGCTGCCCTGTCCACATAATAGTAGTGTAAAGACTAAAGCGCTGCACCTTGCATGTATAAATAAGTTGTAAATGTGCTTACCTTTGTTGGGAACTGAAAGCAAAGCTGTCTTGTTTTTCCCTGCTGATACCAAATTTCTCTGCAACATTCTCTGAAGTTATTCTAAAGCACACACATAGACAACATAAAACAAAAATGTATTATTTAATGTTGTTTACACACAGTATCGGTCATTTAAAATAGCATTATTCATACCCCATAGGAATGATACAGTCCCTGGCCTTCTCATTGTCCATTAGACGAGGGCTAACATTCCCTGGGTTTCCCACTGATTGAAGTGACATGCTCTCCACACTGCCAAGTTGACATGCAAAGAAAAGCATGTACGTTTCAGAAAAATACAAAATGTTTTTATATTCGATTAAGGGAATAAATAAATAGATTGAAATTTATGGGATGATCTGTATAATTGTGGCATACTAACCCACAGGCAAGACCAATGTCATATGCACCATTTCTGATTCCACCTTAAAAAATATTTTATTTTAATTGTAATGTATGTCTTTGTGATGAAAGAAATTAGGAAGGAGCCATTTTACTATAAAGTGTAATTCTTACCCGCAACATTAAAAAGTGCCTGAAGTCCAGAGGAGCACTGTCTGTTTACCGTGTACACTGGGACAGACTCAGGAAAGCCACTAAAAATCGGATTATGTTTTGTCAATTACAATCAATGCATGTATATCTAGTATATGTTTTTAAACAGAATTCATCAAAATTGCCATTTCACCTAAGAAAATGGGCAACTCGAGCCATAAGGGCACCAGCTCCGGGTTGCAGAACATTGCCTAGACAAGAGTTCATGAACAAAATTAAAGAAACATCTTACATGTGCATATTTTGTTTTGTTTAGCAGAATAGGAACTTGTTGAGGTTGTAATCATAACTGGCTCACCAACACACACATCTCCTAGTGAAGCAGGTGGCAGACCAACATCCTTGAGAACTTTACTCATCACAGCACTGAGCAGCTCGTCTGGGGTGGTGTCCTAAGATAGACACATGAAACAAGTAAATTTGCATCGTATTGCATTATTACAATTCTCTAAAGAAATCAAGCAGCTGCACCAGTCCATCAATTTCTCACCTTAAAAGATCCTCTTTTGGCCCGTCCGATCGCTGTTCGTGACCCATGAACCACAACGACATCATTTGGATTAGCGGCTGATGCGCCGCACTGTCTCATAGCCACACGACTATTTGACGACAGATGTCCGGACAAATTCTGCACTCTGTGCATTTTTTAAGTTACAGACGTGAATACGTCTTGATGATATGAACATAAACGGTAACAGGAGCAGATATTTGAACTATGCTCTACATTTCTGATGATGCTTCCTGGTGGACCTTGTTTCTGTGATCTCATTGGATAAGGCGTTCTGACGTCATCGCATGATGCTTCCTGGTGGACTTCTGGGAACTACATGATTTAAAAAAGAATACATGATTTAAAAAAGACAAATACCAGATTTTGTAAGTTGGTCAAAGTTTATAAGATATGGTTTGAGGTTTGATTTGAATTTAAATACTGTGCTTTTCTTATTATTTCATCCAATCATCAAGTACATTATTATTTATGTTTTGATTTTGGCTCACAGAAGAAAACCAGAAATATGTCTGTATAGAAAAAAGTCAAATATTAATGTTAGGTGTAAAGTATGAATGAAGTAATCTTCAAATGGAATGACATCTGTCAAGTCAGTTACATACAAATACAGAATTAATTAAATGAATTTCTCATGCAGAATTAATTATCATTTTTATATATTGAATAAACTTAAATCATTTCTAAGTTTTAGTCTGTAAATAAAACAAAACTTTAACCGATTTTTGATTGAACTTGCGAATATAACAAGTCTGTTTGTCGGGACATGTGCATTACAGTCAGCAGAGGGCGCGTCATCGCTTCCTTTCACGGAGGCCGACGGTCTTTTCTGCACGCGCGTCATCGCTTCCTGAGGCTCGCGCTATTGGTGACCTCAGAGTCGCTCGCTCCACTGTGGAAAAACTCGCCGACCGTCAATGTTTTCGGAGAGGGAAACTTTCTTCGTTTGACGGCGCACAGTCGACGAGATTTGCAGTTGTTCAACCCTGGATTACTACCATCTGCGACTCCGGCAAACATAATCTGCAAATCTTCTCGAAAGGTGGATTTGTGCGGTTCCCCCAATTTGCGCGTGACAACTGTATTCAAGTGCTCGCGGCTTCCGGATATATTACTGTTATTACTGTATGTGTCACGCAATATACCAGTTTTCGGATTTTTCCTCTTTGGTGCATTTTAACCCGGTGAACTCATTGCTTTGAATCAAACATTTCTCTTTTTCTCAAGCTCAAGCATGAAGATACGCACGTAAGGTGAGTTACAGAATAATAATGACCGCTTTTACCATAACTGTAATATGCAAACATTTCCTAAAACAGACAAAATACAATTTGCCATCGTGTTTTTTGCATAAAAGTACGCTTTACTTTAGTCCAAGGAGTCCCAGATCACCGATTTTACAGATAAACATATGAGTTTGAGTTAAGAGCGACAGTTTTTGCATTTTGTCCAAGCAGAACTTGACGCTGACGTAACACCTATGCATCTAATATTCTGGTGTGAGTAAATCATACTTCTGCAAAAGGGAAGTTACTGAAATTATCTGATGAAATTACACGTAATGTAGATACAATTATTAATAAATATATTTAAGAACAGAATCTATGTGATACTGTCTGTAATGGAGATGTTCATAGATAAAATACACTAAAATATAAAGAATTATCAGTTGGCCGTAAGTGCCATAAATCTTCTACACACAAACACATGCATTCATATGAAAAGTGAATTACCTTCTCTTTTACAGGGATAGTTGTAAATTCTGTTATCTTTTACTTATTTACTCTGATAATCTAGAAATTTGTTACTTGCATGAAAGACAAAAAGATGCTGAATGTTGAAAATTGACAGATTTAGTGTCTATTCACTTAGAAAAAGAGCATTAGCATTCTTTGATTCATTCACAATTTATGAGATTTATGTCAGAATTTTTCATTTGTTTAGTGTAAGGATGCAATTCTTGTACTTTCATCAATTTTGAGCTGTTTTGTTTATTAAATTTATTAAATATGCTGTTTAATAACATGTATAAAATGTAACAATTGCAAGTGATAAAGCTGTAAGAGCTTTGATAATATGATTTTCTTGTCATTTCTTGTCTTTATTTTGTTTTTCTGTATGATCAGTAATACTCTCCATAATGTTTCTAAGTTCTTGAGTAACTAATTTGGGAACATTATCCTCTGACACTAAAATACAGGTTTATGTTTCTCTCTGCTATTGTCAGGTTGTTGCTTTTTCAGTGTCTAGCTTCTGTGTTTACAGTCTCCAGCCAAGCCCATTTCTAAGAATATGTTCTTGACAGGGTCAGAGAAAGGAATCTAATTGAACCTTGTACCTTTTTGCAATGAGTGTTCGGTTGCCATTAAACTAAAAGCATAAATGAATCATTAGACTCACCTTGTCCAATGATTCAAGTATTCAGTTATATGCAAACATAACCATATCAATTACTGTATGGGCCTTTTAGGACTATTGATGTCATTCTTTAGGCAATCATGTGTTGGCAGTCCAGTTGGCAAGAGGAATGTTAAACCATCAAGCTGAAAACACCAGCTGTAATGTGTTACTAGCAAATCTCAGTAGGCAGATAACAATGCTGGAGATGAATGCTAGCCAGGACTTAAAAGTAAAGATTTGTTGTGGCGGCTTAGTACTTCAGATGTGTATTTGCCTTGACAATATTTTCATTAGCAGTCAGTATTAAAAAAAATACATTTTTGAGTTTTCATTCATTGTTAAACCTGCAATCTTTAACTTTTGCCTCTCTATCGCCATCTCTGTTCAGAACATAACATTGCAGGTTACTTTACATACTTATATGACATTTCCTGGTAAATCATATTGTTTATTTTTGACCAAACAAAGTTACATATTGCAGCTTAAATTTTTCTGTACAGATACAGAAATAGCTATAAAATAAAGCAAAGCATTACTTTGGTTGGTTTATAATTTTTATCATCAGGCATCCTTTTTGTTGAGACTTGCTATCACACATTGAAAAAATAGAATTTGGATTGTGTCTAGTGAGTCATCTGACCTTTAAGTTTATCATGTTCAGACAGGCCTGCTATACGACCAGTATACGATCACATTTTCATCAGGTCAGTGTTTATGTATGCTGTGGTTAGGAGCATCTGACAGGAGGATACTGAAATCTTTTCACCTCTCTATTAACTAAAGGAAAAGGAAAGATATTTAGTCTGTCAGTTTGATCATTAGGCCCCTAAAGTTTTAAGTATTCAGGATATTTAATAACCTGCCATTACATACAAATTCCTTAGTGCTCTTCATGTGGAATGAAAGATCTGTCCAGGTATACATGTTTAATTCATCTTTTCAAGACTTAATTCACACTGACTCATATTTTGGAGGGTGGTGGATGTATTTGATGAATAATCATCTTGGATTAGGATGTTAGAGAAATTCTGTATTTTATCTTGTTCCCTGAAGGAAAGGCTGTTTCATAGCTGTAAGTCAAAGTGTTGTCTGGCCTGACACAGATCTTCATGATGGGCCATTAATTTTAGGCCTAATCTCAGCACTAGCTGTCGCAGACACAGTGGAAATCACAGTGGTCTTATCACTTTTTTGAGTGATTGGACACGCACACACCAATGGGCCAGGGGTCATTTTGATCTGAGCAGCTCTTGGAGGCTCGAAATGTGTGGAAAGGACAGGGGTGGTACTTTTACTTAAAGTTTAATATTGATAAAAAAGAAAATCTTTTTTTTAGTGTAAGACATCAAAGTGTCTAAATTTGGATTAGAATGTGGATGTCTAGGATTTTCTCTATTTGGGTCCATTATCTGTACAGTGGTGACCAAAGACACCATCCAGTCATATCTTAACTAGAAACTGTTTTCTTAATGGTAACAGAAGTTATAATCAAGTAATTTAATCTTATTCAGCACTTTGTGGCTTCCTTGATTTAATTAGTTAAAAGGAATCCCTTTAATTTGGTTTTGTGTATCTGATGTAAGCTCAAGTGTATTGTCTTTATTAGAAAAATTGCCAACAGCCACTAAAATAACAGTAACAAACTTCTTTAAATGAAAGACATACAAGTAGACAAACAAAGATTCAAAGATTCTCATTAAATTATTATGATTAATATGATATTATTAATTGATTTTTATAACGTAAAAAAAACAAGCATACTTGGTATGTTTTAAAGTGAGTTTTAAAGACTTGTTCAACTAACTAACTGTATTAGCATCCACACACTAACGGGTAATAATGTTGTTTTTATTCTATGCTCACATGCTTCAGTTTCACATTTTAAATGTGCAAACCCTTATAAATTAGACTGGATTTTGTTTGTCAAAGTTTTATCATTCATCAACTTGAAAAAACATTATGAAAGTGATCTCAGCAATATTGTTCTTCTTTATTGTTGTAGTTGTGTTGTGAACTCTACTTGTTGTGAACACTATTTTCATAAATTTAGAATGATTTTTAAAACTATATAGTTATCATCATTGGCATTTACTTTAGAATTACTTTACTTAAATATTCTGGTATTCTGAATAGTTGCTTGGCTGTTGCAGTTTGGTTGTTAGAGTGTTGATAGGGAGTTCTGGGTGGTTGCTTACTAGCTCAGATCAAACAAATCCAACCCAAAATCTGTATCTCTATATTCTGGTTCTGATTTTGACTCAAGATGCTCTATCAGTCTGTCAGCATGTGGTGTTTTTACACCTGTTTTATCAAAGCTAAATTGCTCTATGTAATTGCTGCTGTTGCCGCCTATACAAGGTTTTAAAGGCTTTGGTTTACCAGTGTGTCAATCTAGCACCAGTGTTTAATCTAACAACAGTTATTGTTTCTCACATCAGGCCAGGATGGTCTCTGTGGCATGTTGAATTGTTATTGATGTCACTGGAGAAAGTACTTGCAAAAGAGGTGTCAGTCGAGAGTGATGTGTCAGAACCTCTTTTAGCCTGCCATGACCAGTGAAAATTCGAGTACCTAAAGTGGTTTAACTGCAGGCAGAGTCAAGAGTAACTGAAATTCCCCTGATGTTCAAAATAGATTCTTCTGTTTTATGATGATTTCTGGCTGCCTTTGAGACATCAGTTACACTATATATTAACATAAATGTGCAGAAAAAAAAAAATAGTGTATATGTGTGTGGGTTTCGAGTCACAGTATACAGTGGAAACGGCATATTATTGTGCAGATGGTGCTTGTTTTTCTGTGTCTCAAAAATAAACACGTTCTGGGAGAACAATCATTGATAGCCATAAGACAACAGATCCAGAAATGCAGAAATAATGTTATGAGAAAAATGCTTCATATCTGAGAATATCAGTATAGAAATTTTTCATTATTCAAAACACAAAATTATACCTTTAAATATGAACAACACCGCATCAAAACAGTCTTTGGCACAAGGGTATGAGTTGAGTCATTAGAAATATTAGTGAGATAATTATGCTGTTAATGTAAAATAACAAAATATTGTGCATTGTGTCATTATTATAATGGCAAGAAGAGGATCTGTAGGGCTACTTGCAATCTGTAAGTGTTTACAGGGACACAAATCTACTTCAGTGGTGAAGAATCCATGTGGACAATTTTCAAAAATTTGTCACATCTTTTAAACCAGAAAACCATTGACAGACTTACAAACATAAGACAGCTAAACTTTGCAAGTTTTGGGAGTGTGCTTGTCTGTGTTTGCAGGGAAGTAAGTGCACCTCAATAGTGAAAGAAAGCATACAGTAATGCTGAAAAGCAGATTAGGAGCTCAGGGTGTGAGATTGGCTTGGCATTACACAAGCACGGCTCTCCTCGGCGGTCCCAAGAAGGAATTGGCAGTAGCTAAGCAGATGTTGTGTCATTTCCCAGAAGAGGGACCGTCACAACCCGTGAGTCACCTAGTTGACAAAAGAGAAGGGCTGTCCTAATTGTAAGAGCTGACCTGTTGGGTTAATTCATCCTGGAAACTGCAGTGCGGAACTGTGAGTCTTACCACACTCATACAGCAGTAAATAAAGAAAGAAATCTTCAGCCATTTAGATCATGTGCTTGTTTGCATGGTTGTTTAAATAGTCAGTAGGAAAAGGGAAACTGATTTAACAGCATTGTGGATCTGATAAATTTTATTCTTGGTTGTTTTACGTTTTGCATTGAACGTTTAATTTGCAATTTATGTGACATCATCTTTGACCAGAAATAGCATGAGAAATTCTTATAAATCCATTGTCTGGGTTGTACTGCATGTAACTTAATAGACTATAGGCCAGGACTAATATCCATTTTAGTGTGTATATCATGAAACAGTTTGCTGGTCATTGATATAATTATAATAAATCCTATAAATCCTTTTTCTTCATCTCACTTTTGTATTTTTTTAAGATATTATTATTCATAATAGATCAGTGATTAGTCTGACATCAGTGCAAAAACATCTGTTTTACATTATATACCACTTGATGTAAAGAATCAAAACACGTATACATCATTCTGATTGGTAAACAATTCTGATTGGATCAGCCACGCTTGAAACCGTTGAAAAATCGTCGAAATAAGCGCACCTGTAACAACATATTATTTAAATGCTTTGCCAGATTATGACATTGCTTTGCAACCTTAAATAACCTGCAGTTACACGAATCATTGAAACCTGCCAAAAACAAAATCTGTTCAACATGTTCAACAAAGCCGAATGTTTACAGTCATCTATTCCAGTTTTAGCATGCTAAAAATGTTATGATTATTGCTTTTTCACTTGCCACAACTATGACAGTTTTACAAAAGAACAATGTTATTCCTAACCCCTGTGTCATTACAAATAGATGCAGTTTTACATTTGTTCAGCTCATGTGCTCAAATACAATCAATGAGTTTTTTCTCTGCTCAACTCTGTGAAATGGTAAGACTTTTCCATGAGTCATTATGAACTACAGCTGGTGTGCCGTCCTCAGAATTCTTGGAAAAATGGGGAAAACCATGAAATGCAGCTCACCTTGACTTTACTTAATTTGGAGAGGTGATGTAATAAACTGGAGAGAATGGACCATGAAGCTTAGCTTAAGTTCCTGCCAAATGTCCACCCTTGGGTAGCAATGAATGTCAAATAGTTCCCTGAATCTATTGCAGTAATGATAAAGTAGCAAAACTGAACAAAGCGTTCTTTTCTCGCTTTATTCTTTTAACCAAATCCCAGTAATTTGGCTTTTTCTGAGATGACATTGTTGAATCAAGCCAAGCTGCATAGGATTTTTCAGCTTTGTGGTCAAAAACAGAGTACCGGGCGTGTGTCTGAGAGAATTGGCGTAAAGCGGGCGTGACATGAATGGCAGGGTGTGGGTAAGCAAGTCTCTCGTGCTGTGTGGAGTGACCGAGCAGATGGGCTGAAGAGCTGGCGGTTGGTGCCAGACGCGGGGAGGGCAGAGGGGTTTAGCGAGATGCTCACCGCCATGTTGGAGAGCCACCTGCTTTCTGGCAGCACGTCAGTCCCTTAGTGCCTAAATGTGTTTGTGGCAGCCGCAAGGTCAATGCGTACGTCTGTGTTCCTGCTTAAATGGATTTTAAGGTGCCAATTTGGAGATGTGACAGTAGATATCTGTAAATCTTAAAAGATGCATTTTGCAAGTTTTTCCACTCAGGGCAGTGTTTTACATTGATTTAAAGAGGCAGTAAATGCTTTCAGATGTTGGCATGGTGTTTATTTGTTTGATTTTTTTAATTAAAAAAAATCTTTTTCATTTAGTATGTATACCGTGACGTAGCACAAAGTACAAATCAAGTGGAATGACAAAGATTGAAATTGACTGAACAGCTTGTATCACTTGTTTATTTGTGGTGGTTTTAGACGTCTTCTACCAAGTTTCATGGCCCACATGCTGTCTGTAAGCTTTGGGATGGTGTGCTGTTAACTCTGATGGCATTTACGCTGTTTTCCGCTCTGCCCTGCTTGTGCGCGCTGAGCATACGCCTTGGCTTGCGCTCTGGAAACTTACAGCAAACCCTTTTGTGTTGCTGTCAGGAGCCCAGGACATTTTTCTGCGCTGACTGTTTCTGCAGAAACTTAGGGACCGTGCAGGCTTTAGAAACAAAGAGGGAAAAATAAAAGCTGTTTGAATGAGGCTTAGAGACAAGAAAGACGCTTTAAGATATGCCAGGGACGGGGGGCGTGTCTGGGTTTACATTCCTGCTGCACAAAAATCCAGTAGTAACTGTGCATCATCTTAAAGGAATGACTGTGAAGCCTTTACCTCTTTCAGCTTTAGTCTTTTCATCTTTGTACTATAAAAAGAGTCTTTTATATGAGACTTTCTATAATTATAGTGTTAATAGTTCATTCTGTATACACTGGGTGCTGTGTGCTGGTATTTAGTGTTTGCAAGTTCAGACTTTAATGATTTTAGTTGTTTTGCATGTCTTGGTCAAGATAAAAAAGGACTTTAATACAAGTTTTTCTTTGAATAAAAAGATATGTCTGATATGGATAATTTAGGCATGAAAAAACAAGATTTATCTGTAAAAATGACTTCATAAATTGATTGACAGTTGGATTATTATATTTTGTGTATATTTTATAATAGGAAAATATGGATGGTGCTGCTCGTGTTTTTAGCATTTTTAAGGTGGTGTGTAATTGTGTGATTTTCATTTATCTTACCTTGATAAATGAATATTTATTGAATATGAATATTTCATTTATCTTACTTAAAATCTTATCTTACTTATATAAAATATGAAAAATCAGATTTTTATTTGTTCTTGTTTCATCTTATTGATTTTATTGACCAAGACAAGCAAAGCAAAACTAAAATCATGAAAGTCAAACACTAAATAACAGAACCCAGCTGTCATTTTTTTTTCCCATTTTATTCATTAGGCTTATCTGTTAATTCAGCATGTGCTTTGCAACTCGCATATTTTGCATGGATTTGGGCTCACATAGTTAAAAGTACTTGCCTTTATACTTGTGTGAAGTATTTTCCCTTTGTTAAAACCCTTAACTTTATAAGCAATAGTAATAAGTACAAAATATAATAATAAACAATATAACTTATGACACTCCAAACAAAAGCTTGCAATGGTAACTACTCACAAGCCTTATTAAACTTAAGCGGCTTTTAAAATCACATCCAATAAACTGTAGAAAGTGCTGTTTTATCAAGACTCTAGACTCATCATTTCCAGCTATCCATATAATCACCATAAGAGCCTTCAGAAGAGAAACAGCTTTTCTGTAGCACTACGACTATATTTGGCTCAGTTTTACAGGCAGATGGGAGAAAAAGACAATCGCTCCAATTTCTTTTTAAATTGATGCTTTTTCCGTGCAAATGTTGGTGACCTTTTCGATGGCACTTGTGTACTTTGACCCACCATAAGGTAATAAGACGGGCCTTTGACTTCAGGGCCCTTTTGTGCTTTGCTGACGAATGTAATTGCTCTGCTTTTTCTGAGACTGTGAGTCTCAATGCCACTTGCCGATATTTTTACACGAAGCTGACAATTATAAATGGAGAAAAAAATAGACCTCATTGTCTTGTCACCTTTCATGTGTCAGTATGAAAAATGCTCTAAGATCAGCCTGGTTACAGATTTTCTGCCCAGCATTAAAAGCTTGCCGATCTTTAAAGAGCTCTGTGGTCATAACCTTTAGCTTTCCCTCTGTTTTTATCCCGTACACTGTGGCTTAACAATGTCTCAAGGGCAGAAAGACGCTTTTCATCTTCAAAGACTACAACACTCGTCTCTGTGCTGGAGAAAGACAGACTTTGACTGACAGCTGCTGGGAGATGATGGCAGTGTTTGCTATTGGTACTCAGTGTCATTTACCTGCAGACGGTCAGTTCAGTATGAAAAAACACCTGCATTGTAAAGGCAATGTGAAATCTATCTTGATTTAAAAAAGTAGTCCCATAGAATTATATTAGCAATGTATGGTAACAAAATCCATCAAAACAAACCAAAGCTCACCCCTAACTCATACTGATCTCATTAAAAAAAATCGTAAAGAAACTAAACTTTCATTTTTTTATTTGCATTATGGCAATGTTGGCTTTGCAAAGTTATTGAAGAATAGGTCAATAAGTGCAAACCTGCATCCTGTACAAAACAAAAACAAGCACAAAGTGCTTTTGCTCATTTCATACAGTATGCAAAAGGATTTTTTACTATGGCAAAACATCCTGTTTATTCCAAGAGTCAGTAAGAGGCTGGAAAGGGTAAATGACAAACTAAGCTGTTTTTGGGACTAAAACTGTAACTAGCATTTTAATTTTTTAGTTTTTGTAATTTTGTGGTAATTTCTATAATTAACTGCAGTGTATAATGTGTTTGCAGAGAGAAGATTTTCCCTGATGAAAGGAGTCGAGCGTTTGGCTCGAGTTCAGTAGGGTCACTTCCTGATGATGACAGTAAACATGGGTAAGCAGTCTCTCTCTCTCTCTCTCTCTCTCTCTCTCTCTCTCTCTCTCTCTCTCTCTCTCTCTCTCTCTCTCTCTCTCTCTCTCTCTCTCTCTCTCTCTCTCTCTCTCTCATTTCTGGTCTTAGACACTCTCTCATTTCTGGTCTTAGACACTCTGTTCCCCTTCATAGCATAAACACTTCCTGTAAACAGTTCCTCTGAGCAAACATGTTTAAACATATTTATATCATTTTAAGGTCTGTTGTTAAAAGGAAAATGGAATGACCTGGCAGTGCCAAAACCTACATCATCAAAGGGAAATTTTGTCACTTAGTTCTGCATAATTGACTATTTCAGAGAATCATTAATACACAGCACATTAACAGCATATAAATATGCATTTTGTTACTTATGCAGTCATTGTTGCCAAGTAAATTTCATTACATTGTGTTTTAATAAATAAACACAAGAATATTTAATCATTTTCATTTGTGTAAAAACAAATTATTGAATTATGAAATGTAAACATAATACATGAAAAATGTAACACAATTCTGTGTTATGATGCAAATGAATCATTGAATCTGTGTTTTGAAATGATTCATTTAAAATAAACAATTTGAACTAATTTGCAGAAATAAAGTCTTAAACTCGTACACATTTTTGCTGTTGACGTTAAGATCAGAGATGCTATTGCTTGTTACGCTCTCATACTCACAAGTCTAAATGAGTCTAATGACATGGTCTTTAAGACACTTAACAGGCAAATAAAAGGCTATTAAAATCAATGGGATGCTTATGATGTTGGTTAATTTATGTTGAGTCATTGCAAACATATAATGAAAATTTACCATTTTGCACAGCCTTGATATGCAGTTATTTGTTATTCAGGATCATAATGAGAATAAATATTTTTATGTTATGCTTGTTTATATGCTTGACATTAAAAAAAAACAGTCTGTTTACATGTAATTCTGTGCCTTTTGTTGTGTGTTTAATTTAGCTTTACTATTTATAACTACTGACTTTGTATTTGTATAGATGGCGGTCTCCAAAATGGACCTGGACAGCACAAGAACTCACAAGGTTTGTCATTTTATCAACTCTTGGATTCATTTATTTATATATACTGTAGATCAAGGCATCCTAACAGGGATTATTGTCAATGCAAAGTGTGTGATGGTGGCACAGTTACCAAAGCACAAACAAACACTGACACACCCACTGAAACAATTACATCATCAACATTATTCTCCTGGTTGAATATAAACCCTGTGTGTTTGCACAGGGCAACAACCATATGGAAACCTGTCAGGAACATGTGCAGGTCACATTTCATTATCGATAAAACAATCTCTTCATTGCATAACAACAAAGTTTTTTTGCATTGTGAATTACAGTACCATGTTCGATAAAAGTCTATAAAATATCTACAGCATATTGCATTATAATAAAGATTTTTTGCATTGTGATATTATTACCACGATAGTTGTACCGCTTATTTTCTTTCTTTACTGTGATGAAAAATTATGCATAAAAAGAAGTGACTTGGTGTTTATACATTATTTGCACAGAAAAGGTAGTCCAGTGTCCTGACAGGGTCATTTTCATTGCAGTAGTGAGAAGCTTATAATCACTGAGAATGTGAATTACAAACAAACTTTAAAAGTAAAACATCTGGACACGTGGTAATGAGAACTAAGGTGCTGAATTGGAAACTCTCATCACCCTCCTGTACATTATTTCTTACTTTATCTTTTCATTGTGGGATAAAAAAATGACATCATGAAATTCGCTCTCTGGTATTTTCAGTCTGTTAGTGCTTGTTTAAATATTATGTGTAAGGCAGGGAATTATGGGTATGATAGCAGTGATGAAAGAAGATCACGAGTCAATGTAATCTCACTGAATGCTTTAGTGATGATGTGTGCTGCCGGGCTGGGGAAATCCCCTTTCTTGTTATTCTGTTCAACGCCAGGGACACATAAACACACAGTCACACATTCACACAAACAGTCGGCCTGAGAAACCTTCTCCACATGTTAGGCTTTTGATCGATTATGTCATAAACTGATAAAGAAGCATTGCATGACAGCTTGTTGTCAAGTTGCATGCTCCATTAGCATGCTTTGCTGCTTTAAGTTAAATATTAATATCACATTTGCCAAATTTCCTTGTGAGTCTTAGGTTTTAAGTCTTGTTTTATAGTAGCAAAATAATAGAGGTGCATAAAGCATTTGCACTGTACTGTTTTATTAGTTAAATAAAATGATTTTAATAACTGCCAAGACAAGAAGGTTAAGTAGGAAGTGCATTGGACTGTTCATGCATGTCACCGCATTGACATGAATGCATTCTGATGCATACTGATCCAGTGAGGTATTACTCTACAGAAATACTGGTATGGTTACTTTTTTGGTATCAACTAAAGTATCACTTCCTGTTACACCTTTAGTTTGTATATATCTATGTGTGGGAAGCTGGCTTTGGATTGTGTGATATCAGTGGCTAAATTGAATTGTGTGATTTCATTGGCTTGAATTGAAAATACATTTGTGGGAAGTTGGATTTTGGATTGTGTCATGTTGGAACTGCATTACAGAGTTCACCTAAAAAATGAAAATTGTTTCATCATTTATTCACCTTATGTGATTTTAAACCTTGTATGACTTTCTCCTGCAAAACACAAAATAAGATATTTTGAAGAATGTTGCTGCCAACCAAATAACACTGCCCCCTATTGACTTCCATTGTATGGACACAAAACTTCAAAATTTCTTCTCTTGTATTCCCCAGAGATAAAAGCTTTGTTTTGGAAAAACTTTGCTCGACTTAGCTTGTATAATTTTTTTATCTTGATCTTTCTTATCTTATTTTGATTTTGCATGATCTTCTGTCATCATGTCAAGTTGAATGCTCATAGAGGAAGATAATAAAGACGATTGACTGTCGCTTGATATCTGTCGTGGTATCTCAGTAAGTCATCTTATCTTCAGATCGGTGTAATTCAGAGAGGATTCTCTTATCATTGCGTCAGACGCACTAAAGCTCTAGTGTACAATATGTTCATGTTTAGGATAGTTGTGATAAATGCAATTTCCCACCTTACAGGCTGGTACTAGATCGTGGAGATAGTAATGCCTAAAGACTGGATATATTCAGTTATAATGTTCTTTAAAGTCGTTACATCATCATTGCATGAATAATTGCTGCCATGAGCAATACAATGTTTCACAATTATCTTTCTTAAATGAAAGTCTGTGTACTGTCTGTTTACGCAACCGACATCAATTGCGACCGAGGCAAATGGAGTTCTGTAAATAAGCCGCATTTTATAATAGCCTATTTTGCGTAGAAAGTAGCTGTGTTTGCACTGAAAATAATGGCAATGACTTGACATTACGACATTTAAATACTCACAGCGGCACATTTAGTTAAGATAGATCACAGGTGGTTTGTGGATAAGATGGCGTATGCAAAAGTGTCTGTTTATTGAATTCGCCCCTCGGTGCTTTAGAGTTGATAGCTTGTATGATGTGTTTTCTGCAGTTATCACTGTTGTTCTGCAGAAGCTAAACTACTTTGGTAAAATTAAAATAGAAATGAGGTCAGACAGAAAGAAGCGTGTGTGTGGGTTATGAACCCTTTGTGAACCCTGTCTAATGGTGGATGCTGCTGTGGAAGAGCAGCTGCGTAGCGAGACTGATGCTGGTGTTACAATTAAAGATCCCCCCAGACTCCATCTGCCTCCACAGAGTCGCCACTGTCTCACCCTGCTCTCGTCTGCCCTGTTATGCCCTTCTGCCTCTCTAGGGATGCAATACAACCCCCGTAAATACATGGTTGTCGTTGAGCCACCATTACTGGTTAAAAAGCAGCATTTAACACCAGCTAATAATAGGTGGACATCAGATGCCTATTTTCCACAAGTTGGTATGATTCTTTATGGACTTCATGAAATGTCTGTAACATATTTTGGTTAAAATTCTTCTAAAATATTTGAACACACCAGAACTAATTGCTAAAAAAGTTACAATTTCACCCAATGTCCTCCTCATTGCAGTCAAAAAATAGTTCATCCTAAAAGGAAATCTATGCCCCCTATTATCCATGCTATTAAAATAAATGGGGAATAGAGAAATTGAGCTTCAAATGCAACCAAAAGCACCATAAAATTCAACATGTTTGTCATATTCCAAGTTTTATGACAAAAATGTCATCTAGACATTGTGAAAACTGTTTGTGTTTGTATTAAAAAAGAAAATAATATGTGTTAATAATGGCACTAGGGGAATATATGATGATAAAAGTTTCATTTTTGATAAGCAAGTATAACTAGTGAATTTTTGATGTATTGTTCATAGTAATGATTGCAACAGTTGTTGTTAAACACATCACCCAAGAGATTTGGCACATTTCCATTTGTATTGTGTTCTACATATAAACATATCATGTCTTCTACTGTTTAAAATGACATGGTATTAAAATATTTCAGAGATATAATGTGCAGTTGGCTCATTTTTGACATGTTCATAGTAATGATTGCAACAGCAGTTCTCTATATTTTGTTAAACACATCACCCAAAAGTCTTGGCACATTTCCCCAGGCTATGTTTTTTAATAAGGATGAATTACTGTGATTAATAAAGGCATGATGTGTGTAGAGTAAAACAGGCAGGTGAAGACTTCACAAGACAGTCATCGAATTAAAGAAGAAAATAGACTGAACGATTTTCAAATGCCGTAAAAATGGCTTCATGTTTAGATCTGTGGATAAATAAAGCCATAGATCAACACTAAAGAGGCTCATACAGTATGAACCTGAGCTCTTTTTCTCCATTTCTCCCTCTTCATGATACGAGAGGTGAATGACCTTCCACTCAGAATGTAATTACAAGACACGCCTAATTGGCCCCATTAGAGCCCCTTGATATGTTAATGTCTGACATGCTTATTTGCATGATTGCTCCCCATTTCCCTTTTGATGGAAGGTAGCAGGTGATGACTGAATCTCTGTGCTATTTTAATGTTTCGTGTGTTTATTTTCTTGCATTTTTTGCAAGTTGTTCTTGCTGTGAATCGGTTACGCATTCAAGACACATAAGCCGCTCTCACAGGTTCTGTGTGAAACCTTCCAGTGTCCTCAGAGGAGGGATTGAGGCTTTTATCCAGCGTAAAAAAGTTTCCCTTTAATTGTGGAGGAAAAAGAAAGCCTATTAGTTTTTCGCTTCGCAAGGGCAGGTTAAAACAAAATGGCTTTGTTGTTTTGAGTTTCTTGGTTGCTTCACAGCTTTTTTATTTTAGTGGCTCTTTGAAGCTTGTGTCAACGCTGTTGTTGCTTTGTACAGGCTTCCGGTAATGCTTATCTTGTTTGGTGTATGTTGCATTATTAAAATTCTCTTTGGTTTTCCCTCCGTCTCACTAACGCTGTGAGGATAATGCCGATGGTTTAATGCATTGGTGCGGAACAGGTCTATCAATTGGACTAGACCTTCAGTGCCATTATAATGGCTTATGGTTGCTTTTGCCTGGAAGGGCTGTGCGATTAATCAGGAAAAATATATTGTTTTGTTATTTTTATGACAATATTCAGTATATGTCTTGATATGGGTTTGCTCTTAAATGGCATAAAGGACCCGTGAAGCGAACCAAAGCGCCCAGCCACATGCTGGTACTCTTTCTCTCTCTCACTCTCTATATGGCATGATGGGTTACATTGGTTTGCACCAGACATCTCATTGCTATTATGAGAATATAACAGAGGTGTGTATCTGTGTCTGCAATGATGGAAAAACCCCTGTTATAACCTAAAAAGGAAATGGTGGTTATGTACTACATATTAACATATAATTGTGGTATTTTAATATTTCAGAGATATAATGTGCAGTTGGCTCACAACTATTTAATCCAAAGCAGAAGTTGTTTTGGAGGTGTGAATGACACCTCATTTGCGCTTAGCTATAAATATCGCTTTAGAATAGATGCTGATTTTAACATTTGCTAGAACATAGAGTAGAATGCTTGGTAACACACAAATACTACTACTTTTACTATTTCTAATTTGAATTATTGGAGCTTAATCATAAAAAATGATTACATTTTGTCAGGGTATGTTTTTCATCCATATGTGTGTTCCTTGGGATCGAACCCATGACCTTTGCACCGCTATAGCAATGCTCGACCAGTTGAGCTATAAGAACACTAGTTTGCAGCTGTCAAATGACAAAATAGATTTGTTGTCTCCAGTGATCCACTCACAGTATTGGCATTAACTTCTCTTTGTGTGTTTCAGATGATGAAGAGGCGCTCAACTCCATAATGAAGGACCTGGCAGCTTTACGCTTCTGCTACCAGCTTAAGACCAACAACAGTAATAAGCCCAAGAGCAGAACACAAGCCTACAGACAGGTAACTAGAGTACCTTCAGTTACTATATTACCCATAATGCATCAGCCTGCAGCAGGAACAGTTTTGCATTCAAAACTCATGAGAGTGTTTTTCATTACATTTTTACTATATGTAACTTCTAGCATCTGCAAAATCTTTTTGCATTGTCATTTGTAAACTATTTGGCTACAATAGATGTTTAGTTATATTATCCACCCCTACCTTCCACAGTCTCATAGCTCGTAGTCTAGATACAGCTGAGAAAGAGAGAGACCTTTACAACGCTCAAAATCCGGCTTCTCTGTACAACATGACCCCCAATGTTCCTGTTGTTTTCGTTCATTGCCTAAATTGTCATTACAATGCTGTCACTCCACACAGGACACAAGTCAGTTCTGAAGATAATCGGCTGGAATGCATTCTGTACTCACGCAGACACACAGCTTGCTCTTTCTTGGTTGTTTTTCCTTACGTTTTCACCTCATTCTCTCTCACGCACACATTCACACTTAATACCAGCAGGAACTCTCCAAACTAGCTAGACGTCGTTCAGAAACAGCATCCCCCAAAACCTCCTGACGTGAAGCATGTGCATTATGTGCATATGAAATTCACCTTCTACTGCATTCATGACATGTAAACAGTATTCAGACTGTTCATTATCTTCAGCAGTGAGAGGTGTTTTCTCAAGGGAGGCATTGCAGTTAATGCTTATTCAGTATTAAACTGTAAAATTCAGACGTGTGCTGAATAGCAATAGATAGATAGATGGGGGGTCATCGTGATGTGACAAGTGAAATACAGTTATAGTTTGTTCAGGTTATCAGTATTTAAGATATCATTCACTTTCTACAGGATTTGTTTTATTTTGTGTTTTTCCTCTGACAGGATTTGCGGGTGAAGCTGGAGCATGAACAAGAGAAACGGTGAGTCGGAACACTCTCATTATTCCTGCAACGCTCCGTCCCATCCCTCATCTCATTCCTCTCGTCTCATCCCGCCTCTCCTTACACCATTTCAAAAATCTCCAGACACACGGAAAACGGAAAATATGCCAAGCTGCCTAAAAGAACCAGAACGTTCCCAATGTGTTTTGACATTTAGACGCAGTGTTTCACATACTCGCTGGTACTGTTTGGCAGACGGAGATAGAGAAAAAAGAGCTCGAGCCAAATGTTTGAGCTCAATGACACACCCGTTATTAATTTACAATGTCCTGTAGGTCATTCGTACACCCACACACTGAACATGTCATTTTTCCCATCGCACGACTGCCAAGTGCCAAGACGCTAGTCTTCGTAAAGTATATCCATATGTGCTTCTAGCGAGCATAACATCTCTTCTTGCTAAGGTAGTCATAAAATACTGGTATTTCCCCTCGTATGAAGCCAGTGTTGCAGCACAGGAAGAATCTGAAGATGTTATTGAAACATTTGAGACAAAGATGTTTACAGGCAGAAAGTTAATTGTCCGTAGGATAGAAAAATCACAAATCAGATCTCTTTAAAGTCTCAGTTTGTATTCTAACAGCAATGAAATTAAGTGTAAAAAAAAAAACGTTACATAAAATTCTTTGTAAAGCTGCTTTAGATCAATCAAAGTCAAAATCAAAGATTTATATTTGTGCATTTATCCAAAGCTCCAATTGTTTTTCATACAATTCAGTTTATTTCAGTTTCAAATTTCCAAACCCCAATAATTGTGCTCCCAAATATATTCAGAAGAGATCTCAACAATGTCTCAAACTGTGCTCAGATTTGCAAAAATATAAACCTGCTTTCGAAAGTCAGAGATTTAAATAGAGATTCTCTAAAACATTTCTTAAATGTTATTCATAACAATTTTATACCTCTATACTCATCCTGTAAGTCATCAATTGTCTCATTTATTTTCATATTAATTTTTCCTATTGATTTTTGAGAAACGTGAGGCCACCAAGACCTCCATTAAGTCTCCCGAGAAATTACAGAGCAAGTTTAAGCAGGACTATTTGCCTCTGGATAGTGTTTTTGTAAAACAGGAATGTTATTCGGTACCACAGGCTCTGAAGCATCCTGGGAAAAGTCAAGGCCTCTGTGTGCTGTCAGTGTGAAAGAGCCTCAGTGGGTTATGTCACAGGAAGCTGGTGCTGCATTAGAGGTGACAGACGACAGGGCGGGCAGATTTTACAACTATAATTGGAAAATGTTGTTTTTAACCCTCCTCTGTTCTACATTCAATTTAATAGAGAAGGAACACTGGTAGAAAACTGGAGACACAATACTAAGTATTGCGTCTGTATGGTGAAAAAGAGAGATAAAATTGTCTACTGCTTTATCGGTAAAGCCATTGCTTGTTTTTTTGTTATGTTATGTAAATGGTTTGTTTGAGTAAACAATGATATCTGTGAATCTTAATTAACCGCCTCGGCCAGATGGTGGGACTTAAAGATGTGTTCTCAGAATATTCAGAGCGATGACAAAAATAGCATGTTATGAAATACTAGTGCAACTACATGCAGCATAAAATAAAATAAAAAATCTATTGAGGAGTTTTGACTGTATTATATAACGTTTCAAAACATTAGTAGCCCTGTGTAAAAAGCCCGTTAGAATAGGCATTTGTTGGCATAACTTGTTGGACAAACTAAAAACCGTCCTCGTCTGGCAGCCGCTAAATCACTCAGACAGGAAGGAGGAGAGTAACATGTGCCTTGCCAGCCGTGGAGAGACACAGCCAAACTGAGATGCTTATCTGTGCACGCTGAGGAAGGAAAGTCATCTCGCTCCTTACATCCTCCATTTTCTCCAGTCTTCCGCTATGAGTTTTGTCAATCGCTATCGTCCTCATCAGCCAATGTAAACAGAGCTGCTGCTCAGAATTTAAAGTAAAGATCATTTTGTAGTAGCACTGATCTAGATTCTTCTTTCTCTGAAACTGAATGCAGCTCATCTGAAATCAGTCAGAAAGGTTGACTTGTTAATACAACATTTAACTGTTAATAACCTCCTTGTTGTTTTCATTCCCAGAATGCTCTTTAGATGAGAGCCAATCAGAAGCCAGTAAGATAGTGGGCCAGATTTAGCCAACAGGAAGGACACTGATTAGCAAACAGTCACAAATTGTTTGTTAAAGTTTGTGGAGCATCACAGATAAAAGTTTTTCAAAGTGGACTGCATCTGTGTGTGTTTGTTTGTGTGCCAATAGTTGGCCAGAATTCATGGTGTGTTAAACCTTCGAGAAGGAGAGGAAAACCTGCTTCCTGCTACTTCCAGCTCTGCTCCACTTTTTTCTGTCTTTCCTCTCAGGAAGCACTCCATCTGCCTTTGTGTGCGATGTGATGTGGGCCCTGGTGTTGAAACAGTGGTCCGCTGTGGTTCACTGGACTAAACACACACTTGTATACTGTACACTTTCAAACTTGTTGTGTTGCCATGCATTAAAATGACTTAAAGTGAATATTTTTGAGATCTCATCTGACACTCGAGAGGTGAAATGTGAGATGACCCTGTCGTCTTCTTGGTAAAAAAATGTGTGAGGCAGGAGGCATAAGCAAAAGTCTATTCTCCAACACATTTCATTATTGTCCAGTATTCATAATTATCCCTCTATTGCTATAACAATAACCCCAAATATCACAATTGTGGGGTGCACATCCACTGTTTTCACGCCACTTACAACTCATGTACACATGTAAAATTCAATTTATGGTTTATGGTTTCATGAGATATTTTTGGTGTTTTCCTGTGTTAGAATCATACCATTCCAGAGACCACTGAAGTTCAAAGATCTCCTTCAGAAGGTGATGGAGGCTTTTGGACAGCAAATGGACCTATACTACACTGATAAAGAAGTAAGTGCACTGATACTAGTAACTTAAATTGTTTTTGGTAACATTTTAATAATGACTGCTCAGCTGGGTCTATTATTCAGGTGATATTCAGGCATTTATTAGACAGAAGTGGCACATTATTTGTGTGAATTTTACATTTTGTTTATGTGCAATTGGGACCAAAAGCCTTTTTTTAATTCAATAAAACATGATCCAGTCTGTAAAAACCAAGTCATATGTTTATGATTTACTGTATTTTACATAAAATCATAATAATATAAATAACATTCTGTGAAAATATAAACTATGTGCTAAGGTATGAACGTTAGTTTTTTTTGTGCAAAAATCGTAAAACATAGTGCCAATACAAACAATAATTTTAGTGTTTATTATATTGAAAATGTAATTTTGATTACTATATCTCAACATTTAATTATATAATCTATCATTAAAATATCATTTACAGCAATAAACATGAATTATTTATTTTCATCATTTTTATAGTTATGACTACTTTGATGCCTGGATTTTATAGATGGGATAACACATCATTACAAATGACAAATTCTAATGTCATCATTAATTTGGTTGTCATTGACCTTTGTCTCTAGACATCGTATTAGCATCAGCCTTTAAAAAACCCATATTGGTACACCACAATTACTTATAATAACCAGAAGATTTTTTCCCATATACATGTATGGGTATAAGGTTAGAAATTGCCATTTACGGGTCTATAAATGTACCACTTCTTGTTTCTGTTACTATGTACATTTACAGTATGTTGTGTTAATGGTGCACTTCTCGTCTCAGATGTTGTTGGCTTTGAAGTGTCAGGAGGATTTGGACCGAGCAGTTCAGGCTTTGAGCTCCAGCTCTGGAATGAACAACCTGCTGAGAGTGATCCTGAAAACACCTCCCAACAACCACGTGAGTCCAAGCCAAAACAAAGACAAGCCACCCTAGATAAATTCAATCCCAAGCCAAAACCAAAACTAAAGCAAGACCTGACCACACACAGACAACTTAACCTGAACTTGAAATGGTTCTCAAACCGCAATTCCCTTCCCACATCCTTTACATTCTGTCTGTTATTTTACCCTAGTAGCTTCAAATAAAATGCTTTTTATGAGCCTTTCAGTAAGAATTAGCAGCTGCCAATTTCTTACTACAATTTTTGCCAAATATTATAAACGCATTTGAATCCAATACATGTTTTTCCATGCCGGACTGCTCATTTATGTTCACCTCTTGGTTCCCACAGTTCCTTCAGGTGAGCGGCCAAGACAAGCAAAGCGAGATGAGGGCGTCCAGGTCGCTTGGAGATCTCAAAGCATCCGTTCTCAAAGGCTCTGAACGAGTGCGCAAACACTCTACAGGTGCGTCACGCAGGCTCGCATGCACACACCCCTCCTGACACATCACGGTCAGAACGACATCACACAATGACTTTATCACCGGCTTTGTTTGCACTGTCCCCATCAGGACTGGGATCAAAGAGCACGGTGATGTCACTGGTGTTATAGAGAGGCTGGAAAAATCCTTTTGATATGATACTTTACTGTGACACACATAATATTTGGCAGTTTAGAATAGACATTTCCAATGAACTATAAAAATAATCACGTATTTTACAATGTAGTATGCAGTCAGTTACATTTTTATCATGTTTGTAGTTGGTGTGAAATGACATCATTTCATTGTCTCATAGAGTGTCAGAGACTAGCTGAACTAGTTTATGTATGAATGAAGTCCACTGTCTATCAGCTGTGAAGACTATTTACAAATGCATTTCTTTCAACATATACTTCCTTACTAATGACAAAACCGGCTTGTTTTATTTTTATCATCGGTATTTTAACCATCTGAGACCCAGGATGTTTCCGAATGTGTTTTTTTTTTCACGTGTGGTTTCAGAAATGTCAACAAAAACAAATGCAGCATTGAAATGTTTTTATTAAATGTGGGTCTGTTTTTAACACGTTATTTAGCAGCCAGTAAACTGCTGATAGTTAACAAACAGAGCTCAACTATGCACAGTTTTTCACACCTGAAAAGAGAGAAAGTGAGCAAGAATTTCATACTGAATCAAGAAGGTTGAATGTCAAGAATGTGTTTACATATTTTGACATGTGTTAACATTTGTCTTTAAAAGTGACTGAAGGAATTTTGTTTTTTACTAGTTAGTAAAAAAAAAACTAGGAACTAGGACAGTTTATTATATATAGTTAACATTTAATTAGCCTCAAAAAACCCTGCATGTCTTCATGGAGGTATCTGGTTGTATAGTTATATATAGATTGACAGATATAGATATAGACAAAGATATAGTTATAGATACAGTATATATGGAATTGTATAATGTAGTGTGTAAACAGACTAACGTTCACAGCAGAAAGCCTCCTATTCCATCCAAATAAATATGTGATGTGTACTGTACAGAAAGATATAATTATTTGACTTTATTTTATTTGATTATTTATAATTATTTGATCACTGGCATAAAACAGATTCATGCAAATTAACCACTTCATAAAATAATGACGAATGTCCATGACTTTGTTTTGGTTCTGTCTGAACTCAATGTACAACCGAAAATGACAGCATAACCAATCCCAAAAATGAAAATAATAAAGGCCAAAAATTGCCACTAGGGATATAATTGACACTAGGTTTTCACAAGTATAAAATGCTACAAAGGTGTGCAACATGGGCTGTTACCTAAAATACACTAAAATACACTTACAGAAAATACATCTTGCTTTTTGTGTTCCCTCACATTTTGATTCGTCCTCACACATTCATGTCACATCATCTTATTGTCTCTTTCTCTAGGCTGTCTTGGGATTTTACATTCCCTGCACACTTCTTCTCCACCCTACCCGTTCTTGTTTCATTTTCTTTAAATACGTAAAGTGTGCAATTTCTGCGAAATGTTTGCAATGCTGTTTTTTGAGCTATTCACACAAAAATTACTCACTTCACCTTTTGCCTTTGTCTTTGTTAATCTCGCTCCAGACAGTTGTGTTTTCTCTTTAACTTACACTTCCCTCTGACATTCTGCTCACATGTACCCGTCACTCACCCTCAACGTTCACTTCAGATCCCGCTGTCTTTTTCTCCTGGATCTTATCCTGCACCCTGTTATCGGGTGCTCGTGAAAGAATTGCTATTCCGGGCTGATATTTTGCTTCTGAGTGATGTGTCATGCAAACGTTTTCCCTGCAGGCTCCCTGAACACGGGCCGTACGTCTCCTCCTCCAGGCAGCGTACCAGAAGAACAGCAGCAGATCGCTCGGCAGGGGTCCTACACCAGCATCCACAGCGAGGGAGAGTTTATCCCAGAAACACTCGATTCAAATGTAAGATCTGCTGTTGAATTTTGGCCACACTGCAAAAAGGATTTTCTTAATGTTTTCTAGTAAAATTCATAAAAATGTGTATGAGCAAAACTACCTAAGATATTAACAGTTTTTTTCTGAAAAAAACCCCAAGTCTTTAAAGTATGCCTGAAACATGCCAGTGGTGTAAGAAATGAACTTAATAAAATTACTTTGACCCAACCTTAAGATTGTTCCTGTCCTAACAGTTTTAAAAGCTAAATATAAAAAGGGGTTTTTATTCTCTCTTGTTTTGTTTTGTAGAGTGATTTGTATAAAATGTACAAGATCCTGTGTAATTGAGTGCAACAGTCCTTGGAAAAGAAAAGCTCGAACATATTATGTGTATTGGCTAATGGAAAATCTTACATCAGTCTTGTAGAGGACTAAGGTTCAGACGCACAAACTGTACTGAAATGCAATGCAGCTGGCTGACGTCATTTATTTTTTTGTCTGTAGATGATGGAGCCGTTTGGGAGTGCTGATGGCTCACTTTCCAGCAGCTGTCAATCACTGGACCAAGCGCTGGACAGGTGGGCTGAGTACAGTGCCTAATTACAAACTTGTTTGTATGGTTTTTTGACTGCTCATGAGGCTAACACTTTGGAACCTCCGTGCCATATGTTTGTGGATGTACCTTGCCAATGTAGGGAGATGTGTAAAAATTGTACAGATTTGGTCATTAATAAGCGTTTTGTGATGATTACGGTTGGAGGAGACGTCTGATAAATGTGCCAGCTGTCCAGAGAGGAAGTGGAATCAGGTTGCCATACAGGCCAACCAGGAAGTCCCTGATGTCACCATGGCGACAGCTTGCTTATCTGGACGCCTGGATTCCAGCGCTATCACCGGCCGCCTCTGCTTTGCTCTGAGAGAGAGAGAGTGGCTTGATCTCACTGATCTATTCTTGTTATAAAAGAGCCAGTCAATAACGCAATGTGAGGAGAATGAGAAAAACAAACACAAGGGAGAAAGAGAGGGAATAAGTAAGAGTGAAGTCAGAAATGTGTTGGAGAGAGAAAGAGAAAGGCAATGAAAAAGAGAAACCATGCTACCTGCACGAGTCTTATCTGGCTTTTAGCCCTCAGAACAATGGCAGGAAACAAGTGCATGGAAATATTCCCCCCTCTCTGCGGGTGTGTGTGTGCCCATTTTCCGGGGTCTCACCTAACCCCCCGCTCAGTGCTGATGTCACCGTCGGAGAGGAATAACAGGGTCGGGGCAATAACAATCACTCCTGCACCGCAGATGCTCTTTATGTCTCATTAACTCATCATGTTTTTCTTTTAGTGACGTTGCCTGTAAGCACATAAGCTCATTGTGTCCTGTAGGATGAACTATGTTGTTCAGAGCCTAAAGTCAGCATCAAAATAGATTTTTTCTTTCTTAATAAATGTTTATGTGTTTTTGTAGACAAATTATTAGTGCAAGTTTTTTACAAGAAAACATTTTTCCCGGTCTGCTCGATTTGCATTGGATAGCAAAATGTCCACTGGTTGCACACTTGGGATTTTCAGTAGATGCAGTGTGACAGCTGGTATTGTTGGCCTGTTGAATCATGAATATTCATAAGTTTTTAAACATCCTATTCGTTTGACCTACTGCTTTTTGCATACTGTTTAACTGGGAAGTCAGCTTTTAATCATCCAATTATTTTTACAGGAATAACATTAGATACAGTTCCTTTTAAGTTTTTATATGAATATAATAATTAATGTTTCTCCTATTGAAAATGTCACATTTATGTTATCTTAAAAGCAAATTATATTTAGCATTATGTTAAGCAGAATACTCAGATTTTTAGAAGATCTGATCTCTACTATCTATTTTAAAACCCTAACCCTAATCCAGTGTAATCAAATGAATACATTTTTAAGTGACTTTACAGAGGAGTTTATGACGTCCTCTTGAACGGCCAGACGTTAGCATCTCTGGTCAGGTATCAGGTCGAGACAATCTGTCTCTATCTTCAACATAAGGACAGGTGGCAGGCAGACGTGCCGTCCGTTAGAGTCTGTTGGCACATAGGGGACTGTACGGTGTAGGAATGTAGGCCAAACAGACCAACCTCTGCACACATGGGAATAACAAGCAAAAATAACCCATCGTCTCTCCTCCCCTTTTCTCTTTTCCACAGCCCACCGTTCTCCCAGAACAACCGGGACAACAATTACCTGAACCTAAACTATGAATACAAAGGTGAGATTGACATGTGCAAACATATATGGAGCTTTGTCAGAGCTGTGGGGATGTTTTAATGGTCTCTGCTCCGTTATTACAGCTGATATTTGATATTTGAATCACTGTCAGGAGAAAAAGAGCTTTATTTGTAGTGTGATTGCTCTGTGTTCTTCGTGAAGAATAAAATCACAACAATATTTAGTGAAGACCATATTTAAAACTAAGAAAAAATGAATTCAGGGCTAATTCTCTGAAAATGTTTATTTGGTAAAAAGACAAATATTTTGCAGTGTGATGCTTTACTCGTGTTCGTTTTGTAGCGAAGCTATACTCGTATAGATGAGAGCGGGCGAGCAAAGGATTATTCTTTCTCTCCTTTCCCCCTTTCATTCCTTTTCTTCTGCTGCGCTGACAGATTGAAAGTTACTGGAGTGGTTAAAGCAGGAGATTTTCTTTCATGCCTTTCCCTGGTTAGTATTCTCTGTCTCCATCTCTCGCTCTCTCCAGCTCTCACGGTCGCCCGCTTCTCCCACTGTTGTTTTTCCTCTTGAGCGGCGATCAAATAGAGCAGGTCTTGCTGATAATGAGAGACTCATCTTCCCCAACAGCGAGAGGCCAGACGAAAAACACACACTTGCCTAGTACTTTCATGGAAAGTTCATCTTCTATGCACATACAGAATTGTTTGTATCCCAGTCTGTGTGATATAGACAGCTTTGTGTGTCTTGCTGAAGTGCACACATACCCAGACAGATTCCCAACACTGTGTATAATCCCATAGAGAACAGGCTGTTTTTATCCCTGTGAGTAGATTTTTCCTCTGCGTTCTAAACGGGGCAAATCGCTGGGTCGTCCTGGGAGACGGGGCTGTAAACAGCGCTCGGGGAGGCAGTCCGTTTAACAGCTGCTTTCAATTGTATACGGCCTCAGAATGCAAAGACAATCAGCCCTCCACCGAGACAGTCTTTACAATCTATTTATGGTAACACTTTACAATAAAGTTGTATTCGTTAGCTTTAGTTAATGCATTCATAGTGCATTCATGTTCATTTTGGTATTTACTAATACATTTTTTAATTTAAAAGTTGTATCTGTTAACATTAGTTAATGCACAGTGAACTAACAATTTTATTGGCATTAACTAATATTAACAAAGATTATAAATGCTAAAAATTATATTGTTAATTGTTACTTCAAGCTAATGCATTTACTAATGTTTTGTAAAGTGTTATCAGTAGAGGACAAATGGGAATATCTCACAAATAAATGACTGCTTCATATTTCATGCATAATTTATTTTGTGTTAAAAACTAAATTTATATTGATTTTTAATTTTTGTATAGTGACAATTAAGGGATGTTATAAAATAAGTGAATACAAGTTCACAGGAGTGCCAGCTGTAATTTAGAAATGATTTATCATGTTTTCAGAAGTCTGGAGAGGACTTTTATTGTATTTAACACTCTACATGTATTATTACCATTTTTGGTAAATAAAAAGGCCATTTGCTTTTTATTAGCTGATATCGACCATGTATCTCACTGCTCCCTCTGCAGGACGTCATGGAAAACACGGGACCTTCCCACGACAGTTCCACGTGTCCAGCCGCAGTAAAGACTACGGTGATGGTAAGATCCTCTTTACCATTTATAACAAAGGGAAACAGTGTGCATGTCATTCATTATATACAGATATGATTTATGAACCGCCATTCAGCTTATTTGAGTTTAGTCAACTTTAGTCATTAAATGTAAATCAGACTGAATGAATTATTGCTGCTGGTGAAAAGATCTGTAATGTAATGAACTGTAATCTGATCTTCTGTGGTGCTGTCAATCATTTCACTATGACCAGGCCAACAAGGAGTTTCCTTTATGAATGTTCTTTTAAATATTAAATATTAGGTAAAATATTTAAATTGAATAGTTTGAGTAATTTGATTATTCTTTCAGCAGCCAATAGTAATGTAGTACTCAGAGCTCTGTTGAACACATTTGATCAGTCCATCATTGTTAAATCTATCAGCACAGAAAGTGTAAAGGTTCAGTATGAGTCTAAATATTGCATCTGTATTGCATTGCAATCTAAATATTCACTGTATGAAACTGTTGCCATTTACATTCTGGGACAGTAAAACAGTAAATAAAAGTAAAAATAAAAGTCACAGAATGACTCATTATTACATATTTGGGATGCTAAGAGCCTCAGGCTTACAGCATTGGAGGTAAAGCTGCGCTTGCTTATTCACATGACCATGAACTTGGCCTGCACGATTTGAGTTTCCCGTCTACACAGCTCCGAATCGAGTGTATTATAATCCTGGCATGTGTGTTATTTGTATTTCCCCTGATGGGGCACGCTGACTGTTGCCAAACACTGTACTGAGAGCAGTTTCCTGTCTTGTGGAAAGGTTGATAGGGGACGTTAGAGGAAAAGAGAAGCGTGAGAGAGACAATCTGAGAAAGTAAAGATACATGTTTGGACATATGGCGTGACATGTTGATTGCATGTGTCTTAAAGCATGAAGAGCTGATTTAAAGCAGTAATTATATTATGAGCTCACAGTTTCTCCAGACGGACAGTTTCTCGCTCTGCTGTATATCTATATGTATATGTGGAAAAATGCAAAAGGCCAAATCATTGAAATTAATGCAATAGTGAATATAAGTTTTAATAGTGAGTATAAATTTTTCTGGTTATAGTCATATTTAATTGGCCAAATTATTTTCTTTTCTTCTTTGAGAATCAATTTCCAACACATATATTAAATTAATGGAAAGACATGGAGAAGTCAGTGGTTTATTGGTTAAAGGGTGTAAGAACTATTTATAGTTTGTTTGTTGTGTGTCAGGTAAGTCTAAAATTGTGCGTGTTTGTGCACACAGGTCGAAGGACATTCCCACGAAGTTTTATGCCCCAGGAGAACTTGTTTCAGCTTGTCCCGTCCAGCCGTACGCGCAGCTATAATGGAGAAAGCACTGTGCTGTACAGTGGAGATCTGCACTCCATCAGTTGGACTGATAAAACAGCCAACGCAACCCTCCCAAATGTAAGACTGCATACACATGCACAGCTCCTTTCCTGTGTTTTGCAATCACATGTCGTCATACACCCTGAAGGATCAGTAAACAAAGCAGTTCAGCCAGCTAGATGTTATTTACGATGATCATAAATGCTGACAGTCGCCAGTGTGCCAGCTATAGAATAAGATGTAAATGACGTTAAGCCATGAGACGTGTAAATTACATCGTGGTGGTTTTTCTCGGACTGAGGTCTTCTAGATTAACTGCATCCAGACCTAAAGTTAATCTTTTTTATAATTTAAATCATACAGTTGTATAAACCCCCAGCTTTGATTAAGAATAAAGCGTTTGTGTCATTGTATATGTGGTTCAATATCTAGAGAGCCATAAAATCAGGGGGAGGGTGATATTGAGAGCTTGGCCAAAAGCAGAGACATTGTATTAAAACAATAGTAAAAACAGCCACAAGGGTTTGTTTCACTTTGACACGACCTTGATTTAAAGAATTTGTATTCAGGTGTGTAATAAACTGAGAAATATTAAGAATCATGTTTAAGAGTCTCAACGACTGTCTGTCAGTAAATCAGGATGTGGAATCTGTAAAACATCCAGATGTAAATGACTGTGTGTGAATTAGATTCGGTGTTTTGAGCTTGTGAGGTTAACTTTGTTACTTTTTTCTCATCCATAGCCCCAAGGGCTCCGGTAAACTGGCGTCAAGGGAAGCTGCTCGGTCGAGGAGCCTTCGGCGAGGTTTACCTCTGCTACGATGTCGACACGGGGCGAGAGCTGGCGGCCAAGCAGGTGCCCTTTGACCCCGACTGCCAGGAGACCAGCAAAGTAAGCAAGACTGAAGTTGACTAGAGTCAGTGCATAAGAGATAAAGAAATTTTCCATGAGAATTTTTCACAATTGCAAAGAAATTTTGATTAATACTCATAAATCACATATCTGCACTAGCCATTCCAAAAAACACTTAATATTTGTCATGAACTTGTAATAAAATGTAGCATGTTGAAACTCTTATGTCGAATGTCCCTGACCACAAAGCCTAAGGAAGTTCATTTTACACAATAAAAGTTCTTTTGTGTTTTTATATTGTGGTGACACTATTGACATTTAAATTCTGCACAAATTGTTTTTTATTAAAAAATATATTTATTTATCTTTTTACTCATTTTAATTTGATCGCAGATGCAGTGTTAAGCAATAAATCTTTTATTACTTTTTTTTATTTTTAATACTTTCTACAACTGGAAAAAAGCATTTTAGCTAAATTATGGAGCAGTAATAAGTTTTTACGAGAGACTTATTAGAAATAATATTAATTTTAAGACTATATATGCCTACTATTTGTCACAGTTGTTTCCAAAAGTCTATAGTTTGCTATAGCAATTTTACCTTATCTTATAATTGGACTTTTTCTCAATTTCTCCTTGTCTTTCTCCACAGGAAGTGAACGCACTGGAGTGTGAGATTCAGCTTTTGAAGAACCTGCGCCATGAGCGCATCGTTCAGTATTACGGCTGCTTGCGTGACCCAGTGCAGAAGAAGCTGTCCATCTTCGTTGAATTCATGCCCGGGGTGTGTATACACTGCTTGTGTATGCTGTTCTTTAAAGGGGGTGTGAGATGTTTACTCTTAGAGTGACTCACAAAAAATATTTTCAGTCCTCGAATGTCAGTTATTGTTTCCTTATGTTCAGTATTTTATTTATGTAAGCTAATGCGGCACTTGTCTGTGCTGTGGTACGCATGAGAAAACAATAACATTAATTGAACAACATTAAACTTTCGTGCATGGCACTTCTTCACTTTTGTTTGTGCACTTTCAGCATTTGTGCACAAACATTTATATTAGCAGCCAAAATACAATCTTAGCAAAC
Source organism: Beaufortia kweichowensis (assembly GCA_019155185.1). Taxonomy (NCBI): domain Eukaryota; kingdom Metazoa; phylum Chordata; class Actinopteri; order Cypriniformes; family Gastromyzontidae; genus Beaufortia; species Beaufortia kweichowensis. The sequence continues at coordinate 10,779,690 of CM032814.1, forward strand.
AATCTTAAGCGGAAAGTGAATCTGCACTTTCCGCTTAATGACAAACCCACGCTGAAATGTCACAGGCCTGTTAACACATCACACAATGTCCTTTGGCAGCACAACCGCACAGTTTTACGAGTTAATTTTCCCTGCAAATGAGCGTCTTAACTAGCATCAGACACGGTCTGTCCCCTCCATCAGCATGGTTTTAATATGCACAGACTCTGAGTGTCTTAGTCTCGTATTTGGAAAATGGGAATGCGATGTTTTATTGCGGTCTCTGGCAGATGGATGCATCGTCATTCAGAGCCAAAGCCACCAGCCCCTGTGCATCACTGCTGGATCCTGATAAGCTCAGGGGTAAAATCAGAAAACATGGAGAAAAAGACATTGAATGAATGAGAATTGAGTCGGAAATGGATTGCATAATAATGTACAGACAGGGATTACAGGGTTGTTAGGATATGTATGAGTGTAATGCATTTGAATTATGTATAATGTAGCATTGGTTAGTTTTATGCACAAGACATTGTAATACAAATACTGTTTGAAGAAATATATCATGATGAGGACGGTATTGTGTTTTTTATTGTAGTGTCGCATGTATTTTGCGATGTAGTCCTTGAGGAGACATTGTTTCCAGGCCAAGGGGTGTAAACAGGAAACCTGAGGAAATATGAACTTTGTTTGGGCTAGTGTTTCAAACAGACATATGTGAGGAACGTTTGGCACTATGATCTGTTTTTCCAGAAAGTTAAAAAAAGTTCACGGTTCTGAGAAGCCATACACAACCAGCTCCAGTTTTATAAACATCTAAACCGACTTTCCTGTTAGCAGTTTATTGACACTATTTAGCTTATACAGCAAGTTAAGGCTTGTTTACACCAATGACAATAACTATAAATATAATTTTACCAATTTATTATTTTAAGAAATTAGCGGAGTCCATACCTACAATAATATGGAAATGATACCATTTGGAGTCACTTTTAAAGGGAAAGTTTTTTCAGCTGATGAGCAATAAAACATTAACAGCCAATCAAGATCCATTCTAATTTAAAGGGCCAGCGCATTTAACATATGAAACTTCAGTGTGCCAGGTTAGAATAAACATAATGTTAACATCCGTTGGTGTGTCTTTTACACAATTGGCAAGATACTGGCAAGATACTGTTTAGATTAAAGAAAGAGTCTTTGCTCTTGGTACATTGAAGTGTATAACACTGTTTACAGTTTGATACAATGTGTTTATTTGTGTGTGTGTGTGTGCAGGGCTCAATAAAAGACCAGCTAAAGGCGTATGGAGCATTAACTGAAAAAGTAACCCGCAGATACACCAGACAGATCCTGCAAGGAGTCCACTACCTGCACAGCAACATGATTGTACACAGAGATATCAAAGGTAAATCGCCACAAGTCATGTTTCCAGCTGATCCCAGTGGTTGTTGAGTGCGGGTAAAACTTGGTAAAACTAATAATTTGTGTAATCAAACAGGTTTTATTCAAGCACCATCTTGAATGTATTTCTTGTTCGACTATAGATGGAATAACTTCGGTTTGGTTCTGATTTGTGACTTCCTTTTTAATTGCCAAAAATAGCTTGGGGATATTTGTGCATTCCTCTAGACATTAGGGCAAAACTCTTCCAAGTCTTGAGTACAGCCAGTCAATCTCTCTGGTATTTATTTTAAGCACTAGCATTAAACACGCCTTTAGATCAAATCTCCTTACCAGACAACTTCTGGATTGCTTCGACTAGACACAGAGATACTTTAATCTCTCTAAACCATTTAAATAACGGCACAAGTAGACTTGCCAACATAAACCTTGTTAGTTGCCCCAGAAAGTATTTAAACACACTGAAAAATGTTATGTCATGACATTGGATAACTAAATATTATTGTCATAAAAAGCACAAAAAGATGTTTGTTAGGTATAAATGAAGACACTGTGTGGTTGTCAAACCACAATCCCATAACAGATCCTCTTTGGAAATATCCAGAAGAGTTCCGATATGCAAGGAAAGCAGTATTTCTCCATCTTCTTCTTGTCTTCTGTAGTATTTGCTCTTACTGTTCCGTTCACAGCACAGCGAGACTTCCAGGGTGTGGAAATCTTGCGGCTGGCAGGAATTAGTCACTACTCAAACACAGCACCACAGATCTCAAAGGCAACACGGCTATGCGAGGCCACCTCCAACGGAAAATCATACTAGAAGCGTGGGAAGAAAGACCACTGTCTTAGTCTTTCAACACCAGCAACCATAGACAGCTATAATTTTCTGTAGTCGTCATGTTGGTGGGACAAACCCACATGTATGTCTGGTCGGTGTAATTTGATCTACATGTGTTTCCTTACAGGCGCTAACATTCTGCGGGACTCCTCTGGAAATGTGAAGCTGGGAGATTTTGGAGCCAGCAAGCGCATCCAGACCATTTGTATGTCCGGAACAGGAATCAAATCGGTCACTGGCACCCCCTACTGGATGAGCCCGGAGGTTATTAATGGAGAAGGTTATGGACGCAAAGCAGATATCTGGTAAGTTTGATATGCATTTTGAAGACAGAACATGATTGATTTGTGTTGATCAATGATTTGAATGCTTGTTTTATATGGTTTCCTCATTATTGTGTTTTCTACATATATAGTATTTTGATATCATACTTTAGGATTAAATGTACAGTTTAGTCATTTTTTAAATAAAATGTATGTTTTACTGCTTAAACATTTTTTGAATTGTTTTTTACATTTTCATATGAACAAGTAGTCACTAATGATGGAAAAAACTGGTTGTGTCATCATTATTTATCTCATTACATTAAATTCCATTCATTTCATTATTTATTTACAAAAATAAATAAATAAACATTTATTGATTTAGCAGAAAAAACTGTTGATTTCAGCATTAGCTAACTCTCTTTTTTATGTTTTCTCAGGAGCGTGGCTTGCACAGTTGTAGAGATGTTAACTCAGAAGCCCCCGTGGGCTGAATACGAAGCAATGGCAGCCATTTTCAAGATCGCAACCCAGCCCACTAAGCCAAACCTGCCTGAAGGTGTTTCCGACTCATGCAGAGAATTCCTGCGGCAGGTCTTTGTGGAAGAAAAATGTCGACCCACTGCCGAGGGGCTTCTTAGCCATCCTTTTGTCCAGGGCGGCTTCTGAGACCCAAACCCCTTTAACAGATCGGCGGTCTCTCTGGAAACCTCCAGGGAAACACATCAGCCTGCGGACAATCACCACTCTGCCTTCCAGGGTCAAGAGAAACCCATCAGCCAGCCAACGGAGAACAAACTAGCCCATAAAGAAAGGGATGCGACATCTCAAGAGGTCCCCACGAACAGGCCAACAAAAGTTTTGATGTGAAGAAATGGGACAGCAAACCCATCGACACTGAAAGCACTCCTTACTATCTTTCAATTAATCAGAATTTTGTGTTGCCCTATCCCAAATGTGCACTTTGTGAGTAAAGTTGTGGTGCACCATATTACCCAGCATTCCTTAAGGCAAAATGTACACATCTGGATTGTGAGGGTGGCATTTGGGGCAGGGCCTATAGCCGGGAACTGACCTGGCTGTGATAAGGCAGTCCTCCTAAACTCTAGACAAAAGACAAAATGTTTGTTTTTTTGTGAACAAAAATCTCACCCCAAAAGTGTTATAGAGCCAAATCAGCATGATAAAACTATTGACACATTAACTGCATATATAAAAAACATACATTTTTAAATATATTACAAACTATATCAGTAGGTCTATACAGATAAATTGGATAAGAATATGGGACAGCGTGAGTAAGAAAATACTGTTTTGTGTCTCAAAATTTCACACAATCGTCTCATACAGATGTCAGATGTTATTGGTTCAAAACCATGACAATGCAATCAGCACTTAATACACTTATACACATAGTCTTTCTGGAAGACAGAAAGCGATTCTGCCTGAACCATACTGAAATTGCAGTTTACACACCTTACTGCCAGTTGACTTGAGCGTTTAAAATGATCCTGGTATGTATTAAACATTGATGTACAGTATAATGCTTAATGTGATACTCTTAAGGGGTTGCTGGACAAATCACACAGTTTGTGTTTTTAGCACAAATGTATTTGAACTTTTATCTTTGCAATGGTGGCAAGAGTTAAACATATAGTCTTTTATATCATTTGGTCGTGGCTCATTTACCTCTGTGCCCCTGGGTCCAATCCTGAGTGTCACTAAAAAGTCCATTTTAAAGACCTCATGGAGTAAATAGATAACATGTACTGTACAATACTCATTTGAGTAATTTTTTTAAGATTACTGTGTGTTTGATGGTTAGAATCTAACCAAATAAGAATGACACAAAATATGACATATGCAACCACCAAAATGTGTAGTAAGACATGTAAAATGTGTCATTTTCTTCATCTGTTAAATGAAGAGTGTATAAACAAATTTTTTTATATAATGTAAAGTTTATTTAGTTGCTCTTGTTTTAAAGCACTCTTTCCAGAGAGTTAATCACTGTAAATACATTCCCATTGCACTCTGTGACTCACGCGTAGAGTGACAGCACATAGAATAATCAGATGAGATTCTAAAAATATTTTTATATGTTTTTTAATTCACATGTTTGAAATGACAACCAAGCGGTTTTTGTATTAGTATAAAAATTACCCTAAAGTGTCAAAGCAATATTTCAGAGAAGACTACTGCTATGGCTGGTATGTTTGTATCCTTGTACTGTTCAATCTGTTGAATACAACCAAAGAACAAGTGATACGCTTGAATTTGATGAATTCAGAGCTGTTCGGTTTTTGACCGATGTTTAAACTTTCATATTTTTTGTAGATTCCAACATATTCTATGTAATTTGGGGAATTTATTTTCATTTACAGATATAAACCCATCATTGTCTTCTGCCATGTAAACAATGTCTTCACGTATACCATTGGACACCATGCAGCACGAGTATGCTTTTAAATGCCATACCATCATTTTTCCAAATATAAAAGTTACATCTTGAAGACTTGATGCATTGATTGCTACATTCTGAACTCAAGAACTTCAACTACACCAGCAGCAAAGAACAAACCAAACGTTTGTTAAACATCTTGCAAATTGTGCCTTTTCTGATTCCCTTATTCTGAGAGGTCAGTCAGTTTTAAAAACATTTAATAGTGGAATGTGTCATGTGAAGTCCTTCAGATGGTTTCCGTAACATGCGATGATGCCCTACAGGACACACTTGCTGAAGATATTTTACTGCAAATGATTGTATTGTAAATACATATTGTACCAAGTCATAATGTTTCATTATATTCAAAGTACCATAGTCACAGTGTATTATTAAGATGTGGAGAGGTCTGGGTTTAAGATGACAATAAACATTATTGACCGTACTGGTTTTTGAGGGGCTAAGAATGTACACTTCTGTGCTGCCTTGATGAAAAAGCCTGGAAACATTTATAAATGATTTTGTACATTTGAATAAATAAAATTATTGTCTACAATAAGCTTATTGTGTATTGTTATTTTTTATTTTATAATTTAGTTTAGCCCTTATAACCATGATTTTTTTAATAGTAATAGTGTTGTAGCCATTGTTTTTGTTTTGTTTTACTATAAATATCATAATTAAACTGTGGTTGATGAGAGCAAATAAAACCAAATTTAAAAAACTAGTTACTACTACTGATATAGTTAAACGATTGTTAATTTTATTTAGTATTTAATGTAATGTAAATTTAATTTTCGTAAGAGTCGAAAGTGTGGTATTTTGACAAACACAAAGTTTATGCAGGTTTTAATCGCAAGACCTTTTATAAAAAACTGTGTCCGTGACATTACGACTCCAAAAATGTTTAATTTTCGCTGCAATACGCTTTAAATTTTAGGGAGAATTGCACATGCGCCTTCTGACATAATGTTTGGTAACCGCACGTGCCTGTTACCGTGCCCGTCCCCAGTACTATACTGGGCTGCTGTATGTATACGCTCCACGTAAAGACAACAGCTCGTGACTTTACACTGTTATAAATACAGTTTACTAATGCGAAAATGACAACGACACGTACGGTCATATGCCTGCTGAGGAACGATCTGCGTCTTCATGATAACGAGGTAAATATCAAGAGCTTATACTTGGATATGTAACTAGTCTCTTAACATTAGCAATCCAAACTATCGCACGTGTGTAGATTTTATGATGTTGTGAATGAATGAATGAATGAATGAATGTAGAGAACACATAACAATCACATATGATAAATAAAACGTGTGATAAAACATTCAGTAAAAAGTGGCATTAAGTTATAAAATTGAGTTGCTTTGTATGGTGCAGTTACAAAATATATTATGCAGAAATCGGACGCTTATTGGGCAGCTCGTAGACAATCGTCACGAGGGGCGTGGCCACAGCAAATTGTCCGGTCACGTGCCTATGAGCGTAAATAAAGTAAATTATTCAGATTGAACACACATTTTGTCACTAAATTATTATTTTTTGTTTCTGTACTTATTTTTGTATTTGATTAAGGTTATATTTTCACTTGAATTAGGTCAATTATAAAACTACAGTTTAAGTACAAATTGAATTCTTCATACAGTTTTACCAATAATATAAAATATATCGAATTATATATCTAAATAAATATATACCTAAAGACATCATGTAAATATAATTTGTAGAATAATAATTAACTTCAGTTCTTGCATTTGACTTGCATTATTGTACCTAAACATTGAAAAACAGATTTTCTCCATTCATGCAGGTATTATTCTGGGCTCAGAGGAATGCAGAGCACATAGTCCCCCTCTACTGCTTTGACCCCCGTCATTACCAGGGCACATATCACTTTAACTTCCCTAAGACCGGGCCATTTCGTTTACGCTTCCTCCTAGAAAGTGTGACAGACCTGAGGGCAACACTGAAGAAATTGGGCAGGTGGGAAATCCACCCTTTACTTTTCTACATATTAATATTATATGATGGATATTATATATTTTATAGACTCTGTGTTTATATAATGTCTGTTATGTGTGCAGCACACTGTTGGTGAGACATGGAAAGCCAGAGGATGTTGTCAGTGATATGATAAAGCAGCTGGGTTCAGTCACAGCTGTAGCATTTCATGAGGAGGTGAGATTCAGTCGATCCACACAAGAGCCAGAGTCAGCAATTAATTTTTTGTGTTATTGTACACAGTGTCATATGTCTGACACTTTCTCTCCACTGCCTGAAGGTGGCATCAGAGGAAAAGAATGTGGGGAAGAAGATAAAGGAAATCTGCTCTCAAAACAAGGTCAAAGTTCAGACTTTCTGGGGATCTACACTTTACCACAGAGATGATCTCCCATTCAGTCACATTAAGAGGTAAGCCAAGTTATGAGCTATAGTTTAGTTTAATCATTGTGGTAACTATTGATATTCCAATGCAAACATTAATTAAACTTTCATTGGTTTGGACCATTAATAACTTTATTTTTTAAAAAGCACCCGAGCACATTAGCAATACAGAAACATCCAAATATTGTATGTAAATGCTTTGTCTACGTTTTGTTGTCAGCAAGTAAACTTTCTAAGGAAATTTTGAAATAAGTACTTAAAATGATTTGTTTTGCAACTTCCTGTTTTTTTTAATGCGTGACTTTTTCTGAATGTCCTTTTGCCTGTTTTTTCAAGGTTGCCTGATGTTTACACTCAGTTCAGAAAGGCAGTCGAGGGTCAGGGGAGAGTCAGACCAGTGTTTTCTACTCCAGAACAGATTAAGTCTCTTCCTCCTGGACTGGAAGAGGGTCCTATCCCTACATTTGAAACACTTGGACAGACAGGTGCCGTGATTTACATAACTGTAATCAAATGTGAAAGTTTTAAATCAGACTTTTTAATCAGATCATCACACTTACATCTGTAAATTAATAAAAATTGTAAACCAGTAGGACAATATAATGCTCCAAACTTAAGTAAATTACTCATTTTACTTAACATAGTACTGTTACAAGAATTATGTGCTGATTTCCTTTGAAATGATCAAATAATCGAATGAATCACTGATGAATCAAGATATTTCATGTCTGTGGTTTCAGAGGCATTGGAAGACTGCCGGTCAGCCTTTCCATGCCACGGTGGAGAGACTGAAGCTCTTGCTAGGCTAAAACATTACTTCTGGGATTCAGTAAGCCAAATTCTTCCACTTCCAATTTTTTAACTTACTCAGTTGCAATTGGCTACAAAATTTTCTTGTATATCTGATCCTAGAACGCTGTTGCGACTTATAAAGAGACTCGAAATGGCTTGATCGGGGTGGATTATTCCACAAAATTTTCCCCTTGGTGAGCTTTGTTTGTTTAGCTTCTATGTGATGTTGCAATAATGCATAAGTAGAGCACATACGCATGCTGAGTTGTCTAGATTATTTCACAACATAACCACGTGACATGATTTATTTTATCACACCGCTTTAGGCTTGCATTGGGGTGTATATCACCCAGGTACATCTATGACCAGATTAAGAAGTATGAGGCTGAAAGAACAGCTAACCAGAGTACATACTGGTGAGAGAAAATGCAAAACACATCCTGGCAGATGTTTTTACCCATGCTTTACTAAATTTTCCAACATTCATCTGTAATTCATTTGTGGGTTATAAAATTTATTGACATGACAACACGTTTTCAGTTAAGATAAAGAAAGGTTTTTTATGTGCGAGAGCTCATTAAACTGGTTCTCCACAGGGTCCTGTTTGAACTTCTGTGGAGAGATTACTTCAAGTTTGTCGGTTTGAAATATGGAAACCGAATATTTCATATAAACGGTATGTCTGGATTTTGTTTTTCCTCTATCGATCTACTGTTTTATTCCAGTTTGGAATCAAAATTCTGCAGTAGAATAAATTCTTAGTACTTCAAAAATGTGGAATGGTTTTTAGAAACACTTTTTAATAAGGTTGTTATTTGTTGACGGTAACTCTTAAACATGATACATTATGAACAGCTTTGTTATAAATCATTAAAATGAATTGCCGTTTGAAGGTCTTCAAGATAAGAATGTGCCATGGAAGACAAATATGACTCAATTCAATGCTTGGAAAGGTAATGTGACCTTCAGAATTTTCCAGTTTTCTCCATTTCTTAATTTGGGAGATACCTGACTTCTCTTTAAAATCAACTGATACATCAGCAGATATTTCCGTGAATTAAAAGATCTTTTTAACAAATATTCCCCAGAGGGAAGAACAGGAGTGCCATTCGTAGATGCGAACATGAGGGAGCTTGCACTGACAGGATTCATGTCAAACAGAGGACGGCAAAATGTAGCCAGTTTTCTAACCAAAGACTTGGGGTTAGACTGGCGAATGGGTGCTGAGTGGTTTGAATACCTGCTGGTAGGAAAGTTTTAATATTTAAAAGAGTGGGTTGATGGTGTCTGGTGTTTGCTATTTTATGCACTTTCATTTTCTGACGTCAGGTGGATCATGACGTCTGCAGCAACTATGGAAACTGGCTCTATAGTGCAGGAATAGGAAATGACCCACGAGAAAACAGGAAGTTCAATATGATCAAACAAGGACTGGACTATGATAGTAATGTAAGTAGTAGTTTTAACAGGTATTTTACTGTAATAGAATTACACACAGGAAGTGGATGTTAGACGTGGGTCAGATAAAGATTATTGCAGTATAACATGACTGTTGTTTCCTTTTAATATAAGCTAATTATGAACTGACTCAGAAACCTTAGCCTCCCATATGATAAATATTTTCTCAGAAAAATTATTATTGAAATCTCTTCATTCTTTTGTATCTGTGAAGGGGGACTATGTCAGACTTTGGGTTCCAGAGCTTCAGGATATTAAAGGTGGGGATGTGCACGCCCCCTGGACCCTCAGCAATGCATCACTGTCACATGCCCAGGTATCTCTCAATGAGACATACCCCTCCCCGATCGTCATAGCACCTGAATGGAGTCGTCATAGCAACAATAAATCAGTAAGATTTTATGCATTTTTCAATTCATGCTGGTTTAAGAAAAAAATTGATCAGCAGGAAAAAGAAAGCACGTATGTAGAAAGTAAAAATAATATGTAACTGATTCGTTTTTTAGTCTGGTGCACCTTCAGGAAAAGGGAAGAAGGGTCCATCTCACACACCAAGGCAACACAGAGACAGAGGCATTGACTTCTACTTCTCCAAGAATAAGACGTTTTAAAAAGAAAGAGCCATATTGATATTTATTATTGATAGTTGGTTTTAGGCATAACAAATAGAATGAGGCATCTGGTCAGGGCACAGGTTACAATGTGAAACTGGGAAGTGGAAATGAGAAATAGTTTAATTTTGTTACCCTTTGTTACTACCGCTGACAATTTATGTACTGCATTGCAATAAAATTCATGTACTGTAACTGTCTGTTAAATGTCAAAAATTGTTTTAAATACAAAATCAAATTGTATGTCCTGGTTTAGTCAAGTGTGGTGGAATTTTCTGAGTTGTTCTGTAGGTTATGTTATACATAAAAATAAAATAGCAGGGATTTTTTGTTAGAAAAGACTGAGTTATCTCTTTCTTGCATGAAACAAGGGTATGATGGTAATTATAGAAAACCCATGCAAGTGTTTCAATAGTATGCATCTTCAGACTATTATCTTTATTAAGAAAAAGGAAGTGGGTAGAGGTGCATGTTTCGGTTTGGTTTTAAAAAGCGAGGAAAAAGCTGTAAAGACAGCTGTATGCTCAGCCTTCTAAATACTGCACAGACAGATGGACCTGTAGCAATAAGCATTTTTAATCACGTGTATAAATGGTCAGATGTCATGCAAAATGAAACTTTCATGCAAATCATGCTGTAGCAGCATGGATAATTAAGTTTTGCACAAACTTGTGGAATCATTGCAGGTCCAGTGCATACACTTCAATATATTTTATATATATATATATATATATACATGTGTGCACAGAATTGTGGACCCTATTGTGCAATTTGGACTAAATTTGCATGCAGTGAACATGCTTAAAACGTAACCGTCTGGCATTTATATTTAATATTTTTAAAATAACAAAATATGTATCAGCAAATGTGTCAAGTCAGCTACTGACTTTTTACCTTCTCCAAGGACTAGACGACTTAGTGTAAAAGTTGAGGAAATTGTCCATATTTGGTGTGAAGCTTTATCCGGTTGTAATCAGGCCTGAGATCAGTTTGGCTCGTCAGTCTGTACGACGCTCAGAGCCCTGCCAGCAGATCCCGAAACAGTCGAACCCCGCCCATTTTACGGTAAGTGTTGTTCAGGCTTATGAGTCCATTGGCTGGCTGTGTGTATTTCGTCACTTGTCTGACGTCTTTGCGAACGTTTCCTCTATCTTGACTGTAAAACAACAATAAAGTTATGAAGTAAGTAAGCGTATTTGTCTACGGTTGTTTTGACTGTTTTTATTTCTTTTGGTTAATCAATAGTGTTAGCAAACAACTTCTGAAAACATTTCAAACATATAAGAGACTTTTTTTCTGCGTGCGCAAGAGTCAGAAGTGGAGATTTACAACTTCCGCGGAGAATAATCGAGATTTTGCTCACAAATATGGCATCAAATTTAAGCATAGACCACGAGGCGATACCAGTTACAGCTTTAAACTGCAGCTTTAGAAAGAAACTGGGATTGTATTTGAACCCAACAAACACAGTGGCATCAGACTGGAGGACAATCGCCGAAATGATGGACTTTACCTACCTGGAGATAAAAAATTTCGAGAAAAGAGACTATCCATTTGAGAAGGTCTTAACGGAATGGGAAACTCGTCCGGATGCTACAGTTGCAAATCTATTGTCAATGTTAGAAAAAGCTGAAAGGAAAGATGTTATTTCGGACCTAAAAGACATTATAGGTATTGTACACACATTTTACTGTATTTAAAATAGTAGATTTATTATAAATAATTGTATTATTATTACGTTTATAATGGTAATGGTAATATTACGTCTTTTAACCCAAATATCCAATGACAAAAGACTCTTATTGGGTAAAGACATGTCATCATCACTATACGAGGAAGTGACTATTAAATATGTACGTTGCATTTTGTAAAAATTATAAAAAGATCTCCAGCTGAGTGTTTTTTTGTTAATGTTTTTGCACAGATGATGACTGCAGAAAATATTTAGAAAGGCAACAGAGGAAGCCTGTGCAGGTGCCTGTGGTGGACAGTTGCGGGCCTCGCACTCAGGAGCGAGAAGGCATTACTCTGTATGATGATCCACAGGGTATGAAAATGACTCTCTTCAGTCTGAACACACTGTTGAACATCACTATTAGATCTTTAAAAGCTCATCTCTAAAAGCAATTCATCTTTATTTTTGTTTTTGTCATGTCAACACAGGTTTAAGACCGGAGACCTTTGATGCATTTATCTGCTACTGTCAAAGTGACTTCCAGTTTGTTCATGAAATGATCAAACAGTTAGAACAGACTGAATGCAACCTGAAGCTGTGTGTGTTTGACAGAGACGTCCTTCCAGGTACATGTGTGTGGACCATCACAAGTGAGCTCATAGAAAAAAGGCAAGTCTGTTTAGGGTTGTTTATCATAATCATAGTTTTTTCTGTCATTTTCCTGTTATATATAAAAACAACAAAATAACCATATTTGTTCTTTTGATACATTGCCCATTAGGTGTAAAAGAATGGTGGTTGTTATTTCTGATGACTATCTGGAAAGCAACGCCTGTGACTTTCAGACTAAGTTTGCACTCAGTCTTTGTCCAGGTACAAGTTCGCTAATATTTGTTCTGTGTCCAGCTCCTTATTATTTTGTCTAGCACTGTTGCAATGATAAAAAATGACATATTATATAATTTAGATATACAGTTTTCACAGACATTTTGTTCTATATATCCTTCATCTTATTTTGCTTATTTGTAATTTAAATCCTTAATGAAATCAGAAACTTTATTATACACAAGCCACCATATCATTTTCACTTGATACCTGTCTTTGATACAGGAGCTCGCTCCAAAAGACTGATCCCTGTTGTCTACAAGTCCATGAAGAAGCCTTTCCCAAGTATTCTCCGATTCCTAACCATTTGTGATTACACCAGACCCTGCACACAAGCCTGGTTCTGGACACGGCTGGCCAAGGCTCTCTCACTGCCCTAAACATACTGCCTTTGCTTCATAGTCATTCCTGAGTAAAGCACATTGTTCTCAATGAAGGATAAAGGGAAAATAGTGATTTTTATCACATGGCAGAGTTTCTCAACTGAGTATTGGGTCCACCTTATGAACGATTCAAAAGGTACTTTTTATGGGATTTACAAAAGCTATGTTTATTCCATTTGAAAGTTCTCTCAAAAAGTACATTTTTGGTGTATTTGCAGTCATGTTTACTCATTATGTTTTATTAAGTTCAATCTGTATACAATTTTTAATACACGTTTTTTCAATGTATCAAAATTACTTTCTCTTCTATAAGAAATTTGTCAATGCAAATTTTTATGTAGTATTTCTGCAAACTGAATATATATAATCAACCAGCATTTTCAATATAAAATGTGAAATGCACACTGTTGCTTCCATGCACTTTCTATCTGTCTTTTACACTGTTGATGTTTGTGTTGTAAAATGTTACTATATTGTATACTTTATTACAAAATTTTTATTGTTTGGTATATTAAAAAATATATTGGCAGGAAAGCACAAATAAACTGATCAGTCAGTCTTATATTGGTAGGGTTAACCTGTTCGTTTGTTTTCCTGGTAATATATTTTTTAATATCCTTAATGTCTGTTTTCCCGCTTTGGCACATCTGCACACATTAGATGGTGGTTTTTGATCTGTCAGCGGGGATAGTCTTAAAGGTGATGGTTTCCTGTTACCTTCCTGTTAACTTGACATGTTGTAAAAAGGTCTGATAGTTTGTCCAAATCGTTTTTGTAATAAAAACATTTTAAGGCTTAATCTGCTTACTTTATTTATTATTTTGTGTTTATACATGCATGTGCATCTCAAGAGTTACCATACATTGTCTGTCATAAAGCGGTGAAGCTGATTGAACAACAAAACAAGGAGCAACAAACAAAAAGTCATCTTTGCAGGATGGATCTCAGCTTTTGAAATATTTTAATGGCCTAGAAACTTAAGGTGTAGGCAGGAGTAATGAAACAAATGTATCCCTACCTTTGAAAATGTCTTCATTTGTCTCTTATGCATCTGTGTTTGTGAAAAGTTAGTGTAAGTGATTCGCAGCATTTTATTTGACATACATATATTGACAAATATTCAGCTATTGATTGCTCAATAGCTTACAGGGTTATTCACTACAAAGTTATTATCAAGATCGAACAAAAAGCATTAGGAAGTACTATTTGTAATGTGCTATTTTTCCACGAGATGGCAGCACATTCAACCGGCATGACTTTTATTTGTACAAACTTTATTGTACAAGGAAACCGTTTATATTTAACTACTTATTTTTTAGGTGTTACTATTATAGTGCACTTATATAAATATATGAACACAAATACATTAGTAATAGTTGTTACACATATACCTGGTCATAATAAATTCATATACATTTTATAATAAGTTTTTATTTTGTTATTTTAAATAAGACTAATATTAAATTTCCAATGTTATTTCTGTATTTACAGTAACTACTACGGTTATTAGGTGATAAAGCAGCATGTATTTTAGAATAATTACACACCCAAGATGGCCGCTTATCACGACCGTAAGTGTGCAGTACAGGAATGCGGTGGGCGGGGCTTTCTGGCGCTGGTAGCAAACTTTGGGAATGATAGAAAAGGCTGTTGAAGATAATCGCAGAGAGGAGGTGGAATGCTACTGTTTTGCGGATTGGACTAACATTTATACTTTGTTTCCTGTAAGCACCAGATTCTAGTATTTGGATTCGGTAGGATTTAATAAAGGTACGCAATCCTAAGACATGTCGGAGGACCTGAGCTCTCAACCCTGGTCCATCAACAAGGATGACTATGAGCTGCAGGAGGTTATCGGTAAGTGTATCTTTACATCAAATATATGGCATTGTATGCTTTTAGAAACAAGTGATTTAGTTGCAAATATAGAGCTGTGCGTGGTACGTTGAGAGCTCTAAGGGAATTGTAGCGTTTATATGTTGGTCTATTTGAACATGAGCAGTCGGGTTTATTGAACATACAGATACAGCAATTATTATAATGAGCGCATGCTGGTGGATTTCAACGTTAAAGAACTATGAAAGCTCGAGGCTTTCTTGTTTAATCTTCAAAATGAGTTAAATAGGTGTCTACAAACTACTCATAATCTCCACTTGAGTTGTCAAGCTTGTCACGTATGCCAATTTCAACTTCTTTCTCTATGAACCTAGTTAACCATTTCACCCCTTTAGTGAAATTTTGCGAGTTTAAAGGCACACATGTGCATGGCTGACTGACGGGATTGGGTAACATTTTAAGACAGTTGTCTTACAGAAACCTTACTGCTCAATTACATTTTACGCGACAACGCCTCATTCTGCTGATAAGCCTGAACACGTGCAGTAACGCTCCCCTTCAGTAACGATCTTACGGACTTTACTTCAAAATTGATTTGAAATGTAATATTGATCTTATTTTTAATCAGTTCGAGTATTAACATCTATATAATGTACACAGAAACACGAGAGATGGCAAATATTGATATGTACTGTGTCTTTAAATATTGATTAACATCGTATTATGACAGCAGCACCTTTATTTACAGAATTAGTTTGTATGTTTAGTTCACAGATGATTGTAGAGTTAGAGCATGAGCATAGTTTGCTTATTTTAGAACTGAATCATATGTCAAACCAGTGCAAACCCCCTTTTCATTGTGGGCCATACAGACCTACAGTGAGATCAGCCGTCACATTTCTATCAGATACACACAATAAAAACCTTTGAATGTCAGCCAATTAGAAAACTTGCTGAAGGCTCTCAGCCAATGGCGTTAGGCGGGGGCGGGACTACGTTTCCAGTTCTGTGCGCTGCAGAATTAAAGTCATTTTGTCAAATAAGTGTATGGTGTGTTTGATGTACTGTCCTTCTCTGAACATTTCTGAGGAAAGCTAATGCTGTTCCTGACCGAGAAACACATTCTGCTCAAAATCTACCATCCATTTCCCAACTGGCCCATTGCTGTGGCAATAAAAATTGTTATATGCTGCTGTAATTCTTTTTGATGATCCATGACTATTACCAGCAAGTGGGTTTTTACAACCATTCAATATATCTGCGCTATAGGGGTTATCAAAAACCTGCTTTGTTGGCATTATCTGGTCCCATTTGTTACTCCCTGTATTTTGAGAGCTGTATTGTCTGTATTGTTTTGGTTACTGGTTGATTTAATCTTGTTACATCCCAGGGTTTTAGCATGCGATTGCCTCTGCGCTCAGTCGCAAGAGTGCTGGAAAACTCATTGGATACCTTACATAGTTCTTTCCAGGGTTTTATACCCCAAAGGGAGGTTTCTAACACAACTTTATGCTTGTTCCATGTTTGGATGAGGTTTACTAGATTTCAAGGGTCGTAAAAATCCTGCCACAGGAACTCTTAATGGGGTTGAAATGTTTAGCCTGTAAGTTTTAAATGAGAGTAAAAATAGCATTCGTTCCTAGATCCTAGAATCAAGAAATTTAGTTGGCTCTTGCCTAATACTAACAAATGAATAAAAGAAGGACATTCATACAAGTTAACATGCAAGTGAATGATTTTTGATTGAACTGTCTCTTTAAGTGAGAGCGAGAGAGAGAGCGAGAGAGAGAGAGCGAGAGAGAGCGAGAGAGAGCGATTTTAGAGATATATATATATATACAGAGAGCCGAGAGAGATTATCTTACAGAGGAGGATATAGAGAGATACAGAGAGAGAGGAGGAGAGAGAGAGAGGCGAGAGATTTACAGATAGGAGGAGAGGGCAGAGAGAAGGCCGAGAGATTAGGCGAGAGAGAGCAGAGATAGAGAGGAGATAGACAGAGAGAGAGAGAGATAGAGGGAGAGAGAGAGAGAGAGAGAGAGCGAGAGCCAGAGAGAGAGAGAGAGAGAGGAGGAGATTTATAGAGAGGCGAGAGAGAGAGAGAGAGAGAGAGAGAGAGAGAGAGAGAGAGAGAGAGAGGAGAGAGAGAGAGAGAGAGAGAGAGAGAGAGAGAGAGAGAGAGAGGAGAGAGAGAGGAGAGAGAGAGAGAGAGAGAGAGAGAGAGAGAGAGAGAGAGAGAGAGAGAGAGAGAGACTGGTCAAACCTGTCTTTACTGTTGCCTTTCAGCTGTCGTGCCTCTTTTGACTCATCCACTTTAAAGTACCCCACACCTTAAACATTTCAACTACTTTTACAAACATATAATCTTCATATGAATATTAAATTTACCTTGTTGAAATCATACAAATTGCTCTGATGTCTTCAGTTCAATGTAACCTTTCATAATTACTCTGTACTTTGTTGTAGAGCACCACCAACCTAGATCTAGAATTTCTAGTCTGTTATTGAAAAGTCTCAAGTTCCTTTAAAGATTTAGATATTACTCGAAAAATCCTGGGAGCACTCTATGTATATCTCCCTGTGCGGATAGGTTATGCCCTCCAGCATTTATCGCTTCTTTGTAAGAACGTTTGTATATGATGTGACATACCAAAACAGGAGTTTAGAGTAGAGGCGAGTATGATTATAGATCCACTACAGTCTGTGTTTAACATCTAATGCTTGGTGTTTACTTCACTTTTAGTAACTTCAGGGCTATTTGGTCATTGTTTCCTGAAATTTCTAGGTGGTGCACTGACATCGCCATATCTGTTTTTCCATTCCAAAGTCTTAATTGCATTTGAATTTGGCATCACAAGATGCATCATGCAAAACTTTTTTACTCAGTTGACTGCAGTGAGATCCTGTTGGTCAAGACACTTGGCTGCTAAATCAAAGGTTGTGGGTTTGATGTGGAGCAGAGGTGATCCAGGGATAGGAAAGCTGTAATTATACTATAATCACACTGCCTCCTAGCAAAGTACCTACTGCTAGGTGGCTCCATGAGGGCTGCTCTTCAATTAGTGTTGTGTAAGCCGCTTTGAATATGTGTCCGCTATGTACTGTAGTAAGCAAACAGAAACATTGCATGCAAACTCGAGGCAGCTTTGTGTGTTTCGCAGAAAACAGAAAAACTGTTTCTTTTCCGCTCGTGGAATACGTGGAACTGGCTCACAAAACAACAAATGATTGTAAGAGGTTGAAGTGTGTTTTATGAGGTTATGCTGTGACTTTCACTTTACATCTGTATGTGTATTCAGATGCCACTAAGAAACCATTGAGAGCTTTTAAGATAACATTAGTCCAAAATTGCCGAAGTCAAAGCGTCAAGTTACATTTACTGGACCGGTTTATAAGCACAGACTAGCCAGTAACCAATATAGAAATGTATGTTGTGGTTTTTCTATGGCTCCATTAGATTGATATACAGTTCTCTGTATCTGAAAAGTTGCCAGCACTCATACGCAAACCTTTAAGCTTATAAAGGTTAAGGCAAATATCAATACTGCTTTTGCTCATACATAATGTTAGGGATTTAAACAATCCCATAATCCTTTCTAAGTATTAAACTTTGGCACATAAATCGTCCTTTGTTGCTCTCTATTTCTCCTTTTCTTATCCGCATGGATTAGATGGCGGCCAGGTGATTTGTGTTGAAACAGGAATTGCTCTGATAATAATGTTAAAATTTCCACTGAGCTAAAAATCACATATTAAAAAAAAACATCTCTTTCGTAATTTTCCAGTACTAACAGATTTGTGTTAAAGCTCTTTTCTGCTTAGACATCCAGAGCAGGTTTATTTTAACCGTAAGAAGTTTAATTTAAAAAGACCCACTTCCAATGTGTTATAAAATTAGATAAGCAAGCAAACTTATCAGTATTATCATCCAGCTTTATGCTGACACCATCTGCAGTAATATTTCGTTACCAAACACAAATGCTCTTCCTGTTAAAATCACGGATGAAGTTAAAGTTAATAAAAATTTCCCTCTATTTCAAAGCTACATATGGGTTTCTCTAATTTGACCTGTTATTAGTAATAAAGAAAGTGTCTTGTGTTTTGCTTTTTTCTGGCAGTTTTGTTTTTCCACTCTCTGCTGGGATGTTCACTGTGTGCGAGTGTGTGGACAACCCATAGTTTGAAGCCTACTCAGCAAAACCATTGTTTTGGTTACATCCCAAAGCAATCTGAGTCTTGTTTTTGCACCAAACCTAACTGATTTTTCCACCTCTGGGAGTGGAAAGAGAGTTTTTGCTCAGGTTCCACTGGCCTATAATGGAAACGTTTGATTATGACTTTTACATATCTGTGGGAAATTAATAATCAGTCTGTTTTGATTAGTTATAATGTGGTAGGAAATGTTTTTGACTATAAAATGAACACAGAAACTGTGTTTATCCTGGTTGACTTGAGTTGGAAATTCTTCCATGTCAGTAATCGTGTGGCCGTCGGCCACAGGCTGATGGAACAGGTAATGGCCAGCGGGTGATTTGGTTTTAGTGTGACATATCTCGGTGTTGATCAGAATAGTGTGAATAATTCAGTTCCAGGAAATATAATAAAAGGCTTCTGATGTGAAGAAACGTGCTGGCTCAAGGTAGTACAGAGTGACACGCCTGACGGAGTGCATTTGTGCCGCTCTGAGGGAATTCGGTCTTGTTTCAGATGCTGGTTTTGAGGAGGCCTAGCTTGTCCATCCATCGCAAAGAAGTCAAATTTCACACTTTGTTATGGTTGATTAAAGTTGGCATGCATAAAGAGGTTTAGAACTTGTGTACTTGGCCAATTCTCAGGTCTGAAGTGTCACATACATTCTTTCCTCATAGACCTTTAATAATGCTGAATAATGTAAAATAAGTAAAATACATTTTTTTAGTAAGAATGTGTGCAGTCATATTGAATCATACCCTGTTCATTTATTTGGTAAACATTGACTAATAAAACAAAATGAATCAAAATTCTTGATTTAAAGCAGGCTTATGTATGTTTTGTGGTATAGGGTAAACCCATAACCTGGATTAAATGTACACTAAACCTTATTATTATGTAATAATAAAGATAAATCTAAAAATCATCTATATTAATTGCATATACATTTAAAGATAAGCATGTGGTGGACCTAATACAGTTCTTCCATGTGCTCTGTTTGACCCCTTGAACAAACCTGGGAAATCCAATATGATAACACTTATTAGCTCAAAGACCAAAAAGTATGTCTTTGATATTTACACAGCCTATTATCAATATTTTATTGTGTTTAAATAATAAAGTATCATGTTTTATCATGTCAAGTCTTATGACTTAGTTATGTTTGTTGTTGGGTTGCCAGGCAGCTGTAGTTATTAGTTCCTCCTGTCTGATGTGTTTCATGTTTTTATTGAGAACAGAAGGTAGTTATGAGTGTGGTATTTAGCCCACATCCCTTTGGGCCATTTGAAATCTTTTGCCTGTAGATTAGATTCACAGGCTTCATAGTTTAAATTGACATTACATCTACATTTATTCATTTGCATTTACTCTATACTTTTTCATCAGTATGTGTGTTTCTCGTGGATCGATTCAGATATGGCCTGTTTGCAATGTAAAAGCTGTGGATCAACATCTTTCACTGAAGATATTTGTTGAAATCATAGTTACCATCGAAGATGATTATCCTATTGTATTTCTGAAGTGAGAGCTGAAACCTGTTTAGTAATTTTGTAAATCAAATTTAAAGCTTTTAAATTCATTTTGTTTTAAACCTTTTAAGCTCTTACGTTTTGGTTCAGTATAGCATTCTGGTAAATCAAAATTGTTATCTGTGGTAATTAACATCACTCCATCAATATGAAGCCATTGTTTAGCTTTTAGTTTTTCTTCTTTGTTTAATCAAAACTTTAACTCTTTTCTTGTTCTTTTGTCTTATCATGTCATGTGGTTTAAATTCTCTGATAAGTTTAACTGGACACGATCCAGTCAGGCTTTTCAGCGCTGTAGTTTTTAATTAAAAATAGGAATTGTCCAATTTTTATCTGCTTCATAATCCATGGAGCCCCGCTGGTGCAATCACAATGCTAAACAATGAAGACTTTGTTATTATTAGGCCATGTGGAGTTTAGATAGATGATTGAAGATGATTAAAAAAATTCCTTACGCCTCATACTAGCTCAATAATATGTCATTTATATTCAACACGGAGTGGAAACATAGGTGCCCGTTGATTTATGAGGGTCTCGGGCCATGAGGAGTCCATCTTTTATTATTCAGTATGTGTGAATCAGGACGACCTCGTGTTGTCAATAGTAGAACTGTCTTCAGAAGTATCTTGTCTGGGTTTTTTTCTCCTGGTGCCATGAGCAGAAGCTCATTAAACCACTCTGGTGATTAATCTCGGCAGTGAAGTTAAAGGCCAAGTATAGTGCAAATCCTTTGACTTACAGCCTGTTAGGGTTTAATGGTCTTTCAGCATGAATGTCCATTGCTGCAGTTACAGAGAAATGTTTTCATTTACCTTTTAGCTGTCAACTCTTCTCTGACACTTTTCCAGGGAGAAAAGATTTTCTTTGATGGCTACTGGATTAACTAACAAGCGTGACTCTTGAATTGAACACAGTTTGTTTAAATGTGTAAACCATACTGTTCTCATGGCTCTAAAACTGGACTGCTGTTGGATGCAGGTTAAGTTTTAATAATGGTGCATTGCTTAAATTCGACTTGTTCAGCCTGAAACTGCATAAGTACTGCAGTGTCGGGTTCAGGACCAGCCGCATGTTCTCCTGGGGTTTAATAAACTGGCAAGTAAAACATCATTTTAGGGAAACTAATGCAGTAATGGCCTGCCAAAACAGAACCAAGTGGAAACCTATTTTGTAATTCTTTGCTGCATTGTTGGGTATAATTTATGCTGAACTAAAGAGGGTTTGTTCTGGCTTTGTCATGTTTGGCTCGTGGTGAACACTCTTTCTTGCTGTGTTACAGGAAGTGGAGCTACAGCTGTGGTTCAGGCTGCCTACTGTGTGCCCAGGAAAGAGAAGGTCGCAATCAAACGCATCAATCTGGAAAAATGCCAGACCAGCATGGATGAGCTCCTGGTATGGAAATTATTATTACCGTACATAAATAAACAGCAATTGTTTTGTCTGATTAATTGCATTGAAGACATCTGTGTATGCAGCAGTCCTATCCAAGACATATACTGTATGTTGCCTATGAAGTCAGGATGAATTTATAAGCTTAATACATATTCTTGAACTTTTATTAAAGCTTTGAAATGACGTTCTTCAGTTGAGGATGTAGGGCTTATGGGATAATGTTGTATAGAGGTAAAATAGGTTGCAGATGTTATTTTATGTTGACTTTTTGATTTGTATAGAGGCAAACTGCACTCTCCCTTTTGGGTTTTCTCTGTAATTTGTTCCGTTTAAATGTATGGAGTCTGTATGCTGTGTTTTCAGCTGTGAAACCATTAAAGGCTGCATTAAGTCATGGCTTGTATATGCCAACAGCTTTTAAAAGCTGGTGGAAAACAGAGACCTTACTTGGTAGATTGGCTCATTTTCACTTCCTCACATTTGTTATTCATCTCCTGGACAGTAGCTCAGTTGCTACTGAGGATAAATCAATTTCTCGTTTGTGAAGATTTCAGCACTTAACACTAAGATCATCCCTGTTAAGTGCACTCAATGTTTGTATGAAAGGCACTAACTTGTGATTATCTCTTAATTCTTGCAAGGCAACAACTGTGTTTCTACCATTTCCAGATTGCCTGGAAATGATTATTAACTGTGCCAAAGGGATTCCCTTTGCTTGTTTTTAGGTTTTGTATCTCAGTAGCTGTGCATAACAGCACAACTTATAACAAGACTTAAAGACATCCAAAAAATTATTGATGATTTGGACATATTGAAACAAACTTTCTATTGGGAAATAGAAAAAAACAGAATCTAAGTGACTGACAGTCTGAGTCACCATTCACTTTCATTGAATTTGTCTCTGTGCAGTAAAGTGAATGGTGACTGAGATTATCGATCGCTAACATTCTGCCTAACATCCCCTTTTGTGTTGCACAGGAAAAATTCATGCAAGTCTTAACATGAAAGATTACAGAAAAAATCATTTTTAAGATAACTATCCCTTTGGGACCTGTCATTAAAGTGCATTAGAAAGCTTGCAAAAGTTGTCTCTCTCTTCCAGTTTCATGGCACCAATTGTTAATTGTTTCCAATTTTCCTATTTTAAATGTCAAGCTACAGCTTGGTTATAGTTTCCATACATGAATCATTTGTACATAAATCCTTTCCATTTCCCAGCTTATTAACTTCATCTGTCAACTCAACGAGAAGCTCAAAAGGTCATGCTTGTGTTTCCTCGTGACCGGAGGGAGCTGATTCCTTGTTCACTGAGAAAGCTCATATTCCCTATTTACAGTTCTCTCTGCAAGAACTTACCAGGAACTCAGTTCCTCTCATATGCAGGTATCTTACAGTTAGAAGGCATGCCCTTTGATTTGAGCAAGAAGAAACAAGACTGTTGTTCATCCCTTTTTTACAACTGAACTCAAGTGAACCCTTGGGAACCAAATGGGTGAAAGTTAAGCCTGGTGATTTTTAGCAACGAGTTTGCTGTCTGAGACAGATTTTGTGAATTAAAAACTGTTTTAGTCATCGGGCACATTTGGTGCGTGGAGTCAGAAATTATGAAAGTGTGTGTGTCTAAGAGGAGGAGAGGTATATAGTTAAGTTCATACTAAATTTATATATCTATAGATGTCAATATTGATTAATATTTCATTGTTCAGCATTCCTAGATTGGTATGATCATACTGTCAAAGTTATCTTAAAATTTCCACAAATTTCCCCTTTTTAATCCAGACACTTCACATTATATTTACAACGTTAAGGGTTTAGCAGAGGTTTGTGTGGTATCATTTTATTTTACATCATTACTGATGTGAAAAGATATAATTGATTGGTCGAAGAGTTGGACTCTAAGCCAGAATGTACATTGTGCAGTTTGACAGTGATAACCTTGTTAAAATCGAACAATCTGGCGAGCAACAGTCGTAAAGGAAACACGGCTTCAAGTCAGCGTTCACTTGGAAAGTTTGCTGTTCGGGTTTCCTCTCAAGTTTTTCTTCATCTTTATGACCTGCTGAGTGCTCCCTTAAACGCAGAGGAGGCATTAAATTAAATCCAGATTGCTTTTATAATGAGCAAGCGCGGCAGGCTGCTATTGCATACATTCCGCCTTAATGACTGAGGAAATTCCTTCAAGAGGTTTGGGTCAATTTCACTCCAATTTACTGGAGTACGGCACGCTCTGGTTCATCCCAACGTGCCACAGAAGACTGAATAGCTGTGTAAGGAAACGGGACCGCAAAACAAGTCACAAATCAGAAGATGTGTGATTGTGTTGTGGTGGGAGGAACAAGAGTTGAGATCCAGCCAATGACGTCAAGCTGCATCTATAGTCGCCCCACTGTGTTCCACTGCAGAGCTTACTCTAGCGGCACGTGACGTGACCTTCCCAGGGTGGTCTGAAATCACATGACCTCAGCGCCTGCCAATTCTCTGTCAATACTTGTAATGAATGTGCTGCATACCTTCAAGACAAATGAAGTGTATAGAAAAAGGTTGTACCTGTATGCAGCAAATTCTAGATGCTGTAGACAAAGTAACTACTATGGGGTTACTATTATATTCGTCATCAAAATATGTTATAGACTTGCAGTAGAGAAGGTCAAGGATTTAGTTAAAAGGGTTTGTACAAAAATCTGCCAATTTTTAAATTGTATATATTATTTGTATTTGTTAAATTTGGGTAACACTTCAAAATAAGATTGTTTTATGCAGTAGGTCACTTTTACTAACAATGAACAAAATAATTTTTAGCATTTATTAATCTTTGTTAATGTTAGCTAATAGCAATACTATTCTTCTTGTTAGTTTACTGAGCATTGACTAATGTTAACAATTTTATTATTTGTAGGCTATATAAATAAACATGAACTATGATTAATAAATGCTTTAGCTTTATTGTTCATTGTTAGCTGATGCATTAACTAATTATAACAAATGCAAGCTTGTTTTAAAGAGTTACCTACATCAGTCCTTTAAATATCTTGGTTTGTTTTATTAGGATCAATGTGACCTGATGTTGCTTCTAGTGAGTCAGCTGCATTTCCTGCAGATCTTTTAATCTGATTTTAAAGCTAATTAAATTTTGTTCTGGCTTGTTAGTTGTAGACAGCTGTGTGTGTGTGTGTGTTTGGGTGATGTGGACGAGGGCAATGAGAAAATATGAATGAATGGATCTCTTGTGTTATTGCATTTGTGTGTACTAGTGTTTTATTGTATTAGAGACAGTCAAGACTTTGATGATAACAGGTTGCCTCAGTAGTTTAATCAGTAGCAGCTCATGCAAAAGAATTTGACTGCTGAACCAAACCAACACAAAATCTTGACATAATGTAAATCAAATTTAAATGTTTTCTTGGTAACAAGTGATAATGCTATGGAACTTAATATAATGAGTTTTTGCTCAGGTGGGAAAGTGCCTGGAGAAAGAAGGAAAGCGGTTTTCCACTAGGCGTAGTGACAGGCTTACAGTGACATAACACAAAACAAAGAGTCTCAGAGTCCTTGCTCTGCTCATTGTCCTCTGAAAGTACACGAATCGGGTGGCGAGCGGTCTCTTGATGTCACCCTCCCCACACCAGCCATTGTTTTCCCTCTCTCGGGTAGACATCGGCCCCCTCCCGCCCTGTGAGAACACAGATTGAACACTAGCCAGTGGATGTCCAAAGCCCACCCAAGGCCTGGCCC
Source organism: Beaufortia kweichowensis (assembly GCA_019155185.1). Classification (NCBI taxonomy): domain Eukaryota; kingdom Metazoa; phylum Chordata; class Actinopteri; order Cypriniformes; family Gastromyzontidae; genus Beaufortia; species Beaufortia kweichowensis. The sequence continues at coordinate 10,805,486 of CM032814.1, forward strand.
TGTGCTGTATTGTTTTTGTGTATCCTCTCAGCCTTGTATCCACTATGGAACAGCCCTGATGGAGCCAGTCAGGCTCACAGACTGATGCTAACTGAATTCATCAGTGAATTGGTGGGACATACCCAATGGCACCCAATGGTCCCTGCAGTTTTGGCACGTGAAAAGCTTGTGGATAATCTCAATCTATGCTTTCTGGGGGGTTGACGTATTCAGACGGTTCACATGAGGACCCTGCTTGGAAAGTTCAATTATGCTCATGAGTTGTTTGTCAGGAATTGAAAATGCCCGGTTTCTGTCACTTTACGTCTTTGCTTTTGTAAATACCGCAGGAGACTGTAACTCATATTTTTCCTTTTACAGAATCAGAGTTGTCCACTTGATTACAGAATGGCTGTGTTTGTTGGTGCATGTCATAATCATGCATGGAATAGGTTACAGTGCGTAATACAGTGGGCTTTATAAGCCAACCAAAATTATGCTGTGTGCAAATTAGATTTAACAGCATCAGTGTGCAATAATATCCTTTAATAAGAAAAGCATTTTGTTTATCTAGGATCTGTTTGTTTCTAGATGATTTTAGAGGCTGTTTACTGGGTTTTAGCCCACACCATAAATGTTCATGAACTGTTCACTAATCAGTGGTATTTATTTGTCAAATGTCATATTGGGTAAACTGGTTTTGGAACAGGTTGTGTTTGAACATGTTGATCTTATACCTCATTTCTGACAGTTCCTGCAGTGCTGGAATAAGAAGATGATTGTTTTTTTAAAGGCCTTAGTTTAAAGAAACAATTGAACGTTGATGCTTAAATGTCTTGAAACGCACGTATTGGTAGTACTGCATTTAATGTAAAGGAAATCTTTTATTTATTTTTTTACATTTTTAAGAACAATCAGCTTTGCTTACATTTTAGCCAGTGGTGAGTTGCTGTAACTTATAAAAATAAGTTGAAGTTGTTTAACTTAATTTGATGAGTTGAAGTAATGTAAAAACAGTTGCTCTATAGTAAGTTGTTTTTACTGCAAAATTTAAGGCAGCAACATTTTTTTACAGTGTATATACAATTGCAATGAAATAAATGTGAACCATAAATTTTTTATTTTGTGCATACTGTTTTATGTATATAAGTGGTAGTGGCTAACTGGGTAACTTTATTGCAGTATATGTCATTGTTGTAAAGTTACTCCTACCATGATACAGGATATGAGGGTCGTTTATCAGTATTTAATCCCTCTCATTGATTACTACGCATCTTCTATAACAAATCGACTGGTACTGTCAGCTCACGGAAACTGGCAGAATTGCTTCAAATGACATCAAATGTGTATAAGTGATTGATTCTCCCTCACCAGCCTCAGCTCAGCTGTCAATCTCCTTAGGCTGAAATAGTTTTGCATGCAATTTCTTCTTCAGCAAATAAACAGGGAAGGGCTTTGTTTTCTGCGCCGTATTGACAGTAACATATACACCTATTTATTTATACACCTTGCTTATGTGGCACATGCTGCGAGGTAGTGTAAGAAAGGTGCCATGGTGTTTATAGCATGCTTGGATGGATGTAGTTTATTTGTACAGTTTGTTCATGTTTGCTGTCAGTGGTGGATGTTTGACGAAACTAGAAGTGTTTCTTATATGTTTGGACTGAGAAAAACTACGATTCCACCTAAAGTACATAAATACCTGCAGTGGACTTGTTGGTTTGCCAACTGTGCAACTGAGCCAGGCTTGTTTAAACATTAATCCAGATCTGGAATGGTGAGGCACCTCGGGTATTCAGCTAAGCCATGAGGCCTAGTGAATTCTGGGCCACATACTATGTTACTGTATTAACCTGTTTGTGTACACAGGATATGCCCTATGGAGTAACAGTTTATACAAGAGAGTATACCGACTCGTGCTTTAAATAAAGTTTCTTACTCTCTGAAAGGAACCAATGGTTTCTCAGTTTGGAAACCACTTGCTGTATGAAATAAATAGATCAGGTTTCCCTAAATGCAAGGTCATACTTAACAAAGAACCATTTTTAATTCTCTCTCTCTCTCTCTCTCTCTCTCTCTCTCTCTCTCCCTCTCTGTCTATCTCTCTCTCTCTTACCAGAAAGAGATCCAGGCAATGAGCCAGTGTCACCATCCCAACATTGTGTCGTACTACACCTCCTTCGTGGTGAAGGATGAGCTGTGGTTGGTGATGAAGCTGCTCAGTGGTGGTAAGTTTCCTCCAGTCACCTCATCCCCTTCAGATCATACAATATTCATTCCCCTCTTAAACACTTCCTTTCAGTTTGTTTAATGTATTGATGTTATCTCTTGGTAATGGAAATCGACTAGAGTTGCATGCATTTATTTGCGTTTCACTGATTGGGATCTTAAAGGATTTGTTGGAATGATAATGCAGACCGCCATGGGCTTCCCTGTGGAGTTAATAACAGCTCACTGTTAATAACAGCAGAGAGACGCATTAGCACTTCAGCAGGCGAATGCAGATACCTGCAGCACGCAGAATTTGGTTTGGTCAACATGGTTTTGTCTTGATGCATTGTGCAACAAGTTGGAGTTTACTTCCCTTTTGGCAGCAGTGATTTCAAAATGACTATTAAAGCTGGATTCATTTTATTAAAAATAATTGTATATTATATGTTTACAAATGTATGCATGATGTCTAGTTGTGGAGGAGTAACCAGTTGTGTGTGTGTGTCCAGTTTTTTTTACATTACACAGTTCTGTGAAGCACAAATGCAACTAAACTTTCACAGAAGTCTGTGTTCAGACAGTAGTAGTTTAAGTTGCCAACTTACAATGTGTCTTTTATTTCTATGTTTTGAATTTCATTGCATCCTTAAGCTCCCATGTTAAGCTGTAGCGCTCCCGTCTTCCAAACCTCATTGTGTAAAGTTACTGCTGAGAGATTAATGATATATTTCAAGCCACCGTGTAATGTTCAGTCCCAAATACAGCACAGGAAGATTATAGCCTGACTCGTGTTGACACCGGCAGCAGACACACAGCCTTCCGTACCCGAGCTGAGAGCTAAAATCCCTCTGTCTGAATAATCACTGTTCATTTTACGCTTGTCTTTCCCTCATTCATATGCATCTGTGAACTGAAGCTGCCCGGGTAGAACGTTTAACTAAGGTTGAATGCAAGCATTCGGGCAGCAACATCATTGTATGACGTTAGTAGAAAGAAATTAAGCAGAAATAAGAGGTAGATGTTGTGAATGCATCATCTGCCTGCAAGAAGACTCCATTGACAGGCATTTAAAACAAACGTGTGTAATATTCAATTATTTAATTATGTTATAGTAGATGTTTTACCAGTGCCCCGTTTATGTTTCTTTGTTTTTGAGAACATGAGCATTTAGCATAAACTTGTTTTTTTATCAACCAATCAGTGCTGCCGTGACATCATCGTGCTGCGGTTCCAGACCAGTCGTGCGGCTCAGGTCCATTAGCAAAGAAAGCAGATTTCAGGTCGCCATTGGGTTGATTAAAAAGCAGCAATCGTTAAAGCTTTCTGTTGGTGGTGACTGGACTCTGTCCATGAAATGTGACTTTTACGTCCTTGAACTGTCCCATCCTGACAGTGTGTTTTGTTACATTTGACAGCTGTCAGATGCAATGACCACAGCAGGAATGTCTGACTACGTAAAGCGGCTTGGTAGCATTCCATACTTGAACCACAGGAAGTGTGTTTGGGAAACAACATTCATATCTGAAATTTTTGGGTTTTGCTAAGGAAAAGATTTGTTGAGGTTTGTTGACACAAATGTGTCAGCTGGTAGATATTCTGAATCTGATATGCTGTTTACAGATATACATTATTAAAGCATGAGGAATGTAAAATCCTGTCTGAAGCAAAGTAATTTTGAAGTCTTGGTTACTTTTTTGACTTTGTAACATAATATACATAAAGAAAAAGTGACTGTCAGAAAGCAAGCGTCACACTCCAGGGTGTTTGTCAAGTACAAAGGTATGTGAGATAGCAACAATAACTTCATTAGCACGTAACACAAAAGAGGTTGTCCTTTCTCTGGCCTTTGAACAGCACTTATAAGCTAGGTGAGAACATTTTGCTGGCTGTATTCAAGACTAAACTTACATTTAGCAGTAGTAGACACATACATGAACACGCATACAAACATTTTAATGTACTTGGATGTACTTGAATTAGAGGCTTTTGACCTAATCTAGAACGTTACCTCTTCAAGCATCAAGCAATTTTAGGCCTGTCATTGTATTACAATAAAGCTTTCAGCTGGCTTTTGGGAATTTAAAACATGTTTTGAAATATGGCTTTGTGCCCATAATCACAACCCACTTGTAGACAACAGATGCTTCCTATCTTCCCTTCAATCCCTCCGGCTCTCCACCCTTATTTTCTTGGAGCAGTTCTTCCGTGCCAGCGCCCCCGTATGGCTCTGTGCCCTTTGGCACAGTGGGCACTAGATGGCTTGTTCCATCCACGCCAGCGTGGGGTTCTCGGGAAGCCAGCGGTGTCAGATAATCGGACAATATTTGAAAAAACAAACATTTGAATTGGTATTGTATGGGCATTGGGGAGACATTCTGCTTCTTCATCATGGTTACAGTTACTTTTAAGGGAGTTTGGAAAGAATTTGGTGAGACATAAATCATGAATTTAGAGAAGGGAAGTGCATGGGTTTACACCTACATCATAGCTCAGCATGGAGCCGCACCTGGTTTAGGCGTTTCAGGCCATGGAATAAGACTTATTATTATTAAGACTTATTATTAATTATAAGTTTCCGTTCATCTTAAAGTAATAGTTCACCCTGAAATTAACATTTTTTCACTTTTTACTTACTCTCATGGCTTATTGTTTTTGCAGAAAAGCATGGAGGCTTTAAAACACAGAATATAGGTCAAAGGTTCTTTGACAGAAAAGCAAGTTTGACAGCCCTAGTCATAAATTATTTCATTTTATTGTATAGAAATAAGTTTTCCACACAGTGTATGAATGCATACAGGTTTGGAGAAATGTAAGAGTGAGTGAGTATAAATGAAGTTTTATTTTTGGGTAAACTGTTCCTTTAAGGTTATACCCCTAGAGATCACGTTATTAAAGGCAGTTGCTGGAAATTACTTCAGTTTTATCCTCCCTCTCTAAAACTCTTTGTGTAAGTTTGACGCTAAGCATTTTTGCTGGTTTTGCTCAACCACCCCACCCATCATCCTCGCAAGGATTTGTAAAGTAACATAGTTGCATTTCTCTCTCTTTCCTCTGACAGCTCGACTGCTCAAAGCATCTCTTAATCCAGGTCGTATTTGTCATTGAAGTCTGATGTGCTCTGTCAGCAGTGCTTGGGCTTCATGCCCACACATACACTTTCTCTTTCATTTGTCTTTTTTATTTTAATACCCAGCTCATTCATTTTGTAAAAAATAGCCTTAAGGCAGAGGCCACTCAGATGTTGTTGATGCCAAGTTTAATCTGAAAAATAAGAAAACACACAAGCCCTTTTTCTGTTTCTTAGAAGCACTTTTACCACGAACTTGGGTGTGGGTATGATAAACTACCTTTATTTTTAGGCCCTGATCTCTCACTTTTTCCCGGTGACTCATGCAGCATTTTGAAAATACAGCAATGTAGTATCAAGTGCTGAGTGGATAAATATAAATAAATTCAAATATTTCATTTAATAAATGATAAAATATTAATTATTTATTTGGCAATACTCATTTTATTTAAAAACAATATTTAATATATCTTGTTAGGTATATATTTGCTTTGAAATTGCTTACAAAGGTGTTTTGCCATATGGATTCGAAATGTTTAAGATTTGTAAATAATAATAAAATAGTTCAAATGTAGCTTAAAATAATCAGTTCAAATTAGTTTCTTTCTTTTTAAATTTTGAATGCATTTTAATCTAAATAAAATGAATAGTGAACATGTTTAAAATTTTGGCAAATTATTTGTTGAATTATCAATTTATCAATCGATAGATATGTCTTTTTCCCTTTTAAGCAGGCTTCAGGAAAGTATCTGTAGATCTTTAGTAAGTCGTGACTCCTTCATATTTTAGACTTTTTGAGCTTTTATGATATTTAAATTTCTACCACACAAAGGCTTTTGTTAAACATCTCATCTCTGAATATAATTTATAAAGACTTTGCAATGAAGTCTTTCTCCGAGAATGTTTTTAAGGGAAAACATTTATTTTACAGTATTGATTTGTTTTAGTTTAAGAGTGAATCATTGAATTAAAAAACATTTTCAATAATTAATCATTAAGCTAAACAATATCCAATATAGAGAGTTTGAAGGAAGACATTTTGATTAGGTTTTGAGAAAAGTGTACTTGAGTCATACTAATGCGGCTGTGGCAGGACATAAGATCAGAATCTAACTGCTTCATAATTCACTTCTCATATTTAAAATGAATAACTGTTATTGACTATTCAAGAAAAAAAGGAAATGAAACAGAAGTGGAGTGTAGAGATCCAACACGAGGTTACATGCCAATAAATATCCTCATGTTTCTGGCAGTCTGCCATGCAAACACTTCTCTGACAGCATGCGGCAAGACCTCCTGTCCCTCTGGAGGGGTTTAATGTTCCTGGTTTGGGTTCAGTGACACAGTCCAGTGATGCCATTGCAGTTAACTCGATCAGAATTATAGAATTCTGGGAATTCACTTTCTCAGAATTTCATTTCGGAGAGTTTCAATTACTAGAGCCGTGTGGACAGAAGAGAGTCGTATAATTTGTCCCGCAGAGCAACTCCTTCAGCTTTTTACATGGATAGGAACTACATATGTAGCCGAACAGACTGTCTTTGTCTTACCCAGGTCTGTCTAAAATCAGGATGTTCAGAGTTAATCCGGACCAGCAGTCTTTTTAGCACATCTGGGTTTATGATGTTCACATCACCTCCCTCTGGAGCTTGCGTCTGTCTGCGCTGTCTGCGTCTGAATGCTTACAGGAGGTGCTGGCTGTTCTCCAAGCTCAAAGTCTAACTACTAAAATTCCCTAACTGTTCTATATGCCTTAATAAAATGTCACGGGAAAGATCTGTGTCCATCTATCTATCTGTCTGAACAGCAACAGTCAGAGACATTAATCTGCTGCGTGGAAAAACAATTTCAAAGAGGGCACAGATGCAACCCTCAAATTTGCGATGAACAATGCTAATTGATATTTCACGACAATATTTTACTACATCGCAAGTGCAAAGGAGCATTTTTGAGGGATGATGCAAACAAATTGTTTAGTCAGAGTTGTCAATCGATTTATTTGAAACAAACAGACTGATTCACAGAAATAAACTACAGCTCTCTGTGCTGTTTTTCTTGCAGGCTCCGTGTTGGACATAATCAAGCACATCATTTCTAAGGGGGAACACAAGACCGGTGTGCTGGATGAAGCTAGTATAGCTACTATGCTGAGAGAGGTTCTTGAGGGCCTCGAGTACCTCCACAAAAACGGACAGATTCACAGGTAAGACGCCTCTCTGGAAAGTCACGTGGCATGATTGTGAGATGAATGCGTGCTTGTGGCCTGTTAAATGCTGTTGATAGAAAGGAAAAGGGGGTTTTGAACAGAATAACAAAAGATCTATTCAACACCCCAATGGTTTCAACACAGACATGGTCTGTCAGAGACCTATGGAGTTATATCAGTCTAATCTCAGTCGCGCAGCGTTGATGAATGATGTAGTTAATGAAAACCAGTTTAGAACCAACTTCTGGTTGAGCTTCCAAAGCAAAGGCATGGGAAAACTTGAGTACAAAACTTTAACATCTCACCCTTCAGTCGCTCTCCAATAAATCAAACCAAAGTCACACACATTTTCCTACCTTTTTAAAAGAAAAGTTTTAAAAGTCATTATTTACTTATCCTCATGTCATGCTAAACCTGTTTGACTTTATTTCTTCTGCTAAACACAAAAAGAAAATATTTTAAAGAATGTCGATAACCAAAAACACCGACCTCCATTGACTTCCACTGTTGAACACAAAACCACTTTTCTCAAAATATCTTCTTTTGTATTTCAAAGAAGAAAGAGGTTTTGGATGACATAACAGTGATTATATGATGACAGGATTTTTACTTTTGGGTAACCTATCCCTTTAAGACTTACAGTATACAGCCATTATAGAGACATTACATGAGTAATTCATTCGGTTTTTTGCAAACTCATATGATTTCTCCAGTCCACACACTATTTCTGTCTCATCAATGGCTAAAATTAAATCCGTTTAATATGAATCACTTTCTTTTCTCATAGCTTGTTTCCTCTACAAGCACAGGCCGGTAAAGCAGATAGTGTAAATAATTCACAGGCTTTTAGGATGGTTAAGTACCCGTGACTTGTAAGCTCGGCCCTGAATCTCAATGAAGGAAACCTTGTCCTCTTTTCTCTCGGCTTTGCCCAAAGCATGACAGCAGGTAATTATTGCCTGATGAGATGCTTTTTTTAATGTCTGACACATACATCTTAAATGTATGTTTTGGCTAAATTTATAAATACAAGCATATGGATAGCTCCAAAGACATGAACTAAAAGACACAAAACTGTATTGGTTTCATAGTTCCCGTGTCAGAGCTGTAATCTGAATAGCATGAAAGAGAATCTAAGTGAGGGATTTTGATGTTTGCACGTCCTTGCACAGCAGTGCATATTTACAGGAGTAGGTCTGTCACATGATACGCTTTCCATCTCTGGAGAATGCAATTAGACACTGTGGCTTAAGACTGGCATGAAGTCAGTTGTCACAAGTGAGAAGAGCAGCAAAATTCTTCATCATTCTCATCGCCATGAGAAGTCCAGCAGATGGGTGTCAAAATGATCTCTCACTCACAGTCTGAGAGCAGACTTCAAGCGTCTTTCTGTTCTTGTGTAATTGGACACAAATGGGCCGTGCTGGTCTGTCCCAACCCTGAGGTTGTTTTTGGTGTTAGTGTCCGATGGGAAAAGCCAGACTGCGTCTTTATGGCACCCTCAGAGGGCTGACATCATTGCTTGGCCTCTGAGCAATCTATATCTCTTAGATCTCAGGAAACCATGTTGCTATTGTTCTGACAGGCCTTGGATTGCCCGATACCATCTGGCTTTTATATGGTGATGCAATTGCATTCTGGGAAGTTTTTAAATGTCTGACTCCTGGAATGTGATTATAAGAACTGTGATAATAACTTCCATGTCCTCCAGTGTCTCAAACACAACGACACTATGCATAACCCTGAGTTAATGGAATTTAACCTGTTAACTGTCACCGTTTTTCGCTATTCACTTTAAGATTTCATACTTGAATTCTATTCTAATCATGACAAACTAAATATTGATGGAAAGGTTTAAGACTTAAGAAAAAATATTTGACAAATTTTCATAACAATAAACATAAACTACAAAAAAATGCTAATGTTATTTGTAAAAATACCCCAAATAAATGAAAAAATATTTTACAATATTTCTAAGAGATTTCTAAAATAAAAAAAATGCTTAGTATGTTCGGTGACTGTTATCAGGTTAACCAGGGTCAAAAATGATCTGGGGTTGAGTCTAAAATGAGTCATATTGTTAATTTTTAATTAAATAATTTTTCATTCTCTTTGCATATTTGTAGATTTTGTGGCTGTAATGCAAAAGACTAAAATTTGTCTTTTAACTTGCATCCAAGGAAAATTGAAATTGTATGTGTATATATATATATATATATATATATATATATATATATATATATATATATATATATATATATATATATATATATATATATATATTAACAGATTTTTTTTATATATTAACTGATTTTAAAAATGTTTAAATTGTCATATGAACTTAAAAGGGTAGTTTAACCAAAACTAATAATTTTTACATGATTCATTCATCCTCATGTAATTCCAAACCTGTATACAACTCTTTGTTCTGTCTAAAAATTAAGAAATGTGTCAGTGGTTTTGTGTTCATACAATAGAAGTAAATGGGGGCCAGTGTTGTTTGGATACCAGTGTTCAAAATATTTTCTTTTTGTGTTTTCCAGAAGAAAGAAAGTCATAGAGGTTTAAAATGACATGAGGGTGAATAAATGCTAAACGAATGTTTATTTTTAGGTGAACCAATTCTTTAATCCAATATATTCAACTTGTTCCTTTTCTATGTACAGTACCAGTCTAAGAAATATGCAATTGATTATCACTCTTGCTCACAACCACTGTAATCATCTCACAACATCTGTTACGCTTTAGAAATGCCAAATGTCCATCAGCTTGGAGTGAACATGTGTGAGTGTGTTTTGATTTGCACAGTAGGACTGAACAACTGGGGGTCTTACAAAATATGTTGATCTGTGTGCGTAGTGCGTGTTTGTGTCTGTGTGGGCTCACACAACTGAAAGGCTGCAATTATGGTGTTGCACCCCTGAAGTGCATAATTATATACTGTCATACCTAGGGAATGTGAGCGTTATGATACATAAATGTTTAACATGAACTTGCTGCAGATTTATCAGCATCTTCAGTTTAATTCATGTCTCTGCTGCCCCCATCTGGACAGCAAAATACAATGCAGGAAATTACATGTTAGACCTACATATGTTTTTTACATTGAACTAGTCCTTCTTTAGCAAACACACCACACATTTGTCCAGTGTTAATAAATGCACTTATTATTACATACATGTAACCTTGAAAATGATCATTTTATGTGAGCAGACTGTAATCATGATGAGAGACTTTACATCTGCAATAAAACAAAACCCTGAATTATAATTTATAGGCCTCATTGGCAGCCTCTTCATGCAACATAAATCTAAAACTCTGTCTGTACACACACACACACAACCCGAAGGCTCATGACTTGATCTCTTAGAGAGGAAAAACAGCTGATATGTGATTTGAGGTCATCAGACAGTGTTAAACACAGGGGGAAAGATAGACATCTGTCTTATGTGCATCCAAGTAAACAGTCTGTTACCGTGACTACAAATGTCAAACAAAAAGACATTTATCTTCATCTTTTTTACTCTTAAATTGTGGATATTTCAGTGACCTTTAAATGTTTGGATTGTAATCTGTCATGACCAGTCATACACTTCTAAGAGATCAACAGCTGATCTTCTGAAGTGAACAACATCTGTATTCTCGCACAGACAGCTGTTGGTGTGTGTGTGTTTGTGTGTGTGTCTGACAGACTTCTTATGCTTTTTACAGGGATCTTAAAGCTGGAAACATTCTGTTAGGAGAGGATGGATCAGTCCAGATTGCAGGTACAATGTTTTCACGTAGTTTTGTGTTTCACAGCTGTTTTTATGTCCTTTTGTATCTCCATCAATCTTACTCTGCAGGATTTAAGTTAGTGAGACATACTGTATAAATATGTCAGTGTCAACATTGGAGTTTGTCATATTTTGCTAAAAATTGCTTTCTCATTTATTTAACATCCTGTCTCTCTAGATTTCGGTGTAAGTGCCTTTTTAGCCACAGGTGGCGACATGACACGAAATAAAGTGCGCAAGACATTTGTGGGGACACCGTGTTGGATGGCCCCAGAGGTGATGGAGCAGGTATGTATCTCCACCATCACTAATTTGTGTACACACATTTGTCTTTTAACACATCTCTCGTGCTCAAGAAATCTTCGACTGCTTGTGCGTAGGTGAAAGGTTACGACTTCAAAGCAGACATCTGGAGTTTTGGGATCACAGCCATAGAGTTGGCCACAGGCGCTGCGCCTTATCACAAATACCCTCCTATGAAAGTAAGTGGATGTCAGATACAAGTTCTAATGAATTTAAAAACCGACCTAAGACACTCATATTTCTCTGTTATGCCTGTAGGTGCTGATGTTGACCCTCCAGAATGATCCACCTTGCCTTGAGACGGGCATCACAGACAAAGAGATGGTGAAGAAATACGGCAAATCTTTAAGAAAGATGATCTCGTTGTGTTTGCAGAAGGACCCGGAGAAAAGGTGCTGAGCAGATCTTTATTGTTCTTGTGAGCTCTTCTGATTAAAATAAGTTTAAATTGAGTAGTCAATACATGTGATACTGTTTATGTTGGTTTTGATAATGTCAAAAAAACACCTTGAGTTACAACAAATGTATTTCAAAAGTGTTTGCTTTTTAGGCCAACATCATCAGAGCTCCTAAAACACAAATTCTTCCAGAAAGCCAAGGTATAGTAAAAGTCTTTTTGTTTGTAGGACATTATATTTGGTTATTGTTTTAATTATGTGCTGTTTATACATATTTTAATGAGTGTTTATCTGTAATAATACCAGAAGTTTATTCTTTTTATATTATTACAGTTTTCCACATTTTACAATAACTTTAAAGTATGCAAAACCATAAAATGACACCAGTGTAGTTATAGTAATTATGTCACCAAACATATCTAAACTATTATATGTGACCCTGTCTGTGAAAATCAGGCTAAATTATGAGATAACGAGCATTAAAATATGATTTCACCTATAAATATCACTATGATTTTAATATTAGACATGTCATTACTCAGTCAATAATAAAGATATCAATGTCAGTTTTCTCAGTGGTTTTATGTAGAAAGCGGTAAATGACTGAAAAATGACTTTGAGATAATCACTAGCTGGGTTTTAACAGTCAAGGTCACATTATTAACCGTCTGTTGCATCTCATTTGGCAGAATAATGAATTCCTGCAGGAGAAGTTGCTACATAGAGCACCTACAATAACAGAGAGAGCAAAAAGGGTAAGAGAAACATTCAAAATAAATCTGTATACTGCTATATACGCATGCTTTTTTGTGTATGCTAGATAATACTTGTAGCCAGAAGTTTATTCGTTCTGGCTAAGACCGTCCGCTGAATCCTAATTTAAATGTAAATGTAGTCGTGTCTTTATGTGTTTGTAGGTACGGCGGGTCCCAGGCTCCAGCGGGAGACTTCATAAAACAGAAGATGGCGAGTGGGAATGGAGTGATGATGAACTGGATGAGGAGAGCGAGGAGGGAAAAGCCGCCGTCGCCGCTTTACGGGTAACGCGCACACGGTTTGGAGTCTTTTAGATATCACCACCATATCACTAATGATTGTACACAAGTCACTCTGTTTTCTGTAGATGGTTGTTTGCACTCTGTGTGTGGTGTAAAAGTGGTGGTTGTTGTGGCACTTCTCATCCCTGGGCTTTGTGTTTTGTGTTTGCCGCTAAAGGAGCAGCAGTCCAAGTCGACAAGGCGACAAGTTCGATTCTCTCAGCCTCTTGAGCTGCCCCCGCCCAGGGTTGTTCTGTTTTCACAATGATACAGATGGCTCACCTAATAAAGGAAGCACACTGAGCGTGCAGGAACAGGAAGTTTTAATTATCCAACTTCAGAGACTAAAGCAATAAGTTTATCAGAGGACAGGCTGGTGAACGTTGCACCTCGGTTATCAGCATGTTTCAGCAATAATAATTGCACAGGATAAATTTAGATGATTAATTGTGATAAGTTGTTCATTGTCAGGGCTCAGCAAAGTAAGTAAGAGCAGGCAAGTGTAATGCAAAAACATTTAGTTTTCTGTGATGTATTGAATGTTGCTGATGTATGTGGCTGATGTATAAGGTTTAGCTGAAACTTCATCAGTTGAAATAGGTTAAAAAAAATTTAATCAGTAAAAATCATGCCCTTTTAAGCAAAAGTATGCTTGTGATTTTATAGATGTCATGGTGTTGTGTCATAACAGTGTATTAAAACCCTGTATGATGGTAAAGTGAAATTTACGCCAGACCAAGTAAACATCTTGCCTTACTGGATCAACAGAACGAAAATCTGTATTGTTGAGCACTGCATGCCTTCTTCTCTTAAAAAAACATAGTCAAGCTTAGCTTCTTCAAGCTAAAACGCATGTGGAGATCACACTGCAGAAATGGATATTTATCCAGTTTGCACTACAGTGTAGATTAAAAGATTGATTTGAAAGTTCCTGCAAATTTTGGATAAAATTGTGAAGCGTGTGTCCTTCCTGGAAGCCATCTGTATCATGTTTTTGTCTGTAACTTTGACGTTCATACTGACCCAATCAATGACCTCTAATAACCAACTAGATTCTGTTTAACAGTCTGCTGAGTGAAGCACTAACATGCGTGTGGACGCTTCTGGTTACTACTTGCTTTGTTCCTTGTCATTTGGTTGAAACCATAGATCAATGACATGTACCTGAACATCTCATGTTTTGGGGGAGTGATAATGTCTGTGTGTGTGTGTTTGGGGTGTGGGAATACACATTGGATGTACTTGATATTCCGTTTGCAACAGAATATGTTCCGTGCAGATTTCAGATATTTGTTTCCATATCTGAAAATTTTCCCATTCAATTTTTTAATTCTTTAATAATGTCGTACTAAAATGAACTATGAACGGTATAAATTGTGAAGTAAAATGTCCATAGCCATGAAGGAACTTAACTCCCTGCTTGATTCCCTACTACAGTGTGTTCAAATAAAGAAGAATTACAGTAACCCAAATAATTTTTATTATTGACCTCTGACCTTTGCCCTTCTGTCTCCTTTACACAGTCACCTAGAGTAAAGGAAGGACTGTCCAGTACAGAGGTAGGTAAAGGAATAAATTACATTTGCTATGTTTGCAATAGCATACTAACATGTTATTCTTACTCTTGCATTATGTAGTATGTATACTGTGCACAGAATGCAAATATTCTGAATGCATTAACATCCGTACTGTATCCCAGTGTATCCGCAATGTGCATAACTTGATTTCATAATATTTCTGCATTCATTTAACTAGGTTTTCCAGTCTTACGGCAGTCAGCTCCAGCCTGAACTACCTCACAACGCACCAGCCAGGGCTCCATCTCACGGCCAGCCCACAGCTGCAAACCCTGCACAGGTAAAGCTTGTGTAAATGTCTAAAGACGCATCTTTGATTCAAAGGATAGAATAGCAGGTCATTCTAATTTGTGCTTTTGTCTGTAGGCAGTTCCTGGAAGCGAGTCCCCTATCAGTTTGGTATTAAGGTTAAGGTGTGTTGTGTTTGCTGCTTTTCTGTTTATCAGCCCTTTATTAATAGAAATTATAATTTGCCAAGTACTATTTTTAAATACTCTACATTTAATACCTTAAATGCAATATCATTATATTGGATAGTTTGATCACTCTATTCACCTGCTGTCCTACAGAAACTTAAAGAAGGAACTGAATGACATTCGATTTGAGTTCATGCCTGGCAGAGGTAAGTGTAGCACAGTTCAGCTGTTACACAATCAATGTCTTCCACAATACTTACAGTGCATTTCAGACACATTGTATCCACATTGTATAAGCACAACGTCATGACTTTAAAGCCTTTAAAAAAATCTTTAGTGTCATGTGTATTTTATGCATGAGAAGGCATGACTTTTTGTCTGTAATGACTACAGTATGCTAGCATGATGTCAGGACATGTTTTGTGCACGTGTCCACTTCAAGCAGTTCTGCTCAGTCTTAGTGAAGTTACTTTAATGAGACTTTACAGATGTAAAAAAAGATTAAAAACAAAACCATGTTTTTACTCTTTGCAGACACAGCAGATGGGGTTTCTCAAGAGCTGGTGTCAGCCGGACTTGTAGATGGGAGAGATTTAGTCATAGGTAAGGAACACATGTCAAACATTACATTTTAAGATCCCATAGAACTTTAGAACTTTAAATAAACTGAAAATTTTATTTCAGAAAATTAAAATGAAATAATTTTTCTGTGCTATTTTCAATAAACAAATTTGTAACGTTGACCATTTAATACCTCTGAAAGCAAAAAATGAAGCACACAATGTCCTTTACAAAGCCTATTTAATAGTACATAGCATTAGTAAACAACTGTTTCGTGTCGTTTCAGTGGCTGCTAATTTGCAGAAGATAGTCGAAGAGCCTCATTCCAATAAAAATGTCACTTTTAAGCTGGTGAGTGTCAGTTTGGCTAATGCCGCTGTGTGCTAATGCTAAACACCATTCTGTAACACAACACGCTGTGTTTTTCAGGCCTCTGGTGTCGAGGGTTCTGACATTCCCGATGATGTCAAACTTTTGGGATTCGCTCAGCTCAGCATTAGCTAAACTTCAGCTCTGTGCGGGACCATGACTTGCCTACAAATGTGAAACCATACCAACACTACCAACAGAATGACACATTGATGTATTTCCCCTCTCTTATTTGCCCAAAAGAAACCACTGTTGCCAAAGAGAAAAGCACCATTGCGCCAACACAGGAGTTCATGAAATCGCTGAGTTGCAAAAAAACTGCTGAGTTGCACAACGTGAGATTTATTATAATTTGTAGGAATCAATTAAAATAAAGTTTACGAATTATGCATATAGGTATGCAATTATCATCATCCAGATATAACCTTAATGCTTTTTTATATTTATACTTTAACTTCCTCTTTTTCGCTCTGCCTTTTTTCTACTTTTGCACAATCTGAACGCCCCTAAAAATGAAACGTTTTAAAAATGCCTCTCTATTATAACTACTGTGTGCATATGGGGGAAATATTATGGTGGATTATGAGTGACTGTGGTTACAACCATCGTAGTAGTTTTTGCATGATCCTTTTTCAATGCCTTTGAAGAGATGCAGCTAGCAGAGGTTTTTTTTAGGAGCACTTTGCATGTGTTATTTATTTGGGAGGTTCTTTCAAACAAACCTGATGCACATCTTCTTTTGACTTTTGTTTTACATCTCAGAGAATTATCCATTTTGTTAATCTCAGACATTTCTGATTGTTGTAACATAAGACTGTTAGTTTCTCTGCTTTTATCATTTTACACTGACTAGTGTTTGTACACTACAAATGTTTTGTTTCAGTTATAATGCACATAGATATAATTCAGAATAGCAAGTACTGCAGACAGTAACTTTAAATCTAATAGCTAGCTGTCAGTTTGCTGATTGATCCATTTAATGACACCGCGTGCCCAAATGAACAACCTAAAGATGCTCCATCGTCCCCCTTCTTTTTGTTATTTAATGTGTCTCAACTGGGCAAATTTGCAGATGTTACTGTCTCAAGCTGCTCTGAAACACTTGCCTTAATGTTTCTACATTTTTACATCATCATCATATCCTTTTTACAATATTTTCACAATAATTTGTGAATTGTAATTTTAATTTTTCGCAAAATTATCTGTGAATTTCGCTTATTTTTATAGGTATCTCTCTGTACGTGATTTGGAAAAAAGTTCATCAAAGTATGTGAGATGAAACTTTGGTGTTTGGCTTTCTCTGCTCTGGAATTGAACTCTTAAGTAGTCATGTGTATTTCTGATATGGATGAACTTGATTTAACTTCTTTGTAAATAATGTAATTTGTCATTGGTTTGATTTTATATGGGGTGTTTCACTCATGGCCTTGGTGTTCTTCATAAAGAAGGTGATGGGAGGTGTCGGCTGCACAGACACATGAGTTTTGCTGCTTTGTCTCTTTGTCTTTGAGGTGCTTATATTCACAACAGGGTCCTGGGTGGAGTACACAGTATATGTGTGATGTTTCCAACAGGTTCATACTGAACTTGTTTTCTTAGAGTTTCTATTAAAGGTTGTTTACTTCCCATATGTAAAATTTGTGGGAGAAATACCCTTCAAGTTAGTTTATGGTATAGCATTAATACACACCTGATAATTAGAAGAGTTTTTACATGCTTTTAGTCATGTATCTATTCAAACTGATTGTTTTTTTTCACTCCACTCCTTTTAAAGCAGTATTTGACCTGATTTAAAAGAAAAAAAATCTATATTCAGATAATTAATAAATAATTTAAAACCGTTTTTCAGTTTTATTATTTTGATCCTATTATTAGGATGTAAAAGATACTACCATTAAGATATTTAACTTACAATTATTGTGAGAGGATTCATGATCAGGTCTGCTCAACTTCTTTATTGTGCAGTCGCATAATAGTGTGGCAGTAATTAAATTACAATTAAATTTAAGTATTTATATTGTTTTACATAATGTAACTATTATACGGTAATTTAAAAGAATCTAAATTTGGCAAGTTTATGCTTAAAAGGGTTTAAAAAGTTTTTACATTTCACAGATGTATCTCAGAAGTATCTTGCTTTTTGCAAACTTACTTGCAAAAGTAGTCCAGCAGTTTAACAATAAAAAATGAAAACCAAAAGAACAACATGGAACAATTTATTTTCTTTAGTTTATATTTTCCCTAAAATCTATTTCTTGATTGTTTTTAATTTTAAGACATGTTTCTTTAAATGCTTTAAAATCTATAAACCATGAAAATATGTGTTATTGCCTGTATGTTTTTCACAGCCATAGGGGAAGAAGGGTCATCTTCATTTCTCCTAAATGGGTAGCTACTATACACATACACTATTGTCTAAATATTGAACCTGACCCAACAAGCATATTGCATCAGTTTACACCATAATAATAATAAGACTTAACTAGAAAAGAAAGGGCTTTCTGTTTAACTTCATTAGCCTTATGATCCAAAGTCCCTCAGACTCACGTGTGCTGGAGCACATAAAAACACACACTGTACACACACTTGAACCTCTGAAATAATATTTTGTTATTACAGTAAGAACTCTATGTTGTATGATAGCAGACAGGGCACATCATAATTTACTGCATAGAAATAGTTATAGTAATAGCTATACACGGTAATGACAATAGCAACTGTGTTGGTTTTAATAGAAAATACAGAACCAGTCAAAAGTTCAGTACACAACTGACAAAAAACATTGATTGATCATCTTAAAATCTTTTATTCTGAAGGTGTATATTTTAAAGTTTAAAATTACTTTGTAACCAAAAATATAATTTTGCCAACATATTACTTTCTTTAATTAGAAAACTAACATTTTATTTAAAATATACATTTTTGAAATGGATTACTTGGAGCAAATAATTAATAAAAAGCAGCTAATGAGAGTATTTTCTAAAATAATGAAAAAATCTAAACAGAGAGTAGGTGTTTGCAAACTTTTGACTAATACTTTACATATATGGTCTTTCTGGATCTTTACTGGTTATGTGTTGGTGGGATTTAATTTGGCACACCTTTAAAACTATGTAGAACACTAAAAAAATAGCAGTTGTTGCATGTCCCCACTCCCTGCCTCCATAATTTGCTAGGAAATATTATGATTAAAATCCTTCAGATTTTCTTTTTTTATTTACATGCAACTTTATATCCAAACAATGATTTCCTATTTTCAAAAGAAAAAAAAATCCATAACATATTTGATAAAATACACATTTTAGTCGTGTCCCCAGGTTTTCACTCATTCCTGTTACCTTAACACATTTCCCCCCTGATTAACTCGGAACATTCCAAAAGACATTTTTTCAACAGGAAGTGGCATCATCCAGATCTTTTATAGGCAATGGGGAGACCAAAGGTAAGTCTTCTCATTTTCTTTTCAATATATTTGATGATATTTTAACTGTGTCTGAGACGGTCAATCTCAACATACTGCCCTGTTACTTAAATTATTTTTAGATTTGTTCAATTTAAAAAATACACATGTTTGATAAATCACTAAAATTTGCTCAGTATCCTCATACTATTAGCATGTGTGCCATGTGGCTATTTAGCATGTATTTGCTAATTCTATGCTAAAAACTCAGTCCTGTTGCCCTCAGTCCTGTTACTCATATAAGCCATAACAGGACTGAGTAATGGTAACGGGAGTGAGTTGTGTTCTCTGGTGCATTGATATAATAATGCGAATAGACAACCAATTCCTTCAGAAATCTCTCTCTCACACACACACAGGCTGTACAGACATGCACACACACACACAAACGCGCACAGTGTCTGGGTGTTCATTCCTGTTACGCACGGTTCATTCCTGTTATTAAATCAGTTTGTTCTAAAAAATGAGGTTACACGACTGGTTTTTTATCTGTGTTATGTTCATCATTTATACAATAGTGTCACAGTTCTACCCTGCACCTCCCTTCTGAACTTCAATTCCCATAACACCTTACACTTCGCCACACCTGTTCCCTATCACCAGCCGTCATCATTGATCACCATCACCTGTTATGCCATTGATTGCACTATTATTTAAACCCTGTTTTTGTCTTTGTTCATGGTTCAGTGTTGTTGTTGATTTGACGTTGCCGTTATTAGCTCATCGTTGTTCCAAGGAGGTTTCTGTTTGAAGTGCCTATGTATTCCATGGATGCATTCTAAGTTTGAAAGTTCTCCAAGTAAAGGATTGTTTGAAAAGAACCATTGTCTTCTCGTCTACCTGGCGGAACGCATAACAATACACTGAACCCAAAAGGAAGAACAACCTCACCATGGCCGCTCCCGCGAGTTCTCTCCTCTGCCAGGGACAGGGGGATCGATCCCTCGAGGCCCACACTCTGTACTTTGCAGTCTTGAGCAAGTTGACGGATCTCTCAGACATCCATCTGAGGATCGTGTTTCACCTCGGCCTTAATGATGATACAAGGGCTAAGCTGTCTGGAAGTGGGCCAAGAGGGAGTTTTTTTGAGTATGCGGACTGGGTGCTGGCAAGTTGTGGGTGCCGTCCCTTCTCCGGGCCCATGCGTTTCCGGACTCCGCCCCTGCGTTTCCAGACTCCGCCTCCTCTGTTTCCAGCCTGGCCTTCTCCCCTGTCTTCCCTGGTCCCTTTCAGTCCCTCAGCTCGCCTCCAGGCTTCGCCATCTGGGCGTTCGGGCTCACCTCGGGCCTTCAAGGTCCCAGGCCCTCCATGGTGGGTGACGCCCTCACCTCTGCCTTCAGCTTTCGAGGCCCAGACTCCATCTTGGTCCTTCGATCCACCAGCTCCACCTTGGCTCCTAGCTCCCTCAGCTCCACCGTGGCCCGTCATCCCACTGGCTCCAACGGGCTCCCTCATCCCTCTGGCTCCGCCTTGGTCAGTCATCGACCATCCGTCACTTCTGGACTCCCCTTCTTCCCCCCCGGCTCGGCGCTCCGTCCCTCAGGCTCCTCCTTCCCCCCGGCTCCACCTTCATCCTCTGTCTCTCCAGTTTCACCGCGCTCTGCCGGATCCCCATCTTCGCCTCTGTCACCGGAGCTGTCGTCTCCGCCTTGGCCCTCCAGCACCTCTCTGTCACCCTGGTTCTTCGGCTCTCCGTCTTCGCCTTGGGCTCCTGTGTCTCCAGTTACGGCTCTGTCAGTCGGCTCCCTGGTCTCCTCACTCCCTCCACCATGGCTCCTCCCTCCTTCGTCTCCACCATGGTCTGTTGTCCGCGAGGACGCGCCGTTTGGAAGGGGGGCTACTGTCACAGTTCTACTCTGCACCTCCCTTCTGAACTTCAATTCCCATAACACCTTGCACTTCGCCACACCTGTTCCCTATCACCAGCCGTCATCATTGATCACCATCACCTGTTATGTCATTGATTGGACTATTATTTAAACCCTGTTTTTGTCTTTGTTCATGGTTCAGTGTTGTTGTTGTTGATTTGACATTGATTTGAGTTCTCCAAGTAAAGGATTGTTTGAAAAGAACCATTGTCTTCTCGTCTACGTGGTGGAACACATAACGAATAGTTAACTTAATTACATGACTTAAAAAAAATTTATCTTGTGGTTGGGTCTCCTGTAAAATAAAAAAAATTGCTTTGCATTTAAAAAAAAGTACACTTTGTGTGCATATTTAGTGAATTTTTTGTAAAAATATAAATTATTAAAACATTTTACCAACTATTTCTTTAGGTTACTCACTTTTGTGAGTGGAAGACAAAATAATTAGTTGACATTTTTAAAACGGCCTTTTATAAAGAAATTTGATTTTTGGTAACAGGACTGAGAAAAAGGCATCCTTCCCCTACTTTGAAAAAAAAGTTTATATTTTTATTTTTTACTTTGTAAAAAAAAAAAAAGGTGCCTGAGATTGCCCAATATACATTTCAAACAGTTAAATATGTGTGTTGTTAGATAAAGTGTTGAAAAAAGATAAAAAGTGTAATTTAATTTTACAAATTACAAAAGCAAATGTTACCCATTCGGTGGAATGTCCCTTGTATTTTTTTTTAGGGGATTAGTTTTCCACAGCTCTGTAACAACACTGGTTTATCTCTAATCTCGTTCATAACGCCAGTAACAGATAAGTAAACGCTTGCAGATCTAAACGTGGACTTGTGACACGTTTAAAAATTAATTTCTCTCCGCAAGGGCGAATGTGTTTAACCACGAGCCGCCACAGATCATCGTGTAGTGAAGATGATAGACTTCGGGCAGATCCTGTCCTCTGTCGGAGAGTTTGGGGCATTTCAGAAGCGCTTACTGGTGGCAGTATGTCTCCCCAACATCTTTACAGCTTTCCACATGTTCAGTCAGGTCTTCACCGCCATCAGTTTTCCTCACAACTGCAACACCAGCTGGATCTTACAGCGCGCTCCCGACCTGACCGATGAGAGACGGATGAACCTCACCGTCCCTTCGGACAGTAATGGACAGTATGAGAGCTGTAAGATGTTCACACCTGTTGATCTTGATCTGGATGTTATTGAAGCTTATGGATTAAACTCAACGACGTCATGTACTGCCGGATGGGTTTATAAAGCACCAAATGGGAGCAGCACTCTTATAACAGAGGTAATGTTTGATATAAAATGACGTTTAAAGAAATTACACTTATGATACATTTGTTTAGGAAAATTTGTAATTGTTGATCAGTAGAGCATCTATCTAGTAAAATTCTAGTAACTATGTTTTTTAACAGATTGATTACCGTTTGTTTTACTAGTGTAAACACGTTATATTATTACCTGTGTGATAAATTGTGAAGTTTCTGTTACTGTGGTTTTACAGCTTTGAAGTTATTGATATTGTATAACTATTGTTATTGGGGTAAAACCATGATTGATTTTTGGTTTTCTTAACTCTTATATATATACACTGCCTTAAAGGTTTAGTTCACTCAAAAATAAAAAATATTTTTTATTTTATTTATATTTATATTTTTACTCACGCTCATGTCATGTCAAACCTGTATGACTTTCTCAAGTAGATATTTTGCCAAACGCTGGTAACCGGCACCACAAAAGAAAAGAATCATATACAGGGTTTGAATGACATAAGGGTGAAAAAATTATGACCATTTTAATTTTTTGGTGAACTATCCCTCTAAAACACTTGGAAGTATTGCTAATAAATAGACCAGTTTTATTTTGTCTAATATCTGCATTATTTCTTTTTCTCCAGGCTTTTAGTACTACTTTAATTTACTCACAACTACATACTGCAGATTTAATTCTAGAAATTGCGTATGAACTTATTACGGTGACCCAGCAATAAACAGAGTTTTAACAGCACTTATTAACCTTTGTTAACAAATACACATTTTGATTTAAAATATGTAAATGTATTTATTAGACTACTATATATTAGTAAATGTTAACAATAACTTGATTAATAAATGCTGTTAGGTAATGTTAACTACTGTAGTTAACCAATGAAATCTTATTGTAAAGTGTTTTGTAAAGTTTGCACTTATTATTAAATGTAATATATCTCATATAAATCATTTACATTTGTTTAAGTTTTTAGCATGTTCGTATCATTTTATTATCTTCTTCTTTCTTATCTTATCATAGTTTGACCTAGTGTGTGAAAATAGGATTTTTAATGAGGCATCTCAGTCCATCTACATGGCTGGTCTTCTTATTGGCGCTCTACTGTTTGGGCCAATGGCAGACAAGTACGTGTAGAGTTCAAACCCTGATCAACATGAGAATCAAACAATGCACTGTGATTATTTTAAAACAACAATATGATGATTAAGACCATTAGTGCCATATAAAATCAATTGACTTATTTTGTATTTGTCTGCAGACCCAACAATCAATAAAGGGCTCTTCTTTTAATCTGTTTATTAGTTTTTTCAGGATGTACAGTAAAAATCGGTCTAACATGAAGATCCTGGTTAGGCCTGTTTGTTTTAAGAACTTGAATATTTTCCTAATCATGATGGTTTTCTTGCTACAGGTATGGCAGGCGATTTGTTACTCTGCTTTCCTTGTTACTGCAGTTTGTATTTGGGGTGGGAGTAGCATTTTCCCCCAACATCTATGTCTACATAGCCCTCCGCTTTGTGGTGGGCACCACCATATCAGGGATCTCTATCAACACGTTTGTTCTGGGTAAAACATGTGACTCCTTTCAATGCCATTACTTTAAAAAGTACAACTCAGTTTATTCAGACACATATTATTTTATGATCATAATTGTTTTGCAGACTAGAATTTAATTGAACTATATCTGATATATGTTTTAGGATCTGAGTGGTGTGGTTCATCCAAGCGGGCGCTTTTTACCATATTGTCTCATTGCTTTGTTGCCATTGGTCTGATGTTGCTGTCTGGTGTGGCCTATGGGATCCGCAACTGGAGGATTTTACAGCTGGTTTTGTCTGCACCAGCTGGACTTTTCGTTGTCTATTACTGGTAATCGAATTATACTATTCTTGTTTGCCAGTTCAACATGTCAGTTTACAGCTCTTTATACAAGACAATGATCATTTTTTTACATCAGTACTTTGTGTGTTTATGTGGCAGGATTCTTCCAGAATCAGCCCGATGGCTTCTGACTCAAGGTAAACAGGACAGAGCCAAGAAGGAGATCCTGAATGCCGCCCGAATCAATGGCAGGAAGGTGCCTGAAAATCTGCTTGACAAGGTGCCTTTATCACACAGTCAAATAATATAAGCAAATAATATCTAATAAGACAGATGTCTTGGGTAGTAAAGACCAGAAAGTAGCTTTTAAACGGATTTGATCAACTATAAATAAACGTCTTGTCAGATGGAGGCAGAGAACACAGCCAAGACGGGCACCATGCTGGATCTGTTCCGTGTGGCTTACCTGAGAAAGAGAGCTCTCATCATGTGCTATATGTGGTGAGTCTAACAGCATTTCAGATATTATTGCAAAAAAAAACCCTTTACCTCTGTTATATAACCATTAGCAAAGACCAGATCAGACCCCCCTCCTAAAAAACGTTTAAAAAAAGTTTACATTCCTCTCCACACAAAATCCAAAGGGAAAAACTATTCTTAGAAGACTAATATTAAATAATATTTTATAACATTACATATATATATATGTTAATAATAAAGCTTTGTCATTATGCAAACACCCCCATGTGATATCAGTTTAATGGCAAAGCAGCCGAACATTTTCCTGTGTTCGATCCTGTTATCGTTTATCTGTTTATGTTATCACAGGTTTGTGACAAGCCTAGTTTATTATGGAGTCAGTCTGAACGTGGGAAACTTTGGCCTGGACATTTACCTGACTCAACTCATCTTTGGCATTGCAGAGCTTCCTGCACGTCTGAGCTGTTTTCCTCTGATTCAACGCTTTGGACGGAAGATCTGCCAGAGTGGCGTGCTGATCCTCGGAGGCGTTGCCTGCCTCATTATTCCTGCAATACCAGCAAGTATGTATTTCTTCCCTTTTGGCCATACATGTGTTACAAAATTGAAATATTCAAATTACAAAAATATTTTAAAGTGTTCATTCAATTAGATTAGCCTAACCCTCATTTCACATTGTAGATTTTTATTGGTTTTGGGACAGTGATGGACATTTTTAAAAGACATCATGAAATCAAAACTGAAAATTCTTATTTTTTATGGAATATTGCAGTGTCTATTATCCATGCATGTTTTTTTTTTTTTAATATGTCCTCCTGTAATGTTTAATCAGATTTTTCCCACCCCCTCCAAATGACACCTTGTCTATTGATGATGTGTGTCGTTATTTTAATTCCAATAGTTGTTTTACTTGTATACGCACCAAAATGTGGGAAAAAACGCATCACAGTTTCTGTTTATGCCGACTTTAAGATTGTGTGTTTTTTCTCAGATTACCCTATAGCCATTACTGTGATGGCAGTGGTTGGAAAGTTCTCCCTCGCTGCGGCCTTCTCTATAGTTTATGTGTACACTGCTGAACTGTACCCAACGGTTGTCAGGTACTGAAATAAGTACTGAACCTTGCATGAATTTGTGTCAGTCTGTCTTTTTAACCTTTGATTCTCTGATGTAGGCAAAATGGTGTTGGACTGAACTCCATGTGTGCACGTATAGCTGGTATTCTGGCTCCTCTGATCAGCTTGTTGGATGTGTATCACCCATCCATCCCAATGGTCATATTTGGCTCTCTTCCTTTTCTGGGCGGAGCTCTGACCTTCATGCTCCCAGAAACTCTTAACACAGAACTTCAAGACCACACTGAAGTCCAGGTCGATGATAGCAGGTGCGTTTATATCTTTATCTACGGTTTGTTTCTTGTATTGTGATGTTACTCTTTATTCAAAGTCACGGCCAGTTAAAGTTAGCACTGAGTACTGAGGTGTAGAATTTGCAAGCATGATTAACAACAGCTTTCCTTTATTTTCCTTCATCCACAGGGAATCAAAGAAGGCAAGCATTGAAAATGGACTGAATCTGGAGCAAGAGATGTCTCTCAAGAGTACAAAATTATGAGAAAATTATTATTTGAAATTGTTTTTTATAATGAATTTTTATTAATGTATATGAAAAAGCCGGTGAAGATAAACCTTTGTGATGTTTCAGGAAACAATGTTTGTAATATTTTATTGACTAAATTACATTTTTATTGTGATTTTTGTATTTTATCTTTAATATGAAATGTAAAAAAACAGATGATGTATTCATGATTAAACACTTTGCAGAATTCACATCCTTCATCATGTGTTGTTTACATGGTCATTGCGGTTACAGAAAGTCTGAATCAAGAAAGTTTGATTTTTATTAAATAATGTTATTTATTTAAAAATTCAGTAATTAAAACAGTGAAACAGAATTTTTTAAATGATCATCTATTCTAAACTATTTAGATATGTTCAACCAGATATTTAAAATATTTTGTATTGAAGTTCAAAAGACAATATAAACATATTTAAAAACATCTTGAATGATAGTTATTCATGATATAACCGTTTAATAAAATCACCTGTTAAGTTATTGTTAAATCCTTACATTTGATTGAAATGAAAAACAACTATAAACATTAAATGATTAATATTTGCCAACGTTTGACCATCTGTTGTGTCAAGATTGTGGACCATATACTTGTTCAGCGGCTCTAAATGATGTCAGTGCCATTCCTCTGTAGCCAACGGTCTTTATGTTGTTGACGGCCAAAACCCTCATCATAGTTGCCCTTCCTCCTGAAGAGCTGCTGATAGTGGAAAACACAGTAGAATTCCCCGTAGAGAGGAGCGTAGCTCTGAAGACTAAAACCCAAGCAAAAAATCTTTTAGTTATGTTATGTTTTTGTTTTTAAATCAATAATAAATAGATAAATGCTACAGTATATAACATATTTGTACATTAACTGTGTTTTATAAGAGATGCAATGTCAGCAATTTAAAAAAGAGCCAAAGTCTAAAATCTGGCAACTTTAGTATTTTCTTGTTAATATTTAGCTTTGACATAGTCTAGCTGCTTTACACTAGTAATCCAGTATGTTTCCACAATTGATTATATAAGTACTTAATAAAACTGTATTATATATACACTGTGTGCACAATTATTAGGCAAGTGATTATTTTGACCATATCATCATTTTATCCATAATTTCCAACTCCAAGCTGTATAAACATTAAAGATGAGCTAATTATTAAAGATGAGCTAGTTGGACCTTTCGGGTTGAAAATGACCTCAAAATCAACTCTCAGACCTACTGCCAATTTTTAGAAGACACTTTCTTCAAGCAGTGCTACAGGAAAAAGTCTGCATCTTTTAAGAAGACTTATTTCAGAAATGTTTATTTGTAAATTTGGAGTTTGTTTATTATTCTCACTTTAACAGGTGAAAATAAACAAGTGAGATGGAAAATCTTTGTTTTCCATTTAGTTGCATAATAATTCTGCACACTAATAGTTGCCTAATAACGGTGTACATATAGATATTCTCTTAAGAAAGCCAAAACTTCACTTTTACTATTAAATGTTCAGGTTTGAGGGTTTGTTAACATTTTGGATTGACCAAGAGCACTGTAGTTGTACAATAACAAAAGTAATTCTCAAAAATACAACTTGCCTAATAATTGTGCACACAGTGTAAGTGTATGTAATTATGCAATTCATTACAAATATAGGTATCAATTTTAATGATACATTGGAAAAAGTGCCTTACCTCAGTTTCTTTTTGCAGTGCTTGCAACAGAAACAGGTTTTGTGAAAAATGAGTGTATCTGCCGCCATTCTTTCCATGGGGTAAACGGGTTTCAGACAGGCTGAGCATGTTTCCTGAGCCGCTGGCTGAAACTAAAATCACATTAAGGGGTTAAGTACACACTGCACTTGACTTTAGCCAGATTTGCTTTGTAAATCATGGGCTCCTGTTATGAAATGTTAACATTCACTAAGTACAAAATAAAGTTTGCTGCACTTTTATTAAACTCTTTTAAGTGACTTAATAATGAATGTAACTAGGTTCTCTTATGGGATATTTCTGTAAATAGGTACTTGACAAATATACTGTAAATGAGATCTATGGTGTGAAGTTGCAAAAATGTAGTAAAAAAACACCCTCTAAGAATAAAGACAAAATGAAGACAAAAAAAGTTTTGGCTGTCACACTAGGACGCTTTTTACATGTATATTTGTCAACTACCAAAATAATTAAATCAGTGTATTTAATTTTGGCTTTTGAAGTTAAACATTCATTTTTAAAATTTATATTTAAAATGCATCACACCTACTATAGTTTACATTACTTTTTATTGACAATCTGACAGAAATATAAATTTTACATACAACATAAAAATAATATGACAAATCATATTTTCTATGATGATGGCAATACAGTACACTTTCATGAGGAAATCATAATTTAAAAAAATCAATCACAAAAATTATAATAAATGAATAAAACACCAAGCAAAAAAATACAAAGTATAAAATTTAAAGCTATCTAGCAAAGCAAATTTAATCTAAAATAAATTCCCCACATGCATCTACATTTACAGCGGTGGTCGATCTTCTCTGATTAAAGGCGTGTTGATTCTTGGGTATGTAACAATTTCTGATGTCGCAGGTGTAGTTGTGATAAACTTCTTTGACGTTGTTCTGGTTTCGGGTTGGGTTGTCACGACCGTGGATTTTTTCGAAGAGTAGAACTTGTTACCGAAGCAGTCCTTTCTCTCATAGTTCTCACTGATAGTTTTTGTACCAATGATTCTCTCTCTCTCAGGTGCTGTTTTCACTTCTAACACGCTGATCTGTCGTCTTTGATTGGCAGGGCTGAAAGAAACCTCTTTCGTGACAACACATTGTCTGCGGTCTGAAGATGCATTACAGCAACACTGGTGCTTTGTTTCTTCTTTTGACTCAACGGGTTTCCTGGCTGCAGACTGAATGGAAATGAATGAAGGAGATGCTGGAGATGATGATCTTGGTTTGGTCCCTGGAATAAAACACTCTGGCTTTGAGTTGACTGTTGTTGGTATTTTTAACTGTCCAGTCTGGTTCAGGGCCTTTGGTGATTTGCTTGACCCAATGCTGATTTTCCTTATGTTACCTGAGGGAGGTGAGCCTTGCACTGCAACCATCGACTCTCTGAAGAGACCAGAGAGCCCTACGATGTCAGAATCAGATTTCAGGGTCGATACAGAGTAAAGAGCCTTCTTAATAGCTTCTTCTATATCCATAAGTCTTGCAAGTGTTTGCTCTTTCAAATGGATTATCTCAGCACCAGCTTTCTCTAGGTCTCCAAAAGCCACCTGCATGGAGGACATCATCTCAGCTTCCACTGGCGTATCTAAAGTTTCTCTTTTATGTTCCTCCAGGACAATTTTAGGGTTGATTTTCTCCTCTTGTGGCACGACCCAGTTTGGCACTCTCTCAAAAATGTTTCTAATAGAGCTCACATTCACTTCATTGGTGTTGTCTTCGATTTCTTCCACTTTGGAAAGTATGGTTTTCAGCTCCTCTTGCTTCTTCAGCTTGTCAAAGATGTCTATGACAGCCGTGACGTTTCCCTTTATGATCTCGTCCATGTGCACCGAAAGTCTTTGCCTTCTTTCATCCTCTGTTTCTCTTCTCACTTTCTTTTCTCTTCTGACTACTTCACTTTTCTGTTGTTTATCAAATTTATCATTTTGCTCTGTCTTATAGGCCTCAGATGAGGAGCCGAGGTCACGAGGCGTTGTGACGTCAATGTGCTTAATGTTTTCTGTGGAGTTTTTTTGGCAATCTTTAGCCATTTTGATTCTTTTAGGCTTCACCGGTGCTCCTGATCCACATGCCTTCACTCCAAAGTTTTGAAGTGTAGCATGAAATCCTGTGGATGTTTCACTTTCTGCAGAACTCTTTGGAGATTCTTCAACAACCTGTGTGGGATTTAGTTTTGCATTGCCTTTAATGCTCGCTGATGTATCACTAGATTCATGGACATCACTGGACATATGCTGTAAATTCGTGCAGAGAACATCTTTATCAGTCATTGATTTAGGGCATGGTGAGTGTTCTTTATTCTCCTCATTAAGTGGTTTTGAACAGGTAGCATTGTTGAGATGGCCTGCATCAGTGTCACAACAAATAGGAACATCTGTATTTGGGTTGGACTTCATTTTCAAATGATCTGGTTTAGGTGGGATTGCTGGCTTGTGTCCAATGGGAGCTTTACGTTTCCTACGAGAAGCATCTGTGGAAACATGCTTTGTTAGTAGTTTGTTTTCAGATGGCTTTTGACAAGAACCAGTGTCAACCCCCTCACATGGTGTTTTTAGAGCCTGCCGTTCAGTCTGAAGTTCAGAAGCAAAGAGTTCTGTCTTAGTTTCTACAACAGTCTTATCACTTGACTGATCATGTTCCACCTTTTTTTGTTCTGCATGTGCCTTGCCCGAATTCCTATAAATCATTGCAGCTCGAAAATCCCCCTTTGTGACATTAAAGTTAGACTTTCCCAAAGACTCAAGGGCTGCTTGTATACTACCTCTCATAACATCTTCATTCTCCTCTTCTTGCTCTGTTTTGGTGATCTGTGAGGGCTCTTCATTATTGCTAACATTACTGTCTTTCTTGACTTCTGTCAACTCTTGGCTCACTGAACCAGCATCACATATTTGTTGGGTTTGGTTGGTTGGAGAAGCTGGTTGATGTTTTGCTTGTACACTCTGCTGAAGAGCTTTAGCCTCCATCGTGGCCTGCTGAAGTTTAATGATGGCTTTCTGTAGATTGAGCAACTCATCATCTTCCACAACGTCAACCAGCTCTGCTTGAACAACAGTTCCATCATCTATGATATCTTGATCTTGCGGGATTGCTTCTTCTTTAAGGTTTTCACATGCTTCAGAGCATTTGTCATACATTGGTTCTTCAGTCTTATTAGTTTTCACATCAGTTTTGCTTTTAGCAGACTTCAAGTTTGTATCAACCAAATTGTCACTGAAAATGGCTTTGATATTTTTAACATTACCTGATATAATCTCACTTATTTTCTCAGTTTCCCCAGAAGAAACACTTACATCTTCATCTGATGATGTTTTTTGTATTTGTTTTAGATGATCAAAGTCTCCCTTCTCAATGCAGTTTCGGACTAGCTGCACATTAATGGTTCTGTTTGTTTCCACGTCTATTGCTATTGCTGATGTGCAACTGACATCTATCTTGAGATTCTCTTTTTCAGTCTCTAAAATTTTCGTTTGGCTTGAAGGAATGGATCTGGACTCCATTTTGCCAAAGTTTACCACCCCCATGCTCTCTTCACTGTGGCTGAATAGAGCATACACTGTTACCTCTCTTGTTTCTGTGTCACCATCTTGTATTAAAACCCCTTTTCTCAGAGACTCCACTTGACCAAGGAGATCTTCAGTAATCTGCACCACATTTGCAATTCGGCAGTCTTTATCTTGAAGTACGGTGAATGGAAGTAGGTGAGTTGGAACATCTACCTTATGAATTTCCACGTTGCCCTGACTGTCTTCTTTTAGAAACGTTACAATAGGGTTCAGATTCGTTCCTGGTAGCATTTGAAGCATGATGTTCTTTATACTTCCCGTCACTGTCTCCTCATCATGAACTTCTGGTCTTGAGTTTTTTTGAAAACTGTATCTGGCTTTCTGGACGTGTCCAGTTTCGTTGGCTTGAAGGATGGATCCATCGGTTTGGATGATATTGAAGTTCCACAAAGAAATGAGAGTATCTTGCATGTTCTCCAACATAGTTTCTGATTCTTCTTTAGTTTGCTGATTGATCCTATCAAGTGGAGTAGATTCAAACATCTGGGCTCGGTTTCTGACATTGGCCTTTAGTGTTTCTTCCTCTTTGTTAAAACTGTCAAGTGTTGTTGAGATGTTCTCCTCATCATGTGACCTGTTTTCAAAGATTTGTTTAGCTTTAGATATGCCTACAAATATCTCACTTGTATCTGTTAAATTTACTGGGTTGTTGGGGAGATTGTTATGGTGGATGTTTAATGTTTTTGTTTCATCAGCAAAATCGCAGGTATGCAAATCATTTTTTGTTTTATGGTCTGATCTACTTTGCTCATCAGGGACAACATTTTTCCTTGGGCAGGGACTTTGTCTGTCCAGCACAGTGTCCACTGAGTGAATTTCAAACATCCTGCGTGTGGCTTTAACATCCACCTTTATGTTCTGCTCTAATGTCACTTCCTCTTCATCATTAGGCTGAGTTATGGACAATTGTGATTTGTCCTCTATATTGTGGGAGCTACACAAGGGTTCTTCAGAAGAGCAAGATGTTCTCTTGACATCATCGTTTTGAAAATCCCCCTGGATCTGATGGAAATCAGTTGAGTTGTTGGCATGGTTCTCAAATAACCAACGCCTGGACTCGACCTCACACTGGTATCCAGTATCTTTATCAGGGTCAGTGTTAAGAATATCAGCCAGCTCCTCGTCTACCAAACTGTCTACGTTTTTTAACTCAGGACATGTGTGTTTTAGCAGTCGTCTAAGCTCGCACTTCTGTCGCCGTTGGTGTATGTTGGACATAATTTCTCTTGTAGGGGGTGGTGAAGTAACGGGTCGCTCACATTCTTCAGTCTGGGGTTCCAGATGATTTGTAGGTGGATTTAATTTAGATGCATTGTCTTCTTCATATGCAATAGGATGGTCTTTAGAGATGTCCTGTGCACTTTCAGCCATCTTAGGGTAAAATGAAGAATACCTATGTTAGCTTATTTATGTTAAACTATACAGTATTATCTTTGTGTATGTTTACATTTATGTTAATAAATTGTTAAGTTTGTTAAACATACCTGTTGAACTGTGAGGAAGCCAAACCGCATTCCAAACGTTAATAATGGTTGTTATTATTTTCGGCAGGCTGAATGCAGGCATTTGAAAACATTTCAATTCACATCAGTATTTTAATTATAGTGTTCTGAGCGCAAAGACCGGGGAATATATCAAGTATGTGGTTAATCAAACGCAACGGCTTCAACTTCTTTTGTTGTCATATTTATTCATATCTGACATTTATGGGTTAATGTAATAAACATGCAAAATAAATAAACTAATGTTTGAGTAGAAACAAATATCACATGCTTTATAACTTTAAAATCAAGCATTGGCTATTTTTAGGGTTACAGGGCATAATACACTTTATTTACTGTTAAAGAAACACAACACAACCACACACATGATAAAGCCATTTTTTCAGTAGGATGATGTTTGGTAGTGTTCAGCCAAAGTCCTACCTGGCATGTATTTAACCATTAGATACAGTTAAACATCAGTTTTGCTTACCTTGATTGGTTTTATCCTTTTTCCAGTTGGAGAAGTAGGATCCTGTTCCTAGAGCAAACAAAATGTAAGCAAAGAATTAACAGTGTGTATGCTTAATTTCAAAGTTAAGACTTTAAGAGCAAGGTGGAACTTTGTTTACTTTGTTAATTATATAAAATAATAGTTTTGTACAGTATTTGCATACTCTCTACAATCCCTGACACATAATCATTAATATAGTCTAAAACAATAATCTGTTGTTTGTTTTATTATAAATGCTGTATTTGTGAACATTTGTCACTCTGCTTCACTCTGACTCATCGCTTTGATCTCAAAGGTCGCCACATGCATCATCAGGAATTAAAGCAGCTACAAGTACTAACTAGTTTGAAGAGGTTTCCCGCAGGCTCTGCAGCTGCCACTTTTGACAGATATAGTGCAGACAAAGCTTTGACAGAAATAGAGGATATCTCCCTTCCGTGGATAGTCGAGTTGTCTCTGAAGTCTGCAACCGACCTTCTTTTATCCTCTGTAATGCAGCAGAAACATGGTTCAGTTATTGTGACTTACACTTTGAATCCTGTATTTTTCAGAATGAAAGAATGATATATTATCAAGGTCAACATCTGTGCTTTAACAACTGTGGCCCACAGGCGTAGATCTTGGGGGCAACACAAGACTTTCTAAATGAGTAGGTGTTTGTTTTATTTCAGAAGAACAGCTTGTCTGTCAGCAGGAGGTGAGCAGTCATGTGATTGGTCAGGAATATTGTTTGTTAGTTTTAATGGAGACCTTATCTGTCACCCACCAAGCCTGCAAATTATGATGCTGCACATTTCTTTTTAAAACAAAAGTACTTTTTATGACACCCAGTAGACTAAATACATGTAATTTACATTAATTTCATTAATTTAAAGTTAATAGACATTATAGATTCATTCATTTATGAATGGTTCACTATAGCTGACATCAAACAATTCAGCTCATCCCCCATGATATTGTTTTTAACATCGCTTAATCCATTTTAAAAGTGTGTCTCTTTTGAAACACTGATGGTTATTGCTTTGTCAGTTCTCATTATAGTAATGGGAACAGCTGCTACGGATGCCAAGTCATAAGTGTAGTGTGCTGAGAAACATGGGTGGGATAATATATGATTCCTGTCTGTGACATAGACACCAATGAGATTTCCAAGAAACCAACACACACAGCTGAATGGACAGAAGTGTAATGTCACTATAAATATATTTGTGTCTTTCTTTTAAATGAAACTGGCAACTACAGACGACCATGTTTTGCTGTCTAGATGCCTACACTCACAAATGAAAAAGTATGAAAAATGCCAAATCTATTACAACAGCTATTCATTAACACTATTTTTAGCACACACGGGTAAAGTATTAAAAACATTTTTAAGGAAATGCCAGCATGTAAAAAAGTTGAAAATTAACATGTGCTTGTTTATTTGCTGGTTACCAATGTTCTGTACCAACCAAATAAATAAGCTTGTTTTCTAAGCCTGTTTCATAACACATAAATTAATCATCCGTTTCTGGAAATTCCAATGTTACAACAGTGACCTGCCATAATAAACACATTGACTAATAGTTCTCATTCCTTTTTGTCAATATTTGATTAAACATGATGCAAGCAAAATGCAAAGCAAAAATGCAAACTCACCATTCAGTCTCTTTATCCCTTTAGATCTGTCTGAATTATTATATTATTTATCTTTATAATGATCCTCTGGCCCGGTCTGTCGACCATGTGTGTCCTCCAAGTGTGTCAGTAAGCCTGTGACTGCTTCTGTTCTGGTAACAGCTGACCATGCCTGGCTCTCATGGAAGGGTAAGTGCCAACCAGCTATTTTAGGAACTATATTTCTATTCTGATATTGTCACACCAGGCTGAGTCAATCACTCTTCCTACTTTTCAGACTGCACTCAGAACAAGCGTGATGTTATTTTCATGTAATGTTCAGTGTTATTTTCGGCTCATGTCATTGTGAACAGCTGTCACTCCTGCTGTGATGCCACCTGGTGTTTCTAGTGTTCAGATAGTTTTATCAAGTGTAATGTGTTATGTATTTTCTTTGCCATTCCTATTCTTTGCTTAAACAGTCCACTCTCTAAGCTCACCATACATGCTATGCATATTATGTGTAATGTTGTGTCTGTACTGTATATAGATTGCTCTTGACATTTCAGCCACCTGATGATAGTTTGTCAATGTTTGAAATTTAACCTTGAACTAGATGTTCTCACCTTCTTGAAAAGACCTTTTTTCCGTATAAATGCCAGAAATTGTCTTTCTTCTCTCAGGTCGGGATGTTACCGGGTATGTTTTTGCACCCTGAAAGAGAATTTTAGGAGTATAAATTTGCTTTTATCCAAAGGCACAAAGCATTTAAACTTCCAGCATGTAGATTCACTATGAATATCAGTAAGGTTTGATTGATTACCTTTAAAGCCACTGTATCCACTTCGGTCATATGATCTTGCTTATCATGGCTGTTATTAACCTCTGCGTCTATTTGTGATGTCACATTCTCAACATGCTTGTTATTAGGAAGTGTATGAGCTTTCTCAGTGCTCAGTACCGGTTCATGTGCCATGTTGTTGCTCTTGGATCGAGACTGGGTGGAGATATTTGATTCAAACAGAGCTCTGAGAGCCGTGGTGCCCGCGGGCCTGCGTTGAGGTAGACTCTCCATGGACTTACTGCGGGACAGAGGAGAACTTTTGGACTTCTTGCTGATGTCAGACTTCTTCACTGGAATCTCAATTCTGCCATCAGCATCACTGACAGAAGTTGGTGTGATCTGGAGGGTCAGCTGAAGTAGACAGACAAAAACTGATTCTGATTGAATATAAGGTAGATGCTTCCTCTATTTAAATACAGTTGGTGGTCAGATGGTAGACATGACATCTTTGGTTATGAGCAGTTTGTAATATATTTTTCTAATATTAAAGTAATTTGTCACTTTGCAGTCTATTTAAGTGAACTCCATCCACGGTAAATAATAAAATGTAAAAAGAACATAAAAAAGAAACCAGTCACATTACAATAATACACTTTAAAATACTGTATAAACATTTTTAGTCACAAAGAAAGTGAAATAGCATTCATTTAAAAGTGAAATTAATAACTTCAACAACATAAAAAACAATTTACCTCATGCTTTATGTCACCTGAACCAGCTGTCTTAATTTTACCACCGGGAGAGTTTTGGTAGCTGGTAAAGAAATGATAAAGTTCTTTCATGTAAATTCACTTGACTGGTTGTTGAATTGTTCTTGTTGCTTTCTTTAGATAACAGAATAATTTAATACTTTCTTCATATACACTGTACAGTGGGGGTCAAAAATCTGGGATTAAATAACAGAAAATACTAAATATATTAATGTAAAAAATAATTAGGAATAATATAAACGGTGTGTGTGTGTGTTGAGGGTTATGTGTAAAATGTGTGTGTGGAGAAATGAAATTTTCATTGAAATGTATATGCTGAATCACTTTCACTAGCAGTTACAGATGTTTGGTCCCCACCATTGTTTCAATTTAACAATGTTCGCACTATTAGCAAAGAATACAATTTTGGGTTTGGGTAGGAAAAGATGTTCCTCACTGTGCCACAAGCTGAGAGACAGATTTTGTTTTGTCTCTGAGTCCAGCTTCTGTCCAGATCAGGCCATTATCAGTAGAAACACTCCTGAGAGACTGAGTCCTCTTCAAAATACCCTTCACTTCCATTTCCTCTTCCTGTTTTATTTCATTAAAGCCCAACCTGCACTGAACACACATCACATGAGCCAGGACTTCGGTCTTAAACTTTAAAGCGATAATGAAATTAAAAACATTTGAATTGTGTCGATAAATATGTGTGTATATATATATATATATATATTCTGACCAATATATCAAACTTTATTTTATCTTTTAAAGGTATTTATATTAAAAGGTTTAAACATGTTATTATTACTGACTGTTTATTATGTCTATTGCAACATTACAAAAACAATTTTTTTTGATCGACCCATGAAACCTTACTCATATTAATCATTACCAATGTTGATAATATGTCAGTTATCTTCCGATAATTAACCATTTCTCATGTACTGAAAGCGAGTATTCAACCATCATACGCTCCATCGAGTGACATTAGGGTAAGAAACAGTAATATTCTTAGATCTTAATGATCTTATTTGTTAATATATTTAGTGTTAATCTGACATAAGTTAACTGACATCAAACAGTTAAAGCGAGTGAATCTTACCTGTTAAAGTGTGTGCTTCAGTCCATTGATGTGTCTAGAGATAATTCACTGTGCATCACGAGGAACGCTCGCTGTGCATAATGTGTGAGCGAAGTCCTTCTGGTTTATTACACCTGACCCCACCTGCCTCCTGTGAAGGTTCGTTCACTGTAAATGATGTCTGTGGTAAGAAAACCGTGATTGCAGTCAATGAAACAGCTTTTGTTATTGAAGAGTTATGTAACGTAAAATATTTCTGCACATACTGTATGTTAGAATAAAATTAGACAGAGTATTTATTAAATACTTTTTATTTAAGATCTTCTCTTGGTATGTTTTATGTGTATCTTAGTATCTTATGTTTTATATATCCTGCTGGTATATCTTCAGTGACCTTTCACAGACCCCTGATTGAAAACCCTGGTAATACATCATCAACTAATTTCCTATCTGTTTAATTTATGTTCAGCTCACGTGCAGCACATATAATCCTCTGTGTCATTCTCTGCTCTGTGAAGCATTGTGTTAATGATTTATGTGGATCATCCTACATGCTTTTCTCTGTAGTGTACCATTACACCCTGTGATACAGTAGGTGCGAACAGGAAGATTACTGCTTCACTGCTCTGTGTCTGGAACCCATAATGACTTCTCATATTACAGTCAAGTTGCCATTTGACTTTTGACCCTTAAGGGTTGAGGTACAAGAGACTGTAGACACTGGTGTCCAGAAGTCAGTCACCACCATGGAATCCCATACTAAGCATCTAAAAACAGCTGTGTGTCTAAATAAAAGACCTCAACAGATTAAAATAAATATTTCAAATCATTTGTGAAAATCAGAACAGTTTTTTCTCTATAGTTTACATTTCCAAAACTAAATAACTGCATAAATTAAGCAGACAAATGTTGCAGAAAAAAGTTTCACAATTAGCCTTTGCTTTGAATCAAAGATACATTTCAAATCAGTTGCATAATATATGGTTAATTGCTTTCCTTAAATTTATCTTTGCCATATTGTGCACCTCCAGTTTGCTGTAAGATAGTTTTAAACTAACACCCAAGCATTTGCTCATCTTGAATCCTGCACTGCTTAGCTAATTTGCAGTGTCTGTTTGAAAAATTACCTTGTTTAGGCCATATATCTTTATACTAACACTGGTCTCTCTCATGCTTTCCTGTCAAATTATTTCCTTTAGTTCTCTGCCCTATTTAAAGCTAAAGGTCCCGCTTTAATTGCAAATACAAACTATTTTTTGTAACCTGCAAGTGGCACCAAAGATCTGTGTATCCCATGAGTGTTTTACTCCACACAGAAAGATACATAGGGTGTAATGTTGAAATATATTTAAGCAAGATGTAATAAATGTATTAAATAATAAATGTACAGTATAGGTCAAATAATGGAATTAACAACTGGGAAAAATGCAAGATTTAATTTCGAAAAAAAAAAAAAACATTATTTTTTTAGAATAAAGATTATTTTAAATAGTTATTAAAGGCTAAATGCAAAACAGGCAATAATGTGGCAACCTTCCCTCCCACTAGATCCCTTAGAGCCCAGACCTTGTCTATAGAATCCCTGTGTATGTCTACACACACTCAAACACAATGTGTGACAGAAACCTGACTGAAAAAGACGTGTCTTATGTGTTTAATACTGTACACTGTACAAATCAATTTGCAAAGGCTTGAACAAACTGCAAGGACCCCTAACAGCCCAGGAAATGACTATATTAAGTTTTTGCCCTGATCTGACAATCTGTCTCTATTTAAGAGTTTGCCATAGTCAAAAGGTTAAAGAGGGCAAAGAAAGGTATTTGTTTTGACTCTCCTCAGTCCCCAGTGTATCATTTATCCTTGTGTCTCTGATCCAAGATCACTTTTCTCTGGGTGTGGGCCATGTGTTTAACTGAAGTGTTGATGGAAAAGACTAGCTATATGTACTGTACATATAGTCCAGTTGTATGTATGAAAGCATATGTACCAGCAGTTTATGTACTTGTACTCATGTATTCAGTTTTTCTGTGTTCTTCTAGGTTTATAGGGTTCAACAGAAGTGTCATAAAACAGAACTTTACAAAAATCTGATGTTATGCACCAAGTAATGGTAACATTGCTCGCTGGTGGTAGCTTGTCACATGCCCAGTGCTTCTGGGTGGTCATTTCTCTCATGTGGTCTGCCAGCAAGGTTCTATGACCAAAGGCTAACACAAGTGTTTTTAATCTCATAATCTCATAAACAAGAAACATAACAGACATGCAGTTTTGTCATGCAATAAAAAAACTCTGTGAAGCCACATGATACATAACATGTTTATAAATTTTATCAAATGTATTTAAATCATCTAATAGAAATCCTTTGTTATTCAAAACCACAGAATAAA
This sequence comes from Beaufortia kweichowensis, assembly GCA_019155185.1. Taxonomy (NCBI): domain Eukaryota; kingdom Metazoa; phylum Chordata; class Actinopteri; order Cypriniformes; family Gastromyzontidae; genus Beaufortia; species Beaufortia kweichowensis. The sequence goes on from CM032814.1 coordinate 10,845,782, forward strand.
CAGGATTGGCGGTGATTGTGTGTATGAAAAGATAATTGCTTATAAACTAAACAAAAATGAACTTTTCTGTAGCTTAACTTGTACAGCATTGTTCAGTTCCCAAGAAATGCTGGTGCAGTATTTATAAATGTACAATATAGCATGTTGCTTTGGTTCAAAGTATCTTTAACTGTATGTCTTTTAATGTATAAAGGGAGGACGGCTCCCCGACTTTTACTACGTCTTCATGAAAGGTGAAACAGGAGATGCAATTACTGAAATATGGGAGAATCTATATACAAACGGATTTACAGTATGTTCTTTTTACAAGGCTATTGAAACAAATGAGCTAATTCTTCATTGGTTTAGACATGCTTCTCCCTCACACATCCTGTTTGGCTGCAGTCCACACACACTGTTGCTGTTCACGCTATCTCGTCATATGATTTAGGTGCAGATTACTGGCGCCCTCTAGTGCACGGCTGTGTGAACTGCCCGTCTGTTCACTAGTGTTTATGATCGCTGTGTGGAGGACTTCAATCATCTGCTGTGCTTCTGTTCATTCTGCTTCACAAGCCATAAACAAGATGTGACAAGATTGAAGTTGCACAAATTAACAGACGTTTACACCAGGTAAGTTCATCTATCATGCCTTTGCAAGTTCTCTACTTGTCAACATAAAGCCCACACGTCTGAAGTTGATGACACCATCGTCATGTTCCCCAGGTGTTGCAGTAAAAACCCTCCCCAATTTATTATTAATATTATTTGTGTGTTTGTGTTCTTTAGTCATTTTTACTATATATAGTTTAATTTGTTAATTCAGTAAAACATCACTAATCTGCACTTCGATTTTCACCGGACATTGTAGTTCATCCGGGTACTTTACGGAATAGTAATTGTTATTTATTAAGTTTAGTTTCTGTTATTTATCTTGCATTTTCTGATGACAACCAGCACTGTGGAAAACAAAATGATCAGCAAAGAAATACAAGGTCGTTATAACTAGGCCACAGATCTGCTTTGTTTGTCATTGTAGTATTTCCAAATAACCAATAGATGTCAGGAGAGAGTCATTCTGAAGATGAACAACTTCAACATTTAAAAGCACTGAGACAAAGAGCTGTTGTTCAGGCATGTAGATACTTCCATAAATTAGAAGTGTGATATCATGTTAAACTACATTTTTTCTCCATGAGTCATTGTTGGAATTTTGGGTTAGCTAAGCTTTGGGTTTAGACTTTGATTGTGTGCAAGTAAAAGACTAGGTAGGTCAATGGAAATTGTTGAAACTTTTGCATTTACTTTATTAGTTAGCACATAGCTTTTATTCAAAGCAGTGTAATTCGCTTACTAGTAGAAATAGTATTAAAAACAGCACGTTTTTGTTTGAAGAATACATTTTCAGCAGGGTTACACAAAGTTACACAAACAGTGGGAAGTTAGGGTTAAAGAACCACTTTAAAAGTGTTTAAAATGTGCAGTTTTGTTAGATGTGTTGATGTGATGATGTAATTACCACTAAAATAGGAATATAAGGTGGGAGGTATTGCATGGCTCCTCCCCCTTTTAGTCTTGAATCTTTTTTTTGTTGACATTTTGCTCATTTTAATCACGTTTAAATATGTACATATATAAAATCTGTAAATTAAAAACGCAAACCGTAGCTGATACTGAACTGTTTTATGTACTTGATACAAACATGGATCTCCTGCATCAAAACAAGCAGAATTAGTATAACTTCAGCTTATGAATAAGGAATGAAAACCTAAACGATAACAGATTTAAAGTGTTTAGTCTTGAATCTGATAAGATGCTAAAGTGCAGAATGATGTCATAAAAATAGTTGATCCGTATTGGTGGAAATGAGAGACTAACTGTTCAATGCCTGTATATTGTAAGTGCAAATTTTGTCAGTGTCTTGAAACACACCGGTTTATAGATATTCATACTCAGCCAATAAACTTTGCATTTATGGGCTCTTTAAGGATTAATGAAGTGTAGAGAGAGCACACCTAAAGGTGAAAGTTTTAACATAACAAGTCTTTATTAGTCAGTTTGCTCTTAATTGCCGACATTTAATACTTTAGAATGTGTGTTCAGATCAAACCTTGAACCAGACTGCTTGAGGAATATTAACAATGTGTTGCTTTGTTACCCCTGTAATGACCACAGTAGTTTAGATGGGTTGAAGATTTAGTTTAAGATTTTGAGTTAAGATGGTGGTTGAATAAATTGGGCTCCCAAGTTCCTGGCAGTGCCAACTGGAAGAACCGCTGTCCGATGCCAACTGCCCCCCCTTTACCTGGCACTGTGCCCTCTGCGTGCCCGTGCCGTGCACTGAGTTGCCGTGACAACCAAAGCAGTGAAGTGTAGCCGTCCCAGCTGCAGCCTCGAGCGCAGTGAGTAATCCTGTGTTTACAGTGAATCTTTGTACTCGCACACACATATATTACTGACCTATGCTTGCACTCTTAGTCAACTATTCTTCTTACACCCTCGATTACTGTATGTCTTGCTCACACACGTGCATAGTCTTTATTCTGCAGAAGTTTGTAGTGATTGCAGTAAAAACAATGTGTGTATTACGTTCTCCTATTGTTCTGTGCGCTTTTCACCATAGTGAGCAGCAGTTCAAAGAGTCAAGCACAGGGCGGTACACACAACACAGCTGATCTCAACTTTGTCGACAAAGTCTCCCTTCCTGCTGCCTTTTGCCTTATTCTGTGAATTCTTTGCCGCAAATGCGTATTTACGGCACGAACAAGTCAAATGCGTATTTACGGCACGAACTCTCTCAGATTCTCTCTAAATCTCTCTCTCTCTCAGATTTTAAACTTTTTAAGTGGTAATTACATTAAAACCTTTTTATAAATCATATATTTTTGCCACTTTTCAAATGATTTTGGTGTATAGGCTAGATTTCCTTTTTCACCCAGATGATTTTTTTTAATGGGTATATTTGTATAACAAGAAAACAACAGTGTCAACAAGCGGTTAAAAGTCAGAGATTTTACATGTGTGGTGTGTGACATCACAAAAGACAAATCAAGATCACTTGTGAACATAATAAGAAACTGTCAAATTATGCAACATGTATCTTCTATCATTGATTATTTAGTAATAATTATTGCTCTATTTCAGTTTCATTTCTACAGTTTGAAAAACCACACTTAAAAAAATCCCCAGTATCTGCCATGCCAGAACCTATATGACACTTTCAGAAGGTCAGCTGGCAAGTCTGATCATATCAGCATGTGAGTTTGTGGGGACCAGGGCTTGACTCAGATCTGACTCACCGCTCCTGTGGGTTCATTACTGATCTCGCAGTTCTGCTCACAGCTGAAAGCTGAGCATCTGATCCAAATAAATAACTCTCTGACAGATCAGGGACATGACGCTGTGTTGTTCGGCCCCTGCGATATTTAGGAATTCTGACAAAATGCAGAGCAAGATGTCGACAGCTATGAATCTCTTGCATTGGTGCACAGAAAATATCAGAACACTTGTTGTGTGTTTCTATTCTGGTGATGATAATAATGATAGAGATGATTAAAGTAATGACACGGGCTGTGATTATCATGGTATTTGAGTGAGGTCAGCAGTGTGGGATTACAGCTATATACGGCAATATAATATTTATTTTCACATTTGGGTGGTGCTGATCACATGTGGGTTATGCCAGTGACTACAATAGATTTGACTTAATCATTACATCATTAAATTATATGCACATGTGACTAAAATAGTCCCCAGAGGAGACTGATTCACCTGACAATTAATCAGTAAATGGTAGATTTGTTTGTAAGATCTAGTCATTTTTCAGGTTTATATAACATGCTATTAAGAAAGTGGATATATACAACATGAATGTAATGCTGTGTGGGACAGACTCATGCATACACTTTGTACCGTACTGCTTTGACAATTGTGCAATGAGACAGGTAGAACAATGTGTCTCTCAGTTGTGAGGACGCAGGTGTTGCTCTAGCAAACGTGCTGAAGTCCATCTGAGTGGGAGGGGCCTAATGGACGCGCACACACATACACAAACACACCCCTGTATGCATGGGATCCACTCCACCCGTGACTCCTCCCCCTGCCTCTGAGAAATTGTGTGTCCAAGCTGGACATGCGTGTGTGTTCGCTTGTGCGAGAGTGCACATTTTGCACGTGTATGAGCCGTGGACCGGCCCGTGCTGTAAGCTGCTTTTGCGGGCTCAAGAGAGCGGCCGTTTCCTAGAGTTTGTTGTGGATGACAGGAGAGGTTTGCACATGGTGCAGCATGATTGTCTTTCTGAATGAAGATAAGGCAAGCATGCTTATGAGTAGCTAATGCATCTAATACCCGTGAAACCGCAATGTCATGCATTTGTTTAGATCTGCAAGCAAGCGTGCCAGTGCAACTAGTGCCCGATTGATATGGATTTTTTAATGGCCATTGCTGATATTTATAACTGGGGCAGATGGAAAATTGCAGATGTGAAATGAAAAAGTAATGTTGACTCAAAATGTATTGCAAATATTTTCAAACAGAAATAATTCAGATTTAATAATGATTTAATTGTGGCAATTAAAATGTGCATGTGTCCACACTAAAAATTAAACTTTTTAGATTTATTATTAAATAAAATTTAAAAATATTCAAAAACAAAAATGCATCTTTTATTAACTAAGCTGATTGTTTTTTTCCAATTTATTGTACACAAACTCATGTCTTCCCATAAGTGAGGGAATAAATCATTGCGTGATTCAAAATGTTTAGTAGCAGTGCAACATTCTTGACAACCTCATGCTTTCGTCACTAAACAAAACTTTGTTTTATGTCTGGTGCAATTAGACGTAGATTATCTCTTAGGTGTGTTCTGTATGCTTTACATATTTGATACGAGCATTCTTGGAAGCGCTCAATTGACACCAGGAAAATGAGGTGTGTGTTTGTGAATGTTGAGTAAATTGGAGAGGTTTTGCAGTGCCTTGTGTAGCGTACTGTTCGCGTGGTGCCTGTCCTCTACTGGGAACAGGAATATCAGGTTTCCTCTGTGTGCACAATGTGTACTCAGTGTTTCCTCTATGTTCTCCTGCCGTCAGCACAAAGCAGCTCTACGTCAAAGCCGCATGCCTCGCCGCTTCTTCCTTCAGCGCGTGCTATGAGCTGCACACCGTGTGCACACTTTATTGGACCGGTTTTTATTTGACCAGTGGGCATCTGTTAGTTCTCACTGGTAATACATTAACACCTCTGGAATATGCAAAATGATTGAACTGTTAAACTGAAACTGAGAGCAGCGGTTGTGGATGGAATCACTGTTGTCTCATAGAAATCTCTCTAATAATTGTTTCTGCTGTGATACAATATTAATTTAAAGCAAAGTTAATATTATTTTTCCAGTTGAATATGCAGAGACAGCTACAGTATAAGTTTCCCATTCAAAGGTTAATTTCCATGTAAAACGTAAACACTGTGGCTCGGTGGTGCTATGAAAGCATAAGTCTGTTTGTTTTAGTGACCCGACCAACCCTACAGAGCAACATAAGTTTACGGCGGGAGGAAGAAAATGATTATTTATGCAATTTTCTAAACTCTAATGGTGCCAAATTAAAAGGTTTCTAAGTTAATACAATTAAACAGGCTGAGATTGTGTGCTTCCAATACTGTAACTGTATTCATGATTGTGTTTTAGAAACAGATTAATTCATCCATAGATCACATTAGTTGGCTTGTGATATTGGTTTATCATCATCTATGTCCTCCCCAGCTTGTGATTGTTTTTATGGTACATTCCACTCCCGGAAGAACCCCTGGTGACCCCTGTGGTGTCATGTCAGCACTGGAGGAGGACTGAAGGAGGAGAAGTGAAGGCCCCCACTGGCCCCTGATTTAAGAGAGAGAGAGAGAGAGAGAGATTTAGCTTCACCCTATTCTTTTAGCTGTTTCTTTTCCTCCCCCATTCTCTCTCTTTCTATCCCTCATTCTTACTTCACAACATTAAACTTTCTGAAACAATGATCGGCCAACAGTGCTGCATTTACAGTATTTGCATGTTTGTGCAGCCGCCAGCTGTCTGACTGAGTGGGTTTCAGTTTTGCAAACCAGTTATCTGTGTTTAATGGACTTTTGTGCATTTGTGCGTGTGTTTGGCTAAAGGGGATTTGTCTTATGATGAGATTAGGAAGAATAACCCAGACGAAAGGGTGCAGTGAGCACTGATACAGTATTTGCTAAGAAGAGCACACTACTTCCCTGCTGGGCTTGTGTGTGTGTGTGTTATGCTTATGATTGTATAGCAAGCCGATGTGTAATCCTTGTTGTAGTCATAGATGGCTGATGGTTTACAGAGTATTATCTGTTTCAGATCGGAGGTATCTGTTCTACTGTACAACAGAATCTGTGTACGTGACCTACAACAGGGATTTTTTTTTTTACTGCATTACAACACAAAGCTACAAGATCTATGACCGTATGGTAAACTGTGTACAAGACAAGGTTGTACAGTATGCACATTTCTTATCTTTAACGATAAACATACAGTATATGTCTTTGTGTGCTTAACAAAGACCCCGTGTGGCTATGACACATCTTGTTGAAGTCTTGCTTTAAACACTTTGTTATACAATTTCACGGATCAGTTTGTGATGTCAAATGTTTTGTCACCCCAGTTTGTCTGTTTTATCTGATTGTTATTTTGCTTAATTTGTTTCATAGCTGACAGCTTATCTACGTCGCATCATAAGTATGCACTTCTGGAGACAGACTGAGCAAATTTCATGATGTTATCAGCCTATTTGTGCGTGTGATGTAGTGGTGAGATTACCTTCTCTCTATGGCATGTGCCTCATATAAACAGCTCCTGTTCCCAAACTGTCTGTCCAATACCTTCCAGCAGGGGGCAGTGTCTTCACTTCCCCCTTTCACTTACAGCATCTATGTCCAATTTCTCATACTTTTACCATGCAAAGGGACCTTATATGATTGTGTTAGTTTGTGATCTGTCTTTAGACATTTACTTCCTTTAAATCTTAAAACTTATCTTGATAAGTGAGTTACATTATAAATGACAAATTTTTGGTATTGAGTCTGTATTGAGTGTGAACAATTCTAAGAAGATTTTGTTTTTTTGTTCTTCATGTTATTGTGGCAAATATAGCCAGTGAATAAATTATTCAGTCTGAGTTTGAAAGGTTTCATCTGCAAGTGGGGTAGGATTGAAACATTTCAGGGTCTATACTGGTAGCAAGGTTGCCAGGTCCACAGTGGAATTGTGCAATAAGTGGAATTGAACTACTTTTACTGTTGTCATGGGTTTCTTTTTATCCTGGAGGTTAAAGGTGAACAGATTTTGTATATCAGCTGTCATTCTAAGTTGAAGCTATTTATAAAACAAAGTGAATTTTATACTTACTATTATACAATGATTTTCAAGAAGAATTAATTGCAAAAGTTATATGTTTTGCATAACAGTGACTGTAAAATATGCATAGTAGGTGTGGAAGTGACAAGAGTTTTGATATTTGGGATAGTTTTGAGCTAGTTTTGCACTGGGCTGGTTTTTGTTATGCAGATCTGGCAACCCTCATAGGCAGGCTCTAATACGGTAAAGAAAACATCATTGATAGTGTAGAGAGTTAGTTTGTTGTTTTAATTTATTACAATGCTCTAAAATAAAATCTGAGATTTGATAGTAACTTTTCATCATAAAGTTATATTTGTGTTTTAGATGATCACATTCAAATTCCAAAAAAGAGTAAATCTATGCATAGTATTCATAAAAAAAGTAATTTTTTTGTAATCTTTTTCAACCTCTGGAACGGCTTTTCTTGTTGGATGACGGTACCCATTCATTCTATTTTTAACCCCTCGCCTCTAACCACCTGTCGTATAGAGACCACTTTTCATGATCTAATGCATTCTTCTTGGATGAAATCATGATCTGCTTTACAAATTGTCTCGTTGAATATCCTGTTTTACTTGGACGTATGTCACCTTTAGTGGTTGCAGACACCATTTCATGTTGACATTAGCAGCAAATTGTGTAATGAATGAAAATGTTTTTCCAGAAAAATACTGTCGAACTACAAAAGCAGCACTAGAATTATGATTATAATTATGAATCTGTTATTAGATTTCATTTCTTGTCTTGTCGCCTTCTCTTCTGTTGTCGTGTCTTCTTTTCTTTTTTCTCTCTTCTTCTCTCCTCTGGATAGTAGACGGGGGGCTGCACATGTTGTCAACTCTGGTTTGCATTATGCAGTCTGACTGTGTGGAGTTTGATTAATGGCTGGAGTCAGAGGGGACAGACACATGAGCTCAGGGAGAGCTGCACACAACAACATCTTACAGACAACACTGCATCTCCTCTAATACTACAGCATGTTAGAAGGTTTAACCATCAGCCTGGCATTTCTCTGTGTTTATGCACTGAGCAGAACAGATAAGACACATCTTTATTTAATACAGAAGATAGTAACACATCTGTACCGATCCATGAATGTAAATAATAGAGATATTAAATCTTTGATCTCTTTGTTTATAAATAAAATGGCAGTACGTATTGACCAGTATGTCAAGCTACAAACTGGTCCTAATGGCACCATAAAAGTAGTTTTTTTGACGCTCAGATCATTGATAAATCTCAGTATTCAGGGCATGTTGGATATTGCTAAAACATAAAATTTTAGTGGTTCTCATTACCAAACGTCATAACATTAAAACCTGTGCAGTGGTGCCGAAGAGTGTAAATTATCTATGAGAGTAAAAATGACAAAAAAGCTACCGTGGATGATTCCTGTGGGCTTTTATTGTCTGTTGTGCAGCTTGACAGACTAGTCATTATAAAAATTGTTTGTAAAAAAAAAGATTGATTAAAGCTATTCCTTTCATATAGCTTTGAAATGACATAAGGGGATAAATAATGACCATGTTTCTTTGAACTGTTCCTTCAATTTCTAATTTGCATAAAATGACCTCCTTTTTGCTCATATCATGTTAATATTTCCCACATGTCAAATGCATCTCCCCCTGATGTCTTATAGCTCCAGGACACACATAAGGAGTCCAGAGTTTCCTGGGCTACAAACAGAAGGTCACTCAGAACTAGAGGAGACGTCCGAACCAGATGATGTAATCTAACACTCATCCACACACACAGTCACGCACACGCTCGCAAAAAAAACACCCCACCCACGTTATACGTGGTCTCTCTCAGGATATGACAGTGTTAGCGGTGGATATTAATACCCCTTTAGCTCAAACGAAAGCTCTCGGCACACAAGAGAAAATATCTGACAGGAGCTATTTATAGTGCTACAGGCAAGCACACAGGGATCCACTAGCGCTCAATATCGGCTATTTTGGAGAGCAGCACTCACAGAAATAGCAGACGCATATTGAATCCAAAACGAGAGGGACAATGAAACCTGGTCGTGGTAGCGCGGTATCTATTTTTAGTGCAACGACGGCAATTAATGTCATAGGGAACATGAGAGCACACGCTACAAACACAGCAGACACTCAGGCGCTTGTGTTTATCCTGCTACAGTGTGTTGTAAGACTAAGTCTGCCTGTGATATCTGATTTGGGATCACTTGTGTCTTTAGTCGTTAGCCTGTGACCAAAAGCAACAGAAGACACGGTACATACTTGATCTTTATACGATGAAGCGTTCAACTTTTTGGCACCTGGCAGTAGTGGGTGAATTAAAAAACAGCACGGGTCAATGTCTGTAGCATCACATTTGTCTGTCAGTGAAACCGCTTGTGTTACAAAAATATGAAAACATGTTGAAATTGTTTTTCTGGTGGCTTGGAGTAAAAACATAATTAAAATATTTGTGGTTCTGGAAAAGAACTTCAGGCATCTAAAATAAATCTCTGATGATAAAATTTCCACTGAGGAAAGGCACGCCAATCACAGCAGATGTTTGCTTTTTTATGATGTTAATTTGGATGGCATGCATCATTTACATGAGCGAGGGTCATACTATCAATTTTACAATTTCATTTAAACCATGTATCAACTTGTAGTTAGAATTACCAGCCAATGGTTTAGTTTACAATTTTTCCTCATTTTTGGCACTTAGCAGATCTTCATTTTGCTCTCATTTCTCACAAGTTTCAAAATAGCTACTTCAGCAACATGCTGTCTAATCGTGTCCAGTTTAAGGTCTCCTGGGACTCTGAACACCATCAGCTGAACAGGAAGTAGGAAGTGGAAGGGTCGACCTTGAGCATGGTTTTTAGGCGCCAATATTGTCTCAGCTTTTCTAATGATTCGAAGTGGTATAAATTACCTCAGGCTGAGCTTTTTTATGTCCAGCGACCTCCCCCCCACATCCCCTGACAGGAAAATGCAGGCGATCAGCAGATAGCAGCCGTCGAAGAGCAAGAACAGCAGCTATCCTCCAATGTGGAGATCGTTCATTCATTCATCAAAGCTGACAATCCAATAAGAGAATCCTGTGATGAGATCCAAGCTCACTGTTACCTTGTGAAAGCAATTTTCCCCTTCATGTGCTTCAGGACAGCAAAAGCAAGTTAGACTGGTAGCTTGGCCGGCTTAATCGCTCAGCATGCAAAGTTGACAGATACTATAGATTTTTTCATGGAGGGCTGTTTTGGCAGCCTGTGTGTTATTAAGGCACATTCATACCTGCCATCGATAATCTAATGTGACAATTAGTCAACGATGGATGTGACAGGTTCCTCGGTACTGACAAACACAGCGCTTCGGTGTCCACAGACAAGGTCACTTCCTGCTGTCCTCTAGAATCAGAGGAGAAAAGAATAAATGTCCTCCAGATTGTCAGCAACATGTGAAGATCAGTCCAGAGTGACAGGGATGTAGATAAATCACATTCATCCTTTGAGTTTATGAGAGATGACTGGGGTAGACTGAAGGTTAGTTGGCCCAACATGTACTAAGAAGTCTTATTGCGTCTCTTAAAGTGATAGTTCACAAAAATGAAAAAAATATGTCATGTAATTTCAAACCTGTATGACTGTCATTTCACTTTGAAATACTTGTGAGATATATCACTGTGAGATATTTTGCTAAATCAATTTTTCCATGAGAAACAGGGATATCAGAGTTGCTTTTTCTATACAATGAAAGTGGATGGGGACTGGAGAAAGCTGTGGTCACCATTCACTTCCATTGTATTAAAATAGTCACGCATGGGTTTGCAATGCCATGAGGGGGAGTTAATGATGGCACAATTTCGTCATCCAAATCGGTCATATAATCCGCTGTACTTTCTAACCAACCCTGCAAACATTAATCTAAGAATAGGTCATCCTCATTTATGCCCTGTGCTCTATAAGGTAGGGTACTTTTACAGGATGATGTCATAACAAGCCATAGTTCATGCACATATCTGGAGTGAATCGTATTGTGGGTTATATTTGCTCTGTGCTAATTATGGTTGCTCACTAAAGTTCTTCTAAAAATATCACCCTGCTGACTGTATTTGCAAACATGGCCTTATATACCATGACCAGCAGGTCTAAAAGTAGACCACCCCCTCCAGTGGTCTTCAGTGAAATTTATTGACATCACAGGCCGATAATGAGCCTCTGGCTTTCAAATAGCCAGAGTCACCCTGCCGAGGTGCTTGGGCTCTCGTGTGGCTGTGCAGAGGATCCGATGGGATTTCCTGAACCACATGTGCCTTTGAAACCTAAGCCGAGAGTGAGCGATGCCCCGTTCCCTGACCCCGCAGCTACAGAGAGGCACTGCAAGAGCATTTCCTCAGCTGGTGATTTGGCGGGCCCTCGTACAAGTTATGGTGCAGATGCAAAGAGAATTCCATCAATAAATAATGCAAAGCAGGGATACACATTCAGCGTCGTACAATACGAATTAAATACGCACGCGTGAGCTTATAGTGAAAATCTGACGTATGCTGATGGGCACCAATGTAGATGGATATTTTTAACTCTTTCACATTTAGTGTATATGTCTCACCATATTCGCTTTGTCGGAAGGTCTTTTGCATTTAATAGTGTTAATATGAATGTTTTCACAAAATTGTATAAATTTTTTTTCTTGCGGCATGAGATCAAAAAAAGTCACATAATACATATCAACATAACATATTATGTTAACATAATACAAAGTTATAATAATGCATTATTTTATTAGTTTTTATGATAAATCAACTCGTAACATCTTTAGTCAAACAAGTTTAGTCATTTTATCACTTTGTCTTGTTTGTCTCTGTTACCATAATTTTATTTAGTAAATTAATAGTTAATATTAATGTAAAGCTAATAGAAATATTAAAATTCCACGAAGTGCTTGTAGTTAGCTCAACACTTTTAACGCAAGTGAAAAGTGAAGATCAACCCTGTTACTTAAAGTAGAATTACATCTCAAAATGTATGAAAATATAGCCTTTGCTTTAGATGGCACAATACAGTATTAAATAATTTTTGTCTTACTTTTTTCTGCTGGACTGTTTAAAATCGTACACCAGTTTACTTTGAAAAGCTCATGCTAAAACTTTAAAAAGGCAATGAAATGCCTCAAATGATGAGATTTTACCATGGTTAAATGAACTGAGGTAAGATAGAGAAACATCTAATTGAGTTTTTTGGCTCCTTTGTTATATCAAGCGCTGGGAGAGGAAGAACTCATCATGGTAGCCAAGGACTATTTTTCACGGTAGCTAATTATCCTCTTTTGACTCTCTTTCTCCCACACTCTTTTTGCTGTCAGACTTCTGTTCCGTTACATGATGTTCAGACTTCATGACACCTCTGAGCTGCAGTCCCCAGGCAGATGGCTCCACCTTCTCCTTTCTCTCTCTATATCACTGTCTTTCTATCCAAACCAATGCAGCACACGCCGTCTTGTCTAGTGAATGTTACTGTAGTTAAAGAGTGATGATTTGTGTGTGTGCACATTAAACAAAATGCATTTGTGAGGCATAAATCCATAGCGAACTGTACTAGTGAGGTAGATTGTCATGCTTTTGTTTACGTAAATAATGGTTAGCGCAGATGTTCACGCTGTGTGTTTCACTGTGTTTCACCGAGTTTTTGAGCGACAGATCTGTTTGTGCGACTGTCTTTCAGGGTGTCTGAGCATGCGGAGAGTCACATGTTCTCCCGTGTTCTCCAGCCTGTCTGCTTACCTGGCCGTTGCCATGGGAACAGCCAGACAACGGCAGACTTTGCACCAGTGTCCTCAGAGGATTCACAGAACAGGTCTCTGAGCACCCAGCGCTCAGAAACATGCTGCAATACCCTCCTTTCTCTGATTGGTCAAAGGATCTGTAAAATAAGTACAGTCAAGGTTTATTAATAGTGACCTTAAAGATATAGTTCACCTGAAAATGAAAATTCTGTTAGCATTTACTCAACATAATTTTGTTTTAAATTATATGCAGTAAAATAATAAATGATGTAAAATAATGTAATAAATAATTAAATAATAAGTTTTATTTTTGGCTCAAATATTTGTAAACTAAGTTTTTCATTTTTGTGTTCCATGGATATAAGGAAGAAACATGAGGGTAAATTATAACAGATTTTACCATGAACTGTCCCTTTAATTTGCTATTATATTATATAATTATATAATTAATTTGCTATTAATTATTTACACTTCTTACCACTTTCTTAACTCACCATTTAACTTTTCCTTGTTGCACTATCCAATCACTCAATCAGAGACTTACCCCTTTGTTACGACAAAACAGATTAAAGCTATAAAAACACACCAGTCTCTTATGCTTTCTGTACAAGGCGATGTTGCATCATTTGTTATCCAGACATGAAGAATTCAAGAGTGTTAAAGAGAAAGAGGCTTAGCAATAAAAGCATCTCGTGTGACATACCAAGAACAAAAATCAGGGGGGTGGTAAATGGAATTGTTTTGTCTCTTTGTGACTCTAAAAGGCAGTGGCGGACTCGTCTTGTGAACGTGAAAGCATCGGGAGGGTCTCCAGTGGTGATCTTTCGGGTGGGGGGCGATGAGCTCGGCACGTGAGGATTTATTGTGTGGAGAATGCGTTCTGCTGACGACGACACGACAAGATGTTCCCGGCTTTATCGCACCAGTTGCACACTTCTCCTCTTTGTGTTTTGCCAGCTGCCCTGCGCTGGTGAGGGGGAAGGCTACACAGGCCTATTCTTTTAGCGTTCTTAATGCAAAGTCAGGGCCTTAGATCTTCCTGAAACATACCCACACATACATATGTGACCCTGCCTGTAAAAACCCAACCAAAGTCTTTTTTGGTGAGTTCCTGTTTTCTAAATAATGTTAAGCACATTCTGTGAAAATATAACTTTGATATCTTTAATACACTGACTGAGTAATATTATGTCAATGATTGAAATTATAGTGAAATTAAGGTGAAATCAAACTTTGATGATCATTATCTCAGAATTAGAATTTTAGTATTCAGCTTGGTTTTCACAGAAAGGGTCAAATACAAATATGCCCCAGGGGTAAAATTAGGCCGGAACGATCCAAAACAGTGTTTCTTTGTGATATTTATTGCTTATAATTATTATAAAAAATGTCTATTCGTCCTTATGTATACTCCATTCCAGTTTTGTGTGCACCAGGAAACACTTTCTATCTTCAGTTGGAAGAAAGACTCCGTTACAGTTTATAAAAGTCTTTTATTTCATTAGTTTTATTTGGTGTACATTTATCTGTTAAAGTTTAATGCCAGATAAATCATATTGTTCTGACTACATAAATAAATAACATTATCTCATAGTTTTGTATTTCAACCTCAGCTCCCCCAACCCTAATACATGAGTAGAAATATGCACGTCAGCGCACGCACACCCTGTCCCAGCTGCAGTTTACAGTGCCAGGGGTGAAGCAGGGAGCAGAGGCAGGAAGAGGAGGAGAGAAAACCATCCCACAGTCAGCCTGGTTAGTGGAGACCACAACATCAGCATGTGAGTCCTGCTAACATCCAGCCTTTCACAGCAGACACTTACATAAAGCAGATCTCTCTCTCTTTCTCAGCCAGGCTCTCTCACGCTTCCTCGCTTACTGTCTATTAGAGCCGGACTCACATGGTATCACATGTGAGAGCTCACTGTTCTCTCTCTCTCTCTCTCTCTCTCTCTCTCTCTCTCTCTCTCTCTCTCTCTCTCTCTCTCTCTCACTCTCTCTCTCACTCTCTCACCGATACTGTATATTTTAAGGTATGTCAGTTTAAGTTGTTTTTAGTCCCATTTTAGTCTGGGACTAGTTTTAAGCCTTGTCTGTGTAACCAGACCTTTAAGTTATTTGAGTTTTCTACAAAACAGTTGTACACTAAGTTGTACGTCCATTCGGCAGCTTCTCTTACAGAATTAATACAGAAAGTGCCAAAAATATGCACACATATCTGAGCCTACCTGTAGTTTATTATGAACGGACGTTTATCTTTATTACTCAAACTAAGCACATTTAAAGCATCCAAGAGCATGCTAAGCATGCTTCTTTTTGTATTTAAAACAGTGTAAAAACCAGGAAGGAATTTTTCTTTGATTGACTTTCATTGATTTTGTTGCAAGTTTGCAAACTGTTCTTCCCCTGAGTGCCCGCTCAGATTTATTGGCAGTGTGTTGTGGGGATAGCCCTGTTATGCCTCCTGAATTACTCTGCAATGGAAAGTCCCATAAACATTACATAAACCATAAGTCATTTTTTTCTTCTAGTTTCTTCTAAAGAAATCAGTTTTTTCTTATCTAGGAAGTGTCATGAGGTTTTGTAAATATATTGTCATGTACCTGTAAATTGATATGGCCCAGAGGCTTAACATTTTTTATATGTTGTCTAAAGTGATGTTTGAACAGGCCCTAATGCAAGATTTGGAGTTGGACATTGTTTTTATCAGGGAGAGGCTCGCTTTGATAATGTGACATCACTATAAATGTCTGTCATGGGATGGGGTGGGGGTGCAGGAATTTCCCATTAGCACTGCCAGTGTATTGAAAACAAAAACATAGTAGATCATTGGTATTTAGGATAAAACAGAAGTCAAACACGTATTAAAACCTTAAAGGTATAGTAGTAAAATCTGCTTAATAGGCCCTGGGTGTTGAGAGGCAGATGTTGAGATATGAGACAGATTTTTTACATTTTTGAAAATTTTAGTTATAACAAAATCTGTTTACATGTTTACACTGCTGTTTACATAATTACCATTGCTGGTTCACCTCATGTTGCACATGGTGCACTTGTAGTAGTACAGTAATAGTGTGTTGTTGTATGTGAGTTGGCAGCATGCCACTGAATAAAACAACAGCAAATGAGAAGACAGTGAATGAGTTTGTGTTCTGAACTTCACACAAGCATTTAATCACATGCCTCACCAGCACTTGAAAGAGTGCTGTACAGATGGCCTACTCTGTAGTGTGTTTATTTTAAAGTTTGCTTTAGACACAATTTTTTTTTAATTGCATACCGATTCATTATTGATGACGTGCATGTGTTTTTGATGTGTTAGGGATAGTTCACTGAAAAATGTCGTTCTGTCAATTACTCACCAGTTTACATTACTAAGTAATTACTGTAATTAAATTACTGTAATTTAATTATAGTTACTTGTAATGCACTGTAGGAGCACAACAATGTTGAATTCAACTCACAAGTTTAGGTGAGTTTGTGTAAAAGTAAGTTATAATTTGTGTTAAACTTTTGTTGAAACTAGATCATTTTGTTAAAAATCGTATGAAAATGGATGTATTAAAAAGTGTAATGTTAACAGCTTGTTACTGGTAGTGTTTAAAGTTCATTTTAATAGATTTTTAAAAATGCAAAGATTTAAAAAAGGTTTTATTTTTGTTGTCCATGTGGTCAAATTTGATAAAGATTTTAAGAATTAATCTGTAATAAGTCATGCAATTAGTCAAACAGTTTAATTTGTGAGTAATTTAAATACAAAGTTGATGATGTAAGTAGTAATAAATTATTTTATGAACTGTTATTTGCCCTCATGCTGTTACAAACTTAGGATTTTTTCTTTCTTGGGATGCATTGTTTATTCTGCTGTTAACTTCTTTTTGTGTTTCACAAAGTCATGCAGGTTTTAAGAGACATGAGCGTAAGATGACAGAATGTTCATTTTTTTTAGGTGTACTATCCCTTTAAATGATTGTTCACCTGTAGGGGTTCATCCTTCTTTCTTTTTTTACATTTCACTGTGTCCCAGAGGGCAGTGTAATCTTGTGGGAGCTGGCAGGAGACACCAGTTTCCTATCTGTATCCAGCCTGCTCGGCGTTTCCCCGTCGTAGCACTGCCTCATTGTACTGTACGCTCTGATCTAGACAGATTATCTCTGGCAAGGCAATGATGTAGACAGATTATCGCCTTTTTCCTTGCACTGGCCGCGACGACTCTTAACTGACCCAGTCATCAATATTTACCCTCTCCAGGGAGGTGAACAGGATCGTATCGGGTTTGTACTAAAGCGAGATGTTCTGTTCTTGTACATTCAGGCCGGTGAGTATTATACTTTGGGCTGTTTAAGGACACTAAAGTGCCCGGGGTCTGTTCACCAGTAGCACGCTGTACCCCTGCTGAGAGCAAACAGGCACCTAATCAATCTCCCTGTCGGGTTTGGGAGTTCAAAGGTCATTGTGCTGCAAAATGCATTACACAAAAGCCTTGTGTCTTGTAACCAGGTTTTGACCTTTTTACTAGGCACTATTAACACAGCAGATTAAGTTTTACTAGTACTGTAGCAGAGTTTTTTTTTGTTTATATAACGATTAAGTAAGTGATTGTGATTAGGTAAGACATGGGTCATGCCACATTGAAAATGATCTTTGAAATCTGGAATATGGAAATATAAAGAGGAACTCAACCGGAGAGAGGCTTAGTGTCTCTGGAGCTAAAAAAAGGCCTGTGGGTTTGTTCATTCTCTCTGACCTGCTCTATATTTAGCTCAATCCCGTGGTTTTCCGACTGACTACAGCACTGGCCATTTGCGTGATTATAACAATGCTTCACTTTTTGCCAATGTGCATAAGCAATGTATTATAATAGAGACATATCATGGGGTATATTTGGACAGAAACCGTCTGGTAAAGAGAAAAGGCGTAATGCATACCGTGACTGTGTTTATTTTATAATAGTGATGCTTTACAGTATGCAGCATTTTTGAGTTTTATCAACACACAACATCGTCTTTGTTCAAAAACTCATGGACGGATAGTTTAGAGTGCAAGTGTCACAATAAGTCGGGCATATGGTTGCCAAGGCAACCGTGACATCACTACAGACATAGTGATGCATGAAAATTCAAATAGCAGGGGAGCGGTTGCTAGGCGACCTGAACTCATGAGGCAAACAGCCAAACTGATCCTGGTCTTGTGAACACAGTGTACTTGAGTGGCGGGTGGTGGGTCTGTGGCCTACTATTGGCTTAGACTCGATTCATAGTTATGTGGGAAGAAAAAATAGTTACACTTCAGACAGAAACAGCAAATAATTTCAGTCTTAATTTTATGGCACATTTAACGGTTTAGGCAGATAATCTGCTTTTAAACGTGTATTAATACGAAATCCCCACCGGGCTTCATTGAGGCCCTGCAGTGAACATTAAACCGAAATGATCTGACCTGCAAAATCAGATTGTGTAAGTATTAGCCGTATGTGGGTTATCGATGATCCGGCCCCCCGTGCGCGCTCACGCTGGTGGAGGCTCGGTCAGGGTACGGGCTCTGTGACTCAGAATGAGGTCACCGCATTTCTCCCACTGCTTAGTGGGACACTGTTCTCTCTCATGACTCAGATCTGGCAGCGGAGTTGTGAATGAACAGTGTCTCATCGTCTGTATCATCAGTGCTGTATATAGAGAGCGATTACCGCTCACTGCAGGATCGTGACACACTCTACACCTACCGCCTGTCAAGCCAGAATCACACGCAGAGAAACAGAACAGGGAGAACCTGCAGATATCACAATGAGGTACTCGACTTATGCGGTTTATAAGAGAGATTCTGTATATACGCTTGTCACAGAATGTGCTACTACAATTAAATAACTTTGTTGGGTTATGTCATACACATAAGCAACAAAATATTTGATTGAAGTCTTATTCTTATCAATATACACCTGTTATATCACCCACAAAACATTGAAAATAAAGTAATGGATGTCTTCCAGCCGCACCTCAATTCTCGCATGGCTTAACTGGAGATCTGCACGGGTCGACTGTGATGTAACTGTTCCTACATACACATGACTTCATCTCTCTCCTCAGCATGTGTCAAAACAGCAGCCGCTGGAATAATCGCTCAGTGTACTTTTTGGCACATGTGGTTGTGATTCATCATGTTCAGAAAGTTCACATATTTAAGATGATGAAGTTGTTTTGTTTCACTGTGGGTAATGTTTCAGTTCCAGTAATCCGGCAGAAAAAGAAATGGGCGGAACTGAAATGCATTAAACTCCTCCCAGTCGACTGATAGAAAATTACTACCGAGATGTTTCATCTACGACCTCTGGGCAGCTCTTAGGCTATTATAGACCGCACTGACCTGAGGCTGTATATTTCATATTACAGGAAAACATCAATCCCTGTTTTATTGTATTATACTAAAAGCCTAAACATTTTACAGCCTTCCATTGCAGAATAAGACTCTGTTCTCTTTAGGTATCTGCCACTTACATTTCTTGCAGATTTGTTTTGCTGTAAACAGACACATGCTCAGCGCTTTTTACTGTAACTGAACATTGAGATGGCATTAAAGTGATCTTTCATCTGTAACTCATCTTCTGTCTTCAGTGAGTCATCTGCACACCCACCTCAGCACTGTGTGTAGTCTTCACGCACACCGCTGGAGAATGACTCAGATGTTACGTGATCGCTCGGCATGAACTCCACATGCAGCCAGCCTGCAGGCCCCGCCCCCTTTATTCACCTGCACTTATGTCATTAGTTATGCACTTAGCAACAGGCATAACAGACTGTTTTTCACATTTGATTACACTGGATTGGAATTGTGGCATTGTTGTTGTATAAGGTGATGTCATGGCAACATAGCTGTATCTTTGCGGGAGTGTTTAAGATGGTGATGAGATCACTACTTTAAACCACTTTGTTGTTTTGGATTTGACAAATGTACACAAACCCACACAATAATTTCTCTGCTAGTTTTAGACAGCCTGGGATAGATGAAACACTTGCAAAAAATATACTTCTGGTTTATTTTATTAAGTATACTTAAGCAAAGTTCAAGATAAGTAAGTACTAGTATACCTGTAGATATACTATTTCAGTGCTGCTTGGGACTAAACTGACCCACTTTTTAGTGTAAAAAGCAAACTTTAGTTATAAATACATACTTTTAACTATACTTTAAGTGTAACAATAGTAAACTTGAAGTAGACATCTAATTAACAACTATGTTTTTCTAAAAGATACGTAAAAAGTAGACTAAAAGTATACTTTCCTGTTTTTTGTTTAACCTGTTAACCTGTTAATAACTTAAATGATTTTAATATAATCATGATATATTGATGAAAGTTTTAAGACTTAAGAATAAATATTTGACAATTTTTTAAAACAATATACAAAAAACAATACACTAAAAGAAATAATGAAAATGTTAAGATTATTTTTACAAACACTAAAATTATAAAAAATGCTTGAAAATGTTTAAACTAAATTGTATTTAATCTAAAATGTGAAAAATTGTATAGTGTTTGGATAGTGCATTCTCATGTGTATGCTCAATATGTGCAGAGCCAGTTATCAGGTTAAATGACGTTTACTAATAGCACACCTATAACCTTCCTTTTGTTATTCAACAAAAGATAACAGTCTCTAAAACAAATATACTGTAAGGCGTAATGTACACTCATTATCATTAAATAAACCCTGATGGGTGATAAAGTCCCCAAAGCAAAACCTGCATTGTCCTGTTTATTATATGAAAATAATGATGTGAGTTTAATTTGAAAAATTTTGCTCAATAAATGACTTTAAAGCTTTTGCTTAGACACTAGCACAGCTATTGTAAGAAATTATTCCTTGTCCACAACAGGAGTCAATTATGCAGTTAGTGGTCATTACACAAAAATATGTGGCCGCAAAATGCCACAATTGACCAATCATAATCGAGTACTCCAGAGAGAGTCGTATAATGAACTTTAAATAATGTTCTGGTACAAAGGGCCAAAAATGTATTTGTAATTCTGTTCTCTGGGGGCTTCTGCCAAGTAACCCTGAAGATAAATCACTGTATTACTTAACAATCTTTACTTCAGCACAATGCTTGCTGTTGAACTCTTTCTTTGGTGACTACAAAAAAGTGTACACATCAGCGTTGTAAGTGGGGTCAGATAAAAGGCGGTATATTAGAAGGGTAGAGTAGCGTGAAGTGTGACGCATGTTGAAGGTCAAAGTTCTCTGTGTACACGAGAGGCACACGCAAGAGTCGACACAGCTGTCTTCTCTGGTTAATAACTGCTGTAATGTTATCCAGTGTGTCTATGATTATGTGTCATATAGTTGCATAGGTGTGTATGGAGAGAGGGATGAGGTCTCTGGTGAAAATGAAGAGTGTCGGTGCATGATTAATGTGTTGCATAGTCCTATTTAGATGTGTTTGCTGACTTGGTGGTAAGCTACACTTTGCCTCATCACTTCTAATTATGTAACCAGTTCGGGGAGTTGTTTACTTATAAGTAGTACACACGTGCACACAGAAACATAAATACATACAGATTCATTCTTCACAGCCTAATTGCAGTTTTGATAGCAATTATGTCAGTTAACACCCAGGATTGTGGTCTACATAAATGCCTTTTACTCGCACGACAACTTTTTTCTTGGAATCTGACTTGAATAACCAGTGAGAGGCACATGTTATTTTTAAGACACTCCCCACATGGGTGTCTGTGTTTTTTTGTGGCCACCTGGGTATGAAGAGAGCACAGCTATGATTCAAAGAACTCAACAGGTGTTGTCTGAACGATATCTGAACTCTCCCAGGTGTCCACTTAATCCTTACAGGTAAAATAAGGGTGTGTGTTTGAGAGCAAGTGTGTGTGTGTGTGTGTGTGTGTGTGTGTGTATGTGCAGCCAACTTCCCAAGATAACCTTTGTTACACAATGTTCTCCAATGTACATTAGTAGACCTTAGTCAGGCTAGAGACAAAATTAAATTTTACTTGAACAAAAGCAAGCCTGTGAGAAAGAAATGTACAGTACAGTACAGTACAGTACAGTACAATATGTTCAGTCTCAAGTGTTTTTTCAACAGTACATCATAATTCATGAATTATATTATACTGTATATAATATTATATATAATTATATTATATACATTTTTTATTGACTGGTACTGTATGTATGTACTATATAAATATATGCATATTTTGGTATATATATAAAATAAATATTATTACATATATATATTAAAATATTTAACTTCAGAATAGAAGATTTTCAAGATCATAAGAAACTTTTTTGTCAAATTTTTTTGTCTGTTTATATGTATGTTTTAATGGATATTGTACTGTTGAAAAAACAAATCTTTCTCATGTTTATGTAACTTTACATACTATACTGTGCCTCAAAAGGTCAAACAGATGAAACTCAAGCAGCTGGGCGCTGACCTGTGAGGTCATAAACTGAGAAATAAGAGGCCTCTACCTTGGAATGAAACCATCTGCCTCTTTGCATTAACTTCTCTGCACACACATGATTTTGAATGAGAGCCCAGTGCACAAGAACAACATTAGTGGTATGAAAGGTAAAACCCTCCCTGATATTAGTGGTCAACTAATAAATGTTTTAACAATGGTTAAAATTCCCCAAATTTTATTAGTGGTTACATAAATGTAAAACCCCCCAATAAATTTTGTCCCAAACACATACGTGCATTTTCTCCAAAAGGTCATGGAAATACAGATTTATAGTATCTATTTATAGCGGCATTGTCCTGTGGCATTCAAGATCACTACTACATTTTGCTGCATGAGTGAAGATTGCACTGGTTTGGAGTCAGCCGTTAGTATGAAGTAACCTGACTCCAGTCAGTTCAGATCACATGGAGGC
This sequence comes from Beaufortia kweichowensis, assembly GCA_019155185.1. NCBI lineage: Eukaryota > Metazoa > Chordata > Actinopteri > Cypriniformes > Gastromyzontidae > Beaufortia > Beaufortia kweichowensis. The sequence goes on from CM032814.1 coordinate 10,868,783, forward strand.
AGCTCAGGAAAATGCCTGCGGGCTCATCATAGTTTATTATATCTCCCTATGCTTAGAAGCAATTCTCTCTCTTATAATTAGCCTCCCATAGAAAAACTTGCCGCGTAAAACAACTGTTAATTGCGACGGATACTCCAGCATTTATTACAGTCTTAAATCAGCTTCTTTCTCTCCCTCCCATTGCAAGGATGATATTTGTGCGCCATTAACCAAATGTTGCCATTGAGACGGTGCTGCATGAATGCACCCATCTGTAGAATGTACTATGCCTTTTCTCACTGAAACAATTACAGTCAATTTGCATTTATGGAAAATATGGTCGCAGCGCATAAAACGTGGACGGCTCCATGTGACGCGGCTGGCGCGTGTTGGTGCTGCATGAATATTTCATGATATGGCCTGGAACGACGCATAAGAGGGCGCTGCAATTTGTATCGGCTGTCAGTCAAAACAACATTAATTGGCAGAATTGTAACATAAACAGAACGCTTCGGAGCTAATGAAGAGTGGTGTTTATGCAATACGTTAAAACTCTTGATTATGATTGATTGTTTCTGACTTATTAATTTACAACTGTGGGTTTTGTAAATTAGCTAGCACCTGTGTAAATGTGTAGATACTGATACTGTTGGTTTATTGGTTTCGTCTTTAGTGGACTAAATGACTTAGCTGGTGTCACACAGACTGTGAAAGGTCTCTGTTGAGAGCTGATTGTTGGCTAACACAATGGTGCTACACACTTCCCCCTTCAGCCACTGTTTTATCCCACCCATGAGACCGCACTAAGGCTAGGTCAGGAGGTCACCCTTTGGGAGAGACTCCAGACATCTCCATATTGCTGTAAAGCTGTGATATGGACTAGGAAACAGGTGGAGAAGATTATTTGCGGCTGTGCGGGAGGATCTGGGGTTTGCTGATAATACCTGGTACATATATGTACTTAGTGTTATCAATTTTAAATGCAGCTGTGCAGAATTTTTTTTAATTAAGTGAACACTGTCAATTGTTATGGCATGTTTGACTGTAAGACAGAAGTGACTTGAAAAATGTTGCTTTTCACATTAGTATGAATTTTGTGTTATCTGATGTATTTGATTTATTGTTCTTCTCTGACTTCACATATTTGCTCTCTCTTTTTCTTTCTGTGAAGTACAGAGGATCTATTGTAGGTCCACCCACTGGGCTCATTGTGTCACTCATCCGGTCGCTATAGGAACATATTTAGTATGTAAAGGAAGTGATCAGAGATTGCATTCTCGCACAATTGGTGGTAATTTTCACATCAAGACACATTGTCACATGAAGTCATAGGAACTTGTGTTTTTCACATGCACACATACACATGTACACACTAAGGAAAATGCATCATGGGGCTTGTAATGGAAATCCAGAGGCCTTTTTATGTTTATGAAAATAAACGATCTCCAGGTTAACAGATTCTTATATTTTATTTTGTATTTATTCACTGTATGCTTTTGGTTCTTTAAGTAACTGGTCCTGGTAGCTGTTACTGCACATATTTAGCAAATACATGAAAATGCACTATGCACAATTTTTAATTTGAGGAATTTTAATTTTTTTAATGTTTTTATTTTTTATTTAGGTATTTAAAAAAAAACCATTAACAATAATATTTTATTACATTTTTTTGTTTAGTTTTTTAGTTTATTTTAGTTTATGTTTATCATTTGTCAAATATTTATTCTTGACTCTTAGACCTTTCCATCAATATACAGTCATGATTAGATTACAATTGAACTATGATATATCAAAGTGAAGTGTTCCCGCTGTGGAACGGTAACAGTTAACAGGTTAATACTGTATGCAGTTTCTGATTCGAAGGACATCAAGGCATTTAAAGGAATAGTTTGAGAGGTAGTTATTGTTATAGGCAGACAAGGTCAATGCACTGAATGACCTCTGCTAAGTCAATCAAACGGCTCTATGGCTGAGAGATGAATGGATTAATGCGGCTGACCCACTAGGTTTGGCCGCTCACTCCTGTAAACATCCTCCATCCTCATCAGAACAAATATCTGTAACCTCCTGCATGATGCTAAACAGATGAGCCTCTTTAAATTAGACCGTACTGTTTCAAGACGAGACTCATACATGCAGCATATCTGATTATTTATAGAGAGATCCAGCAGAAACTAATTCTGGCTGACCTGGAAAAAGGGCTTGCTATGAAAGAAACTCAGTTCAGCTATTTAATAAAGACAGAAGAATAACCTTTAACCAAACAAACAAAAATGTATTACAATATATTTCAGTAAAACATATTGCTATTTAGTATTTTCATTAATAAATAATAAATCCTCAAAAACATCTATAATTAAATTATTAACCCTACCCCCCCTCAGGCTTTATAACATCATACATGTATTATTAGGCGATGTAAAGAGGTGCCAAGGATTATTTGAATCTTTGTCTAAACAATCTTAGGGTTCCAGTTTCCTGTATTTACAGTTACATTACAATAGGGTCAAGTCTCGGCTGAACTATACTTGTGATGTCCGTATTTCTCCTGTTAAAGCCACTGTGAGACGTGTAGAGTTATACAAGTGACATCTCTGTGTTCCTGCAGTCTCTTCCTCTCCTGCTGTTCAAACGGTCTTTAATAATTTAGCACAACGAGCACTACTGTTTATCAGTTGACCGCACGCCCTACTGTAAGTGCACTCCAAAACACAGCGGAGAGCGAGAGCTGAGGTTAAGCGACCTGTATAACTGCACACTTCCTGTCTATCTGACCTCTATGACGGCGCTTTGATGTGTGAAACAGACACAGTTGAGCACGCTGGAAAGAGCCTATCGTGGAAACCCAGCCGAGTACACCCACACAGCCCATCTGTACTGGAGGTGATTCACACTCGTATACACACAGAAACACGACACAGAGCTTCCTCAATAGCGTTTTATAGGTCACCAAACGAACACACACACACATATGTAACCATATGTCTTGAATGCAGAGACAGAAAAGCTGGTACAGGAAACATAGTCGCTCATGTTTCTGATAATCTTTTAAGCCCCTTACAATTTTAGTTCAGCAATGCCTTTTGGAGCTCATTTTTAGGATACACAACGCTAATGTTAGCGACATTTACCTGTCGTCTTTATCTGCTCGTTTATAATAGCACTGAATATGATCTTAGGACTTTTCATCTCTTAGTCCTCCTCTTTACTCTTTCAGTCGCAACTTGTATGTCTGTATTCCATCTCCGGCATCATGAAACCTATGACAGACAACAGAAACACATCTTGGCGTCCTCCAGTTATTTAAATGGCACGCTGTCGGCTGAATGCAACCAGGAAAATGGTTTGAGGAAAAAGTTAGTTTGTGAACGACAGCTCTTGTTTCAGGTTCTGAAACTTTTGCACAAGTACCTGGTGCAAACGAGGCTATAGTTTGTAATTAAAACTGACATTTAGTCATTCAGGAACTTTTAGAAAAGGGATCAATAAGACGTTTTTGTCTCAAGGGTCATTTTAATACATGTACGAAAGCCACTATATGTCTATGGATGGTATCTATTTACTTGTTACTTGAGTGGTTATCTCATTTTCTGTACTTCAGTTTTTGCAGATGCGCGCACACCCTCCTCACTTGGCTCATTCCACTAAACATCCCCCCACAGCAATACTACCACCACCACCACCTCCTCTTAACAAGCCCCTGAAGAGCAAACACACTAAATCTCAGACTCTCATTTCCTTAAGAAGACAAGGCATCAGTCCTTATTACGTTCCGCTGGAAAAAAGTCCAGCACATGAACGATCCGTTTCAGCCGTGAAGCCGCTAAGAAGCAGTTAAGCCAACGACCACTGCGTGTCGGTCAGTGGAGACGTGTGCCTGAAAATGAGCGCTGACGACCCATAATGCAAAGCAAGGTGATTTCTGACATTCATTCCACATTCCACACTGTCTGAAGATTGTGATGACGTTGTGTGGTGTGATTCTTTGTTTACGGTCTCTGACCGCTCTCTGCGTGTGTCCCTGTGATGGTGTTTTATATGTTTGTGTAAACATCTGCGGCAGACTGCTGTCTCCTTGAAAGAGCGGATTAGCTTTAGTGGAACTCCAGGAAAGAAATTGCTCCACATTTTTGTGCAGAGTAAGAGGTTTTTTAGGGTGGAGACCTGGAGAAAGCTGTCAGAATTTTTTCTTTTTTGACCTTTTTCTTATTTTGCTTACTGTAAAAGTTTTTTATTGCAATACTACACTGCAAATATTACAAGAGATTGCCTTTGCATTTATCTTATAAGATACTATAAAAACCCTCCAATACCTTAGTTTTAACCGCATCCTACTTGCTTGTTAATAATTGAAATTTATGCAGATATTGTATACTCAAAAAGAAGGGGTTTTGTGTTGAATAATCTACTTAATCTATCCATTTTTCTTTAAATTAGGTGTATTTAATATTAGCTCCTTGTGGTTGGTAATTAAATGATGAGGAAGCATAAGCTCAATTATCTGAAGAGGGTTTCTGGACACTAAATGAGAGGTCGTCTGGGGACCCTCGACAGCCACAGATGGGGACCACCAGACTTTAACACTCTTTCCTCCAAAATCACTCAAGCTGTTCCAACGCTTGACTCCAGGGGTTAAATTATTTAACAAGCCCTGGCTTGCTTTAGGAAGAACTGTGGGAATGATCTCACATGATGGATCTAGTGGCACACATACACAGACATGTAAACTTACATACATTGGACCTGAAATCAATTTGTGGAAAAAGGATGCCAGAATATTAGATGGAAAATAAGAAAGAGAGAGAGAGAGAAAGAGAGAGGGAGGTAAAAAGAAATTAAAAGTCAAGTAAGTGGTTTAATTACATAAAAATACACAGATGTCAGATAATAACTGATAATATGTTTCATACTTAAATTAGTTAACTGGTTAGCACATAAAAGGTTGTGGGTTTCATTCTGGGGAACAGATCATTCTGATTAAAAAAAGTATAGATTAAATGCACAGTATATGCCAGAATCATAAATAGTAAAAGTCTTAAGAAAAGCATTTATCACCAGAGTGTGACTCTTCAGTTTGGTGACACATGACTTGTGACTAAATAAAAGCTGTCTGACTTGTGTGGGAAGAGAACTGCTCAGTTCCTTTACACCAAACCTTTATTAGAAGGCAGAAGTATAACTGCACATGATGGAAATATCTGTATGATTCGCTCCTGTTACGTCTGTAAATTTATTCAGAATTTTCCATGTGTCCTAAAAGTACAATTTCTAAATAATTTTAAGCTGTAAATTGACCACAGCCATTGTCATCAGTGTCGTCTCCACAACCCTGATGATGACCCGCTCACCAACTTTCATTAAAACATTTCTTTGCACCCCGTTCCCAGGGAAACCCTGGACAAGGGCACTGGGATGATAAAGGGGAGCACTTCATAATTTCTGCCAGGGATTTTTATTTTTTTCATCAACTCAGAAGACACAATGGAGCATTCATCATGGTGCATACAGTGCTAATTTCCCTGTAGGCAATATGCTCTATTTCAACCTTGCTGCTGTTCAAAACAGCCTCTCTCTCTCTCTCTCTCTCTCTCTCTCTCTCTCTCTCTCTCTCTCTCTCTCTCTCTCTCTCTCTCTCTCTCTCTCTCTCTCTCCTCTCCCTCTCCCTCTCTCTCTCTCTCTCTCTCTCCCTCTCTCTCTCTCTCTCATCTCCCTCTCTCTCTCTCTCTCTCTCTCTCTCTCTCTCTCTCTCTCTCTCTCCCTCCCTCCCTCTCTTGCTCTTACTAAAATGCTGATTTGTGTAAGAGTGCTTATTACCCCTCCTCCACTACCAGATTAATTGAACCGAGGGTCCTATGAATGCCCATATGGGTCTATACTTCCAATGAGCTTAATCTCCATGTGGTCTTAATCTACTTTTCATTTTAAGAATTGCCTCAAAAACGCCTTGATTGGTGGACTTATCTGCAGGCGAGCAGAACCGGAAAAGCTTATGAGATAGATAACTTATTTCATGCTCGGACAATATCGATATAAATGTTGCACCATGCTGAAACAGGTTACAAGCATAGATGTATTTTGGCAAATGCATGAAGATATTGCAGCTTTCCAATGTGTTTGTCTCATGTTGTGCATTGTTACCTACAGTACTTGCCTGTCAGGCCAGATTTGGTCATCGTAGACGCCGACCGCAGCTGACAGTGCCGCATCCAGCGTGCCTGCAGGAACACAGTCTGGTCCGCCGGTCTGTACTCCTGAGATTCTGCTTCAACACCAACTATTATTAAACATATTTATCTTGCACCGCTGTGCTGCTTCATATCTAAATCATAATAATGCCAGTTAGTCATGTTCCCAAATGAGTCTTCCTTATTGTAGAGCTCTGCATAAGACAGGCTTACATATGGCTAATCTGTACATATTTCCTAATTATCCCTGGATGCAAATATTTTAAATGATCATGTTTGTCATAATGATAGTATAGTGTGGTTCTGTGAGATTATTACATTAGTAACTGCAGGAAAGCAGGATTTTTCCAGATTCTCAATAGCCTGAGGGCTCAAGCGGTACAATTAGGTTTCTTGGAATGTTCATTTTGAGGTGGAATTGCTTAATGTTGTTGTTGATACGAATGTTGAACATTTTGCATCCAGTAATTTTAAATGTTGACATTGTGAATTATTGCACAACTGTAATGTTTATGTGCTTGCATAATTTGTTTTTGTACATAGCAGCTGTTATTGTGCTGTTGTGATGTATTCAATTGCTTAGCAAGGTGGTCTTAAAGGGCAAGTGTGTGATTACCGTGTTTTTGGGAGTACTAATCAGAATTGCGCCGTACATGTTTCCTACTGGTTGATAGAATCGCCATAGTCAGTGTTGCTGTAAAACCGTCGCCAAGGTTTATACTTTTCAATGAAGTTCTAGAAGTTCCATTAAATTGGAATTGGAGAAAGTTTTTTTTTTTACCTGATAACTGTCACTGCACATATTGAGTATAAAATTGCACTATAATTTTTTACATTTTGAAAATTTTATAAACATTTTTAAATCATTTTGTTTTTAAATTTTTGTTTTTTATAGATTACATTTTTTTTTAATTTATGTTTATTGTTATGAACATTTGTCAAATATATATTCTTAAGTCTTAGATCTTTCCATCAATATATAGTTTGTCATGATTAGATTAAACTTCAACTATTAAGTATTAAAGTGTTCGATGACAGTTAACAGGTTAACATTGTAACTTTTCTATACATTATCTGACTCATTTTATGCCTTATAGATAGACAGCAGGTGCATATCAGGTAAAAAGTCCCCCAGTCTGTTTCTCATATAAAATTTAATGTAAAAACTGTGCAATGCTGTCTAAATGAAAACATAGAAAAACGTTTTTTTTCTTAGACAGTGTAAAGTCAGCCTAGATTTATTACACATATTTATATTTTGAGCTGATGCACCACGTGTCCCTCGTGTGCACTACACGCATCATAATCGATCATATCTCCAGTAAAGTTCCATGGCTATATTGCTCCAGATCGACCTCCCTGACCAGCAGCCTGGAGAATTGGACTTGTCTTTGCTTTCCACATGGAGGAGCATGTCCAGCCCCAGGGATAGAAGGAGAGGTCACATTCTGACACCGGCCCCCATAGTCAGTCTCGCACTGAAATTATCCCCAGAGGGCCCTACAAACACACCGCTACCTCTGTGATGAGAAGGGCCCCCGGCTCCATACGCTGCTCCTCTACGGAGCCACCCGGAGGGAGGGCCGGTGACAAGGGGAGGATTCAATTAGAGAGCTGAGTGGCTTTATAAACCATCCCGTGCTTGTCAGACATAGCCAAACATACATGACGTTTGGATCTAGATGGTCTGTGGTGGATAAAATTGAAAAGTGGTCCGTGATTAGTAAATATTAAAGATGTAATGAAGGGTTAAGGTGCCTGCTGAGGAGATGGAGGAAATAATACGACAAAGGGTTCGCAGTAATCCTGCATTCGCATTACTATCAGGAGCTGCTCCCGCACAATACCCATCAGAGAATCCCTGGTGATTGTTCATTAGCAAACTCAGTGGGAGTTTACATTCGCAAAAAAGCACTTAAAGATCTTTGTAGATGCCAAAAGAAAAGCAAAATAGACTATTTCATATTCATGAAACTTTAAAATACAAGTTAATAATAAAAACAAAATGCTCTCAAAAATTCTGTTTTGAAAACAGAAATGACTTTTTTTTCTTCAGTCTAATTAGCATTTTTAATTTAAAATTAATTGAGGATGATTTTGCCCGAGAACGGCACAGAATGCTTGCATTAGGCACACGCTACGCCTTTGTGTTATCCGCGTGTAGCTCTCGTATCTGCGTGTGCTGTCGACTTGTACATTACGCCTGAGCAGAGAACAGCCCAAAGCCATTAATGTTAATGTGTGTGTGCATCTTTCCTCAGTCCCACTGTGACTCTATATATAGAACTGTAATGATAGCCAGCTTCAGGAGATAAGAACAGAGAATTAATAAGGTACGTTAGAGGATCCTCACATCGCCTCGAGACAGCGGCACAACTGCGGCAGAACATTGAGAGACTTGCACACACTAGCTTTTGTTAACTGTGAGTGGTACGAAGCGTTAAGTATCTGTTCCCTAATGTGCTAAAACGAAAATGAGAAAAAGAAATTTGAAGTTAGGATAAGATATATCAAAAAATATCCCTTTTTTTCGTTGCTGATAGCCTGTTATGTACATGATTGGCTATTTGTAGTCAGAGGAAGTTGGACATACTTTTGTGAGTTTAAGCTGAGATCAGTATTTTGTCTGTATTTTTTTCATATGAGAATAGCTAATTTATTTTTTTTTAGGAAAAACCTCTTTTTATCTGTTGAAACTCTCTTTAACATTTTTTCAACATCATGATTTTTATTGATTATATAGTCTAACTTTTAGAATGTATACTTTTTATATATACTTTTATATATACTTTTAGACTAACTTTTTCAAACCAATGACGTTGTGGTTTTTCAGTAAAACATTTCTGCTGTTAACACATGACATATAAATTGATATAAAGAAACTTTAAAAAAATAAAATCTTTAAGGAACCATATACTTAACTCAAGAAACCCACATACTATTGTGTAACATTACGTCGTTCTATATAAGCGGGTCTTAAGGAAGTGTATATAAACTGTACCATGCAAACGCAGAAGCTGGTTACACATGATGCCACTTTTGTTTGTACCTCACCTTATTTAGCAGACAGTCTGGTCGGTAGAAGTCTGTGTTTGTTGAAAGTGAATCTCATTGTCGCCGCTTGCCATCAGCATTTAGGATAAAATCCACACAAATATTAAATCCTTAAACACGTTATTCGAGCAGAACTGCAGCCTTATGCTTGGGTAAAATTGGGACACACTCCACTGGTTAGACATATGGAGCGCTGAAAGCCAGCTGCTTTGCTGTACATCGCCCGTACAAGTACAGAACAACTTTCATATGAAGTACACACGGGGTTATGACACGTGTGCTGCCCTGGGGCAAGGTCCACAAACGAAAAACAAGTTAGCAAGCCTGTAGTGTCTTCACCAGCAATATCTGTTACTTTAACATGAGCAATTAAGCATCTAACAGCAATGTCGACTCACTTTCTTTTCAAGTGTGTTTAAAGGACCTTTTAATTAATTTTTGTTTGTAATTGATGAGTTCTGAAGTGGTAATTGTCTGAAGCCGCACCCTGCTGATGTTTCCCTTAGGGCTTTGATTATATTTTTGTAATTGAATGTTTCAGTACGAGCTTTGTCAGGCATTTAGATTCAAAACACCAAGGTCAAGAGGTTAAGAAACGACAAACTCATGCTAAAATGTGCAGACGGAGATGTGCGTGTGAAAGAGCAGGGAGATAAGTCTGGATAATGGCATGTCAGACTTTTTTCAATACGTCCCAAACTAGAGGTCAGGATCTCTTTCATATTCTCTTTAGTCACAGATCATGTGACATCATGTCCCTCAGGGCCAAAGAGAATAAAAGTATTTGCTCTAGCATCTGTTTACTGCATTCAACAGTGAACAATTCCACTGGTATCTTCAAATTCACTTAATGATCATCTGATCAATACAGGCCGTTTTGTTGCGGGGAGATGTTGAATATCCCACTTCAGATAAACTCAGTGCTTTGTACTACGATCGATCCACAAATCCTATCGATTACAAATTCAGAAATGAGCAACGGCTGTTTCATCCACCGTGGTAAATGAAGCGCTGTGTTGTTTGATAACGGATTGAAAAGAAGGAGGTTGAGAGATGCTCTTGACTTTATTGATGCTCAGGGTGAGAGGTCTCACCTGTTACCAGCATCTGTTTGCAAATTGTTTAATGTCTTGAGCTTATAAATAAATCTGTACTGTATGATACTGTAGTTTATACTGTGATTCTATGATGTTATAGTTCATTTTTACATAAATCATAAATGTATCACTAGTGTTTGATTACATTAATACAATACAATACATTAATTGCTACATGGCAATTACTGTACATGAACATAAATTGGATAACATACACTCTTAAAAATAAAGATGCTTCACAGTGATATCATAGAAGAGTCATTTTTTACAGAGGTCAGAGGTTCTAAAAAAAAATTTTTTTAATTACATTTTTAAATATAGAGAAAACCTTATATTGTATTGTGAAACAGAAAAGTTCTCTGGATGTTAAAGGTTCTTTACAGAAGCCAAAAATGATTCTTCTATGGCATCATGTAGCACCTTTATTTTTAAAAAGTGTAAGTAAAAATTAACTTGAATAGCTGCACTGTAGCATAAAATGCATAAATGCGTAAAACATATTTTGTAACAATAAAGCTGCTTTTCTTTTTAAATTTTTTAAGACCATTCCTGCATTTTAGATTCACCTTTAACATTATTATTGCACATATTTTGGCCTTTTAATAGTAAGGCAGCATTTTCTTGTGTAATGAGAGACTTTGGTCAAGGCAATCAAAACAAAGGCACATGTTCTGGAGGCGGTGCATTGAGGATAATCTCCTGCAGTGTGTCAGTGAGCTTAACTGTGCCTTAAAATTACCAGAGAGAAGGGAGTTTTTACCTTGTTTAGAAAAAACAAAACAGTCCTTGAACTTCTACTCCGTGTAATTGGTGAAGTATCTGAGCCCACAGGAAATCCCCATATCTCATCTCAAATCATCAGCATCCTCATCATAATATCATGAAGGCCATTTTCAGCCCTGTACACCTGCACTCTTTTTTTTAATTTTTTTTTTTAGATCTGGTTAAAATGAATCTCATAGACATATGTCTTTTGCATTTAAATCATGCACATTTTTTTAAAAGTCCTCTATTTTGGCAGTCTATAGTTTGATTGAATTCTATGCAACAGATGATTGCTTCTGTGCATCTGCAGTTCTGTTGCTGATGTCTGTTTTGACATTCAGACATCATTCAGTTTCAGTCTCAGAGGTCCCTCGCTTCTGCTCTCCAACAGAGCGATGCCCGATCCACCCCTCGCTGCTTCAAAAGGTGCTTAATCATTTTAATATGAAAGCTGTTAAGTGCCTGCAACAGTCACTTTGATGAAATGAAGAAGATTTAAAGAATATTCCACCCAGTCAGCTTCTCATTCATTCTGTACATTGTGCTGTACATTGTGCTCTTTTCGGGTGTGGAATTCAGTTTCTGGAGCTTAAAGATTGTGGCATGTCACTTTTTACTTAATCAGTTTGGTGTCTCTCTTTGAGAATTCATCTGAGGTGTTTTAAAGAGTGAACACTTCATTTATTTCTAATTGAGCTTGTTCAATACAATGATTGTCATATGCCATAACAGTTGCTTAATTGTGTAACAGTCATTATGACCGACATAACGGAAGCATAAACTCAGTGTCTGTCTATTCAAGTATGTGAGTTTAGTTTTATTTTGGCATGAATACTTCAAAAGACAAACTTTGACTTTCAGCCCTTTGTGACCTTTGAACCTGAATATGTCGGTCATTCACCAGGAGCATCTGAAATGGAGCAGTAAAAACAGACAGAATGCACTTTAATATCACGTTATGCAACCAAGCTGTACATTCATAAGAGTGGGTCAAAGATTAGGGCACGTATGACCTCGATATTGGGTGACAGGGTTACATAAAATGAATGACTTGGAGAGTGTGAGTTCAGCGCGATTGTTGTTTGGTTATTTGGAGTCCTATTTTCTCTCCGCATCCGCTGTCAGTGTGGTATGGAGGTGATGTATTACCATAGGTGTGTGATACAGGGGAGGCTGAGAATAGAACAGAGACCATCAGAACATGATGCATCTGCTGGTCTGTCTCTAAAGGTCACTTTTGTTGTATTTATTTATTTATTTGTTTATGACTAATCTGGAACATCGCATCTTCTGGAGCAGGTGCTATTGTCTGTTTGTCTATAAAGAGGTCAGGAAAATTTAGTTTTTTGTTTCGTTTTTGTCATATATTATATTATATTATATTATATTATATTATATTATATTATATTATATTATATTATATTATATTATATTATATTATATTATATTATAATTATATTATATTATATTATATTATATTATTATATTTACAATTTATTATATTTAATAATAGTTATGTAAATATTTAAAAATTAATTTTCTCACAGATTTTTCTGAAATTGTCTTGGATAAATATAAACGGATAAAATTAGACAACTGTTGACACGTAGTAAAAGAGCTATAAAAATGAATGCACGTGGCAGCTCAAATAATTTGATGAAAATTATATGATTTTTTAATGATTTTGGCATCTGAGCACAGTTTGAAACATTGTTGAGCTCTCATCTCAACCTCTTACATCAGATTACTGTGTTTGTATGTGGTCAAAATCTCGGAGATGTAGAGTTGAGATATACAGAGATCTCATTTGTGATTTTTGCTTTTTTGTGTTTTCTCATTTGTGATTCAACGAAAGTACACACTGGTATTTTCTGCCTCTGTCTAATAATGCGTTTCATAAGTTCTGTGATAACTGCTTTGAAGTAATGTATGCACATTGGCACATTGCACCTATTTTCTGGCTAATTTAAAACAGCATTCAGACATAACAGAGGACCCCCTGCCTTGTGGAACTTCTGCTGCTATGACTCCAACATGATAATTAAAAGATGCTCCATTTCTCGCTTTCCGCTTGTCTGTTTTGCCAGAGAATATCTAAAACACATCTACCCAAATCTGAGGCGTTGGTTAATGTGGTTTTTCAACAAACACCAGTAAGTGATAACGAGTCTCTATTTACTTATTTATCTCTCCCCCTGTGCTGTTACCTTGGTATCTTACAGCCCTTTGGCAGTAGCAGAGCTTCGTAGTTTATTTATACCGCGCCTCATTATTTATTAAAAACTCAGTTAGTGGGGCAGGCTCGAGCACCGGGGAGTCGACGCGCTGCCGCGTTTCATCCTCCTGTGCCAAGTGGGGCTCCCTCCTGCCCTGCGCTTCACACCAGCTCCGGGGAGGCACTGAAACAAAGACGGGCCGTTAGGGATTGCCACGGAGCTCCAGGCTTCAAAAGATCTCTCCCCGAAAGACATGGACATGCACGCCGAGGGGCTCGGCAGACCTGCTGCATCTCTTATGCATTTTGTTCTCTTTCAGGATGGCTGGAAGACCAAAGAAATGAGATGCTAAGTAAATAAAATTGTGTTTACATCTTCTCAGTGAGACAAAACAATAAACCGTGGGTTACTGTCTGCATGCAGTTATAATTTGCTGAGAATTAGTAGTAGTTATGGCATTGGACATTTAGGAAATCAAAGAACTAATTAACCAAGAAATTAAATTACGTCATTTCAAACCTGCATGACCACATCTGATCTGATCTGTCAGGAACGAAAAACACCATGAAAAGAGGCATAATCAGATTTTCTGAAGCTATAGATTTGTGTTAGATACATTTTTAAGTTAAATATTTTTTTAGATTTGAGATTTAAAGGTGGATGTCATTAGAATTGACTTATATAATTTGTTATAAGCTTCAGATCATATATAGTATTTTTATATATATCATGAAATATAGTCACATGGTGCGCTTTAATATGCTTTCGTTGGCTTTTTGGACACAATTAAAATAAGCTGAGCTGTATTCCACAAAAATAAAAGTAGGCAAGATTATATAAAGATAGTTTTATTATGGTAAACTCTTGTTTTGGGCTTCTTTAAAGAGCTTCACACAACATGTTTGTGTCACTCAAACATACTGGACTTTTGCCCACTCACCGGACGTAACCGGCACATGTGCCTTTTCCGAGGACACGCTGTGACTAGCGATATTCCCAGGAAGCCTCAGAGTACAATAACATTCTCATACAGCAGTATGAAAGGGAAGCCTATGTGTGACGCCTCTCCGGAATGTCAAAGTCCTGTCAAACAGGAAAAGGGCAGCGGTGTGGTCAACCCAATCCCCGGACAACTGACACGAGCACACACCCTCCTGTCAACACTTGAGCTACAGGGACCTGTAGCTTGACACAGTGAGAGTGATCATATCTTATCACACACAGGTCTGTGAGATACACTTCACAGTAACATTGGTGACCGCCTCTCAGAATTCACAAAGTTGGGCATTTTTACGCCAGATTTGATTACATGTGTTCGACAGATGTTTGAGCGCTTTTTCAAATTATATCCTGATACCTGATTGGATAAATGCTAAAGGGGTAACTTTAGTGTAATTAGATGATATTATACAACAGAGCTCATGTGGAGACTTACCTCTTTTTCTGATAATTGTTATGTAAGCCGTCCAATAGCACGAGATTGTGTAATTTTGAAGCGGTGACCTTTGTTTCTGTATGGCATGCTAGAGCACACACCAGATATTTTTGTTGTTGATTTTTGCTGAGTAAATTGTGTCTGGATTATTTTAAGTTGGACCCAAACTCTTCCTTGTCCGAATTTACTGTGGTTTTACTATAGTAACTATAGTTTTTGGTTTTATTTGTATTTGTGAAACCATTTATTATAATAAATTACACAATTTATTATGGCCTAACCACAGTTTAACTATTGTATTCGGGGTAAAACTTTAGTAATTAAAATGGTATTCAATCTGCCAAAAAACATGGGTACTTTACTTTTACTATAATGGAACAATGGTTAAATTATAAGGGCTGCAGGACTATACATTTAGACAAGCAAGAAACCACAGAGAACCAATGAACTTGACCAATCATATTATAGGGTCTCAACAACCCTCCTGCTCATTTGAAATTTCTTAAATATAATAACTGGATCTATATACAGTACATACAAAAGCCCATTATCCAGTTAATTTCCTGGAAGTATTTAATATTTGTCAGGAAAATGCTTGTATTGAGACAAGACCCTGCACATAAACAGTCAGAGACATGTTGCGTGGGTAGAGATGCTTTAATTTCTGTCGAGAGCCGCAAAGCAGGTGTCTCTACCGTCATCTACTATAAGACGTCTTGGCGGTGATATGTGTTCTTTGATCATATAAACAGAATAGCTTCAAAGGGACAGACAGCATTTAGGTTGCGAGATCTCCTGCAAAAGACGGGGTTTTGCATAAATTAGCTTAAAGCCACATTATGGAGATAGCGTGTAAAAAAGTCTGAATTTATAATCTGCCTGTTTTTTATAGCACCATTAATTCTCACCCATCATTCAGGTTCTTCATATTTGAATGCAGCATTTTACTACTCGTTCAGGTGACTTTTGAATTCCACTGTACTTGCTTATAGTTTTATCGTGGTCACTTCTAACCTATTAGTTTTGGTACAATGCATTACCATGTTGGAAAGTGTCTGCAGAGTATTTTCAGCAATTAGTTAATAGCAATTATGTTAAAATATTAATATAAATAAATACATTACAAGTTGTGATCAAACATAAAAGTCAACCATTGCACATTTTGCCCATGTAACAAGCAAATAATGTTTTATAGAAAATTACCTGCATTTATGTCACTGTAAAATCCATATTTTATACGTGTACTTCTCCTGCACTTACTGAATATCTTATTTCTCTGGGCTGTTTAGTGCTCTGTTCTGTATTTGGTTGTGCTGACATAAACACTAGAATAAATCCTCAAATAACAATGAAATAATAGAGGGAATTAGTCATTTCACTAAACGTACTTTGGACTGAAACACTTGGCAGGCGGCAGTAACCCCCCCCTCACTCCTGAAAGTTCAGACTCGGTGACACAGCCAGATTATTCTGCTAGGAATTTTTAGGACATCTTCAGTAACTCATGAAAAGATGAAAGGGAGTCTCTTAAAGGTATTTTATAAGTTTGTAAAAAAATAATTATTTACACGTAATGACTATTCATTCGTTTTGAGGAAAAAAAGCAGGTCATTGCATTAAAAGCAGCGTATGATGTCATAAAGACACTTAATTAAACAACTTCTCTATTTATTTGAGGGCAGGTTATGGTGTGAGTTAAAGGATAGTTAGCCCCTCATCACATCAAAAAGGTGAGCCAACGTTCCATCATTCACCAACTTACATGCTCTAGCATGAGAACCAAAAGAAGACAAGAGACGTAATATTACAGAAATAGATAAAACACAGTTCACGTAAAAGCCTGAGAATTTTCTGCCTTTTGTTACAACTTGGCCCACAGCCTAGTTGCCTTGTTGCAAGTAGGAAAGAAAAAAGGGATATTTTCTTTGCAGCCACAGAGTTCTTTGAAGTTTCCACACAGCAACAGTAAAACCATGTGAGCGATCCTCAGGCAACCCCACCCTCTCGTCCACCCTTCTCAACACTGTTAGGTCGAGCTCACATTTTCCATTTCCAGACATTTTCACAGTGAACTTTCCACACGTGCAAATCACTGCTTTTTTAGATTATTCAGGATTTTTCTAGCATTTTAATTTATGCATCTATTTGTTTTAGTCGTATCACTTTCAGACCTGGAATGCGCTGCTAAAACTTCATTAATCATACTCTCCGGCCATACTTTCAGGAATTGCAATTGGCTTAAATGGCACTCCAAGATAATTACACTGCCGATAATACGTTTCTCACCATTTTCACTTGAGTTCCTGTGGGATATAGTCTCATCTATTGCTTTGATATACCAGCAGCAGTGAATAGATCTAGTAATTACCTAAATCTAGTAATAATCTTGATGGATTTAATGGAATATTGGTAAGAAACCCCTTTATTGTTCTTCAAGGGCACAACCTTGAAAAGTTTGGTTAAGATCTTTTTACCTGAACGATGCTCAGGAAGTCACTGAATGTTTTAAAATCTTTAAAACAGGAGGAACTCATCATTAATGTAAGTGCACATATGTACACAGAAATGTGTAATGTGTTAAGGCTGTGGAGACTCTAGGCCTGCTTTTCTTGGTAAAATGATCTATGTTGAGTGTACTGAGGGACTTTTTCAGGAAGGTCTTTGTGTGCATTTGTGGCATATTTTGGATAGGATGAAATAGTGAAATAACACAAGTGAGCAATGTGTACTGGAAATCTTATGTTGAATCAAAAGATTTTCCCATATTTATCATCCCTTTTTGTTAATTCAAATGGAAGGAAAATGTTTAAATTCTCTTTAATGTGGATAAAAAAAACAAAAAACAGCTGCTGCAAGAATTTTCTTCTGGACTTCTGGTAAATTTGGTAAACTGAAGCTTTCTACTCACTTCATGATAAGTTGATTCATTTAGATAAGCACGATAAGCTTAAACAGAGTGTAACTTTAAGCTTAAACAAAGCCTTACAGCCGATTAAGGCTAATCCTGTATAATAGAGTTTGGCAGCTTAATGAATACATACATATTACACTGTCTTCTTCATAATAAAGATGACAGCATCATCCCAACCTGTGTTCTTTTTGTCTAAAAGGTGATAGTAATCATACACCTTCACAGGTAATTAGTGTGATAATGAAGGAGCTCCAACAGGTTTACATGACAGATGTGGCTGGTTTTTGGGTAACGGAGGGTGTGTCCCAATGTCAGTTATGGTAGGATGCTATAGAAGACCCCTACCATTACTGTCAGAGCACTCTATTGAGAGAGAACAGCAAAGTCACACCTACACGCTACCTGGATCATATGTGTGCTATTTAGCTCAGTTTCCCTACTGTGCAACTTCAGACTGTTTAAAAAACATAAATACAAAGTATATGGGTGATTTGCATATTATATTTGTATGCATTTGCCAGACAATTGTCATTTTTATCAGTATGTGTGTTTCCAGGGCAAATAAGAGAACATTCATGTCATCTAGGATGATGTGCACTGGTAAGTGGACTGTATCATAGTAAGATCAGAGGCCAGATTCACAAAATATTCTAAAGAAGACTTTTTTTTCTTATTTTTTATTTACTTTTGAATATTTTGTGTTCCTGCATATAACTTTATAAGAAAGACTAATCTTGCTTTCTTAAGACTTCAAAAATATTTATTCAATTAATATATTTAATACATTTATTTAATTTTTTCAGAAGTGAAAATCACAATTTTTGCTGTTTGCTTTCTAAAGATGAATTTAGTAATAAAGAATTTTATATTGAAATAATGATGATATGATAAAGTATTAGGATGATTGTAATACTAACTAACATTATTCACTTAATAGCTTATGAGTATAATTTGTGTTTCAGATGGGAAAAATAGTTAAATAGTTTAATTATATTTTAATTTATTTTATTTTAATTTCATTTTAAAATTACTAGCAAAATCTTAGTCTACATTATGTGAAGTCATGTAAGGCGGTTGTTACTCTTAAGAAGGATAAAAGCTACATTTATTGATACATCATTAGCAGACTAGTATTATTCATGTGAAAGCATGTTATAAAGAAATTTAATAAATTGTGTTTTTGAGGTAATATTGGAGAAATTCATAAGAAATGTTAGAGAATTGCACTTTTTATGAACTTAATATTACTATAATATACCTTAAGAACATCTTGTTTTTTTATCTTAAGAATGCTTTCGTAAATCCAGCCCCAGGAATGTGTATTAGGAAAGTTAATAGGTTAGGTTTTGATTATACATAAACATTTCATGATCCCATTTAACAGCATCAACCTGTGTACGAATCTGTGTTAATGATTCTTGTTAACACCCAGGCTTTACTTACAAAAGAGCACAGGCTTACATAGGGAGGAATAAATCCGCACGGCGCACCAAAACATGCTCAATTAGAGAGCGTTTCCACTCACTGCAATATGCAACATGTCACACTAATCACCAGTGTGAGAGTAAAGACAGTTTCTGTCACATTTTGCTGTCTGGTCTCCTGGCTGAAGAATGTGTCTGCTCCTTGCCGTTTATTATATCTCCAAAATTCATTTCATTAATCTCTCTGGAACTCTGTGTGTGTGTGAGGTTTGAATCCCTGAGCTTGTCATCTTCCCTCCCCCATACGGTGAAAAGGACTTTGGTGTTGGGGCTTAACACTGACCCCATGCAGAGAGTGTGTTGGGTATTAATTGAATGTGTATCTTGTTTATCCCTCTTGGACATCCTTTAGAGTAGTAAAGCACATGATTAATCCGTTAAAACATTGATATTGAAACAAAGACAGTTTCTTTTACTGTGTACCTTGAACAGTCCTCAACATGTGCCCTGGGAGAATCTTTTTCTTGAAGTCTCTCAGCTCTCGAATAATCAAATGCGGTGCAACATTCCTTTGTTCAAAACCGTCTAATTCTGATTGGAGGTTTGCGACTCAACCTGCCATTGGTTGCACCAAGACCAATCGCACACGGCAGCCAACCTCGGTTGCTACATCTCTTTGCACAGATTTGAAAGGACTTGCTTGGTACGCTGTGTTACTATTGTTTCAGAAGTGGTGCTTTTCTTTTCTCTTGATGATTCTGAACCCTGTAAATGAAATTTGAGTGACTGGGAAGGTTGAACATGGGTGGTCTTGTCATTTGCATAGGCAACACACAAAGCCATTTATTTTGTCTCCCTCTACCTCTCAGCCATATGAGCTGGTCACGTCTGCCTGTTGCTGTGTAATCCCTTCACAAAATAACATCTGAACATCATTTCTTAAACATTGCTAAATTGCTCAAATGGAATTCTTTTTACACATCATCTGTGAGCTGCTTATCAGGACCAGCTGGTAATTGAGGTGTGACCCAAATAACAGAATTTAACATGCTTTTCAATGAGTCTGGAGCTTCGCTGACCTACATATTAAGGGAACATTGGCAAAACAGCCCCACAATCAATATGCAGACTGGCCTGATCTCACTTGACGCACTGTCTCTCTCTCTCTCTCTCTCTCTCTAATAGGGAGGCTGAGAATTTAGGCACATGTTCTGTGTTTTCAGTAAACCAACATGCCACATAGAAAGATTTCTGTGCACTTGTACGGTTTTTGGCTCACATTTCTGTTGCAGGTGCATTATAGCGGTTCTGTATGGTTTGAAACATAGATGTTGCTGTAGACTGTTTAATGGACTCCTTTGTTGTCTTAGCCCTTCTTAAAAAAGCTTTCAGCATCCTTAGAATAAGAAATCAATCAGATCCAGACACTGTGTCTTTTGCCAAAAAACTTTATTTATTTATTTTAGCATTTTGTTCATTGATACTAGAGGATTTAGATGACTTCTTGAATGGATTTAAACAATGCGTTAATTATAGTACCACACTTTTATAGGTACCTTAAAAATGTCAAAGTAGCTTAAATATATACATAATAAACAAGTTTGTGACATTTTATGACTGACAAGCATTCCAATAAAGAAGTCTGCAGAGCTGGTGTTATCTTTTGCTGTCCGTGATAAACCACTGCATCAGTTTTTGGATGGATATATAACATATGACAGCATATATATATTGATATATGACAGCCTGCGGTGGTAAGGTCTCTTTTTGTTCTCGCTTTCTCTCTGTAACCTGGCAATCTGCCGAGTCAACTGACGGACTGATTTGTCCCTGTAAGTGAAGAGCGTTGAAGCAAAAAGCATCCTCACTCCGGGGGAGCTCCGGGAGTTAAACTGAATAACTCTTCTCAGGCACTCTGTGTTTTAAAGCGGCACTTAAGTTGCTCGGGGACAGACAGATAACTGCTCGCTTATGCACTTGTTAGTTCATGTGAGGTAATTAGTGACACCATCCTAACCACACCCTTATCACTCTCAGCATTGGTCCATAGGTGACCGGTGTAGGTACGAGTCTGTGGTTTGAATATGATTTAATGGGTTTTTAATGGTTTTATTAATGGTATTCTTCAAGACCATGATTTTACATTGTAATCAGATGATAACATCTATTCTATTCTAATAAACGGAAGTAGCAGTCCAGAAAGATACACAAAACCGATAAAGATCACCACTTAACCACCGGGAAACATTCATACCCTGGATGCAATTGATCATGACAGATTCACTTCCTCTTGTTGGCAGGACCAGTTTCGCTTCTAAAGTGCTTGAGAACAGGACGGGTTTAGAGTTTCCTCCTCACCGTTAATAACAATAAAACAGACAGACTCCGAAAGCGTCTCTGCCCCCATTACACACGTCCTGTGACTCCTGCAGAGCTTCTGAAGTTTGGGACGGTTATTAAGTAATCAAGTGGTCGTTGGGTCACGGGGAGCTGAACGGTGACTACTATCATGAGCTTTTATAGGGTTCTTAAATGGGTAGATTTTTTAATTCATAGATATTTTATGAACATCTCAAAGTATTCTGTGTGAAATGACAGTTTAAAGATGGTAGACTGGTGTTAAAAATATAAGTATGATTTTTTAAAGGATTTTCTCTTTTTATTCTGCCCATAAGCACTGTATTATATAAATTATTTGTATTCAAACATTTACATTATGTAAATTATTTGAATGTGAATGTAGTGGTTTTTTTTTAATAGTTTCCAGTAATCTTCCAGGAAGTTCAATCCAACCAGTTGGGGAGACACCACAAGCTTTTTAATAAAGCTGTTTAACACAAACAAGTTCTTGTGATCTTGTAAACGTGCAACATACACTATTTAGTCCATCTTCTTATTCTTGTTTTAGGTTTGCATGTTAGAGGAACGTGAGTGAATAGATGCTTTTGTTTCCTGGCCTCTTTTAACACCTGATAAGATCTGTGGTTTAAAAGCGTTTGATGGACTTCTCAAACCTCTTCTAATGTGTGCTAAGAATGATGGGGATTCTGCTCATTTGCACAACACTTCATTCATTGTCTGTCTTTTCTAAGGTTCATTATGTGCTTCTTTTTTAAGACCTGTAAGCAGCTTTCTTTCTTTGATTATTGCAGTGTGGATCATCAACTCCTTTGACAACGTTATAGGAAAAGAAAAAGGTTTCACCACAGTACATTGATTCTGTCTGTAAATTGCAGGATGTTTTCCTGTTCGCAGGGAATTTGGTTTCTAATAGTGTATTTATATTAGGGTGTAAGACCACACAAACAGCTAAATACTTTTTATATGATGTTTATATATTGCATAGTGTGGTGTTTAACTCGTGCAGGAAACAAGTATTAGTGTGGAGGTGACCATACCAGGGATCTACTGGTAAAGATCAAAGACAAGTGCTGAACAGGATGAAAAAATATACCAATATATACAGAGAAAGAAAGTGTGTATGTTAAGAGGAAGAAAGACGAGAGTTATATCACAAATTCAGCCGCAAACACACACAGCTTGCCTACTAATAAAACGACACTATGTGACATGCAATGCAAATAATTAGTTTGTTTTGTGTTTGTCAAATCTGAGATCACAATTTCTGTCCTTTCAAAAGTTTCTATAGTCAGCCAATCAGATTACAAGTTGCCAGATCAATAAAGTACTTATCACTTATGTGAGAAATATGCATCAGATTGTAAGGGAAAGGCCTGGGGGCGGTCCCTCAACATGCTGTTTTATAGGCTGAGACTAGTCATGGTCCTGACATCAGAGATCTCCTTTTTCTACTCTCTGGATGCCCCTGCCACTGAGGTCAATGCTCAGCTGTTCTGTTTGCTTTAATGGGCTCTTCTTGCAAATCTGGATTTGTTACTACTCTTTGTTTTAAGATGCTTAATTTCTCCAGCTAATCTGGTAACGCATAACCAAGGCTCGACTCTGGCTTTTCTAGTAAGCCAAAGACTTAGATCATGCAAACTCAAGTAGAGTCTTATTTACAGATTGGCTCAATGTGTGTAAGCAAGAACAGAAAATGCAATTTCTGAATGATCTGTGAATATCCAATATCACAAACACAGTTTAACCAAAACAGATACAGTATAGGTTTCTCTCTTCTTTTAACTCCAAAGAGAACTGTCTTCTTTGTGTTATCCTGGTAAGGCATGATGATGGGGGCTGGGCAGAGAGGAAGGAGAGAGCTTTTTTATCGGAGGAGGCAGACAGCCACACATATTTAGAGAAGATTTAGCTCAGTGGAGTTTATTCTCGATTCCCAAAATCTGTTTTAAAAGGATGCAACAGATCAGCAGTGTGCATCCGACAGCTGCATCGATGGCATGAAAATCTGAATTTGTAATGGACAAGAATTTTGGGTGAAGGTTTATACCAGTTTATTTGGTGATACATTGCAAGGATTGGGAGTAATCCCAGTTTATTTTGAACCTCACATTTTAACCTATATATATATATATATATATATTTGTGGAGTGGACTAAATAAAATTTGTATAGTCAGATTTTGTGATTTCAGTGTTGTAGCTGTGCAGCAAAATATATGTTTAATTGAATATCAAACCAAGTGACACATTTGTGATTGTTTTAGCTCTATGATAATTGCATTACAGAGAGATTGAAAAAAGCACAGTCACAGCATAACACCAAAGGCAGATCTGTATGTTCTGTTCTTAACTTTGCATAGCAAGTCCTTCCCATCTGCCCTGCTGTCTAATGTCTAAATGAACACCACACACTCCCATTCAAAGTCACTGATCAAAGCGGCGAGGAAAGATCAAAAAGGGACACATACCTTATCTGACAGGAGTACATAACTGTCTTAAACAGCTCCATGCTCCTCAGTGTTGATCTGAGCCGGGGCTCTCTGGGCCTCAAATGGCCCCTTTCTGACCTGATTACAGTCCTTTTCAGGGCCTTTGAACCTTTGACGAAGTGCTCTAGAAATGGCATATAATTCAGTAGTACTTTCAGGAACACGGTTTCACCTTTGACCACAGACAGAAATAAAACAAGGCTCTATCTTTGCATTTTTATGTTGAGTGGTTCTATGTGCTACTCGGAGATCATTGCAGATTTGCTTTTTGTGTAGTATGCCTGGTCTAATCTTGACCTTTGTTATACATTTTTTGTCTTGTCTTGAAAAACAGATGCTCAGGGAAATGCCTATTATACAGAATAATCAATCTCTTTTTCTTTTCTAAATGCATTTTGAATTGAGATGATGTCATATTTTAGTTATGGGGTGATTCATTTCAGAAGATTGGTACAGGTTTTTTTAATATACTGCAGACAGTCATGAAATTTGTCCATCTGTAAGCAATACAAGCTAAGTTTACGAGGGAATGATGATTAAAATCAAGTTTTAATATGTATCTGTTAAATTAAGTTAAATTAAGTTTTAATATGTAGCTGTCATTTTTGCCTAGCCCCGCCCACAGTGACGTCTCATTGGTCCAGAAATCATGCTCCACATAGCTTTCATCAAAGATTTATTCTGTGTATCCTGACCAGCTTTGTTGATGTGTATGTTTGTTGGTAAAAGTGATGAATTTTCAGATCTGATCTTTTGTGTTAGGAAAGCTTTGGATTGCTTGAGTGCTCTATGGATTCCCTATCCTCATCAATGTTGTGTGAAGAAAGTCTAATCCTCTCAGGTCGGCAAATCCTCCTCTGGGGCCTCATCTCCCAGGAACCAAGCAGCAGAACACAAGGTCCTGATTCGCGGTATACTCCGCCAAGTACAGCCCTGGCAGCTGGCCAGCCCCGGTCTGGTTGCAGGTGAGAACTGCGGTTCACAGGAAACAAAGACAGCGTTTGTCTTGGACTTGTGAGATCAGCGTGATGCATCATAAAAAAGGTTTCCAGCAGGAGCCTTTCTGAACAGATAAAGAAAGACAAAACATGATTGTGTACAGTATGCACACATGAAAGATGATCATGAACCAGACTATAAATGTCACCCATAACATATGTTGCAGGAGCTTGAAACTGTCCTCATTTAAACTCTGGCTTTGGAGTAACACACATCTCACAAAACACTAATGATAAAATGATGCTGAAGCCAAACAAATGTGGTGGAAAAAACTCATTTCATTCCAAATAAGAAACGGATGGGCTGGATGGACGCAGACCATTCGTTCTTTGTTTTTAGAACTGGCTCCTATCACATACTAACACTGTCTTAAATTACAGACTGTACGTGTTATTTTAAGTGATCTCTGTACTGTCTCAGCCAAACTGAATCTAAATAAACAGAACTTAGGCAGACAGTTTGGCTCACAAATCATGTTCCAGGAATATTCATAGTGGCAATGAATGAGTTATGCGGTTATGTGCCGAGACTAATGATCCGGCCTGCTTTATTTCTGGAATACTGAGTACGGAGAAGTTTGTGTGCAATGAGAACAGAACAGTCTGCCCATACAGATGATTTTTTAATATTTCATTTGATTAATTTCAGATAGTGGGATGTTGTCTGTGAACGCTCACCTTTGGCTGCTGGTAATAGGATAATGTTTCTAGTGAATGCACAGGTGAGATCAAGGATTCCTCAGGTTGAAATGGGAAACCCAGGTCAAGTGTAACATGCTGGTGGAAAGTGAAGTTAATTTTAGCCAACACATCTCTTTCTGGTAATTGCATTTCTGCTAGTAGGTCTTCTGCTCCTCAAGCAGAATGTCAAAAGTCAGAGTCGCTCTGAATATGAAATGTGATGAAACAGATTGTCTACACAGCAGTATTTCTTGAGGTGTTCAGATATGTTTGCAGTCACATGCTGGTGTAAAGCCACTTGTGCATTTATCAAGTTTTTTTCATTTGTCAGCAGTTTTTATATGGAAAAAAATATATATTTTGGAAAAGCCTATATGAACTTGTGAACAGTGCTGTACTTGCACAAGACTCTACAGTGTGTTTGTTTCTGGTTTATCTAACAGGCACGTTACCACCAGGTGTAAACAGCTCATATCTCAATTACAACTTATGATCAAATCACTTAAAACAGTTTACCAGATGTAAACAAGCCCTGAGAGATTTAATTAATCTCTTTCAAATTTTACCATGTTGGCATGTCCCTTTTTTAATGATATATTTAAATTATTAATAATAATATGTTCAGGACGAGTGTAGCCGTTTGGCAAAAACCACCCACACAGACAAACGGATCCATCTCTCTGATCCCAGCGTCTTTCTTTTTAATAGAGTCGAGGGCAAACATGCCACGAGTCGTCCTCGCTGGGAGCCGCTGCGTTCCATTTCTATGAATTAGCATTTTTATTAATCCAGAATCACTCACTTGAATGGGAATTATCGTTCGCAGATTAGTGCTGTTTCTCTGAGGCTTTTTTCTGCCAATCTATCTTTGCGGCGCAGAACACATAAATTCTCACTAAAGAGGGAACACAAACACACGCAGGAGGGGAATGTGGTTAGAGAGTCAGGCGTTTAATCCGCCATCATTATCTGGCTGCCCTGCAAACAGCCATCTGCCAGAGCTGTGTACAGGGCTACGGTTATGAGGGGTGGGGACACACCCAACCCTCTGTGTTGACCACATTGCCTAAATTAGCACCTCTTGTATGTGCAATGGAAAACTGCCCGTTGTTCTCGTTTATTACCCCACGCTCGTATCTCATATGCGGCCTGCAAAGAGAGAGGAGTCAACTAGAGCACCGTTTCAGCGGAAAAATAAAACCTCCTTCGTACAGCTGTGAGGTGCCAGTAAAAACACATGAGTCAGGGTTGTGCAACAA
The DNA here is from genome assembly GCA_019155185.1 of Beaufortia kweichowensis. NCBI lineage: Eukaryota > Metazoa > Chordata > Actinopteri > Cypriniformes > Gastromyzontidae > Beaufortia > Beaufortia kweichowensis. The sequence continues at coordinate 10,895,638 of CM032814.1, forward strand.
ATACAAAAGCCATGAATCATCTTTTCAGATCAAACATGTGGATGAGGGCGAAAAATCACAGGTTCTCATGTTTGTTGGAATGCAGCCAGTTGTACAATAATCAATGAGTCTAATAGAGGATCAGCATTCACGCTGGGACAGCTGGGACTGGGAGGACTGATGAAAGAATCATTTTCTTAATTAGTACTTTTGTTCTTGTGTTTCACTAAAAATATCCACACAAGGCATATATATATTGAAGTGTATTCTAAACATTTGTTTTTTAAGAATACATTTATCTGCAGTTTGATAGATTTATGCTTAATACTTAATACTATTGATATGCTTAATATAATGAATTTAATGTCTAAATATCTTACACTCTAAAAAATAAAGATGCTATAAAGGGTTTCTCGCAATGATGTCATAGAAGAAACATTTTTGATTCAAAGACCTTTTTAGTCAAAAATTTCTTTCTGTAGAAACTGTTTTCACTACAAAGAACCTTTTGTGTAACAGAAAGGTTGTGGAGATGTTAAAGGTTTTATGTAACCATTATTCAACCTTTAAGTAATCTTTTCAAGACTGTATTTCATCTTGCTTAAGTAAGTTTAGATGTTAGATCGTTAGATTACTAGAAAACATAAAAATGTGAATGATTGTTTGCAGGGATAAACAATGTGTTGTCACGAAATTACCTCATGAGAAGTTCAGGAAGAAGTTCAGCATAGTCCAAGTTCTGTGTTGTAAAATGAAGAATGCCTTTGTCAAACAAATAGAAGGAACCTTGTAAACATATTGATGAAATACGGTGTCTGTTAGTGTTGCTTCTGGTCTAGTTTATAAAAGAGGCCAGTCTGGTAGATTTACATGCAAAGCGGCAAACGGAGAAAAACAGACACAGAGAAACGGACTAATCAAGATAATCCGCTCTACATCTGTTGAGGATATATAATCAGATGAAAAGGGAAGATGTTATTTGCTTACAACTTACTTTAGATGGATACATTACAGCTTTTCTATAGTCAAATGTAGCTAACTTCACTTGTTTGTGTGGCGTTAATCACCTCAATATTTATACACAAATTAAGTATGTAAAACACATCAATAAAGAGGAACTTGTGATGTGATCTTGCACCTCTTTTGTTACACTTTCATCACTGAATATTAAATCACTGAAAGAGTTTTGAGCAAGTGTAAATCAGTTCGACTAAATCAGTTTTAACATATAGGAAACAATGGCTTTAAAGGTCCTCTGAGGTATAAAAGGTATAAAAAGGTATATTTTCGGTAAATAACAGCTAATACAAATATAGCACTTCCCTGAGCCTGTTTATGTTGCTTTGTTGAAAACATGTTCATATATTAAACAAACAAACAAACACAAAATCCAATCACATGTATCTGATGATTTATTACTGTAAAACTGAAAACAGATCACTGTCTGTTTGATGTTTTTATTGCTTGTGTATAAGCTGTTATAGATGCATGTGTGTGCCTGTGATCGGTGTATTGTTTGCATGATGAACAGCCTCTGATGGCTTGATTAATCACCGCAGATGGATGAGAAGCTTCCAGAGGCAGTTTCATCAAGCTGACACAGCAATATATCCTCACACCCATTAGTGACCTCACATAGACACCCAGAATGCACGCACACACAAGCCCACAGGCATGCTTACAAAGTTATTCTCTGACAATCAGAAAGCTCATTTTTCCTTGTCGATTGTGTTTTTGATATTGCTAAACATGCTAGGGAATTATGATCACACTAAGGCTTTCTCTAAATTGCAAAGCTGGCACAGAAACGGCATATACGGTATACACCATGAAAAGGTACATTTACGTTAATTTGCATAAACACATTAATACATGCACTTTAAATAATAAAATTAAATGAAACTGTTTTACTAAGGTATTGTGCTTCTATACATAATGAGACTCCAATGGATTATCATTCCAATGCACATAATCTGGGTTCACATGATGACTTCAGTGATAAACATGTTTTTCATGCTCAGGAACAACAGACTTTATCCTCCCTGTCTTGTTTATGCCACTTTTGTGTTTTGTTTGTTTGTCTAAAAAGGATTTATTTCTAGACTACGTCACTATCCCAAAACAGAGATAGCTATGGCAACTAAATACAAAATGTTTAAAATGTCTTTCTTTACGTTATATTTCAATTCAAGACATCCAATATGTTGTTATCCAATATTTTATGGCATGTGATTATATCTGACAAAGTCCCTTTGTTCTTATATATTGCGTAAGCATTATATACAATCCAAGTCCTGGCTGTCGCTTCTCGAATCTATTCTTGTCATTTACATTGCTGTCTCTTCTAATAAAAGCACAAACTATAATTAAAAAAACCTAATATTCATGTCAATGAGAATGTGTTATATTTCACTCAAGCAACATTAATATAAGAAGGTGCTGCTTAAGAAACGTCATCTCGTGTTTGCTCACAGTATTAATATCCGCTTGTAGAAAATGACTGCAACATGAGATGTGTACAAACACATGTGCTGTACAAGCACTAGAGGAATGTATGGACATGTGACACTTGACTCAAGAGACGCTGTCACCTTGATGTTTTACAAATATTGCTCATTACAGAGGGTTTATGTGCTGAAGAAAGCCATTGACCCACCCTCTCTCTCTCTCTCTCTCTCTCTCTCTCTCTCTCTCTCTCTCTCTCTCTCTCTCTCTCTCTCTCTCTCTCTCTCTCTCTCTCTCTCTCTCTCTCTCTCCCTCTCCTCTCCTCTCTCTCTCTCTCTCTCTCTCCCTCTCCTCTCTCTCTCTCTCTCTCTCTCTCTCTCTCTCTCTCTCTCTCTCTCTCTCTCTCTCTCTCTCTCTCTCTCTCTGCTAGACATTGGTCTATAAATTATCATTAGAGAGGTGGATGAGATGGAGTGTTGGGAGGCAAGTGACAGGAAGTTGATGGCACAAATGTGTTGTGCGAGCAGATTCTAGCTCTTATATAAAGTCAATTATTTAGTGGGGGTTATTGTGGAATTGCTTAAAAAACATCATGCACAAATAGTGATATATAAAATATTTCTGACGTTTTATTGTGGTTCAGAAACCATTATCACACTATGGGTGATAAATCTGAGAGGGTATTGTTATAGTAGTTTACTTTTAAACTTTGCTGTGTCGCATACAGCTTGTTTGTATATTCAGATGGTACAGCTGCTACAAAAGGAAACACCACAGATTTCTCCACCAAATGAGCTGGAAAACACTGGTGGTGTGATGCGCTGGTGCTGTAATGCTTGAGCATAGTTGGTGTCATGTTGCCTGTTGTAGTCAAGTCTGACTACCAGTAACATTTTACATTATGCAGTATTCCACATTATAAATGGGTAGTTGACATAAAATACCTATGGAAACATGGCATGCCCGAAGGTTATACATGTTATACTCCATCTTAAACTATTAATCTAGATTCTATTAATTCATGAGACTGCATGCAATTTTTATACTTAAAAAATATACTTGTCACCACAGGACCATTTAAACTAATGAAAAAGTTATTAAAATGAGTGAAAACTGTTTTAATATATATATTACAATTATATATTATTATATATAAATTGTATAAAATACGCAAAGCATTACCTGTAAAAATCTCTGTGTCTGTATCCAGCTTTAGCAGTTCAATGTAAACAATCCTCATATGAACAGGCCAACAATTTCAGTGCTCTCATCAGGTTGGATTGCCAGCTATTTGACATTCTCCACCTCATTGCAAGAGGATTAAAAGAACATTACAGCTTTTCTAAATAGTGGTATTTACAGTACGCTTGGTTTTTATTGCATTCATGAAATGCTTTTACAAACCGTGTACCCGCACAAGTTCAGTGTGTGTAAGAGAGGAAGAGAGAGAAACTTGGAGCCAATAGCAATGTCAGTGTATGAATGATGTTCTTTATGTTTGTGTTTTGTGCGAGTGTTGTGTTTAAAGTGTGTGTGTGAATGAGAGGTATTCAGTGGGGGAATTCACAAAGAATGAATTGCGACCGCTGGAATTGCCATATTTTGTACGCACTGTCTGTGATGCTTTAGTGCAGAATCGCTACAGGAATTATGCAAATATGGTAATAGTGCAAACGTGCCTACAAAAGATGCAGTTTGCATGGTGCAGGTCCTGCAGGTAGGTCTTGAGTTTATTTTTTAAACAAGACAATGCAAAGTTAACTGTGCTACTTTTTTTACCCAATGCACATATTTAACTGACTTATATTATAAAAAAGTATTTGTCTTTAACCTAAATATTTAGCACAACGCTATTTCAACAATGCAAAAATGGCGCAACTGTAGTGAATAGGCTAGTGTGTTTTTGCATTTTAAAGTGTGCAAAATATGAGCACACATAACTGTGTGGGGTCCTGGATCTAGGTAGTGAATTGCGTAAGGGGAGAGAGAAAGAGAGAGAGAGAGAGAGAGAGAGAGAGAGAGAGAGCTGCTCCAGTGATTAATGTGGGTCTTCTGTGAGACGCAACCAGGCGCCGAACACAATCACGGCCCCAGACTGACGCTCAAACAGACTTGTCCTTCACATGGGAAAGAGAGGGGGCCGTTCCTCCCTCCTGCTCACAACCCTGCCTGGCTACTTCCTCTCCTGCACCTCCCTTCATATTGTTCACCAGGAAGGGAGAGGGAGGGAGAAAAAGAAAGTGTCAGCACAACAGCCAGTATGTGTGTTGAAGCTGGCAGTGTGAAGCCCGCTGGTTTTAGTCTTACTCGGGTCTGTGCCTCTTTTTTGTGCTTTTAAACAGGGTTTTCAAACAGTCTTTAACCTGGGTGCACTCTCAATGGGTCCTTTGTAGAAACGGATGTGTGGACACTGGCTCTCGGCAAACAGGACAACTTGGTTCCTTTCTCAGGCTCTGAGGGCAAAGCTAGTTTTAGTGTGAGAGTATTTGTGCGTGAGCTTTTGGTGCGAGAATGGGATTAGTTGAGTTTGTGTGCTGTATACTTAAAAATTTATGTGAGTCCGTAGACAGTAGGACAGTGTCTTCTTCCCCCTGGATGTATTTAATCTCATTGTGGTGTCAGTATCCCATTGAAAACTGTTAACCATCAGTGATAGATTTGCCATGTAGGGGGGGCAACGTCATTTTCAATCGCCCCCCCTGAATTAAACCACGTCCTATACCATGCAATATGAATGAGAGCGAGACATGGAGACGGGGGTGGGCGAGCACTTCTTTCGCAGGCCATTCAATTGCCTCCCGAGTCAGCCTTTTGTTAACTTTAAATGACTGTGGATCCATTTAGTTAACCCAGCGCAGCCCAGGGGCACATTTCATTACTGGGCCTCTTTCAGGGTCCCTAATTGGGAAACACTGTTGTTGCCGCGGCACCTGCGGTTGGCCTGCACGTTGTTGTAGCCTTGGTAACAACACAGTGCTGAGGTCCTGCCAAATCTCTCTCTCTTTCACACAGATTCCCTAGAGTCACAGTGTAAACGGTAGACTAATAGAGAATTGGAGGCAAATGAAAGTAGCATGTAGAAGTCAAAGTCCCATGCTCAGTATTGTCAGGAATGTAAGGTGTGAAATAAGTTTCTTTAAAAATTTAGAAACTTGTAAATGTGGTAGTATGAACATAAAACAATGGTATAGACACACATTATGCATCCATCCATGCATTCGCTTATCCTCTGAAGGATCACAGAAGAACTAAAGCAAATGTTTTCTTTATAGTCACATACCTTGAGGTCATGGCTACTGAAAAGCTTCCACCGTTTTTGCACGGAAAAATAAATACAGTTTGTGACAACATGCCCCAATAGCACATCGCTTGTTAGTTAACAGCTGTTTATTAGGATGCAGGCCTTGTAAAAATTGTCTCTGTGTGACAGATTACTACTGTGTTAGTTACTGTAAACGTTTGCTGTGTGTTCAGTTGCACATTTGAAAGATTTAATCTTATCTGTCTTACTGCAGTGCTTTTTCATATCTATGAATAGAAACTACACTTCATACAGTACATAGAAAGTATTTCCTGGGACATTCTCATCTGTTAATGGATTTTTTATACTTGTAATTTTATCAATTGTAAATTTCACTTATATATGATGAAACACACAATATGTAGCGAGTACATTGCTTTTGAGCTACATATAAAAGTTTGGTTCCAAAACAAGAAGAAGAAAAGTTTCACAAAAAAGGAAATCACAAAAAATCCCAGAATATTTTTTTAAAGGTGTGAACATTTTATTTCAGTTAGTCACCGAGAGCTATAAATATACTGTATCTTTCAGTATATCTGTAAGAAAATTAAACTACAATTCCTGCTCAACAGCTACTATGTAAAGATGAAATAAAGACAGAGTTATCCAGCTATAAAGAGTGTTTCCAACAAAGCTTGTTATTCCAGTGTCTATTTAAAGGGACAAACATGCTTTGCGTGTGTCAGTAATAAGGAAGTACTCTGGTTTAACGGGAAACTTTGCAGTATGTTTGGTTTCCCTTTCTAAGAGGTAGTGTGTGACGTCTCAAAAGGGTTTCCGTCACTGTCTGTTTACTCCACCTATTAGGTGGAAACTGATATTTAGCCTTGGGAAAGTTATTTGGAAAAAAACTCCTGCATATAGTGAAGAAGCACAAATATCCAGGTTATGAGAAAGAGGAGAAAGAAAAAGAAAATTAAAGAAGTAAAAAGCAACTAACTAGAAGAAAACAGGATTTAAAGTGGAAGTTACATAAACATAACAGATTTCATAGACTGCATACAATCGGAAAAAACTGACAGATTATAAATATATTTCGTTTTAGCCACAAACTGCACATTCATCACTTATGTGTCTGTGTGTGAAATCTGAGCACATCATGCAGAACAATGTGCCAACATTCCCTCTTGTTATTATGGGAGTTTTCATACACAAATAAGCAAAACATAGTTATCAAAAATTTCCATCTAACTGACAAAAGACTTCTGCAGCAGCTCTCGGAAGAGACTTGGAAAGCACGTGTGCTGCATGTAAACACTGCAATGAGGAAGTTCTGCAGTCCTGCTGACATGACCTGACACACACTCGACAGTGTATTGACTTCTGCTGCCTTATCTGTGTTGCTCTTAAAGATATGCACTACACAGAGGAAAAGATGATCAATGCAAAAAAATTATGCAGAATTGCAGGAAACATGAATAAAGTGAATATCTCAATAAATGATTGCTGTTAATATGGTTTTTAAAAAATAATAATAATTTAGAAAAAGAGATTTTTACTCTAGTGTTTGTCCTGCAAGCACTTGAATTATCTACAAACATCTGTCAGCATGTGGCAAAGACCAGCAAAAAACAGCTATAACACAGATAGGCCACTGTTCTGAAGTCTCTGCTGAGATTTTCAACATTGATGGATGATCGCAGAGGAGATCAGACGCTGTTGTTAAACTACAAAGATCTTTAACACTGGTTGGGTGGGGGGGTTGGCTAGCCACTGTCTGGCTCTACAGCCATTTTAATCCACTTGTCACTCATCATTAACCTTTGCAGCTCGAAATTCATGACCCTCCGTTCACTTTCTTCCGTCTTCCTACACGGAGAAAGAGGCTTTCATGTGGAAGACATTTATCTGGAGGAATATGCTTTGAAAAATGAACGTGCTATTTGATCTTTAATTGTAAAAATTAGCTTGATCTCCTGTGGGGTTTTTTGAACACTCCAAACCACAACATGTTATCTCCAGGACTCAAATCTTAAAAACCTTTTTTTAATTTAGTACCATGTATAAAAAAAATGTTTTGTATATTGTAACCTAACATCATTCAGCACTTTAATCAGCAAATCAATACTGATATATACTTAGTCTATAACAAACTATAAATCAATGTTAGCAATATTGAATAAAATCCCTCAGGGACAGACCAGTGAAGGCATTACCCTGACAGCCCTGCAATACTGCTACCTAAACAAAACCTTTTTCTTTTTCTTTTTATCTCTATCAGCTGCCAAAGACAGAAACTCTGAGAGGAAGAAAACACACATACACATTGAGGGCAGGGTCAGCATAATGAGTGTTTGTTGGGACTGAAAGGGACTATTGGAACAGTGAGGGTCTAGTCATGTTGCAGATGTGACCATAAAAATACCAACACAGAATCTCTAAACACCTAATACAATATATTTAGAATTGTGTATCATTTCCCAAAACACGTAATAAAATACATTTAGAAGTATGTGACAAAGGTCAGTTTACAGAGGAAAACGTAAGTTTAAAGGTCAAATTGGTATGTAACAAGGTTTATTTTATCACTAAAGGTACTAAATACAGTACAAAATACGGGTTTCACATTGTGCGTTGAATGTCAGAAATCTAAATGATTAGATTCTTTTTATAAGAAGTATAAAGTTCACATGCTGTGGGAAAAACAAAACAGTTCTTTGTCTTAAACTCGTGACAAGGTTCCGGATTTTAGCTCTTCTTTAGAAAGAGAGAGAGAGAGAGAGAGAGAACAGAAGTAAACTCCTTTAATGGGCATCTGATGATGTCATATAACCGGCTGGATCTGTCTCTCTCTGTCTGTGAGGCAGAAGCTCTGTGTAGTAATTGGTTGGCAGTAAGTTTGGGGGAAGGGTGTTTCTGCTGCTCAGCCTGCAGATTAACCCCTGGGATGAAGTTTCTCAAAAGTCTGATGTTTTTTAACCCCAACGTACGTTTAATTATACAAAGGGTTCGTATTATTTGATATGGTTTCTTTAAAACTTTTATGTTGTTGTATTTTGTTATTTCGATCATGCTACATGTTTACAGACATGTGCTGCTGTGTCGACCCATTTAATTCCAGATCAGAGGTGAAACCTTTGCGGCTGGAATTTTCCATTCAGCTCCGAAACTTTTGGAGACTCTTAGGATTATTATTCTGCTGACAGCGTACACCATCCTGTAGTACTTAGAAGTCAAAGGTAGTTTATTGTACTTTATAATAAGTAGCAGTGAGGATACAGGAGGACTGTAGGGCAATTATTAGAACTGCAGTATCAGCACTTGTCTCAGCTACAGGTGACCAGCTGCCCGGCTTTGTTTTTTTTTTTTTTTCCCTCTTGGGGACAGCTGGGACCATCAATCTGTTCCCAAAAAACCTGTACTTCACCATGACTCCAGTGAGCAAAGCATTGTCCAGGTTGGGACCTATCACTCTTTTCAACTTTAACATGCAAACTTTTGTGAGGGGTTCGTGTTTCGAGCAATAAACAACCTTTCAACTTGGATTGTCTGTGTAGTGTCCAAACTTTGATGTGCACTTGTTTTTAATGTATGCACTGAGCCTAGCTTAATAATGTGTGTTATGTGAGTCAGTTCATGTGAGGTGCAGCTATGAACACGTGCAGCGATGGCTTTTTTTCTTCCTGCAGATGGTAAGCATTCAGGGCCATTATTGTTCTCGTTGTAGGGCGTCCTCCGCAGTAAAGTCTCTGGCACACTTTTAAAGACATAGTGGGTAATGTATGCAGGACCGAGCCAGTGGCCCTGGCAAAAGCATCCCCCTCCCCCATTGAGACTTCTTTTCTTGGAAGAAAAGACAAACATTTGAGAGTAGTGTTCCCTCTGCTTTATTAGAAGAGGCAATTCCTCCCCAGCAAGGAATGTGAGACGGACTTTCATGTGTTTTGTTTGACAATTATGTAACAACATAAACTTTATATTTGTATTCAAACACAGATTCTTTTTCTCTCATCAACAGATTGTTCAATGACATTCATTTGGCCGAGACCACAATGACAAACATTAACTCAACCACTATGTTCTTTACAAAAACACCAGCTATCCAAAACAGATATTAGTGGTTTTGCTGGCGAGAGGTGAGTGGGGAAGTGTTCCCTTAGAACAAAGTTTTGTGACTTCCAGACACACTTTAACAGTGTATAAAAGCTTGACACCAAATTTAGAAAGTTGATCTATACTCTCAGATACTTGGTGTCTCAATACATGCATTAATTAATAAAGCAACATTTATAAATCAAACTAACAATTACATTTAAAGTAAAGAAAATTAACATTTCACTGTGAGTTAACACTGCAAATGACATTTTCCCTGATTCCTCTCAAGCAAATTTATTAGTGCACAGCTTTACTTGTTGCTAACAGTTTGATTTGCGAATTACAACAACAGCAGAACTATAGTTCCCAGCATGACATCAGCTTAGCTGATTGTAATTAGTTTGTGGATAAAGAAAGATAATGAGAGCTCAAGAATCCTTTAAAATGAAGACTATCTATGGTCCTGTATTCAGCTGATACACTATATAAACAAACAAAAACAATCTTTTGTAGGCACCACCCAAACACCTTAGCTGTGTTTCACACCTGTGTTTACATTAGTGGCATACCCTTCTCTTTTAGTAAAGTTAACTCCAGCTGAACTCATGTGCGCTTCACACCATTTTAATAATGCTGCATTAGTGAAAGTCTGTGTCATACAGGTGTGATAATGAGTGATGAAACTGGTATGAAAACTGCAACACGACAGGGATGGTTTAGGAAACAGAAACGTGACGTATGCTATATTACCTGTGTATAGAAATCCTGCCTGTATTTGTGAATCAATCACAGTGCCTGAGATCTGTAGTTATACTTCTCTTCAGTCACAATCTTACAGCCTTATTAAATCTGAAAAAATCTGATCCAATTTTTCATTTGTATGTTTGGGTGTTAACATCAATACAGCATAGTCGCATCAGTATTACCAATGAATTAGGCAATAGTTTACAAGTTGCATTTCTAAATTATGCAACAGTTTCACAAGATTTACTACTAAGTGATGCAGTAGATTTACAAATTTTGTGACTCGTTAGTTCAGCGGAGGATGACTCAGGATAATAAATACACAGACATCAAACTGAATGTGTTTTTAATTTTTTCAGTTTGACGTAATAGAGTAACATACAGTTTACAGCCTGTTAACTGTCACCGTTCCTCAGGAGAAACACCTATGTTATTTTCCTATTCATAGTTGAAATCTATTTTAATCCTGACATATACATTGACAGAAAGGTGTAAGACTCAAGACTAAATATTTAACAAAATAACATAAACAAAAAACTGTATAAAAATGTTGATTTTAAAAATACCTATATTTAAATTTTTAAAAAGATTAATGTAAAAAATAAAATGTATAAAACTGTATTTCGGATGAGGATTTCACAGTTATCAGGTTGAGGTATTGATATGAAGTCTAAATTAGCACATCATGTGTATATGGCAACTTGAAGGTTTCTGTTAAAATTAATAATACGAATTAGTAGTATTTTTGAAAAAATAAAAAGTGGTATAGCTTAGTGACTGTAGTACAGATATTGTTAATAAAAACAATGACAAAAACAAAAAGCAGAAAGATTCTCGAAACTATTTTTTCTAAAGCAAATGTCATATTAATGTAATATGATTGACTGTATTAACAATAACTGTATTTGGGTGAAAGCTATGGTTACAGAGCGCAGTTTTTCATTGTAATGAAAGATTTACGGTTCCCATAACTCGCGGTTATTGTGTTCCGGTGCTTTCTCGATAATGTTACTATAGTGATTTTCTGTCAGGATGCGAGCGCGCCAGGAGGAGTGTCGCTCCGCGCGGAAGGCAGGAAGCGGCGCGTGGGCAGTCTCTCCCTCTGTGTCACCGCCTGCGTCACACGCCAGGAGGGAGTTTTCCACTGACGAAAAGACTGCGCTGCTCTGCCGTCTGCTTCAGACAAGAGGAACAGCTTCAGCTGCCGCACGCCGAGCGCACAATAGCCACACAAACCGAACACAGGGATCCCTGTACGGATACAACCGCGATCGTATCGTTTGGATTATTACCGGTTCGTCCTCATCGAGATCGTGATATCACTAATGCTGATCGGATACGTTATTGGTGAGTCGCTGTTGTTTAACGCTGCACTTGTAATTTGTCTAATAGCCAAACCTCGGTGCTGGAGTCCAGCCAGATAGTTTGAATGTTCTTTTCTGCCGTCAGTGTAAACTGATAACAAATATGTTGTGTAACGATTTTGAGCAGACTGTAGTGAAGTTAAAGGACGCTGTTGTTGGCGCGAAATGAAAAACTAAAGTTTACGTTATATGGCATTGTCTTACTGTTGTGTTTGTAAATGTATACAGATCTATATGTGATTAAATTTCAGTAACCAACTCAGGTTTTTTTCATTGTATTTATGTTAGTTAATTGTTTTAACCGGGATCATTAGCGTATCATAAGTATGACAATAGAGGCGCGTGTGTTCACATTAAATATAAATGTATCACAATCAAAGATGGTTCTAGAGTTTGTGTCGATTTGTTTCAAAGGTCGTTTACAAAACAGCTGTTTACGGTTCTGAGTCGGACCCATTGGCGGAATTCCAGCATAGTGGACCTTATGTGTATTCAATAAGCCGTAATTGCTGGTTTGGATGCTTGTGTGTATGTGTTGAGTGAATTCCTCGTTCGCGTTTATAGAGCTGGTGTGTCTTCTGAAGCGATAGCGACTCCTTAAGGTGCCACACCGTATCATTTCAATAGTCTGCATGCAGCCTCGCGCTCAGCCTCATTTGCACTTTCAGTCCGCTGTGATGTCACGAGTGCATACGAGGTTGAGCGCACGACCCTATGTATCATTTGATAAGGTTGTGATTGACATCAGTCAATCACGAGGAGAGAGATGATCAGGTCATCATCCTCTAACACGTTGCGCGAGGCGTGATTGGAATAATTGGGGTGATAATGTAATCTAATGTTCTCATTTCACACCGGTTTGCTATTGATTACACGTTCATTCAAGACTGTTTATTGTTTTCATTTCCTTTTTGGAAGCACTACATCAGTGTTTGAGGCATTCTTGATTGAAAGACTACATAACAGTGAGGTAATTGATAATCTTTGTTTATAGACAGATTTGAGGGGGGAACTTATTACGTTTACTAATGAGCTTGAACTCAAACGACTGGTTTTATTGTTTTATTGTAGTTGTGTGTTTTTGGTAAAGAAGTAAGCTGTGTGAATGTTGTTGCGCGTGTTTCTTTGTGATTCCTGTCTCAGTCAGTTTAACGGTATGCTGCGGTTGTCTCGCGCGCGACCTCACTCGGACTGTTCGTGGGAATGATGAATACATATTTCTGCGGCTGTTAAACAACACATTTTGCAACTTCGTGTAATATAACTTGTATCTTATTGACTAAATTTTAATTGCCACTCAGTGTGATGTATCAGTAGCAATACGTTTGTAATGATACTATGTAAATATTGTTGTTAAAGGAACCCGTGCATGATAAGAGACGCGTGATATTTATTTTTCTTCATACTTCGGGGTTGGGAATGTGTAAACTTGCACGTGTACCGTGGGCAGGGCAATCAGCTGCTTGCCTTAACTATTAGTGAGTCAGTTAACTTATGGCACGAGTGTTTTATGTGGATGTTTGGCCAGTTTTTATTGTTTACCCTTATTATAATCTTTAATATGATCCTTTGTGTCTCATCTGGACGTGTCATACCTTTAATTGTGAGATATGCATCATTAGTGGATACATCACGTTGTGCATGAACCACCCAGCAGACTGTGTCCTTATTTGAGTTATTTTAGTGTGGTGTATTTGTACAGTCTGATGGTGGTCGTGATGCGTCTAAAACAGAGGGACCCCATCTGTTTTGTCACTCTGGCATTCTTCTTAGCTCGTGAGGTACCAGTGAGAGCCCCAGACATGAGTTGACCCCTGAGCTCCCCCACCCTAGACACCCTCTCACACTCTCCCCTGGGAGTCTCTTAGAAAGCTTTTATTTGCTTTGCCACTATTAAGTTAGTACAAGCCGATGACTTCTCAGGGAAGTTTCACTTTACGCACACTGTTGGAAGTTTGCATTTCGGATATTGATGCAAATTGTTCCGTGTGTGATGGAAATGTCTCCTTTTTTCCTTTCTTATTTTCCTGAGTTGTCATGCTTTCCACTTGTTGACTTAAAACGTGAGAAATGATTTTTAAAAATCTGCTTTTAACTCAATTTTAGTCTTGTTTTGTGAATATTTAATTTAGCGTACCATTACAATCAAGCTTATCTGTTTTTACATCTTCAACTTGTTGTCATGTTTATTGTTTAGTTTTTTTTGGGGGGGTGTTTGTTTGTGTTGTTCACACTCCCTATGATTAACTGTAGACTGGCAGACTTGGAAATGCCATTCAGCTATTATTAAGAGGCATGTGAGACGAATCATCTCCACCCTTATAACACAGTCTTTGATGATGCATGTTTTAAATATTATACGCCCCATCAGGTGTTTTTATGGATATTTCTGTCTGAGATGGATCCTGTTGGGAAATAGTGGTTTGGACTGTACAGACACATCTGGGATGGATAGACCATTTTCCTCTATTACAGAATGTCGTACAGTGCCAGAGCAAAATTCCTGTGGCCTGGAGACATCACATTATTTATTTGTTTAAAGTACTCGCCGGCTATCCTCCTCCCACATCAGTGTGCGTTCCTGTTGTGGATGAATGTGTACTGTGCACGGGTTGCGGCTCAGGAACAGAATGTCTCTGGCATAGTTAAGCATCCAGAGTTCTGTTGATCAACACATCACGTTTCTCCCTCCTCCCCTTGACTGCTGTTCTTATGGCATGACCAGCAGGGGGGGCTCTTCTGTCTTTTTATTCATTCTCATCTAGATATTTGCCAGCTGTATTATCTAGATTCGATTGAAATAATTTACACCTTTAAGCCAAAATGGTAGCAATCCCCCAAAGATCAGGCAGGGACACACTAGTGCATGCTTTAAAATGTATGCTCTCTGCATTGGTGTTTTTTAACTTCAGTCCTGAAGGGACACTGTACTACAAAGTTTAGATCCAGCCCTCATCAAACACAACTGAACAAACTATTCAAAGTCTTTAGGATGGCAGGTTTGAACCTAAACTCTGCAGGACAGTACTGAAGTTAAATAGCCCTGTGCTGCATATGCTGCTTGCTCTATTATCTTCTGTGGATTTGCTAATCTGTGAACTGGAGGGCCAAAGTCAACTCTCTTGCATAAGATAAGGTCAGGATTCCACTCGTTGCCTGCATGATTAAGGTAGTTTAGCAGTTTGGATGCTGCCAGGTGGTGTGGGCTCTTTATACAATGTTCAGAACTAGAAAGGCAAAGACTTTTAATGAAGCTTGCATTTAATGTGGATGTGTGTGTATTATAGTAAGCATCTGCTGACATACAGTTGCAGTGGCCTGATGCATTCGTGGCCATTCTTGCTTTTTTCTAGTGCACTAGATTTACGCTTTAGTGACGACAGCATTGAGAATAGCTCATCAGGGCGCTGCTGCTATTGCAGTTGTGGCATAATTTATGGTCCAGTGCAAATATCTCACCTGCTCAGTCTCATCCATCCGTGCCATTGCTTTCTCCACATCTCTCCACATCTTGCATTTCCAGATTTGTTTCAGATTCTTACTAATATGTTTTGTCATTGCCAGTGTTGGACAGTGTACAACAAGACATGCTTCAGATTGAATTCCAAATGAGCTCCCCTTCCCCCTGTATCCCCCTCCCGGCTTGTTCCTGGGATTAGCCCGTCGCCATTGTTTCTGCCTGTTAAGCAAGATTAACAAATCAATGTGTCAGGTAGACTGCAGTAAAGAGACACCCAGATCCTGTTCTCTCCCATGCTATCTCTCATCTGCACTGTGCTGTTTCCCCATCTGCATGGCTTTCTGTGCTGGTCTGATGTTTTCTTTAAAATCTTTTACAAATCTTATTAAACACTTGTATAAACACATCTGCCAGTCAAGCTTTAGATGTCGTGTGCAGGTGCTCTCTTGGTGGTGGATTGTCTAGAAACGGCATACTAGGAAAAGGCGATAGCCAATTTCCCAGTCAAATGAGCAGATTAGGATGAATTCTTTGTCGTTTCACCATCTCCTCCACATGTGAGGTGAAGGACTCTTTATCATTAAATGTCTTGCTATTACTATGAAAAGATTTCTTTCATGAAGACCTTTGATGGCCCGAAAGCTTGTCTGTGCAGAAAGCCAGCTTGTTTTCAAGCAAGATGTAGCATGTAAGGGTTTGTGCTCTTCGCTGGCTAAGTTTACATGCAAATTAAGACTTATCTGGACAAATACTGTTCAAAGTTAAAATAGATATCTTCAGTCTCTTGTGCGAGTTGTTTTTTTCAGACAAGTCAGCTGTTTACCCTCCTGTTCGTCTTTTTAAAACCCTCATCAGCTGCATGTCCAGTTATTAAAACATGGTATTGCATAATTTTTCCCTGGGCAATAAAAATATGCCTGTACTGTTTAAATACTGTTTGTGATGTGCTTTTGGCTGGTGTTGCACAAACAGATACGTTTGATGACGCAAACAGGCATCCACGGTTGGTCCTTTGAAGTTATTGTCAGGTTTAGACACAGATAAGACCCACCTCACGCATGCTGGCGGTGACATTTGGCAGAGGAGACGCGGCTAAATGTGCAGACGGTGCTGCTCTCGATGTCTGGCACATTTACGATGACAGCACTAACATGTGAAATGCAGAAACCTGTGGGAACGGGAAGTTTTCTGTGCAGTTAAAGATATGTAATTTCTGTAATTAAAGTGTGCCATTAAATCAAACATGACATTATATTGTTAATTTTACATGCATGTATTGAATTGGTGCTTAAATATATTTGTATATATATATATTACTACATATACTTAAATATTGTGATCTTTATATTCTGATCTTTTTTGTGTATGGAAGGAATGAATCTGATATTTCCAATCACACCTCATAATCTAAGATCGTGAGCTCTATAATCTGCCAGTCACGACCGTCTAACACTTTTTGTGCCTTTGCGAGAACAAGCCTCATTTTGCATGACTTATTTAGTGTTCATTATCACTTACCATCAGACTTGTGGGAAAAAACATGACCACCAACTGGCAGCACTCAGCACTGGTTTTAAGTTTAGAATTAATTTAGAAATGACTAGTTTACTAAAGTTCACTTTGTCAGTTCCCCATACAGCAGCGAAACTCTAATCTTTAAATCAAACCCTTTCCTTCCTTTCTTCCATTCTGCCGGTTTCAGCATGACTGTGTCTGAGCCGTGCAGCGAGAAGCAGAGCCTGAGGTGAAGTAGCTGATGGGGGTTTATCTCAGGGCAGGGAAACAACAGTCCATAGCCGGCGGTATCAAATGATGGTGTAAATGATGCCTCGCTGCGCTGGATCTGACCCCTAAAGCTGGTGTGCACCGGCTAGACTCTTCCTGCCAAAGGATTGATTGCTTTTATTGCCCAATAAGCTACAACTCCACAGGAGCAGTGATATGCATTCTGGGCTTGCATAACAAATATGTTTACTATTACAAGCTGTACACACATTTACCACAGAGTCTAATAAAACGCATTTAGCAGCTGTGTGATTGCCAATATTGGGTAGGGATGTGTATAGTTTTTTTAAAACCTGTACCTCTTGGTAATGTGGCTATGTATTTAATCACCTCCCAATCAATGTATTTGTCTAGCTGATAGGATTGGGAAGTGGGTGAAGGGTTTGGTAATTGTTGACTAGCACCGGAGGGACTTGATTGATTGCTTCCTGTTTTCCTCGTGGCCCAGAGACGGCATAAAGTGGTCAGCTGGCTGTTGATGGAGAAACAAGCGTGGATGTTTGGTTGCTATTAGGACAAAGAGATATAAGATAGAGCAATTTCCATAAGAAAACAAATTAGCCTGGATCGCATGCCTGTGTGTGCATTGTGGAATTTCAGGATATCATATTTGCATTCATGTAAATGACCGTATTATAATTGCAGTAACACTATAATAATGCTTTTCTGTCTTTGCTCGTGTCTTTCAGATCATCGACACTAGCGCCATGAGCGGGGTTCTCAAGAGGAAGTATGAGGAGGTGGAGGAGGACCCATGCTACTCCTCCTCCCCCTCCTCTCTCTCCTCCTCCGCCTACTCTGAATGGGACTCGGGCGGGGAGAGCTGCTACTCGGACACCCTGGATTCCACCCCCAGCAACCCCAGCTCTCCAGCAACATCCTTTAACAGTAAGTTACACCTTGAACAGGATGCAGACACGGGAGCACAGATACACGTTTTGATGCACAGCACATATACCTGGTTAGTTTGTCCAGGAGGCTAAATGTGTCTTGCAGCACGAGGTGTATTGGTAGGAGTGATAGAGGGAAGGCAAACGTTGCGAGTTTCCCAGGACTACAGGGCAGCGAGCCAGCGAGTGTGAACACGGCTTTGTCTGAGTACTGGGCATGAACCCAGCACAGGTGCTGAGAGAAAGACAAAGAGGGTGTGCGGGAAGGGAAATGATACGGCTGTCTGCTTGTGTTTATGAAACGGAGGAAGCGGCTAAATAGACCTTAGTCTGGGTAGATGCCATGTTTAATAGATTGTCTGTTCAACAGGTTGCGCTTCGTAATTTTTGCAGTTCATCTTGGAAAGATGTATTTGAAGAGATCATAATACTCCTTAAATTTCATTAATATGAAAGCAAATATGGCATTTAACCTGACACATTAAACCAGAAATTTGGGTGTCTTATTGCAAAAATTTTATTTCTTCTTCATCATTCGTGGAAAATTTAAGGCATTAATGTATATATTAAATGTATACAATTTTGTATGCATTAAGTTTCTCTAACCATAAACTCATACTTGGTGCCTCTGGTGTGACCGTCTCAAATATTTAGGGCTATTTTCTTTTGTTTCTCTTTTCCCAAAGTCCTGTTAGACGAGCAAAACATATTTGCACAAGCTTCTGATAGGGAAAATGTTCATGGTTGGATTCCCACCACATTGCACGTCTAATGTAAGCCAGCTGTGGGGACAGTAGGATCCATCCCCTTTGATAACAATCGATGAGCTGGCGGCCCGGAGGGAAAAACTGCTCTCTGCTCACACAGAGGTTAACTATTCAACACAAAGTATTCCTCCAAAGAAAAAATACACAAAGGAATTCACAAAAAAACTACTCGTTTCCACATGTGTTATGTCCATATGTTTTTCTTGTATAGAGAAGAAAATTTCCCCTTTACTGAGCAAGTCTCTGACCTGTGACATTTGACTGAAGTGTGACCGTCCATATGCTTGATGAGAGCTTACAGATGGCGTGCCTTAAAAAAAGCTACTTTGCCTTTAGTGTCCTTAACACATCAAAGTTCCAGATCATGTAGCTGCTACGTTATAATTTGGAGGCTAGACACCCTTTGCACGTTTTGGTGCTGTGGGGAAATTCTTGAGTGGATTGTTTGTCAGACATGAGTTATGAAGAATACAATTGTCTTTACAATAGATCCTAGAGAAAACACTTTGCTGGGCTATTAGGTTTCCTTCAGATTTGATGTTTATTGTTGAAGTACTCTGATAGACAGTGCAGAATAATTGTATTCCAGTCATTTACATTAAGACTCAGCAGTCTTGTTTTGATATGTATGGTCTGCCACCTAGTGGTCATTCAATGCAACAATAACATCAGGGTGATCTTGATGTTTACACAAGAGACTTTTACCCACTCCATGTCTTCCCATTAGGCCTGGCACACTTCCTACTCAAATACTCCCTAGAGTACTAGATACTGGAAAAAACACATTTTCTCTCTCTCTTTTTAATACACTCACAGACATGTGCTTTTTATTTTCCATTATGAAATTTCAAGCACAACATTTTGTTGGCATGCGTTTTCCTAAGAGAATTCAAGTACACCAGATTAGCTATACAAGAACCCTGTTATGAAAAAACCTCATATTTATCCTCTTTCCTCAGCCACGTCCATCCTGAAGAAAGCCAAGCGCACGCGGCGAGGGAACGTGCAGTTCGACCAGGTTACGGTTTTCTACTTCCCGAGATGCCAGGGCTTCACCAGCGTGCCCAGCCGTGGAGGTTGCACACTTGGCATGGTGCAGAGACACAGCGCCCAGCGATGCTACACACTGGCTGAGTTTGCGGTGGAACAGCGCCACTTACGAAAAGAGAAACTCAAAAACAGAATGAAGGAGGAGAAACTGGAAGCTCTGAAGCTGAAGGTATTGAGTTACAGTTTTACTGAATAATTTAAATATACACTGGAGGGCAAAAGTCTTGGTGTTAGTTTAATTATTTCTATTCTGCGTTCTTGTAATTTAATACCAATTTTATTATTATGACAATTTAGTGATCCTGCCTGAAGTCCTTTTTTGTGATTTAATGTTTTCATTTAATTTTTACATTTGACATTTTTTGGTGAAAAAAAAAATCATGGTGAAATTTATACGTTAAATCAAACTTTGATGCTCATTATCTCTGAATTAGATTTTTAGAGTTTAGCCTGGACATCTGTTTTTACAGATAAGGTTGCATTTTATAAAAAGTTTTGTATGACACAAAGTATGACTCAAATCTTAAATCAACTTTTTGTTTAACATTTTTCTAAATTTCAATGAATATTCAAAATTAAATTTTTACCATTTAAAAATGAAAAAGTTCATATTAAAAAATAATTCTTTAAATTTAATGTTTAATCTTAGTTTTTCATATCTTAGATTTTAGTTTTGTACTCCACTGAACATAACAAAAATCATGTTTAAACAAACATGTTTTAATAATCAAAACTTTTACTGTTTGGACTGTATAAAATGCTAACCACACAAATACCCTCATCCTGGCAGCTTACTAAAAACGGTACCCAAGAATCAGAAGAGGCCGACAAGTTGACTGTGGATGACATCCCCGAGGATGAAATCGACCTCAGCGGCGTCAACCTGGAGGAAGGGTCTTTCCTGCATCCCTACCCCTCGAAGAGAAGACACGCTATTCTCAAAGCAGCTGGTGTGAAGAAAATCGATAAAGATGAGAAGCGCCAACTGCACGATCTGCGCATGTCGAGGGAGGACTGCGGCTGTGACTGCCAGGGCTTCTGTGAGCCAGAAACCTGCAGCTGTAGTTTGGCTGGGATCAAGTGTCAGGTGAGCACCCCTTGAGCCATTAAACGGTCAATCCTGACTGAGGTTACGGGTAACATTTACAGGTATCACTTAACAAATACACTAATGTAATCTGATTATTGGCTTCACAGATGGACCACTCATCCTTCCCATGTGGATGCACTAAAGACGGATGTGGGAACACGGAGGGCCGCATCGAGTTCAACTCCAGCCGAGTTCAGACCCACTACATCCACACCATCATGAAGCTGGAGCTGGAGAAGCGGCTGGAGGAGCACGCAACCGAGACGTCCGAAGATCAGCGTGAGTGCACTTCTCCAGTTCGGCCAGCAGAGGTCAGCGCCGTTCCCGAAAGGCCCGCCTTTCACTTCAGCTCCGAGCTAGTGACTGCGGGTGAGAACAGCTGTAGCAGCGACATGACAGATTCATCTAGCTCTTCGGGTCAGAGCGAGTACTCGGAAGTTGTCGGGAGCTCTCGGAGCGAGCAGTCGCCTTTGGATGTCGACGAAAACGGACTAACAAGAATTCTAAGCTTTAGCGACACCGACAATGAGGATTGTACTATGAGGGACGGCAAACGTAGCAATGATAACCAGCAGCAAAGGAGCGAGTCATCTGTGGGTTATGGGATTTTTAGCACAGCAGATGACAACAAACTCAACACGACGCAAACGGACTCCAACACGAACAATGGCCGTACAGCCCTGTCTGAGCTCTTGGACGAGAACGCTAATCAAGGCAACGCTCTATTCCACATCGGGTCCGTACCTCACACCCCTTCCCCCTCCATAGATCATTCGGCCAGCTATATGGACCTAAGCCTCTCTTCAGAATCAGACCTGGAGTTTTTCGATGGGTTTCCTTGTTTGGGAACAAGCTCGCTGTACAACTCCCTGAAGGAGTACGAGCATGTGGACAACTTTTTTCAGTGCCAGTTGCCTAGTTACCCCAGCCTCCCGCAAGCTGCCGACCCAGGAACCTGTTTCCTGGAGTCTCTGATCGGTTTGACGGATTCAGTCCCAGAACCCCCCGCCACATTCACAGACAATCAGATGCTTGAGGACGCGATGAAACTGTCAGTAATGGAATCTGTCAAAGTCTGAGGGGATGCAGCTCTTGTATGATCACTGTATAAAAGAAGTAGAGGGTTGTAAATGAATGAAAATCTTTTTTTTTTTTCGACCTTCCAACGCTATCAATATTTGCATTATCTGCCTTTAAGATGTTAGCAAAGCATTAAGTTATTATAACAATCTTTATTATTTGTATTGCCATGTCAGTGGCAGCTAACATTTCAGTTCAAAAAAGTCTGGCCAACTCATCTTTGAATATTTGTACATATGGCCCGGAAGGTGAAGAATTTCTCACCCACATTGTTGGTATTATCATCATTTACCATTATTATTATTATTATTATTATTATTATTATTATTATTATTATTACTTTTATTATTATTGCTAAGGTTATTTATATGAATTCAAAAGGGGCACAGATAGGAGTCTTGAAATAATGCTGATTATGTAACTCAGGGACTTTTTCTAGCTTTTGGAAGCAATGCATTTTGACCATCGCTGTTATGAATCGTATTTGGCTTTTCTGAGAATTTCCACCAAAATACAAACAGCATTTAATAGCCCCTTTTGGGGGCTTCTGTCTCTGTTGCTTTTGGACTTGAGATGTATGGTGGTCTGTACTTTATTGCAAAGCTAGAGGAAACTCCTGTTCTACAAATGGCTCCTTGGGATTTTACATGGTACACAAATCCCCCAGAGGCTCCTCAGTTAGCACTTTATCTGTGAAAGAAAATGAACCAATCAGACAACAGATGGGTCAACAGTCTCTGAGTTTGACTATTTCCATACAATGTGTGGTGTTGGTCATCAGCACAAAGTGAAAAAAAAAGTGAGCGTTTTTCTGTAATTTATTACACACACCACAGATATCTCAGTTGTAAATTGTATTCATTACGGGAAAGCATAATATAACTGTGATATCTATTGACCATTATTTCTAATTGCTTTTATTTATTCTTACCGAGTTATTTATTTTCTTTGAATGCCAGCTGAATATATCTGAGCCACACTGTGCTCTGGAGAAGTGGAAATAATGCAGCTTTTTAAAACATTTTTTTGGGCTCTGTTCACACCTTTCACCTTGAATACATTAACCTGTGTGAAGCACATCCTTTAATAATGTTTCAGTTGTAGTTGTGGAGGAAAGGGCACCAGCAGCAAAGTATTTAATCTATCCATCTATTCTATTACTATGAAGTAACACTTTGGTTAACTTATTTCACAGTTTGCATTTCAGTGGGACTTAATTTATTCATTGTTTGGGCAATAAAAGATGATGGTGTGTTTAAAAAAAAAAGAAAAGGTTTACTCTTTGTGCCTGTTAACACAAGGAGCCATGGTTTTCTGTTTTATAACTGATGCTGTTTAACCTACCTATTGATGAAATCAGATTGTGGGACATTACCTACAATATAGAGAATTAACATTTTGTAACTATGTAGATTTGAGAGAATTCTAATCTGTATTATTGACAAATTATTTTATTAAGAAATGAAATTCACAATGTTCTTGAAATATGGAAACGTTTGTAATATATTAATATAGCTAAATCTATGATTGAGCAGGTTATTCTAGCCAGGCAAAACACAGGTGTTTGCATAGTGACAACTAACATTTCTTTCTGATGTCAAGTTGTGCAATGTAACTACCTAAATGAATTTATCAAGCTAAATTACTCGGAATGGTTTGGCGGACACAACTGATACCATGAATTGTGGGTATAAATTAGTCGTTTTTAAAACGTTCTTTGGATAAAGCCTGCATATATTATGCAACGTGTATCATATTATGCAAAGAAAATGCATTTGTGTTGCCCATATTGTTTCCACTTCAAAATGAAGACAGTTAAAAGTTTGTATGTTTCTGAATGAGTTAGAAGGAACGGAATAAATGTACATATCTGACCATTCAGACTGCAGCTGTTTGATCAGCCTTATTTGACCTGATAAGAGCATTTGCATGCGAGATCTGTTTCTATGTTTGTCTCCATACTACATGTTTAGTGAGCAAAAATTGCACAATCAAAAATGTATTCGCTTTTTTGCCTTTATGTGCTGTTCTTGAAATCGGATTCATTTCCATGGACAAGTGGCGTGGCTTTATTCATTCATTCAAGTCCAGTTTATTCCCTTGTAAAGATGCATCACAATGGAAATGATGGTATTAGTCATGACTGGTGTATGTTTTGATCTCTGATGCTTTGCAAAGTGTTTCTTACTTCTGCCTTTTTTGTTGTATATATTTTCTGCTTAAATGAAACTAAAGACAAAAACCAAGCAGTTCTTTTATATTATATATTTTCACGCTTAACAGTTTAAAGCTGTTTCATTTCATTCAAGTCATTTGACAGTAGTTTGTCCCTTCAAAATAAAAGTCCAGCTTTTTTCTTAAACCTCTTGTTGTTTGCCTTGTTCTTTACGTGTGCGTGTCTTAAAAATTGGTTAACGTCACTCTGTAAATCAAGATTTTTCAACCCCTAATAATGCATACGCATGTTAGATAATTGATTTTCAGGCACTC
This sequence comes from Beaufortia kweichowensis, assembly GCA_019155185.1. Lineage (NCBI taxonomy): Eukaryota > Metazoa > Chordata > Actinopteri > Cypriniformes > Gastromyzontidae > Beaufortia > Beaufortia kweichowensis. The sequence continues at coordinate 10,920,118 of CM032814.1, forward strand.
TGTAGATAGAACCACAGGAGTTAAAAGCATCATGTGTGAATAGTTTTCTTTACAGAGAGCCAAACAGTGTTTTTATTCTTTGAAAACTGTTCTTCTGTCCTTTTACGTTTTAGAAATGCAAAAAAGTAAAGTTCACACATGGTGTGTAGATACAGAATATAACTAAATTTTTTTTGCATTTCTAAAATGTATGGATTGTTATTTCACCACAGCATATGAACAGAAGTACAGTTTTCAAAGAATGAAAAGCACATTTTTGCTCTCTGTAAAGAAACCCTACTTTAACTTTTCGTTAAAAAGAACAAGAGCCTAATATCTTTCTCTATTGCCACTTCTAAATTCTTTTATTTCAATAAATACGTCAATGAAATTGAGACTTAAAGACTTAAAGTGTAAGAAACTTAAATGTCTAGATGACATCTCAAGTCTCACACTTCATCACATGAGCTGATTGATTAATTGCACTAACCATACACTGCTGACTTTTAACACTGACCTAAAATCAGTATTGACCCCCAAAACATTAGCTTAACATGTGAGCAGCTCATACGCAATAGCGTCATATGCAACAGATCTCATTAGACAAATATATTAATGAACATCTTTGATAAAGACACTGATTCAGGAATAACAGTTGTGATTATGTGAATATGTTTTTCATAAAATTTTCTTTATAATTGGTTTGGATCCTCTTTGAATAACATTGTATATGACAATATAAAGAGTTACAGGCTTTCACCACTGTAGACCTTATTGTTCACAAACTTGGAAAAGCTATTTCAAAGTCAAATAATACCTGAAGTTGATTTCACTTCTCACGCCCATTTTTAAATTTCACATTTAGATACTGGAGTCAGCATTTAATATACATGTATTTCAAGAAAATCACTTTGTCAATAAATATATTCTGTTGGTTTGAAAAATGCACTAGAGGGTAGTTTACAAAATTATTTTCTTAATTTTCTTAATCAAAAAAGGTTTTCCTCTTCAAAAAATGTTTCTTTTCATCTTCTAAAAAAATCTCATCTTTAAAAATGTTTTCCCTCTTCAAAACAAGTTTTTCATCTTCAAAATTTGTTTTTCATTTTTCAAACTCTTCACATTTTTGGAAAAAAAATTTAAATGTGAAAAAACTATTTTTTGAAGAGGAGAAAAATGGAAGTTGAAAAAAAATGTTAAAAGAAATTTTTTACTTTAGGACTCCAGTAAAGTAAAGAATATAAGGACAATTTTTTTACCATGATTTTTTTCTCTTGCGGTTCAGGTAGGTTTTTTCATCTTCAAAACCTTTTTTTAAACTTTTAAACATTTTGAAGACAAAACAAATGTATAACTAATATATATAATATATATCTTCAAAAAAATGTTTAGTTTCATCTTCTAAAAAAAATTGTATCTTCAAAAATTGTTTCCTCTTCAAAACAAGTTTTTTCATCTTCAACTTTTTTTTTTACTTTTCACATTTAACTTTTTTTTTTTAAAACATTTTTTAAGAGGAAAAGAAAACATTTTAAGAGGAAAAATTAATGAAAGCGGAAAAGAGAAGAAAATCTTTAGGACTTTAGGCTCCAGGAAAGAATATAAGGACAATTTTTTTGTCTTCACTATAAGTTTTTTTTGTGTATATGTATAAATATTTCTATACATTAATTTTTACATGAACCTGTGTCCCATTGATTAAGTTAGGCTTTGCTGTTGATATAGTAAACACTACCTAACTATTTTAGTCCTGCATAAATTTGATGAATATATCTATGATATAACTGGACCAGACACTAATATAAAACATCAGTATTGATGGACGTGGGTTGATTTGTGACTATTAAAATACTGTGCATTGATTGATTAAAAGTACTTAAAATATGTCTAATGATAAACCCATTAAAAGACCATTACAGGGGTACCAAAAAGTTTGAAATTTGCATATTAGGTAGAGGTTTGGTTATAGTATAGTTATGCATAAGAATATGCTTGTGGATTACGCTGTAGCCAGAGCACATGCTTTTGCTAATATTCATGTCAGCTGATATACATTAACTGTAGTATCAAAGGAATCTGATTTATGAATGGTATTATGGCTTTTACGAATGCTATCATTAAAGCTGCTCAGACATGCTCAGGTACTTGGATTCAGCAGATGCTAGCAGAATGAGGGTTTGACCATACAATAATCCGCTCTGATTGGTCAAACTGAGACCTATTAAAAATATCTGATTTTAAATTGTTTTTCAAACCACATTTGCATGTGGAGTGAATCAGGCTGTAGGCAGCCCTGAACTGCAACCTAAAAAAAATCATGGTGCAAGAGAAAGTTTTTTTATATTCCTTCCTGGAGCCTAAACCCTAGAGATTTTCTTCTCTTTTTTCCTCTTAAAAAAAATCTTCTAAACAAATTTTTGTTCTTATTTCTTTTTTATCTTCTAAAAATCTTTTTCATCTTTTAAAAATGTTTTCATCTTTTAAAATTTTTTCCTCTTAAAAAAGTTTTTTCATCTTCAAAAACTTTTAAAACTTTTTTAAAGACAAAAATGTGTATCTAATCTTTCTTTTCATCTTCTAAAAAAGATTTTTTTCCTCCTTAAAATTAGTTTTTAATTTTTTCAAACTTTTCCTAATTTTTGGAAAAAAAATTAAAACGTAAAAAAATCTTTTAAAAACTTTTTTCGAAAAGGAAAAAAAATTGTTGAAATGTGAAAAGAGGAAATGTGAAAACAGGAAAAAAAGTTTTTCCCTCTTAAATTTTTTTCTTTTCATCTTCTAAAAACGATTTCATCTTAAAAAAAATTTACTCTTCAAAACAAGTTTTTCATCTTCAAAATTAGTTTTTCATCTTTTCGAACTTTTCAAATTTTTGAAAACAAATTGAAAAAAACTATTTTTGAAGAAAAAAATTGGAAGTTAAAAAAAAATGTGAAAATAAAAAACATTTAAGAGGGGAAAAAAGAGATTTTTTTTTGAAGAGGAAAAAAAATTGAAGTTAAAAAAAGTGAAAAGAAATAATTTTTAAGAGGGAAAAAATTATGAAGCAAATTTTTTTTTAAGGAAAAAAATTAAAGAAAATTTTTTAGAATGTAGGCTCCAGGAAAGAATATAAGGACAAATTTTTTTCTTGACTATAAATTTTTTTCGTTGCGGTTCAGGTAGGATTCGTAAACATAAAATTGTATGCGTTTTTTCCTGTTTTTTAACTACAGACCACCAATGCGTTGTAATCGATGTTCAATGCTTTTTTTCACAAAACTCACATATACGAGTCTGATAAAATCATTATGAAAATAGTGAACGGGAAGGTGAGGTCTGTCTCTGAATGCAATCCAGCTGTCCATTCAGTGCTGTGTTAGCCAGCAGACCTCACTGCTCGCAGGGCAGTTTGAGGCACTGTATTTAAAGTATAGCACGATGTGATCAGTCTATAGGGGGTCGGATGTGCCAAAACAGCTCCTTGAATATCACAGTCACATCTTCAATGCTCAGCACCTCCAAACTAGCCAGAAGCGAGTTCTTAACTCCAGTGAAATCCTGTCGTATAGTTTTGCATAGTACTGATTTCCATTTGTGCTTGTTGGAAAGTCTTTGATATAATGATCACTGAAGACAGAAAATAGCGTCCTCCCTAATTCCCCAGTTTAGCACCATAAATCTCTACAGCAAGTACTCGACGTGATTTTTACAAGACTTGTTGTACTGATGACGAGACGATGCTCTGTGTAAGCGCAGCGAGACCCTGAAGCTACGCGAGGATAAGCGGAGAAACAGGTGGAGGTCAGTCCCATCTTGTCATTACACCTGACAGGAAGGCACATGGAGGCTGATGGAGCAAAGATGCAGGATGTGTCATTAAATGTGACAGTACATCTCCTGCAGCGAGCGAGCGGGCGGGGTTATTGCTTTCAGTGAGTTACCGGGGCAGCTTTGACTGCAGTGTCCACGGTTGAGAGGGGTCTGGTCGGTGGGTTCGGGACGGGGAGTAAAAACGGGGCAGGAGCGGGTGCGAGCGTGGCTCTTCTGTCCTCCTGCGTGGCAGATGAGTTCGCTCACGGTGCCCAGGGGGGGCAGATTCTGCTGCCAGCGATCCAAGCGATCCTCTTTGTATTTAATGGAGTACCAGGTGAGGAAGATAAAGACGAAGCCCACAAACTTGAGGCTGGCTGCAAGGCCGAAATAGACGAAGCGGAAGGAAGTGACATCATACTCCCAGCATGAGCCGTGAACGCCACAGTCTTGCTGCCAGAGCATGCAGGTGGTGTCAATCACGGCACCAAAGTAGATGGGTGTGGGGATGTAGGCTGAAGATAAATATGAGATTAAAAAAATTATGATGCTAGTAAAATAAACTTTATTCACTTCTGTATTTTAGTATTTTATAGTACTTAAGGCTCCTTCTAGCCATAAAGTTTTTCACACAGTATTAACTTTCTCAAATTGTTAATGGCCACTGTTTGACAAAAGGGTGTAACATACCGTTCTAAACACTAGGTGGTGCTGTTTGAAAAGCTCTGTGATGATAGTTTTATAGGCAGTTTTCCAATTTACAAAGTATTTAATAATCTCCAGCAGAGACATATTTGAGTTTTGAGAAAAACAAACTCCCTGTAGTGTAAATCACTCAAGCAGTGGGTTAAAAACACCTCTGAGGCTGGATAAGACTTATCGCAGTGAACGCTTGTGGTGTGACTTACCCAGAGTTCTTAGCAGCACAAACTGCATTCCTAAAGCAAATGGCCTTTCTTGCTCCTCTACCGACCTACAAAAGAGAGAAAGACTATTGGTTATATTATATACTTTACACTATTATTTATTAATAAATGCAAAATTTTAATTCAAAAGCCCTTACGTTGATAACATCATATATGATCTCTAATAAAAAGTACAGTTCCAAAGGTTATTTCACTATTCAGTTAAATTCTAACCCAATCATGATATGTTGATGGAAACAATATTTGACAAATTTTCATAACAATAAAAATAGACTAAATATGTAATAAAAATGTTAATGTTATTTTTAAAAATACATACAAAAATAAAGTATCTAAAATTTGTTTTCAATAGTTTGGATAGTGAATGCTCAATATGTGCAGTGACAGTTATCAGGTTAAATAACCCACTGTAATTTTTGCTTTGAATACAAATGATTATTTATTGATCAACATCTAATGCAAAATCTGTGTGTAATATAAAGTTAACCGGCTAGCATGTGTTACCTGAGAGTGACGATAATGGCAGAGGGTTGCGCACAAGCTGTGATGAGCGTGACGATGAAAAGGAAGATGAGGAAGGGGATGAGCGTGTTGCAGGTGCGATCACATTTTCCTGACACAGCGAATCCGTTCTCGTTCAGGTAGGTTTTCACGATGACCAGTTGGAGTTGGTTGCCTTGGCCGCTGGTGGGCGGAGTTATAACCTGTCTGCTTTGCACACATGCGCAGTCTGTGTAGTTTCTGATCTGAAGAGAAAAAAATAAACGCATTTCAACATAGATGTTTAAAAAATAAGCCAAGAAATAAATACTGTATTTATGAATACATACTGCATCAGCATAAATACTGAGCATTAATATTTCTTCATTTATTTTAGATGACTATTGAGTTAATATCAACATCTGGTGATTTATGCCGATCAATTATGGCTTAAATATGGACAAGAAAGTCATCCAGTCTCACCCCGGTGCTGTCATTGCCAACCATGCTGCATCCCGCCAGACAGGGATTGAAATATGTGATTCCATCAGAGCCACAAACAGGAGCATACTCGTTGATCCGACAGCCACAGTTCACATTACAACCTCCCGTCAGGTTTCTGTGGGTCAGCGTGAGGGTCGGCCTAAATAAACAATGATACGGCATGACAATATAAAAATGCATTGCATTAAAACTGTTATAAATACTTTTTTGGGATGATTAAATGTCACAAGGCCACAGCTTAACCAATCTGAGAAGTTAGAAATTTAAATGCCCCAAAATAGAGAAAGAAACATTATGAAATTAGAAATAATTCATAACACATTTTTCTTCTATTAAAGCAAATATGATGCTCTGAGATAACATGCAAATACTAAACCATACTGAAATGCTATGTTTTTATTTTTTTAACATTTTAATCAAATTCTGCAGATACTTTTACTCATTAAAAGAAGAAAAAAGTCATTGGACCCCACTGTATATGTCAAAATGTACAATACAATTATCACTGTACACTTCTTTGTAGTCGCTCTGTATAAACTAGTTGACTTTCATAAGCACAATAAATCTCAAACTCTCATCTAATCTCATCTCTGGGAAAGAGAGAGTGGGGAAACAGATACTGTAGACTGAAATAAGAAGAAAGATACTGAATAAATAGTTATTTCAATGCTGTGGGAACCGCAGACAAATTCAAACAAAACTCTTTCCCACATTAAACACACAGCAACCAGAAACCTTCTGGTTGACTTTGTCTTATCCTCACAGATGTAAAGCAGAAAGAGGAGATAAATCATAGCATAACACGGCCAGCAGAATAGACGGAAACAGCGGAGATTAGAATGAGACAGACCTCCATGCTAAAACAGCATAAAAGCCTGCTCACATCCTTCTGACTTGTTTGAAGATGACTATTTAAAGAAACAACACTCAGAACACAAAATGATAAATGTTGAAGAATGAACTGGCCACACCTTTTTATGATGAAAGTGAATGTGGACTTTATTTATGAGACTTTAATGATGCTGTTTTATCATTTTAAAGCTCTATATGACCCCAATCCCCATTCACTTTCATTGTGTAAAAAACTTGCCAATGCAGTTTTGTCCTCAAGGTCATGCAAAGTTTCTGTATCTGTAAAAAAACAAACTTTGCTACCTTAAAATGTTAGTTACAATCAACTTGGCTTTACTAGTCATTTTTTAACAGTTTTAACATTATTTTAACTCAACTTATTTTTAAGTTGAAATAATTTTTAAAAGTAATTTTTTAAAGACTTGTCAAGTTGACTGTAATTGACAGCAAATAATTTTATACAATGTAAGTTTAGATCCTCGAAGATTAAATTAATACCAGTATTAGGGACGACCACTTTAAGAAACAGTTCACATGGATGTGGAATGTCAGTGTTGACTCATTACTCTGAGCACAGACTTTCTTTCTTAAATGTCTTGGAGGGCAAGTCTATCTGTTCAAAAGGCCTCACACGTCTGTGCCATGTCTTCCACAAACACGCCATGTCGCCAGTTAGAGTCATGCAAACTCTTGAGACTATAGCACAAGAACGCTGTTGTGTCACTCAATGGCTGCCAGACAACAAACAATAAACCCCATAAAGCTAAAACACATGTCTAGTCATCAAAAACTTTGGGTATATTTTCAGACCATACATGTAGACATGCATATGGGCATTCAAATGTGCCATGACGCAAGACACAACATCACCACCTACTGAAGAACAAATGCTTACTACAGTACACTGAGTCTGTGTTTCATACAACCCTGCTACATCTGAAACCACAAAACATAAACAGTGTCTATGTAACATAATTCAGAGCAAACTTCGAAAGGTTTTATGGGCGAGTAATTTATTTACCCTGTGGTATAAGGGATATTGATGCCGCCCAGGTTTATGCTCTCACAGCCCACGATGAAGAGAGTAGAAAAGCACAGGAGAGAGACTCCGCTGCAGATCATGGCCAGCTTGGCGGATTCCCGAGCTCCCAGCTTTAGTTTCTTTATGATGTAGCCGCCCAGTACGATGCCCACCCCTGCACTGGGCACGATTATTACCCCTAAAGACAAAGAGAGAGAGAGAGAGAGAACGAAGTCATTTCACTTGACCAGAGATCCATTTCATGACAAACCTCACAGATTTATGCAAAAAAATTCACAAATGTTTTTACTATTTGTTTTTACTTTACTTCAATGCTGTGCTGTATTTCTGAGTGAAACAGGACAATTAATCAGAAAGTCAGGAATGTACACAAATTCTATAGCTGGAAGTCAACACAAAGAGCTAAAGGAATGTGAACATCCTGAATCGGGTTCAAAGGATCATTAGGGAAGAGAAAAATCTGTTAAAGAACGAACAGCATGACTGCAGATTTCAGACCTAAATCTTCACCTCTATTAATAAAGTCTAAAGTTGAGATTGGCACAGGACACAAATACACAGAAAGGCATCACAGGGTGGTGGTATAACAGTAAGCAGGGACATAAATGTGATGTCTGAGGATATCAGAGGCACAACAGACTCCATCAGGGATGCACACGTGCTGCAGCACAGCTTGGGATTTGAATGTCAAAGCTGACTGCTGGCAGTCAGAGGTCAATGTGTAAATCCATCGGGCAAGCACATGTCTGCCCTGAGCATGGTCAAAAAGCAAATTTATACATTTTTAACTTGTAAGGAAAAAGGGTAGGAACACTTTGCTTGTTTTGGGTTTACATTTCCCTGTAAATCTGAACACAATTCAGTTTGTTGTAACCACAACAATAACTAAACAAATGATGCAATATATAATTAAAACTAGTTGTTTTTATTATAAACACTTATGCTTTATAAGGACTCACACGATTTAAAAAAAATATTTCACTATATATATATATATATAACTAATTCATTGAATGAAACCAAACATTGGCCACAATTTATAACTAAAACTATTTAAACAAAAAGTGTTTTTTTTAAAACATGCATGCTTTATAGGGCATACATTTTTATTTATAGTACATAGGGCATAAATTATAGGGCACACATTTTTATTTAATAAAACATTATATTTTATACTATATATAATAATATGACTGAATCATTTTTTAACAGAATAAATCAAATTGAACACTTGATGCTGTACATAATTAAACCATCATTTAAACATTTTTTATTATAAACACCTGTACTTTATGAGAACTATATGATATATGCCTTTTTAATTGATTTTTGAATTACTGATTATTATTGAATCATTTTCTACTGATTCACTAAATCAATATATAATAAAACTTTTTTTTATTTGATTTTTTTATTTTAACACTTTATGTTTATTTATGTGTTATATGTGGACACAATTTTTTACAAAACATTTTTACTAATATATAGGGCCTAGCTTAATTATTTTCTTAACTGATTCATTGAATCAAACTGTTCAAACATCACCAAAACGAATCAGACTTCCCAAACTGAATCTAGAAAGTAGCTCTGTGGAGACAGTCTGTTTTACTGAACTCGACTACACTGACAAATGTTAGTTCACCCCCACACAGATAAATACACACAGCCTTCCGACCTGACAAGTTGGTATGAACGCCCATTCATGAGACAACCGAAGCTGTGTGAAGCCAATACTGTATTCCTCTAAGCTATATTTAGCCAGTGGTGCGTCAGGAACACCTCCTGACGATGAGATGGAGAAGAAATAATCAAATAACCCCTCTGTGTGTCTAGAAGTAAAGGAGGGGAGTTATTCAAGGAAAGTCTCCCTGAGAGGTCGCTCTGGGAGATTGGGTCTGGCTGTGTGCACAGCTGGTATATAGCTGTGTGTGTGATGGGGCTGTGCGGGACAAGTACAAAGATTCCTCAAGGCCACGAGCTGGAGCAGAGGGTGTTAATGACCATAAAGCATTGACAGATCTTTCGCACTACTGCATGCTGTGTTTCATAACGCTGTCAGGGACGCACTTGAGACACAGTGTAATGCAGATATGAGAAAACCATGAAATGGAGAAGCAAACTATGTTTTTGATGATGTAATCATGTCACTTTAAGATATTAAATGCATTGCATAAACTTCTCCCTACTTTTTGCAAAGTGCTTTATTAAACTGCTTCTTTTATTACTGTTCGTCATTTTAAATGTAGAGAGTATAATCAGATTTAATATAGTGTAAATGCAACAAAAGATGGTGCTATTTATTTAGTTGATCTATATACTGTTTAACTATTGTTTATACCTACATTAGATTCATTTGATTTAGATTTAAAGCACCCCGCAATTCATTTGTAAGAAAGCTACGGAGGAAAAGTAAATCTTGCTTCAGCTCTGTGTTTTATGGTCCACTATCTATCAGTCTTCTATATAGCTCTCTAGTTTACTGCAGCTGCACATCTTACAGGCTCAACCGACTCTTGGCAGCTATAACTGAGGAAACAGCACAAAAATGACAAATTACATCTACATCTATTGATGTGTAAAGCATTCAGGCCTGTCTGTGTGAATGCACTTTATCAATCAGGCATATCAATGTTTTATTCGCTTCTGTTTGAAGCTGAAACTTTTCCACGAGAAACAAGATGTGCTGTTTCTAACCACAGTCTAATGGAGGTTACATTCTGACGGCTTTAGTTAAGAAGTTCCTGTTTCAGACGAGCATCTTTGAGAGTCGATATAGCAACCACATGGGCAATTTGTGTCTCTTCCTGTATCCTGGCAACAAGCTTAGGGGCAAGAATAATGACTCTGAACAAGAACTCTGCATGTTGATACACAGAATGTAGATCACACAGATTATATTATTGATGTTTGTTAAGACAGGCCTCACTAGAGTATTATTGCACAAAGCCGTAAATGTTAAACTTACAAATTTATGTTGTTTGTGTTTCAGACATCATAAATCCTTTGTCTTGTTGTGTGCTTTTACTTATCTAACTTTTCTATCCAGAAAAAAATATGTGCTTACATTAAACCAGTTAACAGTCACCGTTCCACAGGTGGAACACATTCCACTATACAATATTTCATAGTTGAATTCTAATCTAATAACGACAAACTATATATTGATGGAAAGGTTTAAGACTCAAGAATAAATATTTGACTAATTTCCATAACAATAAACATAAACTAAAAAAATATTTTAAAAAATTATATTTAAAAAAAACCTACAAAATTAAAAAAGTCCACCTTTAAAATCACCTGATGAGTCAACAATACCAACACCGGTTTGTTCTGAACACACAATGCTGTGGATGAGTGTAACAAAGAGAAGAATTATAGTACTTATTATTTATAAAGTAAATAAACTGGATTTAAGTCAGGGCTCACGAACTGAAGAGGATCGTGTTCACTGACAAAATTCTGGCCAGCAGTTACCTTACGAGAGAGCATCTGTGATTAGACACATGGACATATGCATGCCTTAATAATGATCCACAGTTCAAGAGGAAGGAAAGATGTTTTTTAGATGAGAAAGACATAAACAAGCAATAGAGCATCTTTGTGGATTCTTGACATACAGCCACCAATACAGGCAATATTGTCAGCATAGCAGCTTTACATTACAGCAATCAAATATTCCTCCAGAAATAGAAGAGGGCGCAGCTGTGAGAAAAAGTGATATCACGCGTGTCTTCGCACATCTTTCCTAACACATGTTCTTCAGGCAATGAGCGTGAGTGTGAACTGCGTGGAATGTGTGATATGAGAGAAGATGTGTCCAGGTTTAATTATTACCGATGTCATAAAACATTATGTTCATCTACCTGTGTATATGCTGGCGTTAGAGGCGGGGATGCCAAACTGCGACTCGATGAACTTGGGAATGAAGGTGATGAAGGCCGTGACGATGGCGCTCTCGGCCGTGTAGGACAGACTCACAAACAGGAATGTCATGTTGCTGAGGATCCGTATAGCCGCCTTTGGGAGATCTGCACAAAAACAACAGCATTAGCCATATGTGCCATCTGTGGGTGGTGATGTGGGGGTTATTCAACTGGCATTGGGGCAAAGTTGGGGGATTGGGGTCTAAGCTAATCATGACACACTACATACTGATGAAAAAACTAATTTAACAAAAATGTAAACCAAAAAATTAATACAAAATATTTAATGTAAATAGTATTTTATACCTTAAAAAACTAAATATTTTTTTGTAATAAAAAAATTGAAATATCTAAAATAAAAATAAAATATAATTCAGATGTAAATTTTTATATGTATGCAATGTGACCTGCTTGTTCCACCCATCACCTCTCTATAATCCACACTAACAGATGTTTCTAACAGGCTACAGACAGCTAAACCTATACATGGTGTCTTCACAGCTCCTCTTGCTTTAGCAGATAATCTGTTTAAACCCCAGAGCTTTCGGCTGAACGCTTCATCACGACCAATGCAGGCAACTTTTAATTAGCAGGTCAGCGACGTAGCATCGTTTCCATGGTAACTGGCTCGAACCAAACATTACTTTGGTCCTGCATGTTGAACCTTGACCCCTCAGAGCATCTGCAGGACTGCAGGAGCTGGTACAGAGCAACCAGATTAAGGCTTTAGCTAGTAATTAATAAAACAGCACGTCTCCTTTAAAGTTTCAGAAACTTTATTACTCTCGCACTTTCCACTGTAGAACAGTTATGCTATAAGCCTACATGTGCAAACACATGTGGGCCAGGGCGAATGGAAGTAGGTTATAGTGAGTTTGTAGGACAGGACTTGTCTTGATTGTAGTGTGACAAAGCAGGACAAAAGCCTCTCCAGGCTAATAATAAAAATAAGTACTAATCTAGTTACAAAACAATGTAAAGATAAAAAAGAAATGAGATTTTACTATTCAAATGTATTACTTTGCTTGCTCTACATTATTGTTAAGATCCATTTACTAACTTTCTACTAAGCAATTATTTAGCGTGATAGGGATGTCTTGCATCAATGCAAATTCATTGTGTACATACAATACTAATGCCAGTTCCGTAAACTCCACATAATGAACCTGCAATTTAAAAAGTAAACGGAGAACTAGTAAATCACACCATTTCTGCTTTATTATTTCCCTTAAGAGTCATCACTTCTCTTTCAGTTGTTGACCAAGCAATCTGATCTATATGTCAAGTTTCTTTGAAAGGACAAACTGTTCAGGTCAGTAATGGGAGAGCTCTTCCCAGGTGAATACTGAAAAAGCAACTTCAGCTAGTTTATGTAGTCAACCTTTTCAGCTTGATAATAAATCTATGATTATTAAGCAGTAAAACCATTTATAAATCTCCTGACACTAATACTTTGGCAGAGGGAGGGGAGACCCTAGAATTAGTACCATTAGTGACTGTCATTTACAGTTCATGTCAAAAGTCAATCTGTGAAAAATTGATGTCTTTGCTTTTTATTCATAATAATTTCCTATTTTTTAAAATCTTTTAATTATATTTAAACAAAATTGTAAAGATTTTTAAAGATTTATTAAAAATGTAATGGTCGCATAGTTGTGTTTTGATCACAGCATTATATATGTAGAATATATAACATATGTGTCAAGGACTACAAAATATTACTGTAAGGATCAACAAATATTAATAACAAATAAAAATGTTGTTAATGCATGCTATATTTTTTTTAGCTTTTTGTTTTCCTGTGTATTTTTTAGAATAACCGCCATATTCCCTGATAAGCAGTGATTTACGCCAAATACGTTTGTGCAATAAATACCTTAAAAGTTTAATGTTTTGTCTATTTTGTACAATACACCTCATAATTTAATAGTTTAGTCTAACTTGAGAGGCATTAAAAGCAAATAATACACAAATATTCTTTCCCGGACATCACTTTCGTCCACTATTTTATTGTGCTGTAGACATGTTTTCACTTTTTTGGAAAACTTTTTTGGTTTTTAAATTTTTTTCTATTTAATTTTTTTTATAACTCAAACCTCTCTTATGTGTGCTACACTGCCGCTATCATCTGTATATCAAAAAATTACCCCCAGATCAGCAGTTTTTATTCTGGCCACATGCATTTCTTTATAATGACTTAAACAGCATTAATTCTGATGACTAAAACAGCATTAAACTGATGATGTAAGGTTTCTTAGAATGTGCTGAATCTCTTTAATTAGAGAGACAGATTGAGAAAAAAAAAACAGATTCAAGGTAACACATGCTCCCCGTAGTGTAAATCAGCACATGATCCATTCTTCATCAGAGACACACCTTTGATGTCTTTTCCAAAACCCATGGAGGATGCGACTGTCTGGCCTTTGCTGTTGGATTTCTCCTTCAGGACGTCATCATCATTAGACGCGTTGTCCGCTCCATGCTTTTTCTTCTTCTTGTGACGAGGAGGAAGTTTCTTGGGGAAGGTGAACATGGGGAAGATGACCAACAGCATGGCAAAAGCACAGAGAAGGAAGCCACTCCACCTGAAACATGTTCATTTGGAAATAAGAGCTCATTTAAACCACAGCCTGTTCTTGTTAAGATCTATTTACAAGATGTAATTTATGGATTTCTTCTGTCAACAAAAATCCCTCAGCAACAAGGTTGTACCACATGTTTGTATCATTCCACTAAAAACTAAATTTTATTGAAAACTATTCAAATAATTCAGGTACTGCACGCAATTAATTAGTCAAATTTCTAATCCAGGGCTTAGCCAAGGGTCAAATGCCTACACAATAAATCTTACCAGTTGCCAACAAAGCGTGGGTCACTTTGCTCAATGTTGATGTTGGTTTTGGGATCCACATAGAAGCCGATCAGAACTCCTCCCAGTAGGTATCCTGCAGCTGGTCCCAGTGCCCCCATTACATACATAATAGCTGCAAAGCACACAAACAACCGCACGTTACAAAACACGTTCTGCATCGCAGGTGTGATTACTGCTTCTAATGTTCTTTCCACTTCCAGTGTCCAATGTGCTCGTGACTCATTGAACGACTGAGTCATGCAAAATGATGGAAACATGGAGGGGAACAGCATGAATTAATAGCCTGAACTCAAAGTTCTGCTTATAACACAGGTCAAAAAACAAACATGTTGGCCAAAGCCGGTTCTGATTCAGTCAAAATCTCACAGCACTGAGACAGGTGCATGTCAGCTAATCTCTAATCTCAGAGGCCTGCCACATTACATAACACCAGCACAAACATGTTGGGGAGGACAGATAAGTGACATTTTATTTGAAGTATACAGCTCTGTATCGGCTCAGACTCTCATTGTTACACGAGACCTTTATAGGCCATGTTCTCTGAAAGAATGAGCCAAACAATCTATTAAAGGCATGGAGCTACATGACATTTGGAGATATTTTACAGTTACTGGGAAATGGGACATGCTGATTTTGATTTTTGATTATATATCACACATTTCTTTCTTACAAGTTAAACAATTATAATTATGACATATTAACTTTGCTCGAATTTCCTATTTTTTTCTTTTCAACAAAGGAAGCTTTTTTGCTGTGCAATCACTGCTACAATATAATGCTGCACATTTTTCTGATAATAAACGTCACTTATTCAGATGAGCGGCTTTCTTTACAAACACTGATACGCCAGGGTATCGTCTAATTTTGAATCCTCAACCATTCAATCACCCGTATCTACATTCTAATTAAATAACAGGTTGCTCTTAAACACCCCCAAGGGCTACAGAAGAAGAGATAAAATGTTTCTAAAAGCTGAAAAGCCACTGGTAAATCTTCTTATCGGCCCAAAGCAGAAATTTCCACTGCATGGGAGGTCCAAAGGTGTGCCAACATCTCACAAACAGAGAGGAAGCGTTTGCTGACTTTATCAGACAGTCTTTTATACAGCAAAGAATAAACTGCGAAGCTGCTGGCATGTAACATTAGCAGTCACATAAATTTATTATTAACAATTCAAGCCGTCTTATTAAGTGTTTCTGTGATACCTGATCTTCAGTTTGGACTATGTTGAGCAGGAGAAAGAAGCAGATGAAATCTTTTGAATGACAAAGTGATATGTGTCTGTGCGATTACTCTAATGCTTTAATGCTAATCCACTTAAACAATAACAAGCGTTCAGTAGATAATAAGTATTGGTAAAGACTAGAAGAGTCATCTGAAAAGCTCCTTAATGAATCTTTATCAATTTGATTGTCAGCTAATTGAGAAAGTAGCAATTATGCATCATTTTCTTTCCTTAAAACTGTGGAACCGGAACAGAGCTCCAGAGATGGGGCCTGACGTCCCTGCGTGAACCATCTTTGAGTCAACCTCAACACATGCAGATTGCATTAAACCATTCCAATAATATCCTCACATCTCATTTGTGGGTCTATAATGTGCTTGTGAAATGCCAGAAATACCCTTGACATAAGAAGGCAAATATGTGCTTGTTAAATGCTAGCTAGAGTGTGAAGCCAACAGTTTTGAATTTTTTAACATGACAAAAACTTAATTGCAAGTGCAAGTGCAATCATTGGGTCTCATTAACTAGTTAACTTTTGAGTGTTTTGCTTTAAGCATGCAGATATGCATAAGGATATGTTAACAAAACGCTTTTATACACAGATTAGGTAAATTACTAACTGTAAGTACATGCTTGCTCATTCAAGGATGACCTTCCATCATTACTGGGCTTCACCTCAGACAACACACAGGTGACTCTACACATATCTCATCTTCCTCAACTGTGTTACGTTGCTTCTCTTGGCTAATTTATATTGTTAACAGTGTTACACATGAATGAAAGGTGAAGGAGGGTCATTTCATTGGACAGCCTTCAAGGTTCCCTGTTGCCTGGCAGAAATCCAGTCTAGATTCAACCCAGCATGCATTGCGTTTTCATTCCTGAAAAAGGACAAAGAGAAGTTACTCGCTAAGGTTAAAAACATGCTGTCTATGCAATAACCGACGTCACAATAACGTGCTTAGAGAATTCAAATCAACTTTTGAATTGCGACGGCAGACCTTCTCATTCGACATAGAGTTAGTCAGTCAACACAAATGCAGCGTTGGCATTGTGGTCCTTGCAAAAAAACCCAATCAGAGTTCAGAAAAAACAGCCAGGCTATTCGAAGGACATTCGCTCTGCAGTTGTGTATCAGTGGATACCGTAATCACAGGATACTGCATCACGCCTCAATGTCACTCAAGGACATCGAATGTGTGAATGCATGCATGTTCTTTTTTCCCACGTGTGAAGGATGAAGATATGATTATGTTCCAGGGTCACCCTTTCTCCTCCCCCATTACACACTGCTCACAATAGTGAGCGAAATTATACCAAAACCCTTGAGGATCTTTATAGAAGATATAGCGCCTTTCATGCTAAATAAACCCAGACTTCAAATGCCAGAAATAATTAGGAAATGTAAATAAACTTATTTGCTGCAGCACATGTGAAGCAATTCATCGTAAAGGTTGCGCAAGGTGAAGTCCACCAATTAATGGCCCGTAGCAGTCATCATTAAAACACCTGAGCGTGAAGTGTATTATAAAATGACACATTGTGTCATTCCTGAATGTCACTTATTGTACCCTGTGTGGGTTTACAGCAAGACTTTAGGACGTGTTGTGAGCATGAAGCCGATTAAATATGGCCATGAGTTGTGTAATATCTCACTGGGCTCTAATGGCGTCTCATACCCCAGGAGAATTGTGCTTTAAGCACAACAGCAGCACAATATTGTGCAATTCATCATGCAACTTTCAGTGAGCTGAAGCCAAAAAATATAACCGAAGTGCACAATGTGTGTAAGTGGATAGAATTAAGAAAAAGGCTTTTAGCTGAAAGTCTTGCTGTTGATGCAGTAAATAAGTCAAGGGACATTAGTTATTATAGCTGATATGTTACTGTAAGTGCACAACATTGGGTGTCTGTGGTTGGTCGACCCTGTAACCTTGCCAAGAGATGTGTAAAAGACAATGAAACGGTGAATGACATTGTCATGGTAACTTGCTGACACAGCAGTGTCTTCTTACAAGTTAACATTATATATCTCACCCAATGAGCCCCCATCAGAATGACCTGACACAGCTGTCTCCGTACCGGCCTGTACTGCCAGTTCAGTCCAGTCCAGACATGACTTTGTTACTATCCTGACAACACTCATTTAAAACCGCTCAAACAAAACAAATTGTTTTTAGTAAATGAAAGATGTTGCAAGAGCATACGAATAAATATCCCAGCATACTGGACTATGAAAAGGACTAAAAAACACAAAGAAAACAAAACTAAACAAATTTGAGTTCTTTAAAAAAACATGTTATGATAATCATGATAATTTTGTAGTGAAAATCTGATATTGTGACGGCTCTAGTATGGAAGTAAACAAAGGGTAAAAACACTCCTAATGGACACTCCTTAACACTCCTTTTACTTGTTTAGGAAAGCTGTAATTGTGAGAAACATCTGAAACAGCAAAGCAAAGTAGCTATAACTCACATTAATAGGATATACCTCAAACACAAATCTGTGAATCCAGAGGGGAACCACAGTCTTTTCAGAGGGCGTTTGTTTCCCTGGGGCAGGTGTAAATTTGAGGCTAATGAGGGGAGAGAGAGAGAGAGAGAGAGAGAGAGAGAGAGAGAGAGAGAGAGAGAGAGAGAGAGAGAGAGAGAGAGAGAGAGAGAGAGAGAGAGAGAGAGAGAGAGAGAGAGAGAGAGAGAGAGAGAGAGAGAGACAGAGAGAGAGAGAGAGAGAGAGAGAGAGAGAGAGAGAGAGGGAGAGAGAGAGAGAGAGAGAGAGAGAGAGAGAGAGAGAGAGGGAGAGTCCAAAGTATAATCTAACCACTTCTTCACTGGCTCCACTACCAATACATGACACAAACAATAAATGAAACCTTTCTGAGACATCATTTAATTGATTAAATCAAATTCAATTTTCCCATCCTCAGCACATCATAAGTGCTCAGGGAAAACAAAGGTAACCCTTCAGGGAGCACACATTAGGTTAAGTCGGGCATCTAGTGTTTCTATATGAATCACACTCTGAAAAGGCAGTTATGACAAATCAATGACTTCTCCTGGATGTGCCCTTCATCCCGTTTTCTGCATCCCGTATGACACTTTCGAGTCAGAGGAGGAACACAATCACTTTAAATCAACATCTAGTGACTGATTCAGTGCTCTTTGACATTCTAGTATGTCTTAACGTTGTGACTCCCATCTTAAACAATAATACAACAGAGATGATACAGTATCAGTAACAGAAGTTCCTCTAAGATAGCTACAGTCAGCTTATGTCTCTCTCTCTCTTAGATCTTAAATTAGCAAAAGGTCTATAATCACAGTAAAGTTTTGTTACACTTACCATAATATAAGTTTCATAAAACTGCTCCGTTACAGCAAAACCAGAATAAACTAGGTCATCCATCGCTACATCAGACACATCCAGGCCAGAGTCTTCATAACACCAGATCCTATTCCAGGAGCTGTCACCTTCAGGCTCTACCTGAAGACCTGTGAAGATATATATATATGTCCTTTCCTCTACCCTTTTCAAAGTAAGCTAGTAAATGTGTCCACCTGTTCACATTATGGCTGACATGCCCTTCAGCAACATCTCTAGATCTCTCACTGCTTAACTTGCTTTCTTTGAACCCAATGTGCAATGAAAATCCTGAGCTCATCCACAATATAAAACTGGGAAGAATGAGATGCTGAACAGTTTCAGCTGTTTGTCCAATGGGCCTGCTTATGAAATATTGTTTTAATAGTATAAAATTACATGGGACACTATTATACATCAGCAGCATGATTAGCTAATTTATTACGCACCACAAACCATTTTGCGGAAGTGAAGCAACCCATCCAGTCCCATAATATAAATTATTTACAGCAGACGTTCTTTCTTTAGCAACTATTACTTTAGTTTTTAAAGTTATGAATTATATTAATAAAAGATTTATAGGTTTTGTAGAGCTTATGTGGCTTCACTGGAAGTGAAAACTGGTCTTGCACAAGACTCCCTAATTTCTTTAAAAGGCATCTCCATCAACAAGTAGTTTGCTAAGGAGCCATGAAGATTTCACTTGTATAAAGTGAATGAGCACTTTATTTGCTGAAGCAGTGGGTCTCCTCTGGGCTTCTGTGGCCACACTGCTGACTCCATTCATGGTTTCTGCTGATCCTGATGCAAGCGTGTGGAACTCCGACCGATGCTGACAGCAACATTCACTACAAATCTCCATCACCAATGCTGATGCTCTATGTTTCACCCTAAAGTAAAAACCGAGGCATTGCCTTCATTAAAAAATGCTTTGGACAGCACAGATTGTAGCATTAGTTTTGCCATCTCACGTTTTCTAAACTATTATCATTAGCGATAAACTGATATATTGACCGTATCTGAGAGCATCAGCTAATACACATTACTGCTTTTCTAATGGAAAGAAAACTGAATATTAGAGGTCACATTTTTTGTCCAAATTGAAGTATTCAGTAAATCTAATTTAAGTTTTAAACAGCTTCACATGCCCTCTTCCTAATGGTAAGAGATTTGTGAGAGCAGAGGTGCTGTCGGCGTTTTTTTCAGGAATATCACCAGATAAGCTTTCAGAAGCCTTAACTCTCTCATATATATTCTGAAGTGGAGCTAAAACTGCTGACGTTCTCCTCATGGACCTGCCCTCATGTTCCACAGACTAATTGCCATCTTAATGTTATTTGCTTTGGTTTTATTGGCTGTTTAAGAGTACACTGGAGACTCATTTCCTGTAGTGTAGGACAGACCAAGCAAGAGAGGAACTTTTAAATGGACATGTAACCTGCTAACATCACATGCAAATAAACAGGAACTGTCTCAACAAGTAAAATTATACATTATATTCTTTTACTTAAAAGTCTTTTGTATATATATAATTGGGTCTAATTGACAATGACAAAGTTAGTGATTGTGTTGGTGTTGTTTGTCCTTTTAAAGTCTTTAACAAAGTGACTGACAAACTGACAAATTGTTTTTTAGGCTTCTTATATTCATAAAAGCTTCATAAATATTCAACCTCATGTTGTAATTAACAACCTGAAAATGTAAATATTTTAAGTTAACTACTATTGTAACTACTCACAAAGTGAATCATTAAAAACAATGATTAGGAAAAAGCAAGAATGAAGTGCCACCCCTAAACCTATAGTCACTGGAGAAAAGCAGGTAAACTAAAACTGTTCATACAAATTAAAAAAAACTACTTTAAATTTGTGTTAAAATATTCCTCAATATCTTTTTTGTGAAACATTTCTTTCATTTTCAGTACAACATAACATTGGGACTATAAATGGGGCAAAGCTTTATGACAGTAATGCCTGCTAATGACTCTTCATCCATGACATGTTACACTGCTCCAGTTTTAAACCCACACTGGGAAAAGACTTTCTTTTAAACATTGACAATAACAGTGTTTCTTTATCGAGACATATTTAGGTCTGTACTTCATATTCGCCAAGTGTGATTCAGTGGAAAGGTTTTAAAATGACACAGCTGCGAGTGCATTCTTATTGGTAGCTCGATCAGATTACATGTGCAGAACTTTGCAGATGACAGGCACTTAGATTCTGTAACTCAGCTGTGCTTTAATGGAACGCAACTCTGTGGGCACAGATTCCAGTTTCACTTTCCCTAAAGACAGAATTATTGCATTGACAAAGCTGATCGTTTCATCACATCCGCTGGTGCCAAGACTGCTCCACTCACACACTGGCAACACCACCTCCATGTGACCCGCTGATCAAAAGGCGCTCCGCTCATTAAAAGGGTTTAGTGCAGGAATGTTATTACGAGGAGCCGACCAAAGAGAAAGTTGCTAATCCCTTTGTACCTCTGTCCTCGCCAGTCAGCGCGTCAAGCACGCTTACCGTGAGCTCAGATGTTAGCTGTGGTCTCCTAATCCTATCCACTTCGAGATCTTACTCTCTCTCTACACTTAGTCTTTGTGTGTCTCACTTGCTTATGGACAAAAAACAGGAATAAACTGAAGATTAACCATGAGGAAATTTGGAAAGTTGAGACAGAAATCCAGAAAACAAACAAAACAAAAAAAGATGAATAAATATTAATCTTTTACTATTTTACACATTATAATTTTGTATGATTTCTCACAAAGTGAATTTTAAAACAATCATAGTCATAGTTATTTGTTAATAGTTCATTTTAATAGTTAATTTGCATAATCATTTGCATAATCTACAGACATCAACTGCCATCAGCATGACATCTTTTCTATTACCCCACTAATAACCATGTAAATTACTGACATTAGCTATTTAAAAATACAGTGAAACTAATCTCAAACAATCTCAGCTCTGGAAAAACATTACAAGAAAATGTCTTGTAATACACTAATAAAATGACAAACATATCCTCATTGAGTTATTAGACTAAAAGAAAACGTGCATCTGAGCACATGTCTGCATTTTCCTCCTCAAGCTGGATTACATAGTCATAGCTTTGCACTGATTGCATGAGCTTTAGAAATGCCTTTGCTGTGACCCAGTATTCTGGACAAGCGACAGATGATCTCTCTGCACATTCTTTCTGAAAGAGCCATCTGGGCCGAGCACACTGTTATTTATCCACAGAGTGGCCACAGACAATGAGGGTCCAATGAGGGAAGGGGGCACAGAGACGGGCACCCGCTCTTTTGTGCGTGTGCATGGACATGCATACACCTGCAGCTTTTCTGTATTGACTGGTCGGTGGATATTCACCCTAAAAAAACTCTGAGCAAAAAGAAATGCTGTGCCACGAGCATTCACAAATTTCACAAAAAAAGAAGAAAACTTAACAAGCCAGTCCTCTGAAAATCACCCTAAAACTTCAAATCAAGGTTATAATGAGCAGTTCTGAGTATAAGAACATCTCAAGAGATGTCTGGGTGTTTCTAGTGTTTATGCCTGTCTGAGCCCTCAAAACCTTAATATTGATCACAGATAGCAGAACAAATCCATGTTGAACATCTCCCCCAGCTGTGTGCTGAAAACAGGAGCAAGACGAAGGATTACTAAACCCTATTATAAATCAATACTCTTAACACACCACTAGAGCACGTCCAGACCTCCTCAGCAGCTGTTACATCCACATTCAGAATAGGCAAGGTCTTCAAATGAGATTAGCATAAGAATAAAGAACTTGGAATAAATTCAGATTTAAGATGTAATGTCAAACAGCAAGCAAAACCTCAATAGTGCAATCTGTTCTGAGTGGCCAATTTCTGAAATCCTGACTACAACAAATTGCATATTTGCAAGAAAATTACCTTTCATGCTCATTTTTTGACGTTGACAAATACTAAATGCTGAATTCTAGTACAGGCATATTCAACGGATAACTTGTGAAAGTACATCTGAGAAGGTATTTTTCCATTTCCCCCAGGCTGGGATTGAAACCCAGCATTTTTTTCAGTTCAGCAAGAGTTATATCCTGAGGGAAGGTCGTGAGGTAAGACAAAGTCTGAACCATCACCTTTCAATGCATTTATAGCAAAACAACAGGCTTTATCGAAAAGATGAACGGATTTACTTTATTTTCACCATACAAAATAACAGCTGCT
This sequence comes from Beaufortia kweichowensis, assembly GCA_019155185.1. NCBI lineage: Eukaryota > Metazoa > Chordata > Actinopteri > Cypriniformes > Gastromyzontidae > Beaufortia > Beaufortia kweichowensis. Next base: position 10,943,292 of record CM032814.1, read on the forward strand.
GAGGTGGAGCTTTCAGGTTCAATATGGTTTCACAAATCCTGCTGTGTCAACAAGCAGAAACAAGATGTCTATTGAGACTAGAGATCAAAAGAGACAGTAGGCGTCTTTCAGTCCAAGGTTGAAAAAGAGATATTTGAGCGTCCCAAACCCACGCAAAGCTAAGAGTAAAAATTTCAGTGCGAAGAAATGAACAGTTTCTTTAATTTCACTGTGGAAAACAAATGGCTCTTAAAGAGACAGTGCACCCTAAAAGTTTGCCATCATGTTCTGACCTTGCCATACAATGAAAGTGCATAGTGACCAGAGAACTTCAAACTCTAAACCTCATATGACAAAAACATTATACAATTAATAATGAAATGATTTGTGTACTACATTTTAAGTCTTCTAAAACCATATAATAGCTTTGTATAAAGAAAACTAAGATAAAGATAAATGTCAAGAACCCTTATTTTAAAGACTGAACGCTATGCATCTCTAAAGGGTTAAAGTAATGAATACAGTGATCCATAATAATTTGGTTCAACCCGATATAATTTAGTGACAATCCCGGGATCTGTATTTAGGGTTAATTCAGGGAATAAGATCATTTAATTTGAGTCGTTCAAAGTGACATACATGTTCGTAACCCCTGCGGACAGACACCAATTACGATTAATGCCATAACAAGTCTTCTGATCCCATTTCAAACTCAATGTGACATCTGTCAGAGCCAATCTGGCTGCTCACATGTACATTACTCCTTTGTAAAGCTTAAACCACATAAAATGACAATACACAACCATTCCTTATCATTTAAATCACATAAAATGAAGACAAAACTATAAATTATTCAGATAGCCCTGTTATGTTAATTTTGTAAGCAACACTATTAAATGCGAGACCAGCCAAGAACAAAACACATCCACATTTCATGAGATCTTAAACAATAACAGATACCAAACTACAATTCATGCAAACATAAATGTATTGCTGGAGAAAATCAATTAGTGTATTGAAATCTAAGACAGACGTCTAATAATAACAGCGTTCATTGTGCATAAATCTCTTCTGACAGTCGTCGTCTGCTGAGAGTGAAACAGAAGGACAAGTTGTGTTTACATTCTGAGCAGTACAGTAATGCAGTGACGGAGGAGTACTTACTCAGGTCACTATCTGCTGAGTAACCCTGATGTGTAACCAAAGCCACTGGCCTAGTTAAAGGTGGGCGTTACAAAGTCAACAGACGCTACGGATGCCGTGACGTGGATGTAAATGTTCTGAAGGGCTGCACAGATGCAATGGCAGTTCTGTGAACATGATCGTACATAATGGGCGGAACGTGGTGAGGAAAATATTAAACCCAGGAGCAGGACATGGCGGTGCATTTATCTGTGTGTGTGCGTCATGAGAACTTAAGCACCAGTGGTGGATGTAACTAACTAACTAAATGTAGCACTGTGACTAACTTAACTACATCTTGTCAGTATTGTAACAGTAGCTCCAAGGCATTCAAAAGTTATTTGTAGCAATACAAAATAACAATAGGATATTACATACAATTTTAGAAAATATAACGTTTTGTCAACGTTTGTGGAAATGCTGAAAATGTTGTTCAAAGTGACATACATTGTTTGCAATCTTTTTTTAAATGTAGAATATACCAACACAGTTTACAGTCTAAATTACAATTACAAGTATTAAATACAATTTAAGAAAATATACGTTTTGTGAGAATGCAGATAATGGTCATTACATTTTTACCCACTTACTAAATTATTGTTTTTCAGTTTTACTGGTGAAGTGTGATGTACGTTTTAATCTGTCTAATGTACAGATCCTCTCTCTTTTAGTGCCAGACTGCAAAAAATCCATTAGATTTAGAGACACATTAAAGTCAAAATCTCTTTCCTCTCTCTCCCCTTTACACACACACACAACAACATGCAGCAGCTGTTATCCCCTTCTAAATTTAACAGAAGCAGGAAGAAAGAGTTGATGTGTTTGCACCAGGCGACCTTATACTGTGAAGACCGATATAACACAGACTCCATCCATTTCACAGTATTCCTCAATTACTCCCGCAAATAAAAACGCTCACCCACCAGGGAGTCATCAGGACATTATAATCAACTATCTCTGATATGGAAAGGGCTACAGCCAAAACAAATGAATGCAGCTTTGTTATTACAGTGTCAGAGTTTAAAGTTGAAAAACAGCTTGCTGGAGCATTAACAACAGAATAAAAAACAGACACACATTCAAAGACATAAAAAGATACTCCAATCTAATCAAATCTGACCAGCTCTGTGGACTTCAATCTGTAGGCCATGAGCACCACGCTAAGAAAATCATTGGTCCGTAAACCAGTCAAAGAAACACCTGGGACCCTACTACATTAATGAATTGCTACCTAAGAGGAAATAGCATGGTGTTGGCCGTGGGGATCAGCTTATTGTTCAAATGGATGGAAAAACTATAAAGTAAAAAGGGTTAGTGTGTAGGGACCTTAAAGATATGAATCAAGAGATATATGAATCAAATATTAGTCATAAAAATGTCATTAATAACTAAATAAGCATGTGTGTGTGTACAGGTTGGGATTAACTGTGGGCCAAATTACCCATAAAGGACAAGAGCACTAGTAACATTTGCAGAATGTGTGTGCAAAAATTGAAATCACACAAATATTCAATTTTACATCAAATTAAGTCTTTTTTTGCCCCAAGCACTTTTTACAAATTGGGAAGGGGTTCAAATTAATTCAAAGAGGGAGACACCAGAAAAATAAATTGGCAGAAGACTATTACTTTATATACTTAAGAATTAATTTAGGGGTTTCACATTAGCACATAAAAGACAATTAAATGAAAATAAAGGCCATTTAAGAACACATTACAGGCAAACAATTTTAATCAGCCTATTTAAAATGCTGAAGAAGGTTTTGTAAAACCAAAAACCTCAAAGCTCTCAAGCGAGTGCACACAGGTAATCAATACATTGACTTTAAGGCTGTAGCTTATATACTGTATAATGGCCGGCTCTTTATTCTAAAGAGTGTGTGTGTGTGTGTCTGTGTGGATGATCACTGATGCAGTCACACCCCATGTCTGGATCAGCCCTGGGCTGCTCTTAAGATGCTGGGAGTGTGTACAACCGGGGGTAACTTCGGGTGACGGGGTCTGTTATTGCCCCACTTCCTCACAAAGCTGTAACTACAAAAAATCTTCACTCTGTATCAAAATCAGTGACCTGTCTATATCAATCACAGGGCAAAGCAGCTCAGCTTTGTTAATGCCACTACACATACTCTCAGCATGAATTATACTTCATGGTTGCCATGGTTATGACTTAACACTTTGATAATAGCTTGATGCTGAATATAATCAAAACAAAGAGATTATCTAATACTGGTACGACCTTAAGTCATTTCGGCATGGAACAGTTTTTGCATAACAAATCACACAAAAGTAACACAAAGGTGAACCACAATGGCTTTATACTGATCAGCGTGTTGAATCACAGGGAAAAGGGAAAGAAATTTGAATAAGATTTAAACCTAGGATGAGACAGCAGATCATGTGATTATGTAGCTTGCTATACGCCCTTTTGTCTTGCTTTGCTCTTAAGGATTATATATATTTTTTTAATGAATCTGATGTGTTGTTATCCTTTATCAAATGCATTACGAAAGGTACACAATAATTCAAAACACTTGAATGTGATAGGACTATGTGTAAGTCTTTTATAAACATATAGAACATTAAATCAGGCAGAAAGACATGAAATAATGAATTTATAATTAATATCATTTATAAACGTATGGAGTAACCCCAACAATAAATAAGGTAGAACATATTAAAGAATGCTTAAAAGATAAGCAAAACTTCCATAAAATGACCCACAAATACAAATATTTTTCTTACCAAGGTAGAGAGAGGCGTTCTCCTTTTTCACATTATCATCCAGGTACGTCGGCCCCAGCGTGTAGATCGGAGTTGAACCCATGCCCACCAATATCTGAGCACAGATGAACAGAGCAACATATACAGAGTGATCGTTGCCCTCTTGGTCCTGGACAGGATGACACATCCAGGTTGTCCCTTCTGCTCGTGTTGCCATTCAGGCACAGGCCCTCGTTCCCTGTGGAGGAGTTGACCTCCTGGATTTGATATGGTGGAGAGATGAAGTGTGGAAGGGAGAAGAGAGCCGCTCCCACAGCGATGAACACCCCACCGACCGCCAACCAGCGAGGTCTCTGTCCCCGTCCCCCGAAATAACTAATGAAGACCACCACCAGCAGACTCCCGATGTCGAAACAGCTAACCAGCAGTCCGGACTCAGAGCTCCTGAGGCTGTATCTCTTCTCAATGGTGGTGATGACACTGCTAAGGTAGCCCGAGACCATCAACGACTGGATGAACGTCAGGTAACACATACAAAATAAGAAACACCTAGAGTCGGACAGAATCACCCTGATGTATTTCCTCACTGGAAAGCGAATAAATCGAGTGAACGAAAAGCCTAATTTTTTGCCACCTGTTCGACTGCTCTCAGTTTTCATAGAGCTGCTAAGCCCAACCATGCTGGACATGGAGGGCGAGAAATCAGTCCTGGTGGGTGAATCCAGTTCACCAGAGTCTGTTTTCTGTCGCACATCACTGAATTCAGAACAGTGGTCAGTATGTACTGAAGTCTGTGTCGTGCTGACCAGCCTTGGATCCAAGGTCTCTTTAATAGTCGGACAGTTGCCGTTAAGAGCCGGCAAACTTCTGGTTTTGTAGTAACTCCCTGAATCTCCATATTGACCCTGAAATTGACAGACTTCAAGGGATTCTGATATGTCACTTTTAGTCTCATCATTATAAGATGAAGTCATTTTGGGTGAATGTTATGCTTACAGTGAACTAGGATTTATATAGATAAAAATGACAGCAAGATTAGATATTAGACATATTTGACAAAGCAAGAAAGACAATCAGAGCTTCAATCATGATCTATCAATAAGTGCTCTCTATTTATTCATAATTTTAAAAGTGTATGTTGTGGTCACCTGTTGTAGCTGCCTATTTATGCTGCATGTAATTTATTAAGTGTTAAATAATTTATGATATAAGAATGCGAGTAATATTAGACAGGAAAGATTGAACTCTGCTCATGGTGTTGAAATGACTCTTTGAGATGAAAGTATCAGCTGCGCAGAATCCTGAAGACAATAAAAATAAAACACAACATTTATTAGTATAATGATTTTGTCAAACTTTTCAAAAAGCAATAAATAAACACAATGTCAGAAACGCTGTCATATGAAGTCACGCTGCTGTCTGTAGGTGCATCAGCGGTCCAGTTAGACAAAGAATAACGCGAAACGTGCGAGCGAGCGCTGATAAAACACTGTTAACAACGATGAAAACTCTGTCAGTCTATCGCAATAGTTTGTTTAACTTATACAGACAGTTTCTGATATACCGTTAACGAAGTCACGACTTTATACAAATAGGGTTATTTGGAAAATCTAGTACAATATAATCTAAACACTAAACACATGTAAATAATTCGTGCATCTCTATACTAAAAGCTATTTAAAAGATCAACAGATATATATGACTAAAGGTCAAAATAATGAATAAAATGATGGATAGTGTACTTACACGGGCAGATAGAGAGACAGAGGTAGTGAGTTGTTGTCCTCGACACGGACAGTGAGTGAATGAGATTGCGGATTTGATGAAGGGGGTGACGGAGAGCTCCCGGTGCATCCTGGGATATGGAGTTCTTGTCATCAAAATACATTTGTTTCTCAAATACATTTAGGACATTTTTACGACCCTGCAAGAGACAAGGAAATCAAGATTTATTTTTTGTAATGAACCTCGAGGCTGTTGCGTACGTAAAATAAGACAAATAGCTCGAACGCATCATAAGAAATCTGTCAAAAAATGTAAAGATATTTACTGTAAATTAAACTGTATCTTTTAAATAACACACAGACGATAAATAAAATGTGAATATAAAGAAATTTGTGCCAGAAAGTATGTCACCCCACAGGAAAATTAAAGATAATTTTAGTTGTAGTAAACAGTCGCATATATATATATATATATATAAACTACGGATACTAGATAAATCATATATATATATATATATATGATTTATCTAGTATCCGTAGTTGACCATAATATTTGTAGCTGAACTGTGCTAATGCAGGTATTCAATTTAACAAAAACATTAGTATTTTACTATTCTGATATAAAACCATGATTCATTTTTTTTTACTGATTTTATGTTTGAGGTAAGTCATGTGTCTAGCTCACCTTTAGACCCTGTGTTCAGATATTGTTTAGTGATAATCATTACGCATTATTTTATTTTATTTTATTTTCTCTGAGTCGCATCTCAAGCTTCTCTTCTCCATTATGGACAGCAAACGCCTCTTTAAAACTTTGCCACGTCCTTCTGAAGCAGCGCACGAAAATGAACGAGTAAAATAAGTACAGTGGCGCCTCCTGGAGGCCAGAGCCGTATACTGCATCCAAAATTACACCACTAACTGTAGTACCAAATCAACTATTCGGTATCACGTTCTATTTTTTTATTTTTATAACCACATATGCATTTGTGTGTACAAATAAACTATTTATGTGCTTTGTTTGTTTCTTTATGTCATTATTGTTCCACATAAATCATATGATTTATGTGCACAAATTAATCAGCTTGTTGAAATGTGCGTTTTTTTATTTCCTTGGGATAGAATTAATTTAGAATATACATTAGATATAACATTGGAAACAAGATTAAAACATCCCTTGAAAAAGTACGTCTTAAAGTTTAAAGGGATAGTTTGCCCCAAAATAAAAATGATTTTATTATTTATTCACACTCATGTCATGTCAAACCTGTACGACTTTCTTACTTCAGCAGAACACAGATGATGATATTTGCAAAACGCTGATTATTGGCACCCATTCACTTTCATAGTATGGGTGCAAGGTACAATGGAAGTCACTGGGTGCCGGTAACCAGTGTTTTGAAAAATATCTTCTTTTGAAGAATCATATACAGGGTTCAAAATGACATAAGGGTGAAAAAATTATGACAGTTTTTATTTTTGGGTGAATAGTGCCTTAAACCAAATAAAAATAGACAAGGTAAAGTGCTGCCCTCTAGTGGAGACTCCACAGAAAGTCAATAACATATGGGCAGAGTCGTTCTGGCTCTACAGTGCCCTCCTGTGTTTCTTAATGTTCATTGCGGATGAACAGCTAAAACTACATTTACTGTAAATAACTCTTGATCCAAGACCTAATGTCTAATATTTTTAAACAATTTTCTTGCTTAGGTCGGGTATGGACTGGTTTGGACTTTTCTACAATTTGAATGAAAATGACAATAAAACTGGTTGAACCTTTCTATATCACAGATATGTTTAAAGAAAAGACATACTGAATAATAAAGTGAATGGATAACCCTAATTAATCTGATAAAACCATAAACAAGTACTCAAAAAGTATATTTGTAAAGTTTCAAGACTTAACTACAAATAAAAAGTAAATAGAAGTTTATGCTGTATTTTGAAATTCAATTTAAAAACCCAAGACAGACAAAACAAATAAGTGGCAAATTTTTATTTAAAACGGCTTCATGGCTTTCCAGAAGCCAGAATTGTTCCAACACCATTGGTTAAAAAGAATGTAATATTTATAAATTTGGCAGGTCACATTATATTTTAACTATTTTACTTCAAATGAATTAAGGCATACTTTAATTCTAAATACAGATTGAAAATGTTCAGGCACAGAGTGAGGAATAAAGTCAAAATTAAGTTTGGATCATATAAACAAATGCCCATCTTATTCTTCATAACCGTAATAAGCTCCTTTAAAAATGGTATTTTTATGGGTTAGTATTAGTAAAACATTAAAGGTAGTCTCTTCCATCTCAAGTCTTTTAATAAAAGCACTTACGGTGAATACCCTTCTTTCATTCCATGGATCAAATGCAGCCGAACTATCAAACATTTTAACGTGATGCTAACCATTTAACTATTTCACCAACCAGTTTAACCATTAAACCCACAATTCAAAGTGTAAAAAAAGCAGTGTTCAAGCAGTGTTTTATAGTGTAAACAGTGAACTGAACCAAATAAGCTGTAAACGAGAACATTAACACTTGGATATCATTAACAAAAGTGAAATGCAGTTTTAGAGAAAGAAATGAGGACACCAGAAAGTATATTGTGATATGTTAAAGACCTAAAATATCTTACGTCAAAGCAGAAGTTGAAGTCCATATGAAATTTTGTATATGAAACCATAGGATACACTGAGGTTAAGAAACATGTAAAAGTGCATCAGATATCTTGGGAAACAATCTGCATGTGGTAAATTCATGGCTGAATGCAATGGTTTCACCATTCTAACCAGTTTCTCAATAAAAAATATATTAAAACCTTACTTCAATGGTGTTTTCCATCTTGAAAATTTAAAACAAACCAAACATTTAAGATGCATCTGATATTTTACCTATAATTTTTATATATATATAATTTTTTACAAAATACATAACACTGTTTTCTAATAAATGGAAGCACCTGTATAAAATAATTCATTAGATGATTCATACAGGAGAGCAGTCCATGACCTGTGGGATTAGTGTCTCTGAGTTATTAAGCTTCACAGTACATGGCAGCAGTCCTTTCTCAAAGGTTGGACCCAAGGCACTACCCTCTGAATCCTGAAGATCCCCGGGCTTGTGGGTAGACGGTCTAATGCTTTCATTCCCCCTCTCCTGTGGGGTGTCAGGTCGGGGTAGGGGAGTCTCTCCAGCTTGCTCTAGGGGTTTGGCTGGCTGCGGGGAAATAGGAAGGTATCCCTGGGCCTGAAAAATGTCCTCCTCCTGCTCCTGACCTGGTGCTTGAAACTCCAGCGAATCCTGCAGGATTTTCGAGCTGCGCAACAGGAAGTCATGATGGGTTTCCAGCTCGGTGACGCCGTTACCACTAAATGTCATACCATCATTATCCAGCTCATTTTCCAGCTGTTGAACCCAGGTTTCTCCTCTGAGAAGACCATTCAGTTTGCTTGGGTGGCCCTCTGGGAGATCATTCAGAGACTTTTGAGTCTCTTTAAGTGTTTTGGGAGTCAGGCTTTGGGGACTTGTGGTGACGGGGCTCGGAGAAACCACAGGGAAAGGGATTTCAGCGCCGCTGGCCTCTTCCAGCACCCCGGAGCCCAGCTCAGCCAGGGGGTCAAGCTTATTGGTTTGGTTGAGTTTCTTTAAATTTCTCAGCAGTGCAAAGATACTATCTACATCCTTCCAAAAGTTCATCCAGTCTTCCAGACTAGGACTGTAGTTATGTCTGTGTTCGTACAGACTTTCCTGTACACTGTACAAATCTTCCAGTCCTTGCCAGTCGACATCCTCTGTGAAATTGGGCAGTTTAGGCTTTGTGTTCATCCCAGGCTGGCTGTGTTCTAGAGAAAGAGAGTAAACAGTCAGTTAGGTCTGACAAACGCTGTACAAAAGAGCATTTGCTTTAAAAGGCGTCTACATCATGCAGTTATGTCTGGCCATGTGCCGCGTGGCCCACACACCATTATACACCAACAGAAAGCTCTATAATATTTCAAAGCGGCAAGGGAGTGTAAATGGCAATATTGTGTGCATTCAAACCCAAAAAACCCAAAATCCAATGCATCAAACACAGCGGGGTAAAATCTAAGCAATGAGGATCAAAGATAAACTGAAAGAAACTGAAAGTAAAATCCAGGCAACCCGAACCAAGAAACCAGCAACCCGATAACAATAAGAAAGAGTGTGCGAGAGGTGAAAAACCAAACTCTGCAAAACAAAAGCGTGTTTAAAAGAGAGTAAGAGACAAAGGCTTGGATGAAATGAGCATTCCCAGAGCAGGTCAGGCAGTAACTGATGGACTGTGCATTCCTGCTGCACTGAACCAGAACTGCCACACGGCTCAGGGTTTACAGATCTGTGCCGAGCGGTGTGGAGAGCTACTCGAGAGTGAAATGAGGACAGAAATGGGTTCATATAGTCTCAAAGACTCACAGGAATGAAAGGCTTGGCCTCCTCAACTTTGACCATTTTCGATGATGCTGTTGCCTGGTAAGCAGGTAAAGCCAAAAACAGAGACGTCAAGACAGGCGTAAACGAGAAAAATTCATTAGAAAGTCTGCGTTTGTGAGGAATTAAAGACGTTCTGTGAAGTGAGATGATATGGGTATGAAGGGGGACATTGTACAGCTATTTTCTATTTCACTATTTGTACAAGAGATAATTACTACTTAAAATGTATTTTTTACATTTTTATTTAATTATTCTTTTAATCAAAAAATGAATAAGCATGGCATAAAAACAACAAATAGAAATTCTAGTTAAAATTATAGGAAACATTTTTTAAATACGTTTCTCTGTAATTTAAAAATGCACTTGAATTTGTGTTAGCTCAACCCAGCATGCAATGAGACACTTACAGTAGCTCAAAGAAACTCAATGAAATTAGTGGATAATGAAATCAATGAAATTAGTGGATTCAAGCTGCCCATGCAGTTATTTCAAGCCAATGAGTGATTCAAAAAGTGTGGATACCTGTGTTGATCAAAGCTTCCTCCATCTTTACTCCCTGATCAAGAAAATAAAAGCAATTAAATGTTACATGTCTATCGTGATCATTAAGAAAAATAACAGAAAAATCACATTGCAGTTCTTCATGCATAACCCACAGCTCCTGAGAAAAAGAACTGTTAGATTAGAGATGTGATGAAACTGAAATGGTTGTGCCTGTAGGATAATCCTGACAGCCCTGTTTAAATGAAGAGAAGATGCATTTGTCAGATGTAGGGAAACGTGGTGTTAAGAATGGAATGAATGTGACATGATGGCAACCGTTATATGGTCAGGGATAACATGAGGATGTTATTCATGCACTTTTTTAATATTGTGTTGCAAAACTAAGTGCTAAATTCTGATTCTTTTAAAACCCCACCAGAGACGAGAGTATGGATGTATGTGCATACATTTAAAGAAACAATGTGTTCAAAATTGAAACTTCTGCCAAATGCAGTCCATCTGATTGTGTTCAAAGAAGGAAAAAATACATGATGAAAATAAACAAGCAATCACAAAATTGCCATTTTTGGGTGATGGCAGTTAACAAATTTTCCACTTTTTCAGATTTCACCTTTTGCTACCGTGATGTTCTCAGGATGAGTCAATCTCTCCACACAAGAAATTATAAACAGATTTTAGATCAGTGAAAAGTTCAACATTCTAAAGTGCCAAACATCTAGTGTAACAGATGTAAAGTTGACATTACGCCCAGAAAATGTCATTTACCAAGCACACTTTCAATTTTAACCTACAATTCCACTGCCAAAAATGAATGTGTTCGTATATATCTTTATAATTTTAGTTGTTGACAATAATTTACACAGAAAACAAGCATATCGTTTTACACCTGCAAGTAACACGCATTGTATTCTTGATACAATACTTAATTACTACAAAATAAAATGCAAGTAAACACAAAAGTATGAGATGATGTGACAGCGATGCTGCTGGAATCAGAGCACAGTTCCTTGGTGAAGAAATAGATAAAACATTAATAAGAAATGTATAGATGAGAAGAGAAGTCTAAATTTAGTGAGTAGTCCATCATCCACCATTACATATCACGTCACACAGCATCACGTGATTTACCCCGTTCATGCATCATGCCAAGATCAGGCCATTAAAGATGTTAGACATAAAAAAAAATGACTCTTAGGACTTAGGAATGGACTCAAATGCATTTTTGAGGAACTTGAATTACGACCTTAGCGTCAGTATATAACAGATGACGCCAGTTTGTTTCACACAAAAGAAGATGAGAGTTACCTGTATCTTGGCTCCTAGGTTTGGGGTTACACTGCTTGTGACCCTGACAGCTTCTCATTTCCATCAGCTGTTGATGAAGTTGACTCAGAACATCCCTTTCGACAGTATATACTGCGTTGGTTAACTGCAAAAACATACAATGCACTTTTGAGTCAAGTAACTGTAGGTACCCTATAAAAATTATTTTAATTGATGAGCTTCTTTTAAAGCTCTTTCTAGGAGCTTTTTCATCTTACAAAAAGAAAAACACAGAAAGATGAGCAAGACTCAAACCCGCCTCCCCATGTGAGCCAAAACAAACATCCTCACCTGGTAAGGGTCACTGTTTAGGTCAAAGTACTCCAGGAACCCAGTGGCGAATTCACAGAAGAGCGTGTTGTGAGTTTCATTGATGGTTCTCAGACACCAGTAAGTGTTGTTGTTGGAGCTTGTGCAGGCACAGAAGCCGCCCACTACGGAGAAAGAAAATGTTTTATATCTAACAGCAAGGCACAACAAAAAATGTGACTTATTTATTCATTTCCTTACAGTTCCAGAAGGGGGCGGTCTGCCAATGGTCATTATTATGCGTGAAGCAGGTGAGGCCAGGAAGACTGCAGTCATCGCCCTTCTTCTGCCTCTTCCTCTCCTTCCTCTCTTTCTTCCTGCGGCGGATTTCATTGTAGAGTTGAGCCTTGTTGTCGACTTCCTGCATGGTCTCTCTGTGGCGTAAATGAAGGAAACATTAGATCCAGAGTGAAAGAGAACGCCATCCCAGGTGGATTATACAATGAGATGGGGGAGGCAGAACAGCCAAACCATGCACGGATGGGGTCAGAGGTCATGAGAAGACGGAACTGATCCCCTAATATCACCACAAAGTTATTTGTCCCATTTTCAGACTTCACATCATTGCTGTAGACCAGTGTTTTATTATTCTACTGACTTTGGAGTTATTGGTTTGTATTCATTTTTAATGAAAATGTACTGCTGAGATCAACACCAACACACACATACACAGACATGCAGAAACTACACATGTATATACACAACAGGACCAAAACGGATTAAAACCCATCACAAAGACTGTGGTTTTACAAACAATATCCAAACTAACTGCATCAAATCCCACATAAGCAATTCTTAAATACACGGCTGAACGGTGATGCGTGTTAAAGACACCAAACGATTTAGATGTTTAATCCGACAATGAAAAGACACTACCGAGGACACATACAGACAAGTTTCAAGACACAAATACACACACAAAACACTCACTTAAAAGGATGGAGGTGGTCATTCCTATTCTTCAATCTCTCGGGTTTGTTTTTCTGCTCTCTCACTTTGCTATAATAGCTGGTTATAATAAGGAGAGAACAGCACTAAATTCAGCTGAGGAATGATTTGATTTCAGATTTCAATTCAGATTTAAAACGAATCTGGCATCAATTCAGCACATCAGATGTTAGTTTTGCACAAAGACTATTCTAACAGGACCATTATCCTACAGGTTACGGTTTGTGCTAGAAAATCTAATAGGCTATAGTCATCACATCATCTCAAGGAAACTCAAATTTCCTCAAAATGATCGAAGTCACAAGGGATCGATTAACAAATGTCTATGACTATCACTGACCTCTTCTTGCCACAGTCACACTCATCTGGTCTCCTCCTTTTCAGATGACCTCTGACCTCCCGCAGTTTCTTCATTTTGTCCTGAAGAAGTTCAATCTGTGGGATAACAAACAAACATTGTTTCATGTTTATCCATTGTTTTCATGTCTATCCACGCTTTCAAACAAACACCAGACATTGTTACAGTCTTTACCTCCTGGTCCACAAAGTTTTTGTGGTCTTTCCACGCTCTGGAGGACTGGTAAATCTCTCTTTCACAACGCACGGTGTCGTTCACTAATATGAAACACCTGTTATACCAGATAAACATGAATAACACATTTTGACAAGCCATATACAAAAAGCTTAATGACTGCAATCTCTCTCCTACCAAGTAGTAAATCTATCAAACAATTTACTGGTGCTTAGCAGCTGTGAGCTCTTACTTGTGTGTGACTTTGAGAGAGTTGGGGTAGCCCACAGCATTAGTATCATCAGACTGCATCTCTTCTGAGCCATCATCAGACTCCAGCCCAAAATCTGAATCCATGCCTCCCTCGGGCTCAAAGTGCCGTTTGCTGATTGGTCGAGGCTCCAGGGGGGTTTTGTCATCAGCCTGCAGGTCCACGTCATAGATCTCACCCTCAAACTCCACGGACAGGGATCTGGCAGGTCGTGTGTGCACAAAACGGGGTCTGTAGCCTTAGGGAGGACAATGGAAACACAGATTTAAATAAATACACATTACTGCAGTAAATTATATTACAATTACAAAGTGGAAACTGATTTATTATTGAATGCATTCAAACGATTTGAGTCACCATCATATTTGAATCAAGTTTGTTCATCTATTCACTACTTGACCCTTACCACATATATACACTGTCACACCAGTAGGCGGCGTCCAGTAAGCAATTTTGAACCCTGTTTCCATTTAGCCCAAAGACTACACTGTTCATCAATGGTGAATTGAGTAAATAAAACTAAATAAAATAAATGACATCAGTGCAAATACTATTGTTTTGTTTGTTTTAATTTATTAGATTTATTATTTAAAATATCCATAGTATGCAAAAAAGCTAATTCAAATTCACAGCATCCAAATTCATCAAACTCATATATGGCATGTGTCCTTTATAGGACAAACTGGTAACGGACACATTGCAAATGAACTCGTATGAGCGTGCTTACGTGGACCACTGCTCTGGCCGAACTGTCTCTGCGCCCGTCTCTCCGCCTTGGCCGTTTTGTAAGATCTATCTCCGCAGTGGCAGTCTTTCTCCCGGCTGTCGTAGCTTCGAGAGCGAAGACTTCTCGCCCTCTTTTTGGATCCCTCCTTCAGAGACCCCTTACACTTCTGCAAGCGCCACTTCCCACTGACCTCCTCAACACAGTGCCATTTCTATAAAGGGAAAAAAGTCAGTGAATAAAATAAACTAGTGGGAACTTGGACATTTTTGTCTGGCTAACCACTTGGTGTGCAAGAAACCACCTCATTTGCATAACCAGGGCCGTCTTTATGAATGAAATTAATCCTCTGTCTGTGAATGGTGAAAAGGAGGGCTTAGCGGTGGAACAGTTGAAACCGTAGAGTAATCCCATTAATTCACAATCAAACGGACAAGAGGCCCACCTCGCAAATCTTTCCCATAAAGCGACAATCAGGAGACAAAATAGACCTAATCTCCTCATTTACCATAGCAGCTTGCACTGCGGACACCGGAGGCCGACCGCAACCGAAACGTGCTGTGAAAACCACATCCAAATAATGTCTACAGTCTTACTACGTGTTCCTGTAAAGATCTGGAGAGCCATGTATCTGCAAGATGTGATATCTGTCTGCAGACAAACGCTTGTTTGCAATGCCATAAACCAAAAGAGGAGTCAGCCAAAGCTAGCATGAACATTTTTCTCATTTGCTTCATCCAGACAGACATACAGCAGGGCAAACACACACATAGATCGACTCTCACATTCACACACATAGACTGGCTCCAAAAAGCCACTAGTCAAACAGACATAAGTAAACAGAGCTACAGCCAACTATGCAAAGCCTCACTACTTTACTACTTGAATGACAGAGACACAACTCAAACTCAGGAAGAAACACACAGAGAAACGTACACAGGTATAAACTTTCAATCGCACACGTTGGCCTCGCTGACCCCACTGCGGGCATTAGAGGACAGCGGTTTGAATATTGCGCTAATGTCGTCTTTGAGTAATAGGAACGTGATGATAAAGCTATGCACAGACTTGACCCTAACCCTTCAAGCTTTGTGTGTGTGTTTAACAGCTGAACCATGAAAATCCTCACAGTGCATTTCAGGCCAAAATTACATCGGACTGGAATGAGGAAATTAAGTCAAGATGTATATAGATCGGGTATTAGAAAATAAATTGATTGTAAATGTTTTGCAAGAAAAGTCGTCAACGTGAAGTCCAAACTGCATTTACAACCTGTTTTACTAAATGTGGCGAAAACCTGCACTGATTTTACTGTGCAATCATAAAAATATGGTAAAGTCATTCTCCAACACTTCATTCATTGTTCTTGCAGGTGACCGGACTAAGCCGAAAATATGGAAACCAGCGTGTTTTTCCAAGTGCACGCAAATGACTTTCTGCGTTCAATCAAATTTCCAGACAAAGTGTTGCAGGCGAACACTTAACCTGACCGTAAAATGAATCTGGTTTGCATTAGCCCAGTCCTTGAAATACTGTCTGCATTTACACTACCTGAAATTGTACCAATTTGTAATGTTCAGCTCTCTAAGATTCATTGCCATGCCACAGAAGGTCTGGTAGACCAGACACACCGCTTGTACTTCTCTTTCATCAGCGTTGTGAACACAATCTCCGCTTACCCTTAATTTGTTGTAAATAACGGTTTAAATTGCAGCGGCACAACCTGCACTTCAGCTATGGGCTGCAAGCGGTTTCAATCTCCGGTTTCACTTAAAAAGGTGCATATGAATGTCTTCAATCATACTTAAAGGCTGAGACATTAGGACGAAAAGCTTCCTTGTTACCAAGCAATTAAAACAGATCACGATGGAAAAAGTAAGGCCCAAGTTAAGTACCTGTCCTGGCTGTTCGCAGGGCGTCTGAAACTCAGCTTGCTGACAAACCTCCTTCACCTTCTTGTACTTGGGCAGGCTGTTCGAATGCTGGGTGTTCACGCTGCCACTCGAGTCCTCTTTCTTGCGTAGGATTTTGCTGCAATGACAAAATACATTTTGATGAGTTGCCAGAATGTGTATTAACGCCGTCATCTTTGGACAATACATAGAAGTCGTTTCTTTTGGACTGCAACAACCCTACATTTATGAGCCAATCCCAAAAATAAACAAAGCATTATGAATAATCTCTGTAGTGTAAATAAACATTCAAAACGATTTGATTAATGAAGTGGAAAATCTGACTTCTCTTAAATTCAGACTGTGCAAAACGGGTTGAATTAATGGCATTTTGGTGTAAACATGTTAAAGAGCTGGTCTGGTTTCACGCACCGCAGTTATTTAGTCACGGAAGCAACAGCCGGCCCTGATCAACACAGCATATTATGATTACACCATTCTGAGAGAAATCTTCTAGCACTTATTCAGCCCACGCTTTGTTTCCGTTTAGGACTGTGGGAGCACAAATAGGACATTAAACAGACAGACAGCTCCCTCTGAGCGACACGTGGAATGTAAGGCCGAGACAGCAGCGTGTTTTCACCTACGGTCGTAGTTACCACACGTAGCAACTGTGCCCAACAGGCTTCCAAGCCACACGTTTAAAACTTAAGCCTGGGACCATCTAATATAGTAACCGATTTTGGCAACACCTGCAGCATATTTTTGGATGCGTGTCGTGAGAAAATATCTACAGAGACAAAAGATATCCAGAAGCAAATGCTCGCTGCATTTCTCACCTCATCACAGAAATCAAGGGAAATGCTTTGCACACATATCAAGTTTGGCTCTGATACCTAAATTTCATACATTTCCCTAGGGAATGATTTCTGTTTGTGTCATGAGCGTTCTGTTTTTACTGAAACTTATCACACCTAAAAACTCATCAGATCTGGCTACGTGACCAGGTATAATAAGAATATACGTAATTGAAGATGAACTTTAACCAAGACACATCAACCAAGCATGATATTTTGCATGGCAGATTCTTAAATTCATAACATGATTTTATCTTTTGGCAGTTTCTTGTCAAAATACTGGAACACAACGTTTTACATGGTGAGCCTCTTGCATTAAATCAATTCAAATTTATTTCGCACATTGAGCATTGATTTTACAGTATGATTGAGAAGAGAGAGAAAGATGTTAGTTTTACCCCCGCTCCACGAGGAATGTGTCCCTCCAGACTTTAGGTTTCCGGTTGGGCTTGAATCTGAAAAACGAAAATGCAAATATTTAATTCCTTTCTCAGTGTTCTGGTTATTTGCGTGCCATACGTGGCTGTTTAGCTTGGCCTGAATTATGACACCTTAATCTGCTTGACATTTCTTGCCATCAAGAGTGGCAGGTATTTACAGCATGAAAATGGACAGAAAGCCTTTGTAAATTAACCCCAAATGTTCACAAATCATTCAACTTGAGGAAATTACTTAAATATACAATGAGATTCTACGTGTTCCACATGTGCTTACTCAGTTTGGGAATATCATGTTTGGTACGGAGGGGATTTTTCTCACCTATTGCCGGTCTTTTCCTGCTCGAGAAGTTTCAGGATTGATTTTCCATCCATATCCGATGGTGTGTCCAGGCCTGCTATGTCCAGGATTGTGGGTGCCAGATCTATGTTCAGCACGAGATGGTTGTTCCTTCAAGAAAAAACAAATATAAACCTTTAAATAACAACAAAACCAGAAAGTAATTGTAGGTGTGTTTAAATGAAGATCAAGTTTAATTTACCTGGCCCCTGGCTCCACATTAGGACCTCTAACAAAAAACGGTACCCTGATGTCAAAATCATAAGGCATCGACTTCCCCTTCACAAGACCAAACTGTCCAATGTGGTAACCGTGGTCAGCTGTGTAAATGATGTAGGTATTGTCGAGTTCCCCAGTCTCGACCAGAGTATTGTATATCTGAAAGACACAGCAAACACACGTTTCCTTTCTGGTCATATAAAACATCTTTTGAACATCCAGGATTTGGTGAAAGACAAAACCACTGACCTTTTCCACCGAATCATCTACAGACATCAGCGTCTGGAGCCTCTTCCTGTGCAGGAAGTTGGTGAACTCCATGTGAATTGGCTTCATCGGGCCCGTGTACTGCATGATCCAATGCTTGTCCATGTTTGGAGCATAGTTATAGCTGGGTGTTCTGCGCAGAAGAGACACAACACGCTACTGTTAGCAAAACATGCACCTGTCTGCGTTTCACTAGCACTTGTGGTTGTTGTAGAACACACTTGACAAGCATCAATAATGAAACGGTCACCCCCTCCGCCCCACACGCCCTCCACGGAAATGTACTAATTCTCTTCGTGAGATGTTTTTGTTGGGTTCCTGCTCCATCTCGTCTCACACCAAGCTGAGAGTCTTGGAGTTTCTTGGCAGCGTTTAATCGTTTGAGGGTTGGCACATGCTTAAGAAAAATAATAGCTTCCCCAGCCTTCGGGCCCAAAATAAAGTTTGTAATAAGTCCAGCAACGACAGAGCTATAACTCATTTGCATTTGAAGTGGAGAATAAAAAGCTGGGCAAACAGGAGGCTGTGGACTTGTTTGTTGAGTTAAGACCAGAGATGGCCACCTGTTGATTGCATCTGGGCTTCTTCCACAGCTGAAGGATTGTGCAGTAGAGACGTCTTATCGTAGCTTTCCAGGCAGGAATTGCCTAGTGTCAATGAATGAAAGCTCCATTCGGAGTGGATGGCTTTTGCCCTTTCCTCCTCAGTCTGTCTTTGACTGGGTGAGGAGGTCACAGAGCACACAGGCACACTAATATACCACACAAAAGGAACCAGTCTCTTCGCATAGGTAGGGTATCGGCAGCAAGCCACCGGGAATTTCAAGGTCAAAGGATGGAATTACTCTGGATCTGACACTAGACAACTGCAGTGCATCCTGCTTTGTGACTAAAGATATTTTTGTATAGTTTCTGCTAAACCAAGCAAAATTTAATGAACATTTTGCATGGGAAAGTAAATTTTATGGAAGTTTTTCTCAGTGCTCCCCCACCCAAAAGCAAATTTGTCATTGTCATTTAAAATGCAGTTAAAGGACATAATTAATAAAGACAGAAAAGATGGTTGTTAAAAACGGACTACATTTGGTATATATTTTCAATAGCTTTAAACTAAATATTCTTCCATCATTTACTAAAAAAACGATCAAAATTTGCTTATTTTAAAACAATGAAAATGCAATATGATCAAAATCTGTCAAAATGAAGCAGCATTCATTTAAAATATATATACATGTTAGGTCAAGATTTGGATTTCAAGAGTTATTAATACAGAAATACTACTTTTTAAAAAAGCTTTCTTAAAGAGCGAGAACCTCCACTGATACATGTGATTTGAAGCAATTTCTTAAAGTAAAACAGAGAATTTTGTTGAGTGCGAGGGTAATGAGGTTTTGTGATGAGGATTTTCACCTCATTCCTGTCAAATCCAATCCATAAACTATTCTATTTAATGCAAACATCACCCCAAGGCAATTTAGATCATTTGTAGTAGTTACTACACTAGAAAAACCCCACTGGCCAATGCCATTTCCTTCTTTCAGACTGTTTGCATAACACTGTGGCGGGTTGACCTAGTAACAACATTTTATACATGCAGATCTGGAATAAACCATAATTGTGTCAAAATGTGTTCTTGGCTCTCAGCATATTAAACACAAAAATCACTGGTCCACTTAAATGGTGGCTTTTAAATGGTCCAACAGTTGTGCATAAAACCCTGCCGCAACACCCCACAATGCAACCCGCGTCTGCCATCTGTTTTATTCATTTGGCACAACTTGCCAGGCAACACTTTTGGCATCAAAGCAACTCGTTGGGCAGTGTGAATCTTGGGGTATCCAAGCGTGAGCTATTCACAACCCCAAGCATGCCGTTAAAAAGATATTAATAACAACAAAGGGTATTCAAAGACAAACAATGCATTCCACACATCCCAAACCTACTGCGTGAAAGACATGATTGATATGAAAACCTTGTGTAGGAAGACGAGCTAAAAACTGGGAATAAGGAGCGAAAAATAGTGAGATCTTGTCCTTAACAGGACTGTGAAATGCCTGGGATGCTAAAGACTTAGATTGCTGGCTTGTTGCCATAACACTGTGTGTGGAATAAGAGTCTAACTGATGAAAGTGTGATGAACCCATCAAGGTCTTGGCACCAGAGAAAGGTCTATAAAAATCTCATCCCCATCATTATGCTTGGCATGTGTCAGAACTTTACTTGGATTATAAATCAATTGGGATTTATGACATCTTGTTGCATCTTGTGTGAACTGGATTTTGGTTGGCGATCATTAGTTGAGACTTTTTACCTGCGAGCCAAATTATAATGGCTTAAAATTTACAGGAAAAATATTATCTACAAGGAATGCCACACTTTTCTATTGAAATGTGGGCCCTTGGAATATCCCATTTTAAAAACATACAGAACAATAAAAATATCCAGACTCAACAATTCCAATGCCAGTGCCTATTTTAGATAAAACTGAAGGTTATGGAGTCACTCACATGTGCTGGGATGCATTTGGAAAGTGCTCGGAATACTGCGGTGCCGAATCTTCCGGGCCGTGAGGTGCCGCGTGGCTGATCACCATCATCACTGGCCGATGCGGGTACATGCGCTTAGACAATCGGAAATAGTTGATGCTGTCGTTAGTGATCAAATCAGTGAAGTAGTCCTGAGATGGGCAGAAAAAAGAGAACAAAATGTTATTATACCCAGCAGCAGAATTCATGTTTGCTTACAGAGCCATGTTGTGATGCCGTAACCTTGTACCAAGTCTGACAAGGGTGTTGAAACCTTCAGTCAATGCTAAGAAAGGGTCGTGGCCCTCCACAGGGTGGCTGTTATGACAATAGTAAGGTCTCAATCTTATTGCTATGAGGCTCAGCAGGAATGTGCAGGAGGGCTTGAGGGTAAAAATCACGTGACACTGAAGCTATAAGCCCCTGTGATGGCCGCGCTCCTGGTCTGGTTGTGGGAAAGCTTCCACCCCTCTACCCTTCACATTGCTAAAACACCCAGCTATTGGCAATCGTGGGAAGCCGTTGTTTAAAGTGGATCTTGCTAGTCTGCTTTTCAACAACTTATAAAACACTTTAAAATGTCATATAATTCTATATGTCGGTTAATGTACCTGCCGGGGTTTGTTTTTCTGAAAATGCATAATTGGTGTCTATCAGTAAATGATTTGACTTTTCCAAAAATCTGAATTTTCCTTACCTGACTAATACATTTGAGAATGCATTTAAAAAACAATGTTTTGCTTGGATTGACTCAAAGCACAAACTGTTCTGAAACCACTCGGGCACAATGAGTCAAATTCTTATTGATTCACTTGTTGAACAAAATAAATGGGCTACAGCTAATTTGAAACGCATGGCATTTTTCAATAATGAGAATCATTGTAGGATCATTCAAGTAGATGAAGTTTGGGGAACATTCCTATCCAAAATGTTTTAAGCATTTAATTAATTACTCAATGCATTATACATTTCTCGTTAATCCCTAAAAGGTCTCCATCTTTAAACAGGAACTTTGTGTTTCAAAAGGTTTCCAGGAACCACTTGAGTATTTCGCCACAATTTCTCCATCCTTCAATGAAGAAACCTTCATGCCTCTTGCGGCTCTCCACTTGAGGGTAATTTAACACCTTCATCCGATTTAACAAGCAGGTTATTGACATCGGAGTAACAGTCCAAACATTTATTTGCTCATCCCTTAGACTACTCTGCAAGGCAAAAATCCAGGCCAATTTGTGCCCAAACCATGAAACCTCTGCACAAATTCTGCATTCCCCAAAAATGTGCTACCTATGAGACTGCAATGAGAGAAGCCAAAAACTTTTCACAGCAGCTCCAAAACATACTCTGGGGATGGAAAGTGGCCATGTCAAATTTAACTTTTTAAACGCAGATTTTATCACTTTGCTCATATTGTTGGTCATGCACAAGGATGGTAAAAGGTTGTATTTTTCTCTCTTTTACATCCTAAGAATAGAACAGTGGGCTACTATTAGTGAACGCTTGAAATTAAGTAATTCAGGCATTTTATACATATGGAAAACTTTGCATACTATGTAGATTGCAATTACCAAAAGTAGCAATAACAGTTTTTATAATAAGCATTTCTTTATTGTCTGCCGAGAGTAATTCATTGTAATCATCTGATAATACAAAAGACACCAGTGTCCTTATCCTGTGTTTTTAACTCCCTTTTTCCTCCTTTAATCTACCCACATTCCATGTGGAGTCATCCAGTCAGTTTTTATATGCAATTAGAGACCTGAAATTAGTTGAGAACAGACCTTACAATTGAGTATAAACTAAAGGAAGCCTCTGGCACGGTGACAGAGCCGTGAACTTACGTGACCACAACGCACATACCTTGGCATAATCTGCTCCGTGCTTCTCCTTGTTCCCATTCCGACAGACGGTGTAATTATAGAAACGGGAATTTTTGATCAGTCCCACCCATTCGCGCCACCCAGGTGGGATGTAGCTGCCATTGTACTCGTTGAGATACTTCCCAAAGAAAGCTGTTGGATAAAAAGATAAGAAATAAATGTCCAGGGAGGTAGAAACAAAAACTGAAGTCACTTACATGAGATTGATACAGATTTAATATATACGTAAATTTAGCAAATCAGAGTAAGTCAGTAGATTCAGCCTCCAATTTTTTATAATATTTACACAAAGACTCACCCGTTCTGTATCCAGTGTTGTTCAGATAAACGGCAAAGGAACGTGGCTCATGCTGGGCTTGCCAGGAAGGCGAGGAACAGTTCTCGTTGTTGGTGTACGTGTTATGATTATGAACGTACTTCCCGGTCAGCATAGAGGAGCGTGATGGACAGCACATGGGCGTCGTCACGAAGGCATTAGTAAACGACGTACCGCCGTCCTCCATGATCTTACGGGTTTTGTTCATCACCTGTAAAGAACCTGCAACACCAAACGAGACATATGAAAGTTCAGTACCAAGCTCTACTAATTGAGAAGTTTGAGAACCTTGAACGGGTCTTAATATACATCATGCTGTCATAGGAATCCATTAAAGAAGCTGCGGAGAAGGTTCCCTGCAGGTTCTGCGGCAATGTAATGATTGGCTGTGGTCGGTGGACTACGGCCCCTGGCCTCTCAAGTATCTGAGCGAAGCCGTTAAATATTAAAAGAGGAAATAAGTCAAACGTGTGATGACAGTCTGAGATTGAGACCTAGTGAATGTGGCTCTCTGAGGAAGGAACCGGATCCAGTGATAACAGTTAGGCTTACCATACATGTCTGACATAGCTGCAGTGGGACAGAAACAAACCAAGGGCCTCGAGTGGTGGATCAAGAGGTCTAATGACAACAAGCAAGCTAATGCTTTCAAGATATTGCACATAACTCCAAGAAGGGAAGAAGCATTTTAAGCCTTAGGTTAAATAAAATGGGCTGTAGGTGATATTTTGAGAAACGGCACATTTAGAAAATGATCACATTACATTAACTTATTTGTAACACGATTTTATTTAGTGTTTTTTTCTACCTGGGATTCAAAACCACAACGTCTGCACTGTTAATGCAAAGCTACAGGAACAGGATTTTGGAGAAACAAAAAAAAGCTACAGTGGAAATAGATAAAATGTTTACATTATCACTTCAAAAATCAATGTAAACTTAAGCCGTTTTTTAATCTTTACTTGCTTAAACAAAAAACATCCATCTACAAATATTTAAGTGACAAGCACAAAAGCAGACATCTGGATTGTTCCATGCTAAACGTTTATCCTACAATTCCAAACTCATGTTTTAGAGCAGCATTATCACATGTAACAATCTCTAACTTTCCAGACTGCTCGCTGATTCATATCCACTGCATGCTGAGCACTGACAGAACCCTCATAAGCGGTGGACGAGGTCTACACCTCATTTGTCTGCGGAACAGATGGGCCATTAATGATGAATTGCAAATGGTATGCTCACCCAGCTCCACGTCCTGGTCATCTGTCATAATAAGTATGATGTTGGGTCTGATGTTGCGTCTGTCGCCTTGAATCCTTCCACGCAGACCCTGACCACGGGTGGTAAAGCCGTAGCAGACCAGTGGGGTGGCCAGGGCCATCACCCAGGCCAGACACACCAGCTGCATGATGGGATTGCAAACAGGGGCACAGAACACTCAGAATACTGGAACTGTGGAAGGTAGCCTGTATGGAAGAAGGAAGAAAAGTTGTGTAATGCATTGTGAAAAACGTGCGGGTGGCATTTCTGAACGGGTCAAAACAAATATTATTTTATGTAGCAGAAAGTGGATGGACTAAAAACAACTTTTCCATCTTCTGCAAAGCAAATAATGACAATTCCAGGTCCCTGTCGAGAGCATTGACTGATATGATTTGCATCTGCTTTCAAAATTCACGTCATCTATTTTCACATTCACCCATGAGAACACAAACACACCACCTCACAATTAAAAAGCACGCTCTCATAATAAGCACATACAAAAATACACAAACCAGCAGAATGTGTTTTCATACATAAAATTGCAACCTAATGAACATTTCACTCCAACAAATAATCTAAACCCTACCTGTACCGCTCTCAGCAAAGCAATGTCACACATCCAACATATTTCAAGATACTTTCCTAAAGTCAGAAAGGCCTTGCAGCAAACTTTCTCTTCGTGTGCGCACACAAGCCACTTCTTTCTCTCCAATCAGTCACACTCCTTTAGTGCTATCGAGCCCCTGCCATTGGCTATTATGGGCTGCACCAGCCCACGCCCAGCCAATCATGTTTTATGGCAGGGCCGTCACTCAAGGGTCCAGAGCTTGTGACCCCTAGCGGACACCCGGTGACAAAAACGGAGGCAGCACGGGGGGGAAAAGGTTCCGCTACATTAACCCTTGTGCTGCGGCTGCCACTCACAGATTTACACTGACCCCGTTTACTCAGCGCCACCGCAGTTGCTCTACGTGTCAAAGGGAAGAAAAAACAAGACGGTCCACAGGCCAAATGTGCCTCAATGAGATCTTGTGTAGTTGCTTAAATGGTTTATATATCTCTGACATGTTTAATGTGAGTGCAGGTCTTGTAAGGAGGCGTAAGGTAAAGCGAGTTCACCGTTTTAATTCACCTGACGACTAGTAGCATGTGTGAAAGTGGGTTTGATTGATTCACTCGTTTAATTTCTCAGTGACGTTTATTGTGGTAACGTTTTGAAGAATCGCCTACGGCCACTATTTCAATCTTTGTCTTGATCAATGAGCTGTTAAACAACACGAGCATTTATGCACCTGAGCCACATCTAATGCCAGTCATGTGTCTTCATACTTTTCCACAGCAAACAGTATAACAACACTCATGATTTTTGTCTTTGTATCAGCTATATCTGCAAAAGTTAATGGAAAAAACGAGTAAATATTATTGGTTTCCCAGCATCAATAAGGGCCAACTGTCCACATCTTTAAATTAATGACATGTTACTTGACAGGTGGTAAAAGACATCTTTAATGCAGAACACAGATGTTTCACCTGAGCACATCTAATGAGTTGTGTGATAAGAGGAACTCAAACGTGCTGTTGAATGGAAAAGCATGTGTGCTTGCCTTTCTTCATCATTGTGAAGATGATGGGCTGCCTCTCAGATGGAGCTCTAAGTGCTTTTTTGGACAGGGTGGATTTTAGACAGGCAGTATGAAGGCTAGCCAGTCCAGCCATCCTGACAGCGCTGTGCAAACACCGGGGGGCTTGGAAAAACCCCTGATGCAGGGGATGGAAGGGTCCACACACATACACACAAACAATGACTTTCACAGCTCACAAAATGCTTGATTTTAAAAGCACACGCAGAAGTGTATAACAGCCTGGAACATACAATGCAGGCTTATACAGACAGAGTTTCTTTTGGGCACAGGTAAAACCATGCCGAAAAAGCCAGTATGAATTTTTATGCTGTTCTAGACTGGTTTATACTGGTTAATAGGAATGAGAGCAGCAAAGTTAGTTAGGCTGTTAACTGTAACCTAATTTTACTGTATTTTACCTCTATTTAAAATTTTATAGTTGAATTTTAATCTAATCATGACAAACTATATATTGATGGAAAGATCTAAAACTCAAGAAAAAAAACAGTTGACAGTTATTTAATAAATAAATAGTTTAAGTACTTATTACTAAACAAAAACATTAATGTTATTTATAAAATACCTCAAATTAAAATAAAAGATTAAAAATGATTTTAAAAATCTAATATCTAAAATGTAAGAAATTGGATAGTGTGTTTTCATGTCTATTCTCAATATGCAGTGACAGTTATAAGGTTAAGAAGTCAAAACGTACTTAATAATGTCATGTCTCGTAGTAAGCTATGCTGTCTCTTTTAACAGGAAAATTAGCTTGACTTTTCAGCATCAGTATTGAATTTAAAGTGCTAAATGAATCCTTGCATTGACCTTCTCATGTGACACTACAATGAAAACTTGTGTGTGATGTGCCTCCAGCAATTTAAAGCTACCATTATTAACTCTGTCCAAAAGACCAAATATAAAACAGAGAGCCAATAGTGGGTTATTTAGAGCAATCATGTGTTCCTCAAGCAACCCGAAATTAAACTGCCTCTTCTCTCAAAGATGACACATTTACCCCCAATCCAGCACTGTAATTTTAGAATACAGTCGCCTCAAAATAGCTCTACTGTTTTCCTTCCTGGAGTGAAAGAAGGTCGTGAATTAAAATTTCATTTTAATTACCCTCATTACCCTGAAAGCGCATTTCAGTCGCTAGTGCTGACAGGAACGTAAACCGCTGCTTCGCCTCTCTCTGATGCACGCGTCCTCCGATGACCCTTGGACTAAGAAAAACAGACCCGTGATTCGCTATTCACAGTTTCCATGAGCAATGGGAAACAAAAGCATCCACCCCACTCTCACCCTGAATCAGCACTGGGCTCGTATGCAAAGATTATAGTGTGATGCTTCCACTGAAAACTTTTGGCTTTGGACAAACGGTTTGTGTGTTAAAGGAATATTAATGTAATTTATCTGCAGATCTCTGAAGACCACCGCATTAGCCTGTGGAAAGATCTCAAAGAAATATGCCAAAATACTGCACTGTCTATAAGCTACAAAATAAACTAAATTTATTGCTGAAATATAAACTGCACTTTCTTCTACATTTTGGTAATGTGAAAGTGCTTTTACTTTGCATTAGAAAAACAGTTTCAGGCCTATTGCACATTATCACTTGGCAAGGAATGATCATTTGAAGTTTGTTTCATGGTCTTTTTTACCCCGACCGGCTGCGCACATCTGCTGCGAGTCTCAGCTTTGTAGATTAGTGAAGAACACAAGAAGGGCTTTCTTCTGGGCAACAGACGGGCACCCTCTGAAAAGCATTGTCTTTCAGCCCTTATTGTTTTTCGGGATTAGAACAAATGACCCACTAAATTAGCCTCTACTGTACTAATCATGACTAAGCTGGGGGAATAATATTTGGGATTTAAGAAAAAAAGGTCCTAAAAGTTCAAAGGAGCAAAACAAAAAGGCCACTATTGGACTTTTAGCCTGATGCACAGCTGCCAAAAATGCCCCCTGTGAAAGAGGAGCAATTTTCAGATTAATGGATGACAGGACCAGGGTCCTTCAGTGCGTTCCAGAATCTTTGCTTTTATGATTTGGCTACTCTTTCCTCCTGCATCTACCCAAATAAATATCCATGTATACTGAAGGCATCTCGTCCCACCTCTGTCCTAACCACATCGCTATGTTTTTTAGCATGTAGTGATATCAGAGACAGCAACTGAGAATTCTTGGCGAGTGAAAAGCCACCACTGTTGCTTGTGGTGTAGTCTCAGACCACATACTCTCATGTGCCCTGAACCCCCTTTGACCCACGTGGTAATGTGGAGTGGTTAACCCAAACCTCAAGTACCTGGACTCTCAGACAGATCTCCAAAGCACGGGCTGTTGAATTTACAGACTCCACAGGTGAGGACGGATCCTGAAAGTTTTTAAGAAAGCGGCCACATAAATGAGATCAGAAAGTCACGAGTCTCACGACCCAGCACATTTTTTTCTAACCACACTGGTTATTATAATATCTAGACTGAATCTGGAATAGTCTGGATTGTGTCAATCTTTGGTCCAAACACCAAGGCAAATGATGGCTTGTGTAATCAGCATGAGCTGGCTTTTAAATCATCCTTTAAAAAAAAAAAAATTGGTCAAGTTCCAGATTTGTATCAGCTTGAAATAACTCTTTATAAAGCAAAGCATTAAGCCCAATGCTGGAACGGGTTGTCCACCATGGCAAGTTTATTTTCATGTGTATCTTCACTGCAAATGAGACTCCCTTGTTACATAGCCAAAATCCTAGTATAAATCAAACCAGATGGCACAGATAAAATAATGAGTCAACCATTCATAAATGCAAGGTTTCCATAGACAAAGAACGTCTCGAGGGCTTATCCCCCTTTCCATTCCCTCACTATAGAGACCAACTCAACCCTTAGCTCTCCACATGATGAGCCAAAAACAATCAGAAATAAGAACACGTCAAAGTTTATTAGTCAGGACAGTTTCGTTTTAATTACCAAAGGGTTCAAAAGTATGATTTATTTTCATTTCATTATTGGACAGACAGTTTTACAGAGGTCTTGTAGAGGTAGAGTATGATGACTATTTCAGCCGATGCTGTTTGCATATTTCTGTACGGTAATTATTCCCATTGGGGAGAAATGATTACCCAGTTGCAGAAGCTGAGAATGCTGAGGTTTGGATTTCACCAAACTCATCTTTTTTAAAATGAACCAGGACTTTGTGGTTTCAGCCCTTTGCTTCTCTGTCCACACAGTGTCAAATGCAAACGTGCTGCGGCCAGAGAATGCTGCATGCCTCACGAAACCCGTGTCAGCAAGTGTCTCATCCACCCACACGAGGACGAGGAAGGCCAGCGATACAAGGGCAATGTGACCAGTTTTAGAATGTACATGATTGGAAATCGTGTACCCAAATGTAGCTCCTCTTTTCTCAGTCTTTTGGAGCAGATTTTGTCATTTTTGTTCTTGTTGATGGAAGTGACTTGGGATTATGTGGGTAAAAGAAGAATGTGGAATTCGACTGAAGTGGTTTCACTTTGTTCTCGCGCCACCGGACCATTCTGCCTAATCACTGCAATGAGAACGGATACGCTGCAGTCGCATGAATAACGGACATGCCAACGCACAAACTCTCACGCAAACACCTTTTCCAAATGAGAAAACCACATGCAACTTTGAGCTTTCAGGCATTTACAAGCAAAGTAGAGGAAAATAAACTTTTTCTGAATGTTTAAGAGTGACTAAAATTAACAAGCTGATTGGTGGTTATCTGGTCTGCCACCCTGGCCAAACTGTCTTGGATTGTTGTTTTGATGTTTCTTTTTGAAGACTTTTAGCAGGTCAGACCAGTAAAATCAAATGAACACCAGCTTGGCCGGATTAGGAGACCAGCTAAACAGCTTTTTCCCTGCAGATTGGTAATGATGTAATGTTAATGACTTTAGACAAATGCAAAATTCAGAGAAAACAAGGAACACACCATATCTCCATTTGAATGACCACAGGAGCTCCACTACAAAGGTCTGATAACTTCTTTACCATAGAAATCAAACAACCATGGGAGGAGATTTTTCCCTTAAATGTTCTTTCACATGCAAGGCATGCTTAACCACCCGATGTTTCTGGGTTGATTTTCTGGCACTTCTTATGTTTGTGTGAGTATCTAGAGGATTCGGGCAGTACAGAAGCTTTTCTATCTGCAAAAACAGCCAAGCAAACCTCCAAAATCAAATCAAGAGCAGGGGGCAGCTAGTCAACAACACGATGCCAGCCAGAATAAAACCGGCACTGTCCAAATATGACCACATAGTGCAGCATGTGAAGTTTGTACAGGGCTGTTATGGCTATTATCAAGTGGTTTTTAAAGAAATAGACTAAAACAACCAAATTTTAGTGGTGACAGTATTTTAAAGGGTTGGGCATTTACAAGACACACATGAAAAAATATGAACCATTACTTCATCTCCGCTGTTTCGCCATTAACAGCTTATATTAAACTTATTTCAACAAGCACTGGACTATATTTAACAGAGGGCAATTAGTATTTAACCAGTATGGAGGCTCTGACAGATTCAAGTTCTGGTTTGAGCCCAGTGACTTTGGAAAAACAATGGAAAGTAGTCTCATGCTAATCTCCTTTAAATGAAGAGGGGCTTTTGTTCTTTTAGCTGCCAGGGTCCACCTCATTCATTATGACTGCATGTAAATATCACTAATATAAGCTGGCTCCCACAGACTTCAAAGTCATGTTTCATTGTTGAACCAGGTGCCGTGATGTGAAATGGAGGATGGAGAAGCTAAGAGGAAAATGATTAAAAAAAGGCTGACTGGTTAATCTTTGTGTGTGTGTGTGTGTCCACTTAACTATATTTTGGGGACAAATCTGCACTTAAAAATGAGCATAAAAAGTTTTCCAAATTTAAAAAATTCTTCTTTAAGGGTTAGAAGGTGGGTTAGATTATAGTATTTATAACTAGCTGTGTATACAAACAATATAGAACGTATTCACTTAAATAGATAAGTGTGTGTGTGACCTTGGAAACATGGAAACCTAATGTGTGCATGTGTGTGTGTGTTACAGCCAATCAGAGCGAGATGTCACTGTAGGGGGCTATGATAGAAGATGGATAACAGAAGATTTACTCGATATAGGCATCACTTGCCTGGAGAGGACACATTGAAAATTTCATAACACAGAATTTTTTCTCTGTGAACATGTATGGACAGACGAAGACCACCAGTGAGCCATCAGACTGAAACATTGATGCTATGCGCCGAGCCCCTTCAGTTCCCCCAGGCTGCCAAGCTACTTTTCCATGCCAGCTCATATTAACAGCAGGTTCTCCAGTGACACTGTGGCAGGCAAGAACCTGCGTTTCTCACACATACACACACATCCATCTGCAGCTCACAGCCTCACTCGCATCTTAAAAGCCCACCCAAATGATCTCCAGTCTAAGCCACATCACTACATATATGATTTTGTTCCATAACCCAATACTCCAGCACTACAGAGACCCCCTACGTCACACTGTCTGAGACTGGCTTGGCATGCAGAAGTATGCCACCATCAAAGACTTGCCGTGTGTTCCATCCACATCAGTTAAGGAGCGCTCATCGGTACCGTGCAGCATCTCCACCACTGTGGGAGAGAAAGAGGAGCTCACAGGCTTAAATACACACGGTACAGAATTCAGTACTAAGCACATTCCATTCAGTTCCTCCTCGGCTTGGCTTTGGGAGAGATTAGCTCTCTTACGAAGGCCCAGCTCATTAGCCACCTGCAAAGTCGGCATAACCGGTCAAAGCTTCAGACCTTCTCAACATTCTCCGGCTACTTACTTTGCCGTTTAAACAAAAGTACAATTGACTGAGTAAGGCTGAGGTTGCCAGGTAAGGTTGAAATGAACTCTGACCGAATCTGGCATGGTTCTAATAAAGCCCAACGGGAGATTCTCGCTGGCGTATTTGCTCGAGTTGAAGCATCTGAGGCAAGCGAACTTTGCCTTTCTCGGTCAGCTGGGAGGTCTCGCCGTAGAGGTTTAAGGCTATTCTTTAAAGTGTGCAGTTAATGAAAGAAACAAAAAAGCAGATCTCTGAAGACAGCGAGACGGAGGGCCATGTCAAACATTTGGCCTTTGATCAACTCGGTATATGACAAATAACAGAGAAACAGGCGCATTTTATGGGTTTCACGGGGGGAGGAGAAAAATTAATTACAGCTGCAAACAGCCATCCCACAATAAATGTGTTTCTTTGTCTTGAAAAATGTTCTTCTTTTAGAGACTTTGGTTTTGTTCGGTTCATATTTTAACTAAAACACATATTGTACATCATTAAGACAGAAAAATATAACCCGGATGCCAGTATGAAACCAAGTCAAAAAGAACATTTCAAGTAAAAAAAATTCATCTTTTATTTTCATTAAGAAAGCTTCCTCTTGCCACAATGGCAAATACACCAAACACATTAAAATGCCACATAAAGAAAATATTCAAATCGCTTCACTGAATTTCCATTGACGTAACCATTCTAAATAAATAAATCAATGTCGTTTCCATTAAATCAGCGGCCAGCTCCCACATGAAAAAATAAAGGGAGCCAAGCAAATCTGTTTGAGCTGGAGTACCCTCGCCGCTTAAGTGATCCTAATATTATACGCGCCGTCCCCCGACTGAAGACGCGTGGCACTGTTACAAACTTAGAGACATAAATCCCTCTCTCTTTTATAGGCATCGGCTTTCTTTCAGTGGAACACAGGGAAAAACTTGGTGCCATTGAGCCACGGTGGAGCTGTCGTTGACTCATGTGTATTACGGGGGTTCTGTGACTTGGAGGCTGGTTATTCATCGACACGGCTGGGTAAAAAGACCTGGCTGGAGAGGTACACCGATGTAACAACCCATGGAGATCTGCTCATGATTAATGAATACTCCCACTAGAGTACCAGTCAAAACAACGAAGCACTTTTTTAAAACAAATTTACGTGACAAAGTAATTCTTTAAATTCAGCTATACTTTTCACACAAGGGCACAGGTTAAAAAACCTCCAACAAAACCAAATTAGACAGCGATTCCCTTGACTCCCTCTTGCTATATTAATGAGCCAAACTGAATTGTGTTCAAACCTCGAATATAAATACTTGGTCTGCCGGCAAGCATGCACAGCGAGTCTCACCACTGGAACATATGGCCTGTCTGAAAGAGGAGAGAGTGAGACGGCGTTACTCTATTTAACGTTGGGATCGGCTTACAACTTGCGCTTATTTCACCAAGAAGAGAAGTATGGGATTTAGCATCTGCACCAAAAACAAAAGGGCATATCACTGACCCGATTGACAAGCGTGTAAACGGCCGAGACAGAACTCGGCGCTGGCGAAATCGGCACGTCTACAAGCATGTTCATTTGAGACTACCTCAACACTCTGAAAGTTACAAATGGCACTCGGGGCGCTTAGGAACAGAATTCCAGACAGCCGTTTTTAGGAGGGGTGGGGTTGGATAGAGGGTTCTGTCAGCAGGCCTCAGTTGGAGCATTTCTGCCCTGGCGTGAAATGGTACACTTCCAGAATGTGGGGCATGTACGGACAGAATCGGTGCAGAAAGATGCAGACTATAAGAAAACCCATCTGTGACCCCATCCGTCATTCACTGCTGCTACGGATACCGTTGAGATGTCACTCATAAAAAAACATTCGTTACCCGTTTCAACCACACAGACATGCAGAAATGCAACCTGTAATTTGTACAGCGATGCTTCCCTCGCCAGTGCTCGGGGCGTGAATGCGTGTGGCTTTTTTTGTTTAAAGCGTGCGATCACATCATTTGTAATGTAATTAACTTTGAGTGTGCTGGCATTTTTTTGACACCTGTACTTACAGTTCACGCCCCATCCACAGACTGTATGATCTTTCCAATTGCAGGATTCATACGAATTCACAGCTAGCAGATCAAACCAATAATACAGACTCCTAGAAACAAACACATTACACACAAACCTGTACGAAATGTCTGCACCCCTGGAATGGTCACAAAAACTGAGCTTCTGCTGTCCTTTCAATAGCACCTTGTGCTTTGTCCTAAAACATAAATTAAACTAAAAACAGAGAACGCATCAAACAGGAAACCCACAGACCGCTGTATTTAGATGGCACGGCTCCCCAGTGGCTTGCGCGTCGGGCTTTGGCAAAATGGGCCCAATGCAATGAAAGGTTTATAGACATTCCACTCAAGAAAAAGCCACAGCAGAGGTCAGATTCACATCCCCATAGTAAAGACAAGAGTCACATGAATGTCACAGTCATGCAGCAATGGAATATGTTTGAATCTGCTTCGACCGGAATACTAACAGCCTGGTTTGGACATCACAGCTAAATGCATTTTTAGCAGCGGTTTAACAAAATAAAAGAGATGGGAAGGGTGGGGGGCTATGGTTTTAAAAGCATTGCATGCCGTCTTTATTAGGCCGGCTGTCGGCAGAGCTTGTCTATTCTTTCCCTCCAGATTGTTCTCTATTTTCTATTCTACATTAGCGGGCGATGAAAGAGTCACCCCCTGGCTGCCTTTTTGTGCCTCTCTCCCTTTGGTTCATCCTGACTGATGCTTAATTGCACATGTTATGGGCAGGGCATTTTTTCCCTTTCAAACCCAAATTGGACTGTTGTAAGAACAGTGCTATATTTAGACATGTAAGAACATGAATGAAGAAGATGTGATGTGAGAAATGACCTTTACTGAGATTGCCACAATGAAAAAACCTTCTGGAGAACCTTCAAAAACCCTTCTGAAGTAGTCTTAAATATTAGTCTCGAGGAATTTGAACTAAACACCAGTTTGGCTGGACTGGAAGGTACCCAAAGGTTCTCCGAAGAGTTGATCAGATGGTGTCTCAGTATATTTTGCTTTTACCTGTGTGTCCCTTAAAAAGCTTTTCTAAAAGTCTAAAAGTTTTTTAAACACTTGGTGGTGCTATTGAGAGCTCCCTTTTAGCAGATCATTACCAAATATGACCAAACATCTTCCTAGACCAGAGGAATTACCATAAAATATCACATCTTCCAACAATGAGGGGATCTGAGTCATTACAAATATAAACCTCAGATCCACCATGAAGGACTACAAACCACAGATCGGCCAACTCTCCATTACAGCCATGATGTCACCAACCCTCCCCTTTTAAATTACCACCTCACTTCTTACAGGAACACTATTATTAAGCAGAGATAAACAGCTACAGTGTGTCTCAATTTCCTCTATAAAGCCATGCTCTCGCTGTCTATCTAAACAGGACTTTAACGTCAGTGTGGTGGGAATAGGTGTGCCGCTGCCACAGCAGCACTCAGATAAGAACCTCAAAGGATCTTGGGAACAGCTGGTATCAGTGTCCACCTCCATATGCCACAGTTTTTCCAGCACCTGACAGGAATGATCGTGCATACGAGCTGTTAAATGTCCAGCGCCCCGGCAACTGTGATTTGTTTGACAGAACGGCAGCAAATGCGTGCGACCAGTTAAAGGCAAGGAGGCATTTTATAAACGGCACTAGAGAGGCGTGCGGGGCTGCGGCACAGAACCCCCGCTGCTTTTGATTTGAGTTGGTAAGTGAATACGAATGGCAGGGGGTGAAATACTTAACACATGTCCAAAGCTTTGGGGAAAGTGAAGCTACACGGGATATTAAATCATGTGCACAAGAAGCTCATTGACA
Source organism: Beaufortia kweichowensis (assembly GCA_019155185.1). Lineage (NCBI taxonomy): Eukaryota > Metazoa > Chordata > Actinopteri > Cypriniformes > Gastromyzontidae > Beaufortia > Beaufortia kweichowensis. The sequence goes on from CM032814.1 coordinate 10,979,242, forward strand.
GTCACTCCGATAGCTAAATTTAAAATCACAATAACCTGTTTTTTAATTTCCATATCGAGTCAAAAATGAATGAATCACTAGTTTTTACAGCATCATCTCACACACATGGCTGTGGGTTTACGCTGCCCTTTCTCTTATGGTCTCATTCTCACAGTACAGCTGATCCCCGGTCAAACACTCAAAAGCCAAACAGCTACTGAAACAATATTAGTGTTGGCAGATCCAAATCTGGAACTGCAAATTATTCGCAACAGCTGCTTTGACTGTTTATGCTTTGATACAAAATTGGCCCAATATCTCAAAGATGCTGGGATAAGACTCGCATGTCTTTCATTTCTGAGGCGAGCCTGCGTTCCTTAACCTTAAAACACAGCGAACAGAAAGGAAAAGCAGTCACGTACATTTAAATGATTGATGAAGAATTTAGTTTACAATGCAAGAACGGGTCAAAGACATTGTCTGCTTTTTAACATAATTAAAGCTTTGAGACTTGAATTCAGAGCTTCACAAGTTCATCTATAACAGCCAATTATTTAGTAAAAGTTACTTCATATTGAACTGCATAAAAACTGATGGTTTTACTTTCATTGAACCAATTTAATGCACTAGTGGATTTTAGTAATTTTGCTTTTAGTCAGATATTCAAGCGATTTAATAAACGTTAATTAAGTTAGAGCAAAAAGAAATCCGCTAAAGGCATAACTGTGCATCTACAGTAATAAAAACATTTAATGAAAATATAAATGCTGTCAGTTCTGAAATTCATGTCCCTTCATAATCGTGTAGCAGTCTCTGGTAATGACTGCCCTCATTGTAATATCTCAACACTGGTGCTGATGTATTTGTGGTTTTCTCAAATGAATTTCAGCGTGTGAGCGAGAGAGTGAGTGAGTGATGTTGACATGGCTGATTAATGTGTGTAAATAAACATCTTTCACACAACTCTGTCTTTGTGGCATTCCTGGCATCATTTTTTGCCCTCTCTCCCTTACAGTCGTACAGCAAACACCTCATGCTGTACGCAAGCCCAGCAGCAACATATTAATACTAGACATCTAATTTCTACTTGCTGCTTTATTGGCAGATCTCCCTGTTTTTGGTTGACTGGAGTTGAGTGAAACTTGTGGCATGACTTCTTTTGAGCCATTGACCCGCCATTCGCATGCGGCTCAGCTCAGATAGCTGGTGTGGGAGATGAACTTAAGTGCCCCATTAGTGCAATATGCATACAGTGCTTGCTTGATGCATTAAATACACATTGTTTGCATTAAAGAAAAAACTGTATCATTTACTTAACCTCATTCTTAACCTGTATCACTGTTGTCTTCTGTGGAACACAAAAAAGATATTTTGAATAATGCTGGTAACCAAACAAGATTGGTCCCCACTGACTTTCATTGTATGGACATAAAAGAAGATATTTTGAGAAATGTCTCATAGGTTGTGTTTCACACAAGAACAAAGTCATTCAAGTTTGGAAAGTTTGTTTATGGGTAAGCTATACTTTTTTCTACATGTATAGGCTTAGTTTAAAACGTAACTTTCATATATAGGTAAAATGACCTAATATTATACTTGCATATATAACGTGTGTGTTAAGTTACATTTATTGCAACTACTCTCTCTACTCAACTTTTCTGTGTTTATTTCTGTGAAAAGTGTTATAGAAATATACCAGAGCTAGACAGAAAATGTTTGGCAATAGTTGCAATAAAAGTAACTTAACACACAAGCTTTTCTTTTATTATTAAAGAAATGGCACAGTTTAAAGGTCAGTGCATGAGAACCAAATTGGCAAGATCGTCGTGAGATTTTTACCTTTTCAGCATGACAGAAGCATAAACTGAACGAATGTTTGGGAAAACTATCATGTATTGCCAACATCCATGGTTAATTGAGACCTAACACAGCTTCCAAAAAGCAAAAAAATCCTGTCAGTCACAGAAAGTTGACAGCCGCACAACACAGCGCAGGTCCACACTTACACCGACTACTGCACCACCACAATCTCTCATTCAGAAAACCAAACCTGACAGCACACTTCAGTCTGCATAAGAGACAGCCAAGAACATGCAATCCAGAGCAACTAAAAACACAAGTAAAAGACAAACTAAAGTTTGAAATAAGTTACTACCTGAATACCAGCGTGTCAGTCTTGTTCATGAAATTGATCTATCTCTGCGTGCCGTTCTCTCGTGAGCTCCCGAAGTCAACAGTGTGTTTGTGAGGACCACACTGCTCCTGGAAGACAACCTTCCTCCTCTAATCCTTTCTCCGATGTGATGACACACACTAACCCCAACCATCTGTTGAAACACGTCTTCCAGCACTCAGCACAGTGGTGCGTCAAGACAAACTACCCAGTCCAATCAGAGGGGGCACTGGGTGGCTCTTCCCAGGCTAGAGGCAGGGATCAGGACATAAGGGAAACACTAGCAGAGATGTCTAAAAACTCCAGTCACAGTAACCTGAGATTTAGAGAGAGTGGGAGAGGGAGGAGATGAGGGGAGGGAGGGGATCGAGAATGCGAGCCGGTATGCGTTTGCGAGGGTGGGAGGGGCTCTGAGCCTCTGAACAGTTATGTTACCACTTGTAGCTCACAGGAATCCTATACAAGCAACCTGGGGTCCTTTAGAAATCAGTGGTTCACTTACACTTAAAACCTAAAACCTCTATTTCGGAAAACGAATAAAAAGGTGTCACAGAGCAGAACGGACTGCTGTTTGCGCTATGCCGTTACATCTGCACGACTCACACCTCCCCATTATAAATCTTCAGCTGTCTCGGCAGCATTCCTGTCCTTCGCAATCTATGGCCTTAAGTGGAAGATTTTCCCAAGATAAGAATTTGGAACCATGATTATGAGTTATCTCAGTCCATTACACTTAAATAGTTCAACAAAATTGCCCCTGAAGTTAGACTAAATAATTCACCGTTAATAACATTCTCCCCAGAAACATTTGGAAAAACAGCTCATGTTTTGACACACTGACAATGGAAACGACTAATCATTTCATCTTTGTGTTAGCCGAACGTCAACAAAAAGCGGCTTGTCTTTTATCAAACCCGTGGCTCAATAAACATTGGAACCCTGGCTCTGTGCTATCTTAGCAACTAAATTCATCAGTTGAGGAAATGAAAACAAAGGCTGCTAAGTGACCTATTAGCATTCTTTAAAGCTGCTTTCACACCTGGTAAAAGTTTCTGTTAGGCCAGACCAAACTCAAACACTGATCAATCTTCACTCGTGACAAACCCCTTGGCGGTCCAAAAATCAAACAAACACGGCGAGCTTGTCATCACTAAGCCTGCTCAGGTAGCGGTGGTGAAGCAGATTAGATGCCCTTTTTATCCATTAATGCCATAAACCAAATCCGTTTCACCTTTTGGTGCAAATTATGTCAATCTTAGAGATACCACAGGGATGACCGTTGATACGAGCCAACAAAACATTTTTACATGAGCTTTAACACATTTTACTTAATACAGACAATATAAAGAACAGGGTGATTCACGTTTGGTAGTGCTCAACACATCTGCAAGACAGGTTTTTCCTTTTACCAATCCAGCGAGTAATCAAACCAAGTCTCATTTTTAAAGGGCTGCCTGTGCAACAAAGCAGAAACATCCAACTTTTAACACCATTTGCACGCTCTCGTTGAGCGTGCTCTGATCCATTTTCCGGCCGGCACATTCAGCGGAAATACAGGCTGAAAAAAGATACTTCCACTTTTTGAGCTGGTTATTCATTTTCACTGCTGTTTAAATGCACAGGATATTAGATTAAAAGCAACAAAGACTATTTTCATCAGGGGCACGTGAAACCCCGGTGTTGGTTCACATGAGGTTTAGAGAAGGGGAGCAGGAACGAGGCTTCAGGGGAAGAGCTCAAATTAGATTGACTGAATTCACAAAGTGCGACCCCACCCCCTCGCAACTCAGTACGTGCCGCACCTCAAACCCCAACCCCAGCACCCCCTACCCCCACCCACAGATATCACTAAAAGCCTTTGAGGGTGGGCAGGAGTAAACTACCCATTCTTTAGTGGACTTCATTAAACACTGGTTAAAAAGAAGGTTAAGGTACAAGCTGGTATGGCCCTCAAAAAAGTTTGGATACACAAAATGTATCCTTTACCCTGTTTTCTTTCGTTTACAGTTACACTGAAAATGGCTATGTTCAGGTTGCCACCTCTTCACTATGCAAACTTTTTTTATATAAAATTTTATTTTATATCAATGTGCAGATATATGTGACTTTAGCTTGGTATTAACTTTAAATAGCATCAACATCTTGCTATATTTGCCAGATAGAAAAACATCCACAACTAGTTTGCCAAGTCTAGTAGAATAGGACACTATGTGCTCTTCTGTCAAATAAACCTAAAGACCCTGCAGGAGGTCACTTGGGCTGTAAAGAGCCCAACCTAAAAGGGTTCCCTCTTCAAACACACAAAAGAGAAGAGAGTGAGGGACACAGGGGACAATCCCAGCAAGACCCTGCAAGGGCCTTCTCCCATCTACAACCCTAAATGAGGCTCACAGGTGCAGTGAGAGAGAGCCTCGTGTTCGTACATCGGCAAGGGGGCTTACTTGGTTCATTTGTCTCATTCCTTACGCTTGGGGAGAGAGAGAGAGAGAGAGAGAGAGAGAGAGAGAGAACGAGAGAGAGAGAGAACGAGAGAGAGAGAGAACACGAGAGAGAGAGAGAACACGAGAGAGAGAGAGAGAGAGAGAGAGAGAGAGAGAGAGAGAGAGAGAGAGGAGAGAACGAGGAGAACGAGAGAACGAGAGAGAACGAGAGAACGAGAGAGAACGAGAGAGAACGAGAGAAGAGAGAACGAGAGAGAGAGAACGAGAGAGAACGAGAGAGAGAGGAACGAGAGAACGAGAGAGAGAGAGAGAGAGAGAGAGAGAGAGAGAGAGAGAACGAGAGAGAGAGAACGAGAGAGAGAGAAGGAGAGAGAGAGAGAGAGAGCAGAGAGAGAGAGAACGAGAGAGAGAGAGAGAGCGAGAGAGAGAGAACGAGAGAGAGACGAGAGAGAGAGAAGAGAGAGAGAGAGAACGAGAGAGAGAGAACGAGAGAGAGAGAGAGAGAGAGAGAGAGAGAACAGAGAGAGAAAGAGAGAAGAGAGAGAGAGAGAGAGAGAGAGAGAGAGAGAGAGAGAGAACGAGAGAGAGAGAGAGAAGGAGAGAGAGAGAGAGAGAGAGAGAGAGAGGGGAGAGAGAGAGACGAGAGAGAGAGAGAGAACGAGAGAGAGAGAGAGAGAGAGAGAGAGAGAGAGAGAGAGAGAGAGAGAGAGAAGAGAGAGAGAGAGAGAGAAGGAGAGAGAGAGAGAGAGAGAGAGAGAGAGAGAGAGAGAGAGAGAGAGAGAGAGAGAGAGAGAGAGAGAACGAGAGAGAGAGAGAGAGAGAGAGAGAGAGAGAGAGAGAGAGAGAGAGAGAGAGAGAGAGAGAGATACAGCTACAAACATAAATGACATTGAAGGTGTTGTCTTCCATGATTTTGATTGCCAACAGCACGTGTGCAATGCAGCCGTGCAACTGATCAAAGAGTATACAGAGTCAGCTGCCTAATGCTTTGACCTCAACACAGTCCTGAAATATCTACATCTTCATCATCAATACACATGCAACAGCTTAGGTGTCAAACACAGAACCAATCTGTGCAAACACAGATCTCAATGCGAACAACATTTCATAAGCATTCAGAACCGTTATAGGATGCCATTCATCAGTCTTCAGAGTTTCAAACAGATCAAAAAGGTAAACAGACCAGCTAAATACACACCAGTTGCATTGAAGCATTTTGATTTCCCAGACATGATGACCATTGTCAGCCTCATCAACACGTTTCTTTGAGAATCAACATCAAAGCTAGCGACTAGCTGACGTAATTAACACTATAAAGAGAAGCATCATGTGGAACTGGATCTGATCAACCAATAACGGGGAGGAACCTCAATTTTTGAGACTTGAATCAGTAAGTAATTTTACTCTAAAAATACAAAGGAATTGTGTTTACCTACTGTCAAAATGACATTAAACCCCTGCTTGCATATCTATCTCAATCATTTTACATAGAGCAGAAGGTTTCATGCCTCACTGAGGCTGAATAACATTCAATAATGCATCCACTTACACAGACTTACATAGACTAACAGCAGTTAAACTGCTTAGTTAAGACTAAATTGCACCAAATTTCACATTTTTAATTCTTGACAAAACATGTGCATTTCAAATCGGGGCAACTAACGTCAAGTTAATTGCCTGCATGTGTAGACTGACCACTCCGCAGACAGCTCTTTCCTTGTCAAATTGAGAGCATTTGTTGGGATTTCTAAGACAAAACTTTCTATAAATGCCTCCAGATCCCAAGCAATACATTTCAGTTCAAAGTTAAAACAATTAAGTGTTACTTCAGCTCCTAAACTACATGGCTGCCATAAGCATTAAGCAAAGACATGAACTGACCAACGCTTCAAACACTGTATTGGTTTCATAGGCCCTTTTTGCCTGTAGAGCGTGAAACTGAATATAGAAGTCATTTCCTCTGCAGTCTTTATCAGAACCATCATCTGTTCTGCAACATGGGCCTCTGCATCACATAAGGCCAGAAACGTTCTGCATGGCTAAGTATATTGGCATTGCTGAAATATATTAGCACAACCAGGCCATGTAAATAGGTTATAACATGACTTTCCCAAATTTTGGCATAAAAGCACATCTGCTATCCAGAGGACTAGATGACCCATTGAGGTTAATTTCTATAAAAATTAGATAATGCTATAAAAATCAAACCCTGAGGCTGAAAACAGACACAAAGGCAACAGCATGAGGTACTTCGCGGTTGAAGTGAATGCAATTATCCATTATTTGTGCAACACTCCTACAACCTTCTACCAGACTAGGTCAATTCACCTCCTCACCAAGGTGACATATGAAAGCTATTGTCTTGATGAACGACGACAGTGATGCATTAAGTGGAATGGATGGGCTATCTTCCATACCAGACTGTCCTGGGGTTTGTATATCCCAGCATGCTTAGTGGCATACAGGAATCTCAAGATTTGGTGCCCTCGGGCCCTGTCACTGCTCAGCATCTCAAGACTCACGAAACAGTAAAGCACAGTGTGGCATGACAGCATGTGTAAATTATTAGCCCGTGGGAGCCCCACATGTAAGAATAAAGCGATACTAATCTTGCATTTATAGCAGATGGGAAGCAGCTGCACCAGAGACACACAGAGATTCTCAAACATTCCTCCATTGCAGAATAGGCACCTCAAGCGAGGGTCATTAGTGTGAACCGCTATCTCTTACAGAACAGGCTTTTGAATCGGTGCATTGTCAGAGCGGAGAGAGGACAGAGCAAAAGGAATTCCTCCAGGGCAAGAAAACTCTCATCCTTTAGGACTGCAGGAATGAGCCACAACATCTGAACTAGGTCAAACACATATCTAACACAAATCTTTGGAGACACAAAACTCTCGCCTCTCCAAATGGCAGATCCTTTTTTCTATTTAGCAACCAGGGAGATTTGGCTAAAACAAAGAGAAACCATTATTTTTGGTTGGTTAACGTGATAAAGAGCCCGGTGTTCAACTTGCTATAAGAGTCTCGGCCATGTGGCCTAAGGCTGGTTTTATAGGCCCCTGAATGTCTGGGACCCGAGGGTACGGGGCGAGTTTATTATCCAGACATAATCTAACCCTTTAAATTCGTCACAATATATATTAAACACAGCCAATAAAAAATCTACAATAAATATATGGGAAACTTAAAAGTGAAACATACAAGTTATTGTATTGTTACATGGTAAAAAAACATCTACTTCAGTGACTTACAGCCTAAATCCATCAGGGATAGGCCTAAGCTCACTTAAATAGAAAACGACAAGTTCAAAGTCTCAATCTGATTCCTGGCGCCGCTCAAGGGGTTCAGCTCAAAACCAGACCGCAACAGCACAAACCCAGCACTTATGACAGACAAAAAGTTTGAGTCATACCCCCAGAGAGGCGGCAGGAGACAGAAGGAAAAAAACACTTTTGCAGCTTCACCACTTTGTGTGAATTCACACATTAGCAGGTCGGCAGGCCTGACACTGGGCTAATGTATTCTAGACCAGTGACCTATAATTTCCTTTCCGTTATGTTCCTCTTTTTGTGTATTCCAGACTTGGATATAATCAACATCACTTTTGTTAATCAAAAATATAAACTAAACTATAAATCATTAAATATTTAAACATTGCCAAATTAGGGCCACCAAAAGTCTGCTGTTTGCAAGCTTGATAAAGAATGATTTGTACAATTATTGTAAAACATATAACGAGTTTAACCCTAACCCTAACCCTGAGCTTTCAAAACCGCATTAGATTCAGGAATCACTAGATAGCAGCTACTTCCTCTGGCAAATAAAGCTCTCTGTCCGGAAGCTCCGTTTAATCCTCTCAGGCCCAGAGGTGAAAAGCAAGAACAAGACAGAAGGGAAAATCCTCATCTGAGGAGGCCCTGTCTGTGCTTCAACATCCTGAAATGGCTGGTTGAGTATAATCCCTGAAAGCATGCCGCCAGAAGGTCATTGAGAGGGAGATGTTTAATGTTAGGCGCACAGTCATCTTGATAGTGCTCACCCCTGTACGACCCTAAAGGTGGCTTAGGGCAGTGATAAGGAGAAGATGTGAAAACAATGTCGCTAAATGCATTACTAAGGGTGGACCGCTTTACAGCAGATGATAGTTCTTCAGTTCTGAACTGCACAACCATGATGGGACAAGCAAAATAACAAAGTTCACATGCATGTAATCTTCATTTGGCTCGAGACTTTATTCTAAAAAATCATGTAAACGTAGCTTGTATATTGCAATTATTGCCAGCTTGCAGCTCATTTGCAAGTCGCTTTGCTAAATTAATAAAAGTAAATGTGAAATGTAATATACACTAATGGTCAAACGTTTAGGGTCACTAACTTATTCCGTATTTATTTCTACATTTTAGAAAAATAGTTAATATATCAATAATATGGGAAAACACTTTAAATGTAAATCCTTGACACATAATACAGTATGCTAATGTAGGAGTGTGTGTTGGCGACCTCACGCACAGATCATGCTGGCATACAAGTACATTTCTCTTTGAGCTGAACCCACCAAAGGGTGGTGGGAAAAAAACAGCCTTCGAGGAGAGGAAGCGACAAGGGCCTGGTGATTTGTGATTGGCACAGAACGGCAAACTCTTTAATTTAGCCTCCTGCACCCCTGAAATAATTACCACAAAGCACAACCACTAAACAACAACTGACTCGAGCACAGGCATTTATCACATTGCTGGTTATTTATAATGTTTATGAGACCTCTCTTCTAGTGAACATGAGGGGGCATTCGCATGAAAATAGAAGTGCAGAGTGCCAGCAGACCCCTCCAGCCTTCTCTCGCCCTTCTCAGAGAGCTCACACCTGGCTGTTTATGAAGGGCCGGTTGAAAGGGGACATTATGGCCCTGTGTTACAATAGAGGATGTCTGCGCCCAGGCCTCTCACAGAATGGACGCAGCTGCTGCGCTGAGAATGACCACGCTTAAGGGTCCTTAACACAGTGTGCAACATGTCTGCATGAGTTAACAAACCCCCTTTCACACCATCATTTCATGTTATTTCATACATTAACTAAATTACGTTATGTTGCAGAAGTGAAATGTTTAAGAAACTTTAGAAAAGCCTTTATGTGGGTAATTTACAAAAAAACCCTTCTTCTTAAAATATCTATGTAAAGGAATGAAATGGCAGTACAAAAAACATCTTTTTGTATATTTTAACCTGTCATTTGTCACAGTTTCTCAGGAAGAACACCTATGTTGTTTCCCTATTAACTTTAATATTTCAGGGTTGAAATTTAATCTAATTATGACAAACTATAAACTGATGGACAGGTGTAAGACCCGAGATTAAATATTTGACGAATTTTCATAACAATACATAAAAATGTTAATGCTACTGTAATTTATAGAAATACCAAAAAATTAACAAAGACTTAAATTGCTTTTTAAATGATCTAATATCTAAAAATAAAAAAAATGTATTGAATTTTTATGTGTATACTCAATGTCTACCGTGACAGTTATCAGGTTAATATAATTTTTTCTGAAAAATATACTTTAACATGCATATATAAAAATATACATTTTGTACAGCCATTTCTTTCTCATTTTTAAGTCGCTTTGGATAAAAGCATCATCTAAATAAATAAATGTAAATATTTTTCAGAATCTTTCACAAATAGGTTCCAGTTACAATAAGGAATTGTGTTCTCACAAAAGAAACTCAAAAGAATAGAAAAAAAATAATTCACATGACATGTAAAAATACCATATAGGTCCAAACACCAATACAAACAAATGTAGTAAAAAAGGCAAAACCTATCATGTGACTTCCTTACCCTCCTCTCATCTCTTCTACACAATTAACAGTTAATATTTTCACCAAATGTGCACCGGTCATCTTTTAGGACATTTCAAAAACAACATGGGATGAGTTTGCTCTGCAACAGGTGCAAATTCCAGTAATGCCTTTGTGTTTGGAAGTATTGTGCCTGTATCAGAGCTGTTCCAGTGGCACTGGGCAGCTGATATCCAGCCTTGATTCAGGACAGGTATAAAACTCCATGCCTGCTTTACCCATAATTCACATCCTGGTGTTTACGCTCTGTGACCATGAGGCCAGGGTTATTTCAGCCTGCATTGTATGTGTCCATCTAAGAGCAGGAAGCCTGCTCCTGAAGGGCACTGGTGGGGTTTTGCTGTCGTCTCTGTGCTAATTGGGTGCCCATTTAAACAAAGGCAATAAACAATGACTAAAGAGGAACCTCTTGACAGCCATAAAAAAGCCAGTTTGTGAGAGGAACTAGGAATTCTCTTGTAACCCCCACTGACAGCCACTATTGACCAAGAAGCATCACATTTTTATTTAAACTTGGCCACTTTGTGTGTCCTGGATAGAAATCCAATGGTGTTCGTTTACACTTGGACACGAATGCGTCTCAGGATGGCAGATACCTAATATTTCAGGCAGCACAAATATTGCATACTCGCATGTTCGCAGTTCCACTGGGAGTGATCAGATTGCTATCAGTCTTTAAAAATATTTAAGAGCATTTACTTGATGTTTTCATAATCTGATATCTATCAGATCAGTAAAAGTATAAACAGATGCCTGACCTGCACGATGACAAGGTGACAAAGATGAGTTCCTTGTGGAAAAATAAAAATATCAGAAGAGATTTTTTTCTAAATGTAAAAGAATGTGTGACGTTACAAAACGAAAACACGTTCAGTAAAACGCAAAATAAAATACATTCGTTTCCTACTTGCATCAAAACAATCTTTTACAGTTGTCATAACATCCGATATTCTCATCTGGAGTTTATTTACTTAATGGAAACTCTCCAGAACTCTCAAAATAATGCACGTGGCTGATGTCTTGTGTCAGAAAAAGCGTGTAAAAGCAGAACTGTGAATTGAAGTGCTTCTCTGCCAGCCGAACGGGCAGTCCAATAAAAAACGTCTTTCTGCAAGCCCACGGGGTGATCTTGCTTGTGAGAGAGTCCTGCAGAACAAACCAACTAATAATCCCATTAGACCACATAATTTCCTCTGGTACACATTCTTTGACCGAACTTTGCAGAGTCAAAGAGAAAGAAAACGGAACGACAGTGGAAGGTAAAAAAGAGGCTATGTACTTTTCAGCCGTGCAAGTGAATGAAATGTAAACAGTGCTTTAGAGAACAGCTTTAGATCTCAGCAAACATTACAGAGGCCCTCGGTTCCACTTTGTAACCCTCCTGGCTGGCGGGAAGCTCAGGATCTTGTCAGGCACCAATCTTTTGTAGTGCTCCCCTGACACTCGGCCAAGCTTCTTTCTCAGGATGTGTTTGCATATGCATGAAGGAAGAACTGTCCGGTTTCACTCCTGCTGCACAGAGCCAAAACTCAGCACTCGATCCAGGACAAAAGGACATTTCTCAGCTCTAATTAGCACTTTGGGTGTTCCTGAGACAATTTGACGAGTGGTTCTTAATGGTCCTGTTTACACCTGGTATTAAACATCGTCTCGGGCGTTTGGATCGCAGTGGTCAGTCAAGACAACTGGTTGTAGCATATGATGGGACCGGATCTCATTTTGTGACTACATGCCAAAGTGATGATAGACTAATAAAATCATCAGGACAATATTGCTTTAAAATATAATTCTCACGCAAATATGACATTTGGAGTGGTGCACTTGTTTTACTAAACTAAGATGATGAACAATTTTATATGTAAAGAAGATTTCATACTTTTTTAAAGCCACTTAAGACACATTTACTTCTGTATGTATAGCAGTTTTAATCGTATCTCAAAGTACCAGGTCTAAACAGACTGCATGTTCTACCAAAACCCCTTTCCCTCACCATCTCGAAACGGATTCCAACCCTTAAAAAAAACGGAAAAAAACGAGCGTAGACAATATAAAAGATCTCTTGTTTTACAAGCCCACTTCCTCTGTAAGACATCTTGATGCCCAGTGTCTTCAGCCACACAGTGAAAAACAGATAAATCTACCTTTTCTTCCTCTCCTGCCTACTATCATCCTTGTTTGCTTTCATTCTTGCAGATAGCAGTCAGCCAGAACCCTCGCTTTCCAGGTGAATTCCTCCCGTCGATGTGAAGGGTTGATTCAGAATCTGCATGTTTGGACATAGTGCTCAAGAATTAGAGGAATCATGAAGGCCTAAACTGGTGTAAGAAAAAAAAATCCTTCTTTCATAATGGACATTAATACACCACAGAGTTAAGAGGAAACGGTGAGGAATTCGGGATGTCCAACTGTGGTTTACGGTTCATCCCAACATGGGTGGGGGAGAGTTCAGAATGCTGATGTCACCGATCTATGGGGAAATTATAGTTTAAGAAGAAAAGCAAGCTGCCCTGTCCTCTGTAACAAGTTCTTTTTCCATATAGTTAGAAAGGAAATATTGGCGTGCCGTCTTATGTCAAAATGGTGACTTCAGTGGCTATTGGGTCACTTGCTGAACTTTATTTGAACTTTTACCCACCCTACAAACAAACTTAAACTTGACCACAGTAACACAGTGCTAGGAATGAATTTGTGAAAACATAAAATGTAGGAAACCATTGTCAATCTAGGCTTACTCCCAAAACATAAGCCCAAAACTAAGATTTTATGATGTCCATCAACTGCAATGATGGCTTTACCATCCACCCCAACATAGAATATAAGATCTAAAGTAGGTTTATGTTATGATCTTCCAATGTTGAAAAAGGGATTTAAGTGTTTAGCCCAGGTTGGCCTATTTTGGAAGGTCTTATTTAGAAATGATTCTTTTTTCTGTGAAACACCTGTGAGGAGTAATCTTTCTGTATGACCTATAAAGAGCACCATAAACGAAACAAAGAAGCTTTAAAAATATCACAAAATATCACAAGAAAAGCTCGTTTTTGTTTCAATGGAAGTCTATTAGACCATGCTTCAAATGAGTCAACACGTTTTTGACAATGTTTTTCAAGCACATAATCTTTAAGTCACTGCCTGCGCACAAGGGTTGTTCAATTGTTGAAGCCAAGAATAAGACTTTCTGCCACCCACATGGATCAGAAATCCAAGCAAAAGAAAACAGCTATGTCAGTCCTTTCATATCTCAGTATAATGCAACTGATATTTTCTTTGCACCTCACATCCTGTTTGCTGAAGTCTACAGATGGCTCACCCATCCTTAAATCTAAAACCGAAGAGAAAACTTTTAATTTACTATCCTTTTTTGTTGTTGAAACATGTCAGATGCAGTAATTATTTGGATATCAGTTATACTAATGCCTTGTGCATAACATTGAGGAAGCAATCGATCAAATACATAAACACTGTATACATATTTGCTTATTTTGCAGTTTAGTGCAAGGATTAGAACTTCAGTTCACAATGAGTGTAATGTAAACATGTATAGTTCTAAATAGATGAATATCTAATAGATACATTTTATGAATGAACTTTTGAAATCTAAACTGACAAGTTAGTAAAGATTAACATGCTTATTGGAAAATGACAGATGCAGTCTCCATCCCTCATTTTCCTCAAGAATGCCAATGCAGCTTTAACAAAATTCTCTCAGAACAAGTCCAAATCATATAGTCTTTCTGGTGAGACATTTTACTTTATATAATAAAACTGAACTTAACTTATTTAAAATTCAAGCCGTGAGTGCAATGCTGGATTCAAGGTGTCTGAAAATGTTTAATTCACAGACTATGTACAAAGCCGATCACTCCCTAATTTACCAAGTGATTTACCAAACCAGTCATGAAATTTGCTCCGCTGAGCCACGACTGGTTTTAAGTATTTAACTTTGAGTAACTCCAAAGCCAAAGACTGAATCAAGACTGAAGTAGCCACTAGACAGCACAAACCTATAAGGCGACTTGTTTTTAAAGCAGAATATATGTCAGAATGGCAAATCAGCGACCACCCAGCTTTTAGACAGGATTTCTCATGTGTGACTTTATCCTCACAGGACCCAAATGGCTCCCTTCACAGAGAAAACCAGGGCCAGCTGGCTTTACATTACCACGCTGCCAAAACCGTACGGCGCAGACAACAGGCAAAGTTCCAGACCAGCATTTCTCCTTCAACCCCTATACACAACACCTTATGGAGAAAACCATTTCCCCTCCTAAACAACACCTTGCCAGTCAGCACCATCAACCAGCCATCACTACAAACACGATCCAGACCAAATACTGGATATAACTTCCGTCATCGTCCATCTGCATGCACACGACTCTTGCGTTTTGGATCTCCCATCTAGAGACTGTGCAGATTTATGCCAAGGCATGAACTAACCAAACCGAGACATGAGGTGCCGTTGACTGACATGGCCAATATACTCAATCATTTGCAGGTTTTAGCACTGTTGTGGAAAGAAAAGGCAACCCAACACGTACATGGTGGGGCTATATCCAAGCCAAGCTGGTGGAGTCAATTGTCATGTGCATGCAACATTAAACAAGAGGAACATCTGGAAAGGAGCGTAATGATCATTACCAGAGCTGTAAGTAAAAGTGCATGTGCCCACACAATGATGTCCAAACAAGGTGCCTTGGATAGCATGGTGGCATTTCTCTCATTTGAATCTCACCAGGAGGATATTTGCTACAGAATGACATTGTTATTTGTGAGAAGCTTGCATGAACTTTGAACTTACATCTGTGCAGCAACATAGACTTTGAGAGAAGTCAAGTCTCAGCTCTCAAAGCAGATTTCTACTCAAATCTAAATTGACAATTCTCATCTATCTTGGCTGTTATCTGTCAAAGCTCAGCTTTACATTAAAGACAAGTATGCACAGCTATGGCTCAATAAAATTGGCCTTCACTAGCTTACTTAAGGGTCGACAATCATAATGGCGCCAACAGTTTATGCTACAAATCCATTGACTTACACAAACAGAGAAAACGCAAATGATGTGCAGTCATGTGACAATTGTTGGTCATTTAGCACTGCAATGTGTCCACCAAGGAAAACGTAATCTGACAGATCTTCAACAGTCTCAAAAGAAAATCATACAATTTACCAGTCAAACTCAAGTGTCTTCAATTGAGGAGATAACATCTAACATGAAGGATATGAGGATTGTTACCCAAAATTTAGGAAGGTCACCAATAAACCTCACTTCAGGATGACAACTTTTAATCTTGATGACTTGACCATAAAGACTGATCTAATGACACAGAAACTTGTATTTTTTATACAAGAGGCAGAGGTCAGGTCTTCCAAACAGTTGGTCAAGTTCACTTATCACACACAAAACTCCCTCTTGCTTTGTATTTGCCTGATGCCACGAGATACAAAATGCACAAACTTCCCAGTCCAAAGTTTTGGATTAAAATTAATGTCGACGCAATAATATTTTTGTCTACAAAAGCAATTTCAAAAACCTTCAGATTTTAAAGATCATGAGAAACATTTTGTCAACTGTGTCTAAAGTTTTGACTGGTACCATATATTTATGCATTTGTCTGATTAATTTCACCCAGTCACTTTTTTCAAATCAATCTCTGTGACCTGGGATTGACCCCATGACCACAGCGTTGTAGGTTCTCTACCAGAGTTACACGAACACATGATGAGTTTTCAGTAAAGACATCCCTGAAACATTTTCATAAATGATGCATGCAGATCGCTGCAAATTATCCAACAACATGATGTAACAGCAGAAACATTCTTGGACCTCATTAAAAATCAACACATACCAGTCATAATTTGCAAGTTTGTTCTGGCCACTCGTTGTCTTTAGGAAAGCAATCAGATGGGGAGATGACAGAATCCCATTTCGTGAGAAAATAACCCCAGGGATCAGTGAGAAGGGAGGTGTCTTGTTCCAGAGGGGAAAGAAACAGAGACTGAAACAGATCCGTAAAGGGTAAAGAACGGTTACTTTTCTGCTTTATATTCATACAATTTAGTAACCGTGACCTTCAACAAAAAATCATTATCGAGAGTTCTCACGCACAAACGCGGCTTTTATTCTCGCACCACGGCATGGCTCAGACCTCACATCATTTATTAGTTGGTACACAGATGTGCGATTCCTCAACGTGTATTTAAGTAAACAGTACAATAAATTGCAGCTTCGAAAGGGCATTTTGAGAGGCAGAAAAACATTCAACATCTAAAGAAGGCAGAGGAAAAAAATATAAATCTTTGAGAGGTGGCTAAGCTTTTCAGGCAGTGTGTGTTTAAGATTTAAAGCTGGATTACATTATCCGACTCTAAAACCGATTTCAGCCGCAAGTCTGTGTTTGGCCTAAAAACTTTAGGCCAGTCAGAGTTGACGGATTTTACGGAAGACTGTGTAATATATGATTGATACAGACTCCAATTTCTTGTCAGAGTATATAAAGTGTGTGCTACCCACTACTAAAATCTCTACAGATTTTAATGTGTAATGTAATGGAAATACAGCATTTAGATGGTATCTGTAGCAAAACTAGCATGGAAAACCTCCCATATCCAATCCTAACATTAATCTCCCTGTCCTATTGCTGGGAAGGCAAGGTGTTGTGGGCTCAGGCTGTGAAGTGTGAAAGGAAAAGGGATGTCAAACAGACAAGGTCTTCATTAATCAACGCCTCCTCAACGTCTGTCTAGAAAGCTTGTTGATAGTACGCTGCGTAAACGGCTGCTATTTTTAACAGAACGTCACACGGAGCTCATATTTTCCAACATGCCATTAGTCTGTCAATGCTACATTGCTTAGCCATTGTTATTTCTAAAGAAAGGTTGTCAGGAAGAGTTCATTGTTATGACGTTATACAGTACATGTCTACTCTCGTGGTTTCTTGGACTGAGTAAAGACACCAGGTTAGGAAACAAAAAACTAGGGAAAATGAAGGCGTTAACGTTAGCCGTTAACTTAAATTCAGTGTCACTAAGTGTTTTATCACTACTCCGTGTAATCTACACCCGTTTCTTGAGTTCAATTGCTAGAACGTTGTGGTGGCAGAAGAAAGGTCATGTAAATGTAATGTGATAAAATATCTAAAAGCAACAGTTTCAATCAGTCAACTTAAAAATAAGGTTTTGACCATACTGATAGAGATGTGAATATTTGGTAGTTTAAATATCCATGTGAGGTCTCTCTCAAAGTTTTTAAAGCAATTGTTTTATGTCTAAAGCATGATAGACATGTAAAGAGCCGTTTTCAGAATTGCCAAATCCACAACAGCCCACTTTCCTCATAAATAGGCAAAAAAAAAAATTATGAAATATTTATATTTCAAATTTTGACTGAAAATGTTACATCCATAGTGTATCCAGTATCAAAGCAAAAAATTTTAACTTGGGAAAATTTTGACTTGAATAAAAGGCTTAAATTTACAACTAGTAAACTGAATTTCAAGTCAAGATGAGATGAGCTGTGAAGTGTCAAGGCAGTGAATAACCTTCTCAGGATTCACGGCTTGCACTTTTCCTGGAATGTTTGCTTTAGGCTTCTACAGGGAGTTCCTGAATGGATCCAACACTCACAACACACTCACCAGATAAGATAAACCAAAATTTAACGCTGCCCATCACAGGCCCTACAGGATACATGGATATATATATTAGTGTTAAGAAAATACACCGTCTGAAGAATGTGCAATTGGACTGATAAACCTGACGTTTTAAAATTAGGGAGGCGGACGTTCTTCTATCTTAGGGACATCTCCAGCTGTGCCGTTTGGCTCTATTATGGAGCGGAGGGTCAGATGGCTTGTCAGGTGAAGATGCATGATGTTTAAGGATTGGACATGCACTACCTTTCACTTTGGCCTGAGGTGATCACCATCTTTAGACAATCATGTAGTGTTTATTGATAATAGAATGTTCTAATGCCTTGGGTGATATCTCCGTCATCTATTGCAAACAAAGGGCTTGTCAGAGGCTTCCGCATACAAGTGGCAGAGAGCAGGGATTTATAAAGGTATCTTGCCACTAGACATCAACTAATGACACTTCTAACTGCCTAAAAGTAGGGCTGTATGACTGCATATAATGAGTGGCGATATGAATGCATCACTCGAAACAATGGGACATTCAATGTGTTTATAGGCTCTATACAAAGCATATTTTAGTGTTAAATGGCTGTCAATTAAAAAGGTGTGTGTATGGCATATATGCTTTATAAAATTAATTCTTCAATCCATAATGTTATTGTTGCCGTTTTTTTAAACAAATAGCATAATGTGGAGTTTTTTTACATAGCGATTTAATATCATGAAGAATACAAACTATGCAGTAAAATAAAGTTCCAAATGAAAAAAATGTAGCATGATTATAAAGTATGTCACCTTTCATTAATGAAGTATTTAATCCACTAGATTATTCAAACCAAGAGTTATGAAATATTTAAACCCTATTAAAGCAAGTATATAATGCTTTAGGATCCAAAAAAGTTGTGCGTTCATTCAATCCACATAAAAAAAAAACTTCATTAAACACTAAATCACATGCACAGACCTGATGATGGTTCCCAGTCAACACATATGCCTACATTTTATGGTGAGGCAAAGCTGCGGTAGGCCCAGCGTTCAAAGACTGCAAAGTGCAATTGATTGATTGTTTGCATCCCTGAGCCTTTTCACAAAAAACTGCCCTTACACGAGTCCCTGCTCAATGAAGACCAGATTTTAGGGGGAACCTTCATTTGTAGTAAAACAGGTTCTGGCATTTCTGCACATCAGTATATGAGTTTGTGCACCTCCAGGCACTGGAAAATAAAATTATGGAAAGTTTGGAATACCTTTAATGTAAGAGCCTGATGGCAACACAATGGGAGATGTTTCTAGAAGACGGTGAGGGAATGGGGGAACGCTCACTTAGCTAAATTGAGCGTGTCTTATCCTTCAGGAGTCCGTGTTTACGGAAGAACAAAATGAAAAGCACCTCACAGTTGGTGCTCAGGAATCCCATAAGCTCCTCCAGACGTGCCTTTACTACTGTAGGGCTGCAAAATATTATTTAACTCTAAATCATCTTGCATTAAACTGAAACGATTACATACAATTTAAATTACAATTATAAAGCCTAACCAGATCTATTTTAACATGTGAACAGCCATTAGGTACTTTAAAAAAATGCTTGATAAAAGACCAATACAAATCTATGGCAACACTGGAGTGTTTCATGCAGAAAAAAGTAATGTATTATGTTTCAGGTAAGTATTAAAAAAAAAAGTGATGAAAATTTTGACATACACAGAGCATCAAAGCACTCGCACTTTGTCTAATTTCTGCTTAGTTGCTCTGATCTGTCAACCAGAAAAATATGTAGAGGAAACTTCAAAAGGACAATTTTCTATGAGCCGGCCAGTCACACAAAGTCACTACACTGATTCATAGACCCATAGTAAAGGGTTCTTTCATACTTTCTACATACTTTCTTTCTACACTATTTTGTAGAAAATTGGTTCTACAAAGAAATAATTAAAACATTTCAGTGGGAAAAATTTACAACAAGCTGAAATGTCCTCACCTCCT
The DNA here is from genome assembly GCA_019155185.1 of Beaufortia kweichowensis. Lineage (NCBI taxonomy): Eukaryota > Metazoa > Chordata > Actinopteri > Cypriniformes > Gastromyzontidae > Beaufortia > Beaufortia kweichowensis. Next base: position 10,999,307 of record CM032814.1, read on the forward strand.
TATTCATGAAGCAAAAAAGTTTGAACACCAAGGCCATTCTCTGAAGTCCATAAACTATATAATTCAGCTAACTCAAAGTTTCGCTGTAATAATTTGCTGCAATAAATTATGTAGTTATAGTAAGTCTTTTAAAAATGCCAAAACATGCAAGTAAACCTATACATAATCTAAAAACAAGGAAATGGTAAAAGATGGAGAGAGAGAGAGAGAATAGGTCACAGGTCAACATATCGGCTGCACAGAACATAAGATCAAAGGTGCAGAAGGAGATTCAGAACCCCTCATTTCAAGTCATTTCAAAAGCCTTAAAGTTGGAATGTCAAATTGTGGGTCAGCAAACAATTCACACCCTTTCGGTCAGACTGCAAAAGGCTTCCAGCTGAACCGGTTACAATAACAAGTCCTACCACAACCAACACAGCAATGGAAATTGCAAGGAATTCTCACATTTGCAAACTTTGCTTGCCAAGATAATACAAGCTTACCACATATGTAATTGAAGGAAATTAGACTAACTTTGTTCAGTAGTTCGAGCCTGCAGTGACGATACAGGACACAACAATTTACATGGCAACACAGGTAAAATACACAAGTACTCAAAATAAATACGACAAGATGAAGAGTTAAAAATAAAGAATAAAATATTATGGCTTACTAAAGTGACTGAAGTTACTAACTTTTGTGTTGCCATGACAAGTGGGGGATAAAACAAAAAGAAACGGTTTACCCCAAACTGATAATTCCGTCATTTTACATTAAAATTATGGTCTTAAAAGTTTTTCCTACAAGTCATAAGAAATTCATACCAAAAACGATCAAATATTGGCAGCACACAGCGTACATCTTCAACAGTTGGACACTACATGCAGTATAATTTCAACAATATTCGAAATTCTTCTACATGTGTTGGCAGATCCAACAGCAGCCGTCTAACCCAACACATTTTATGAAGACTAGCAACTAAAAATGGAGATTCTATAAAAGGTTCAAACAGCAACAATGGGTAGAATGACTGACAGCTCAGGCTGCAAGCATTTTTTCTTGTTTTGCCAAGTTTGTTTCTTTATCCTTTGATCATTAAGATTGATTTCATCTGCTTGAGTCTTGGCCAAGTTCTAGAGTCATTCAGTAGAGATGGACAGAAGTAAAAGCATGAAGTAATGTTTCATCCACTGTTTGGACAGCGTCGGAGTGAACAGACACAAAATTCTGTCAAGGTACTGTGCTAAATGTCCAGGTTTTTAAAAATCAGTAATGCAGAGGTTTAATGTTTTTACTTTTATGGTATTATAAAGAATAAACATTTGAATTGTTCTGCTTTATATGTCATAATTTGACATTGAAGTAGAAGTCACGTTTTTTGGCCTTTAATCTTCAGAGAGCTTTCTTTCTGCAAGATTGTATGGAACTGTTTTATATCCAAGATACAACAGACGTAGTTTTTGAGAGTTTTACCCACCAAAACCACATACATGGTCCACACAGACCACTCAAAGTATATTACGCTTAAAAAAAAAGTATCATGGTAAGTGAAAGTCCAGTATTTCAGTAATAACTAACTGACTGAATTGGAAGTTCTAATATACGTGGTGATTTTAAGGGATAAAAGTCACCCCAGAGCTCCTGCTAAAAGGGGTCTGTTGCTATGTGATTAAAGTGCAGACATAATCAAAATAGAGCATGTAATGTTTTTTAACTTATATGAGACTTGCCAGTTTTCATGGCAATAACCACACCAAAAGCATCACCCACGTCATGTACGACCATATTTTTCCATAAGTGATAACAGAAACGCTGCCAGAACAATAAGGACGGGATTTCGAGAGGCCAGACCCACGCTTGCTTCAGACGTTCCCCCCAGACCACTGCAGTCCCTCTGCTTCACACTGTTACCAATCCAAGTGTGTGTGCTGGGGGTGAAAAGACTTAACCACCCATTAGGTTGCCACATGGCTCTCACAACATAACGGTGCGATTTAAGCTGTTTGTCTTGAGGCAGTCAAGACCCACCAAGCACAAAGCCAGCCAGCGATGGTAATGACAGTTGGAGATGTGATCCGTCAAAGCCCGTGCTCTGAGGTTCTTTTAGCTCGGCGGTAGAGGGTGAGATCAGCGCAGCAGATGCCGTTTATAGATGCCCGAGATCATTAATCAAACTTGTTCACCACAAGAGATAGTGTGAGATATTGTCTGAACCACTTCAAACACCAAAGAACCACATTGTTTTATATATGACATCACTATATGATTCTAATTATCATTAAACTTGTGATGTACAGTGAACGAAAGAATGTGCCCATAAGCTAGAGATAAAGTGGTTGCATGTGTCAGAGGTAAAAACAAGCAAACAAGGTAAGAGTGTTTACGATTTGCTTTTGGAATAAGTCTTTAAGAATGCCTCAAGAATTAAAGATTCTTTAAAAAAGTTCAAGTGAGAGATGACGTAAAAGCTCATTTGACTTTAACTGCTTAACTTTTTAACATTATGTGGAACAATGAAAATCTTATGGTAAGAGTGGATCCTCACGTACAATAATGCGTGTAAAGTAAGTGTACTATATAGTAATGTTCTATATAGCAGTTTGTGATTTATACAACATTCACTGGCATACAAAAGTCTGACAGCACACTGAAAATCTGGAATTCAAAATTTAAAAAAAAAATGCTAAGAATTGTAGTAAAAAGAGCAAAATAGTAGTCCAAATAATACAAATAATATATAATAATAAAGATTCTACAAATTCTACACTATATGTGGGACACTAATTAAATGAAGATTAATAACATTATTGACAATGTAAAAATGACAAAAAGTTCCTTGTTAGGCTGTATAGTTCCATAAAGAACCTTTAACACAAACGGAACCCTTTCATTTGCACAAAAGGTTATTTATAGAGGAAAAGTGTTCTAGGAACTATAAAAAAAAAGCAAGAACTTTTTTTTCAAGAACCTTTGACTGTGTGCATAAGTGCATGATTTTCCCCACAAAAAAACACATTTTACTCCAAAAATACAAAGTAGCATTTTTCGTGCATTTAATGACACCTGCCAATTAAAACTAAATCTGCCTTCTGCCAGGCAAATTATCACAACTTCTATGTAAATAAATTAAATCATAAATTGCTGCAATTACAATTGTCTGACATTCAACCCAGAACATCATGTTTTAAAGTTATTCATGCAAGAAAAAATAAGAAAATAATCGTTGCAGTCTCAGTATAACTGTGTTCTTTAGAGTAATGAATACACACCCAAATGTGCCCATACGTTATGTCATACATGAGCCACTTTCATTAACAGACTTGATGCACAATATCCAAGACATTGTTGCATCTGGTCAAATTCTCCGACCTCAAATGCAACAATGAGAAAATCCTGAATCATAATTTAAATTGGAGGAATCCCAGCAAACCTAACTGCCTTCATCAGCGACCGCATGAAAAGACTTCAAACGGAGTTCTCTCAGAAGCACATATGTATTTAAGCAAAAAGATTTTAATGCTAGAAAAGCAAAGACTATTTCGCAATTGTAAATGCATCTGTTGAATATTGTATCGATTCGACAGACAATTTATCTACAGAGATCCTCAGCTAGCCTACTGCATATTTCTAATATATCATATTGTCAATCATAATGTCAAGCCAAGATTCATATGAGTGAATGTTGATACATTTTATATTACAGTGCTATATTATATTAACAATGCATTTTTCACACAAGTTGAAAAAGTTGTGCAACAGTTATCAGCTATGGGGGCTGACTGAAGTAACACAAATAGTATCTCTTACAATAGGCAATAGGTTTGCTTATAGTGAATAAACAAAGATCAAACAACAACAAAAATCAAAACTATGCCATCAATAATACCTAATAAATGACCACTGCCTTTGCCTAGGCTGTCTGCTGTTTGTACGCCAGGCCCAAGTATTACTTTATATATAGACTACACAAAGTTGGGCTGTTCTCTTGACTTTTATGTAGGTTTGCAAATGTTTCCAGACACTTTTACTGCAGCTTCCTGACCGAGACGCTACAGCAGAGAGGATGTGCCATTAATTCCATCAAGGCGGCAAGCAAAAAAAAAATACAGAAGACTTAAGAATTGAATAAACTATTAAAAAAGGGCCCTATGATGACCCAAAAACTGCCCATAAACACTCCAACACCAGACATTTTTTTATCTTCAACAAAAGCTTTCAGATGAGAAGCAGAACCCTTTCGGTGTACAGCACTACTAAAACAGGACAGCATGAGCAGACAGAAGGGCTCAGATCCAGCAGTGTGGCCCACCTGTTACTGTGGTTATGACACAAGACTGCTCAAGGAGAACAAAGTGGTCGGCTGGAGAATGCTTTAAGAGTCTGGTTTAAAGTCAAAGACACAAGCAGGCATCTGAAAAGATCATTCGCTCCCTTTTCAAACACAGCATTTAAACATGAAATCCACCATTTAATATGCATTGCTCTGAACATCTGGATTCTTTGGTGCGTATGTGGGGGGAGTAAGAAACGCATTTTAAAAAGCCAAGGAAGCTTTTTATTTTCACAATTAAGCTCAATCATCTGTCATTAATGCACTTAAGTGCAGTTGGATTGATTATTTGTAACATTGTTCGATTTAGCAGGTCATGGTCGTGATATAGTGCCAGAGACGTGTGGGTTTTCTAAAAAGCTCTGATGTTCCAATAATAGAGTGCTTGAAATACTGCCTGCATTTTCATGGACACACACACATTATTTTATAAATTAATTTTTAAGAGTGGCCTGGCTGCACTACAAGTTCAAATCTATTGGCGACATTTCTGGCATAATCCTAATTACCATAACAAATTCATTGGCTATAAATATAGATTAATAAATTATGTAATACAATTATAAAATTTTAATAAATAAACCAGTTTAAAAATAGAATGATTTAGATCACTCAAATCAAGTTAATTAAAGTGCATGAAGCAAAATTTTTGGTGTAAGCTCTTCAGAACACTATGTTCATAACACTATCTTTTTAAACTTTTCATAAAATTATTTATCCAATTATTTTGAGATCATCAATGTGCCACAAATACTGTCGCCAGAGCTCAACTTAGAACTGGAACATTCCTTTAAGAAGCAAATTAATTCACTTGGCTTCAACAATTCAATTTCCTTTAATAAACATTAAATCCCAGCCATTAAAATATTTTCCAGACTTTACTTATTTACCAATTACTTTACTTTCGTTAGTAATAAGCCTGAGCAATGCAAAAAACGCATGCAATATGCATTTATGGACTAAAGTGTCCCAGTCATGATGATCAGTGTGTAAGCAGTAACAGACACCCGTTTAGACACACAGAAGTGTTTGTTTTCATAGCTTTGGGATAGAGACGTCCAAGCACTTCTGTGGGGAGATGCGAGTGAATGGGAATGAGACACTCCAAATTTTAGCACCACATCAATGCATCTCCTCTTTCCTTAAATATATGACCTCTACTCTTAGTTCACTTCTGTTTACACTGGCTCTTTAATTAACCAGACTGATTTGAGCAAAATAATAGGATATTTTACTACTGGATTAAACGATGGACATTACAGTGTGAAAACTGAAAAAAGTAGGCCTGTATCAAGGAAATAAAGCACAGAAAACTGGAACCAAATATCATTCAAACACACATATATTCAGTTTCTTACTAGATCAGTTATTGAAATAACAGCTTGTAACTTCCAAACAATTTCACAACCTAAAATGCAAGACAGATGCAGGTTTGACTGCAAAAAAAAAAAACTGTTGGAATGTCATATGCAAAAGGAGTATAATGTTGGTCACTACTGAACCAGACCCTTATGTCAAGCAAAATTTTTATATTTGCAGAATTCTTGAATAGCACAAAAATACGCCCATTTATAAGTCACATTTGACAAACCAAGAAGTCAGTCGTATTGGTGAAAAAATAAATAAAAACCTGCCAACTGAAATTTTCACCTGTGTATACAGCATTTTATTTTGTTAGAAGTCATTAAATTTGAGAGCAGCTGCACTTTCCACACATCATAAATTTATCAGGGCGTGTGCCATTCCGATCCCTCATGCCTGCGTTACCAAGAACTACACTGGAGGAAATTTAAGCTTGGCGTTTTGCTGACAAAAACACTCTTTCACTTTCGTGTCTCCCACACATTTCTAGTGCACATTCAAGCCAGTGTTTTGTCTGTGGAAATAAGCAAAGCTCTCGTCTTTTCACCCCCCGTGACCTCACTGGCCGCCGTTTCAGTACACATCGAGCAAGACTGCGGCGGGCAGGCTCAGGTGTCTGCACTTTGCGTCACTCTCCAGATGTGAGCTTCTGTCATAAGGGCTCTATTAATTTAAGCTTGACCTGTCAGCCTGGTTTCTGCCTCCATCAACCCCAAAGCAAAGCACTGTAAACCGACCCACATCTCTAGGTCTACTGATACGAACGCTTAGGCCTGAAACTCTATATTTTGTTTAGGAAACAAGTCATAAATTAGGGGAGCTCTCAGCCAAGACTTGGGGAAGAAAGCGCACACAGAGGGGTCTGTGACTACTGCCAGCGGGGAAAACACATCCCAGTGTTTCCTGAGGGAATCAGACCACCACTACACCCCTGAAAAGCGCTGCCATGCTCGTGAGGAATTTATGAGTGAGGAACCGCTGACATATTGCACAGATGCCAAAGCGCATTATATTTTATGTTGTGTGTAATGCATGCTCAATATTGCAGACCATAACTGGACTGGTCATTATACATGGATGCATTGTTTAGGCAATTGATTGATTAAGATTAAAAGATAAACATTTATTTTTCCAAAACATTATATTTGTTTTTGTGCAATTGCATAAAATGTGAGTGCATTCAGTAATCATTAACCAGGGAACACACCCATAACCTTGGCATGGCTACCGATGTGCTGTCCTCTAATATTTGAGCTGGATCGACACTCAATATGAGACTTTAATAAAAAGTAAGTGTTGCCTCCATGATGCTGTGGTGATACGGGTGGATGCCAGGCCAGTGGTTTACAGATCTAAAAAGTTATGAGAGGCTACTCGGGTGTTCTGGATGGCTGCTTACTGACCCAAGTCTAAATAGCCAATCCCAAAGTCTCTAAGAAATTCTTGTCTAGATGTGGCTCAATGGGAATGTTTTGCTTATTTTAACATCCACTAGGCTACTATTATAATTATTGAAAAGTAATAGCACACCTCATCACAGATGAGGTTTTTGAGCACATTCACATCCACTGCACAAATGGTGAAAGATACAAAAACTAAATATTGAACGTAGTTCTTTTCTCCCAATTGCCTTAGCAAACACCTGAAATAAAGTCTTTTTAAAAAAAAAAAATCTATTCATAATAAGTCATCTTCTTTATCAAATAATTCACTCTTCTACTAAATGGTCCCTGAAGCAGATTTACAAACAACAGTAAATAGGACAGTGAGTTTTGAGATTGGATACATTTCATACATTCCTCTGTCCCTACGGTACTATAAACATGAGGGTTTATTTTGAAAAGGTGCATGGGTGCGTGCTCAAAAGCATCCTCTGCAACGTCTGCTGCGATCAGATCTCGGCACGACGCAGACATGTTATATCTAGTGGTTTGAAACTGGAGGCGGTATTGTGGAAGGCAACCTTCCGTGTAACCGACCTGGGATCTGGATTATGGACGTTCTGGATTATAAAACGGGAATATTGCATGGCGAAGGTTTACCCGAGAAACACAAAAAACTGGATCCCTGGAGTTGTCTCCAGGCTGTAATGTCTGCCTGTTCCCTCAAGCGCCAGACTTTTGACGACTCCCAGCAGCCCTCCACCCTGGCTAGCACACACCGTTAGCAACCATCTATTTGTTTGGTTTATTATGGCGCTGCCATTTACCACGCATTTTGCTGGTGGATTCCTACACCCACATCCATCGGCTCTACCCACACCTCTGATCTCCGAACAAGAGAAACAAAGCTCTCCAAACGCAGCAGATGAAACCGTAAGAGGGGAGATTCCGAGATGTAAACACAGAGGCTGTTGATAGTAAGATTTGCAGTGTATAATCTACCTTACCCACTTCAACACTGGAGCCGTTCAACCAGCCATTTCCCAGCAATCCTTCCATTTGAGAAGCACTGCTTTATTGCCTCCTCTTAAAACGGGTTTTAAAGCGATTTTTCCAACTGTAAACTATTCGACACACCTGTCACAGCAGCTCTATTAGAGCTGGAGTAATGGGCCCAGCGAGTGCTAACAGGCTAGTAAACGTTACGTTAGCGTGTGTTTAAAATAAGACTTGTGAAGGAGGAAATGACAGTCTGTGTGAAGAGTCTGCAATAACTACTGGCATCTAATGATCTTATTAAAAGCTCTACATCAGTAGCTAGATCAAGAGCTAGCTTGTCACAGAGGACACTACAAAAGTGATTTATGAAAGCTGTGGGAGAGCTAACTTTGACAATTCACACAGGTTTCCACTTACAATGTTCCTTTACATAATAATATTTTTTAAATAAATACTTTACTAAAAATTACTAAAACCAATGCTGGTTTGTTTAAATCTATGGCTAGGTAAAAAACATTCTAAAAAAGCAGTGTTATTTTTAACCCAAGGGTTAAATTAATTTAGAAAATTCATATGGGTTGAAAATAACCCAGCATTCTGGGCCAAAACAACCCAGCACAAGTTAACGTATATCTTAACCCAACAGTTGGGTTTGCCCCTTTTTGACCCAACCATGGGTTAAAAATAACCCAACATTTTTAGTGCGTATGGACAAAACCAACCACTGTGTTAAATTAACCTAGAAAATGTTGGTATTTGATCCAACCATGAGTTGAAACCACCCAGCATAGATTAGTCTAAACCCTGAGGTTGGTTTGTCCATATTTTGAACAACCCAGTCTTTATAGAGTACATTTATATTCCAAAATTGCACAAATTTTCCTTTTTAAGAAACTTATATGTAACATTATTGTAAAACATGGCTATTATAAAAGAATGTGACAAATTTCTGTAACTCTCGATCTTTAATGCAGCTCTTAATACTTTTTTCATTATATATAAAAATCTGCCTGGGATATAAGCAAATAAAATGAACATTTGTTATCCAGTGGAAATCAGTCAGTCAAATGAGTTTAAAACAACATAAGGTGAGTAAATAAAATAAAACTTAACTGTCGGGCGAACTACTTATTTAACTGTGCCTACTTTCCTGTCTGCTTCTGTGAACCAAATCACCCTTTAAAATTTACCATGCTGTGAGACGAAGTGTTAATGCCCATGGCAGTTATTCCAGCACGAGTTTCATACAGCCATTAAGAATGAGCCAACAGATGTCTAAATGTTTACATCATTTCTGACCATGTATGAAATACCACCAAATGTTTGGATGACACTACGTCACACTGCAGTTAAATAAACCCAGACTATATCCAAACAAATGTTGGTCTTGTTTAATACCAATTCATATCCACTTTAAAAGGAGGGGGAAAAAGATGGCAGGAGATACAATAGAAATTCAATATGCACTTGGATAAGACTATATGGATTACCAGGAGAAAAAGCGTGTAAAGTACGTTTATTTTTGGAGATCCCCAAGGGATAAATACTGACCAGCTGCTTGTGGCAAAACAAGTTTATGGCCACTTAAATTTTGCAGCAGTTGATTTAAAAGTGGGCGAGTACACTGCAGACAGGTAAATCACATTCACAGCAAGTCGTAAGCCTCAGTTTGTTTACGGCGCTATTGAAACACTGCAAATTATCCCTCTAGACGTCAATGGGTCGTTGTTGTCTGTGGGGTGGTAAATGCACAAGGAAAGTTTTATTAATGATTGCTGGTAACCTTGTAGAGACGGTAACTCAGATGCGTCCGAATGCGTCAGAGGAAATTCAAAATCAGTTCAATGAACAATTCTGCCAGTAGAAATTCCAAAATGGCTAATGCAAGCCAAAGAAATGAATCAGACATGAGGACAGAACTCTAAACTTTAAAGGCAGGGTTAAATATCTGACATGAAAAACTGCAAGGACTTCATTTGTTTTAAATGCAAATGCTATTGTAAATCTATTGTAATATAATCAAAGCTGTAGATCACACAACAAGGAGTTAAAAGCTCCTGAAGCTCATGTGCATCTAAACTAACCAGTTTCTGCTGTCTGCATTCAGTAAAGTTCTCGCAATTAGGACTCATTAGCATTTTAGTGGTAGTAGCCACATGAGGAGGGTCAGGTAATACAAACCATGCAGGGAGGAGCAGAGGAAGCCAGCAGATGCTACAGGATGATGCTAATATCCTTAACGGCACTCATCAGTGTTTGTGGCAAGTTATGCTAATGTACAACAAATAAAACAAACTACTGGTCACATCAAGAGGGTTGTTGTCAATAATTAGAGGTTAGAAAAGGACCAACACAAGGGTTATAAATAGAGTCAAGTATAGGTAAAACATAACTTGCTTTTGTTAACCTGCCCAGAATAACTCAGCAACGTACAAGTGAGTTTTCCAAATTTAACTTGGGTCATAAACACTGACTAGATTTGTACTGACTGGCTACATAATTTTATGATCGGACCTCTAAATTTGAAAGGCCACAGCTAAAGATTTATTGAAAGTAGAATAAACGTGACCTTCAACTGGCTATAAGATTACTATGCTGGGAAAAACCCAGACATTCCTAACGTCCAATTGTTGAATCTATTCTGGACATTAAAACAATAAATACAATCTTGAAGTTCACCACACACCATTTAAATCCATGACATCTCAACAGTGTTAAAGCCTCTTTAATAAATCCATAACTTTCTAAATATTTAGTTTTCAAGTCCATCATTGCATTCGCCCACAGATGATGTCATGGATTGTGGAGGTATCCATCCTGTTTCCTCCAACTAGCTTCTATCATATAAAAACAACAACAGAGAATCACACGAAGGTTAAAGAGGCTCATCCGCTCATGGTTCATCACTCTCTAAGCTTACCATGCGAGTAAATGTAAACGTTAACCAAGAACATGTAAACAGCGATGATAACGTTAAATGATTCAGACATGTGGAGGTGTTTACCACATACGAAGATGTTTCCCAGACTTCCGTGGCCAAAGTTAAGCCAAATACTAACAATTCCTTCAAAACCAAGAAGAAAAAAAAACTGTAATTGTGAATCCCTTTTGTAAGGCGCTTTGGATAAAAGCACCCGCTACATATAATTATAATGCAATTATTATTCTAGATATCTGCTTTGCAGAGCAATAAATTTTGAAGTGATTTATAGACAGCTAGTATAAATGTAGACTCTGACAGTATTCCAGAATGAATGAGCTTAGTCTGAGCCGCCCACCAGCATGTCACTGTTTGTTTAACCTCATATTAATAAAACCTTACGGCGGGCCTTAAAAAAAAAAGAATGCTCCCATCCCAGAATGTCACTTCAGCTAAGCTTGAACCTAAAAACCCCATTCACCAAGTTTAATTTTAAAGAGACCAGACTGTACAGGATTATTAATCATGTATAGGATAGATGAACATTATAAATGAACAAGAGACAAGACACAGCCTGGCACGTTAGATTTATCGGCTATGGCTTGTCACACGAGTTTAATCTTTCTTATTAATATCATTCCAACAGTAAGACCTGATGTAGACAAATATAAAAGCAAGACTTTTTTACAACAAAGTATTTTACAGCAGGCAAATATGCCACAGAGTAGTAAATGGAAATAAATGCATGAATGTTTAAGCAATATGTAACAAAAAATAAATACAAAATAAATCTTAAAAAATAAATATGAAACATGCTTAATCTATAAAATATATCAAAATAAATCTTTTAAAAACTACAAAATATTTTTCCCCCCCAAAAAAAGTGATTAGTAGTTCCTCTATTAAAACATGGTGCAGTTTGTGAACTGTGAAGTACAGTTTGTGAAGTACTCTGGATCGATATGCACAGTTGCTTTTAGGTTTTATAGTCCTCCAGCCGTGGAAACTCTCACAGTTAGAAAACTGGAGCCTTTCACACATGTGTCTGGCTGTTCACATCTCAAAACACATGCAAAGCTCCACAACAGACTCACTGATGAAATGACATACCATAAGCAAGTTATGTAATCCATCTGTGAGACTCTTTGTTTCAGAGTTGACGCAATTAATGCTTAGCAAATATCATGAAAAGATCTGAGAATGTAATTAAGACAACATTATTAAAAGCAAGTTGTAGAAGGCCAAAGTTTTCAAGTGACCAAACGTGCTGGTTTACAAACTGACCTCTTCCAAAAAAACATGTTCAACATTTACGCAACGCAACACTGACCTCATTCTTACCAATGGACCTCACTCTTTTGTTTTCTAAACTTTACCCCCACAAAAATGCAGCCTTTGTCCATCTGCTAGGTTGCCACGACTCTTCAAATATGGACAGAATTCAAGACAAAGAAGAGTCAGGTCAATACGTTCGCCCACTGTTGCCCTCATTTATTTAGCTGGGCTCGACATAAGCAAACAATCCACTCACATAGCTTAGCAACTCTTTGGATTGCCCCATACTGAAGTCACTGTTCTATGGCCCCATTATATCCTTAAATTTAGAAAATGACCATTGTGGGTCCTACATTCACACATTTGTACTAGAAAAAAAATCTGCCCTCTTACACCCTGAAACTACTTGGTATGTGAGACTGATTATACTTAAGAACATTCTGCCTTTCAACAATTGAAAAGAGCTGGTTGCAACATAGTATATGAGATCCAATTAGCATAAAAACATTCATTTATTTAAAGTTTATTTAACAGACCAAATAAATCCAAATAGCAATTTTAATAAACAGATGGTTCAAAATGCATTGCATTAGAGCGCCACCGACATTTCTGAAATCATGTTGACCACATCATTGCTGTAAAATTGTTTAATGTTGATCCAGTCCAAAATCTAAAAGGAACAAATACCCCAAAACAGAAAAAACAGATCAAAACAGGATCAAAAACACATTCTCTTAAATACTTACTAGAGTAAAAAGGAAATGACACCAGCGATGGGAAAGTTCACTTTCCCAATTGAACACCCTCGCTTGGATAGATTGAGCAAACACTGCTATTGTGTGCCCATCTCCTGGCCTCTGATGTGGCCTGACAGGAAGAGCATTATGGGAAGGCTGGTAATGCAGCTTTCTCCTGTTTACCCAGCTACTCTAGGCCTGGGTATCAATTACAGCGAGGGCAATCAACAAAACTCATATGAAACCTTTTAGCGGCCAAATGTGAGAACTGAAGGAGCACATTTTCATCCCTGTCAAACAAATGGTTTTCACAATCATCTAACACACAGATGAGCATTATTATGGGGTGTTAGGAACTACTTGAGAATATGAAGGCATTTTGAAGGGGTTGTTAAAACTAATTCCATTTGTTTTAGCCATCAAAAAAGGTGTGAGGCTTTTTATTCATAATGAAAGTTCTTATGTGGCCTGATCCAGAAAAATGTCATTTGTAAGCCACCAAGAACTCAGACAACAAGAATTGGGATTCAAACATCATGTTATGTCTAAGACGGACTGTTTCAAAAACAGATACAACTGACATATGTTCTGGTCATTAATGGTTGATAAGTTCTAGAGAAAACATTTAAAACATTATAAAGGTGGTGGAAACCTATCACCTGTGCCCTCTTGTGGACACCTGGCTCAATAAACACGTGGGACCACTTTTTGCATGAATTTCAATCTATTTTCAGATAAAACCAAGAATAAAGTTCAACCCCTAACCTCAACTCTAAATCCACCACGTACAAAACATTTTGTTTTTAATTGCCATTAGATTGTGTCATCTCTGCTCTGATAATTCGGCAAACATTTTAGATCCAAACATGAAAGGCTATATTAGTAAAAGCATCCAAATCACAATAATCATATAAAAGAAAAGATCTGTTTGTAAATAGATCAACTCTAAAAAAAAAAAAATTAGGTTATCTTAACACATGATTGGGATAGCAAGAGACAAACCCAACCATTGGGTTAGATGAACCTAGAAAATGGCCTTTTTTGACCCATGACCATGAGTTAAAAACAGAGAAATACCCAAGGTCTATTTGCCTAAAAACAGTAATACAAAGAACGCTGTTGGCAAAATTATTTTGTAATTAGGATTTGGTTACTGCAGCTGCCAAGAGCAGGTTATAGAATTTGATGCCCGAGTCAAAGCAATTACCAACAAAAGTAAATAATCAGTAAAATTACAGAATCAGGTTCCACCCAAGCACAGATCAAGCCAACAGCACTCATTCTTAATCTGGCAGAGAAAAAAAAGACGTGCTATAGACACTTAAATTACACTTGTCATGGTTCTGCTTGAACTAATTTTGATATCAATGATTCAGTATATGTTCAGTGTTTCTCCATATGAACTGCACTGCTCACTTAAAAACATCTGGACATTTACCAGTTTGGCTTTAACTTGTTCCTTGGCCTGCTTTCAGGTGACTAATCGTGAGCTCAGCATTGAGGGATTCACACTGCACCTTGCGAATACATGAATCACGTGAAACATTTGATCCATGTGTACTTTAACTCGGTCAAACGTCTCTCAGGAAATCTGTTCAAAAAGACCTCACCCCAATCAAATTCGCTCTGTGCTGTCCTCAACCTCATAACCACACTGCCCTAAAGTCTCAGATGAACCACTGAATACCAGAGGACACTGACTGATGTAAAACCATTACCGTTACTGCACTTCATGCACGAATAAATCAAAGGAAAAGGCCGAACACACCTCTGGGTGGCCTCGGAGGAAGGGATCAGCTACGACAGATGTTTTTGACATTGTCAGATTTCATTTATGGGAAACGAAAAGGCAGGAAAACCTCAACACACCCAACCTACAACCATTTTTATTATTCATTTTGACAGTTTACAAAGGCTACACGAGAACAGAGGGAGCAACACGCCTATACACCATTGTCACTTTGTCTTGGAGGCAAAAAGCAAAGAGTCGGTCTGACAGGACCGTTTGAAAGTCTCGTACTGTAGCCAATTCATTCATCTAATACCAAATAATCTTTAAAGCATAAAAATACATGAGAAAATGTGATCATTCTATCTAACCTAATACACACACACAAAAGCCTTAAAGCACTGCAGGTGCTGAGCAGCTGAAAGCTCTTTTCCACCAGGAAGCTGTAAAAAGTCAACTACACCCTGTTGTGTGCTTGTGCTGTTATGGTTTTGGTGAGTGCAAGCACTTGTGGTTAGTAAACAAGCCCATTCAAAGAGTTTGTCTACAGCCATCTCACGCCTTTTCCCTACTTATCTCAAGTCTTTCAACTGTTATCTTATAACACGACAGTTTTTCCATCTATATTTCCATCTAAAATAATCTTCCTAAAGCAATACATCTGCAGAAAATCTTTCTACAGGACACAAAGCCCAGATTTAAAAACAGAAAAGTAAATGAAAATATTTTTTGAATGGTTGATAGTTTTCGTTAGAGATCAATAAATACAAAAGGTTAATACAAAACACCCAAGTCTGTCAGATCACATTTTCCTCAAAGCTGACAATATTTCTGGCTACAAAAATAAAATCTGAAAATTTATGTTTTATCATAATACAGCATCTTATACAATACCTGATATAGCATAACACTAGCTAAGCCAATGACATAGGTTTATAACTTTCAGAAATCTATTTGGAAAAAGACACATAACACAAATGTTAATGTCCTTTTCTCATT
The DNA here is from genome assembly GCA_019155185.1 of Beaufortia kweichowensis. Classification (NCBI taxonomy): domain Eukaryota; kingdom Metazoa; phylum Chordata; class Actinopteri; order Cypriniformes; family Gastromyzontidae; genus Beaufortia; species Beaufortia kweichowensis. Next base: position 11,015,022 of record CM032814.1, read on the forward strand.
CGCTAATCAATCGCTGAAAGACGCAAACTCAGAGTTTGCGTTCAGGAAGAACACAGCCAGAGAAAACAACTCTAACTTTCTAAGTCTCAGTCTCATCGCCCTTTAAAACCGCCTGTTCTCCCATGGACAGATTAACTGAACGAGCATACAGACATTTTACAGTTCCCGTCTGCAGGGCTGATAGAGTTGAGTAAGCAAGGGGTCTCAAACCCTGGAAGAAACACAAAAACTAGAAGCAGAACAAAACCTCCATTTCACAAATAAAACTTTTATAAAAATCCAGATGTGCACTTTACGTTCAAGTACATCTTCATAACAAGACCATAAAATAAAACAGAGTTATATGTCACATCTTGATACAACTGAATAAAAATCTGGCTTTAAGTTGTGGTACAAGAAAAACAACCTGAAGTATGCGTTTCAACTGCCTGGAGGGCTTTAAACATGTGCGTGAGAGAAATGATTATTCCCCCATCAGTCCTCTAGATTTTATATTCAATAGAAACATCACCACATCTACCAAGTGTGTTGTTTTTTTTGCCATTATGCATCATTTAAAGGCCATACAAATGATGTAATAAGAAATAACAAAAAGAAAACAGCTCAATGATATACAGGGCTGCACAAATAGAAATAACACTTTTTACTTTAAAGATAAGATCAGTTGTTCCACTGTCTGCAGGATGAAGAGCTGTTGGTTCTTCATTTGACCGGACACCGTTCGAAAAATCACAAAGCCGGCTGCCAAAACATGCACAACCCCCTAAAGTCACATGCTCTTGCTACACAACCATCCACTGGTGCTAGAACCTCATCTCTCATACCAAAAAGTTCATGTTGACCTACTGACCACAAAGTCACACCTCAAACGTTTCTCCTGGCATGACAAATCTGTGAGAATAGGCTGGGATGTTGTTATACTTATGCTGACCTTTGCTTAGTCTCATATTGTCCTTGACTTAAAAACAAATGTTGATGTCAATGTGACCAGTCACGCATTGCTTAAATGAGTACATAGCTCAGTCCAAAACCTCATTACATCATGACCAATTCCCAAACACCATTTGGATGAACACTTTCAAGCATGAAATGATTCAGTGGCTCTGTTTACGTCTTATAATTTGCATACTTCTTACTGCATAGGGCACTACTACTCAACTAGGCCCCAATTTAAAAGTGTTACACATGAAAATACGACATTCAACACCTGCAATAAAAGTATGGATACTTGTTAAAACACAGTTCAGAAGAGTATGAATGAGACATTTAAATGCATTTTTGTTATCACAGGAACATTAGCCAAAGTTATCACTGGGAGGCAAAGGTTTGAGACGACTAGTAAAAACAGTCATTTGGTTTAATTTTTGTAACTTAATGACATTTATTCCTCAATAATAATTACATCATTTTAAACTTATCACCTAAAGTAGCGTTAAAAATCAGAATGGTCAGTAGTATTTAGTAAGTCCTCCTTTTGCTTTATATACAACATGCGTTATTGACAACACAAAGGGTGTCTTGTGTATTTCATTGGCAGCAAGCAAATCTGATTTATTTGTAAACAACTAATTTTTATAACCAGATTGTTTAATTTACAATTTGGTCACAAACCTTTGGGCCCTTTTGTATATTCTGGTCATACCATAACACCAAACAACTTGACCAGAAAGTGTACTTGACAAGAACATTATATTTGTACAAATAAATCAACAAAAAGCGTAAAAGAAGTCAAAGCACTTGCACTCAAATGTTTAATCACTAGCGCCATCAGTTTAGCTAAACGACTAGCACAAACAAACAATAAATGCAAGAAAGGCAAACTAAATCCTGCTCTCATGCTCCAAAATAGTATTCTGTATCTATATCTCTCCAATATAAAGAGATATTTGATATTATTAATGATGTTTGACTCACCTTTAAAGCAGGATACTAAAACATTGTCAGCTGTGTTTGGTCACCATATTCCCAATAAGACACTTAGACTGAAGGTTATCTGTTTTTAGGCTACACCAGCCTAATGTAATACATACAACAGCGTATCCAATTTTACAAAAAAGGCCTAAATTAAGTTAAAAAAAATCATGACTTCACAAACTGTCGCTTCATTTTCCTTTGCACCTGCCATTGCACAAGCGGCCACGCCCTATACTTAATTATTCGACTTCATGGCCACGCCCCCGAGTTGTTTGATTGGCATTTAAACCTAAATGCACAATATAGCATCTTATTCCGTTTTGTTTGTCTTCCTTTTGAAAAGGTAAACGAGTTTTTGTGTTTTTCACATATATCTCAGTGACGTTGTTGATTGAGTCCTAAACTGACAAATATTCGTAGCAAAAGTCTGTCAGATGCTGTTGTGTAGTGCTTGATCCTGATGCATCGCTTTGGTCTGACATTCTGGAAATAATGAACCATGCAACGTTTTTATTTTAATATTAGACAATATAATTATGTAAAATAATTATTTTAGGTGCTATATGTGCCAATTTTACAAAAATAGTACTTAACCAATTAAATTAATTATTATGCTCCTGACCTATTTTAATGCAACATTTAAAGCTAAAATGCTACTGAAAATATGTGAAAATATGTGTATTTATTAAAAATGTAAATATAATAAAATTATTCAAATTAAAACAATGATATGTTGCTTTTAAGTATCTGTCATGTAAATAAACATTGATTTAAGGAAACAAAAAACAACGTACGCATTTATACTGCAATATTTACTGTATTTACTTCACACATGCAGCCGCAAGGCGTGATCAAAGAAGAGCAAATGTGCGCATGCGTGCATTTACCTCCACAAGAAAAACATCGGGTCAAAAGTGGAAGCCTCCTTTTCTGACTTGTTATCCTTAGCAAAATGAACCATGGTTTTGTTATAGTAGGTGTACTAACCATGTTTTGGTACATTGAATGCCATTTGCATTACTGTTGCTTGGTTACTATGCTTAAATTTCGTAAGCATACTGTAGTATGGACACTTTTGACATCCCTACATGTTATCATATTTTTTTTTAATTATGTATAGGAATAAATGATAAATGGTGTCACATTACTACAAAGTCAAGCAGTGACTTTTAAGTGAGTCTTCCAAGGGAACTGTTGGCTCTCCAAAGACTAAGACACTGGACTGCTTCCTAATGAACAGAAGTTATGAGTGCTTCTCAGCCAGGCTTTGAAAACAGCTCAACTGTTTTCACACACTATGGGAACATTAGAGAGACTAGCTGCCGTGTATAAGGCTTCAAAGCATACTTGTGCCCCACCATAAATTTATTTGTGCCTCATGTCAGGATTAATATGACTTAGTTCAGTTATAAATAAAAAGCAGAGGCCAGTCAGCTGACCACCGGTGGTGGTCTGAAGAGTGGAGAAACATGATGTTCTTGGGTGGCCTAAGCACTTTCACAGTATTCATATTTGTGGGAAACTGTGACATGGTGGAATGACTGGAATAGAATGATAACCTCAAATTTAAAATCAATGTAATAGTTTTTAATAAGATTAAATACATTTCAAATGACTTGAAAAACACATCAAAAGCATACATTTCTGGATGTTATTTAAAAGCGTATTGCGGAGAACACAAATTTATTAAATAAAATGTAAAAAGTTTTTATTGACCATTCCTCATAAATAATTGCATGCATGCTGCATGCAGTAAAAGAAAATACTTTTTCAGACATTTGTCTCATTCCAGTTGTGGTCTTGTAACCTATTAATTTTGTGTGCCAAAATATTGTGGCATTTTTAATACTTTAAACAATAAACAAACCAGGAAAATGGTAATGTCTTTGATTTTAGAGCAAACACTGATGCAATTTTGGATTTGCCATAAAAATAACCATTACAGAGTTAAAAGCAAATCTAACTGATTTCCTTTCGCTGAAAACCAAAAACAATGTTTACTTTGGCACACTGGGAACATGATGTCATTTACAGCAAGAATGACTCGAAGTCTCTAATATTTACAAGATATGATCACAAAACTGAAATATGTTCCCTAATGCCATTATTTTTTCACCGTTTTGTAATGGCAAGTTTGAGTCATGTTTCTGTCAAACCACATCCCGTCTTCCTGGCTCTCATTGTGGGGATATATCGGAATGAGATGGCACGGATACTATAGTTAATAAAATCTTTAATTTTACACAGGAAACTGATTGCTCTGATTTGCTCTTTCTGTAGTGCTAGACAAAGCCCTTTGACTAACCACATCCTGTTTAAAAGCCAAGTGTGAAGAAAGGGTTTGAGGTTTGGCAAAGGGTAAAGATCCCAGTGATCAGATGCTTGGTCTGGGTGTGGCTGTTTAGAGTATCTCGCAGTTCATGAAGAAACTCAAATCCGATGTTTACATTCATTCTAATCCTTCAGCCAACAGCATATAATTTCCTGACCCCCATGAGTGAGCAAAAAATACAACAATGTGGATTCAGCACGCAAGATTTTAATGTAGATCTCGAGTCCAATAAATGGTCTGGATCTCTTTATTCGTCTTTTTTAAGGGATGGTTGGAAAGGCTGAATCATGCTTATAACTGTGACAATCTCTACCATGTAGTGGAGGCAAAAAAACATTGCCCATCTTTTACACCGGCTTGAAACACCTGAAGCATGAACCACAAAATGAGGGCTGGCGATTTCTCAGTACACTCTAAAAACAGATGTGTTAAAAATAACACAAGATGTGTCTAGTTAGGGACAACACACAGATGTGTTGTCCCTAACTAGACACATCTTTGTGTTAATTTAAAAACAACACATTTTGTGTTACTTTTAACTCAACATGTGTTGTCCCTTTTATGTATTTAACACAAAATGACACATTGTGTGTTAAACAGCATAACACAAAAAATGTGTTAAAAAATAACACATCCTTTTTTAGAGTGTAGCTTCAGTTTTGAAAACAACATTTGTCAAGTTGATGGGGAAAATGTGAAGTTTAATCAACCGTAGGTGGGAAAAGATTTCTAGAGATTACAGTAAGTGTCATGCAAGCCTAGTTTTTATGAGGTATGTCACCATCGAGTCACATCTGTGTCTGGGTTATAATCCAATGGGATTTGAGCAAGATCTGGATATTTTCCACTGAAATTTATGCCCTTAAACCAAACAGATGAAGTCTGCCAAATCTTTTCATGCTAGTAAGTACAGTCCTTTTAAGCATTTTTTAAACCAGATTTTAAGTAGAAACCACAGATTCATGTGGACCCAAACCGCATCAAAATCATAAGAAAACATGTAAAACTGTAAAAAAAAAAAAAAAAGTCATTCTGCAGTGATTAAACAATATAGCAACAATAACAAGATTTTTGAATTGGATGAATAATTTGAAGAAAATTAATGAAGACAGCTTGCGCAAATACATGCAAATCAAACTTTATAGAAATCTTTTTATTTTGCATTATACAAGGATATAACAGTTGTAACAGGCTACATATTTTTCTGTGGGTATAAAAATCAAAGTAATTATATATTTATAGAAATGTGTCCTCGCCAGTTTTAGACACACAATGTTATTGGGAATGAGAAAGTGTCATGCTGAGGTCAGCTGGGGCAGTGCTGTGCATGTCCAACATGATACATACAGAAACATTTGTGACATTCATACTTGCCGCTAATGTCTTAGCAAATAACTTTGTTGTTTATTGAAAAAGGTCAATTTATCAAAAATCTCTTTATCAACTATTAATTTTGCACATAAAGTGATAAATTGTGTTAATTTCTGCAAGGCAGCAATAAATACTTTTATAATTAATTATAATTTTAATGAACAGACAACAAGCATGCCAACAGACAAAAAAGTGCAAGCTTATCTTTTTCTGATAAACATACATTACATTCTACAATTTCAAATAGTTGTACTGTATAACACCTTTTTTTTTTAGCTCTAAGAAATATTTGTATCTGTGGAAAAAAGTACACAACTTCTCTTTTGGTCAAAATTAAAAAAATAAGTGTCTCTTGCAGACTCACAATATTGAAATGCCCCTTTAAATTGCATAAATGTTTGATTGGCTCTGTGTCTTCCATTCACATCATTACAAACCTGTAGAAAGCAAAGAAGAAAACATCAGTTGCCTGGAAACAGACTTCAGTTCAATATAACCACTAATAAGCATAATAACCTCAGTAATTGCCATAAAAACACCCTTTAATATTTGAACATGTCAAAGATATATGTGAGAATGGAAAAGTGAGCTGGTGTCGGAGTTTGCCATCCATTTCATGGTGTAAATGGGTGTGTGTATGAATGAGGTCAGAAGAATCGGCACCCAGTTTTGGGTAGGTTAGCCCGGTTCTACCACAAAGCTTATTGGCTGCCTTTGACTGTATAGGCCAGTCTGCCCTCTCCAACTGTAAAACCTCAGCTGGGCTCAAAAAGTCAAACCACAGAAGAGACACTACCGTCATTACATTGACTTTGAACAGCCACATGCTTGAGTGGCATCCAGCTAAGAAACAACCATTAGACGGCCTCTTTCCAAAACACTGGGCCGTGAAACAATCCCAGATTCTCGGGACCTGCTACAAATCTGACCCCAGATATAACCCTAAGCTACAATGGACTTATAAAAGCCTAACCCTAATGGAGTTATTTTTTAAAATGCATCTACACTAAAAAAGTAGCTGAACTGTGCTGAAGCAACTAAATGTAGTTAATATCTTAAAAAAACTGATGATACCTTTAAACATTTAATCAGAGCTGTGGCAAGAGCTATATGTGACACTAAAATATGTCAGTCTGATCATGAATAGCTGGATACTACAATTAACCAGAATGAATAAACCTTTATATAAGAAACATATAAATCATCTAAAGTGATTTTTGGGATAATTTGATTTTGAGACTTGAGACTGTGATTTTCACAGACATGGTCACATTTGACTGATTATTGTCTTACATCAAAAAGCATTAAAGCTGTGTGTACAAACTATTCTATTCTATTCTATTCTATTCTATTCTATTCTATTCTATTCTATTCTATTCTATCTATTCTATTCTATTCTATTCTATTCTATTCTATTCTATTCTATTCTATTCATGAATGCACAAATAAGGGATGAGTCACTTTTTCAGGCAAGCATTCAATGGTTTAGGGAAAATGAAGTCATTGACAGACATTAACAGTTCCTTTTCCAAGGTCCTGTCAGTTAAAGCAGGTCTCTTAACGACACGCACTTCATCATGCTTTTGTGGCACTGAGCTCCGGTGGCCACAGCTCTGGCTTCCATGTGTTCCCATGGATTACTTACCTGAAAACACTGATCTCTTGCTGCTGTCCCTCACTCTGCTTGGATTACCTAAAATGAGCCAAAACACACAGAAAAAAAACTATTAAACCGTTTTACATTTGGCAACTGATTAAAGATAGAATCCAAATTCTCAGAGCAACATTTGAACCCTGGAACTTAAAAACGGAGGTAAAAACAGCAAAGAATCACAAAAGTGAGATCTTATTTACTGGTTACAAACCATTCTTAATACGATGGAGCCATTACATCTTTCAGAAGCGATGGAGCACTGACTTTGCTTTTTTAAGGGTTAGAGGTTACCGCATTGTGGAAGTTTTTGCAATAACAGGAAATTGTTATGGAACGCACTTGCTGCCTATTCATAAACCCATGTTGGCACAGGCCAAACTCCAACAGACAATGTCAACAGTCCTAGCAGATGCCAATCACCAAATGTTCTGTATGCCAAGTGGCATTTTGTCACGTCCTGCGGTTGGCAATGCCAGGCCTTTCCCACTAACACACTGTGCCTCATGTTCCTTTAAATAGCTGGACTGGCATGACACTTCCAGCAAGTGAGCAAGTAGAGACCTTTAGCAAAATACACTTATGTTTTGCAAGATATTTTCTTGGCAATACGGACTGTCTTTTGAAGCAGGCTGTCATGTATAGTTACTTTCATTTGATATCAGCGCTTGGATTGTACGTGCAATGTTTTGCTTGTCTACAAGTCTTTCCCTGTGATTTTCATTTAACGTTTGGATAAACATTTTCACGCAGTTGGTTTAGCGTTCCAAACGTGTGTCAGAATCATTTGTTTACCAGAGAAATATTATACCAGATCTATAACAAATATTTACTGTATCTAAAGTGAGTTTCCGAGTTTAAGTTTAAGATTCTTAAAATGTTTTCTCATCAAGAGTGCTGTGAGTAAGCATTTCAGTATTTTGTTATTGTGAAAAAGCCCTGTTAGCTTAAGAAACAGACAATTTTCCTCATGCTGATAAAATCTTAATCATTCTTACATAAGCCATATACACAGGAACCCTCTTTAAAGCTTTGATACGGTAGAATACTGAGATTATTTCACAAAATAATGACTGTTAGGGGACACAAAGACCTTGGCCATGTCAAGTTCAAAGAGTAAAAAATAAGGCCAACAGTATTTATTAGTGATGACGGAGGGTGATTTGACAAATACAATTCTCTGATGACTCATGCGTGTTTAAATCTTTCAGCCATCCAGTGCAATGGAGATCCAAGATATGTTCATGAGACCATATCAATATAATTAAAGTGTCTGATATTTTTCAAACTAAAGCCACACATGCTGCTGTCTTGCATATGTGGGGACCTCGACACAGGGAAGCCATAAAAGTTTCACTTTAAGCGTTTGGAAGTAGCTCGATCAACCCGACTCATTTATTTCCAAGGAACTAGAAATCAGATACGGCTATTAATGAGTCTCCATAGAATCTCAGACTTGCCGATCCATAAACGCTTACTAAATGTTCACGTTTAACGATCTTTTAAAATATAAAAAGTGTTGACATGAATTTTAAATCAATTTTTAGGTTGAATAAGAAACTGTAACGCTGAAATCTTTAGTATTTTAGCTCTAGGGTTCATTCAGTGGATGATATTGGGGTCAGAACTTTGATACTCACATTTGTCCTGCTCAGGTGGTTCTAGACAATCACTTTCAGTGTCACTAGGGATTCTCCAGGGCTTCCTGACCGCCTGCAACTGCTGGTAAAACTCATCCTAGAAACACAAATGATAGTATTAGACCTATAACACTTTCTTGATACTAATTCTGCTGAAAAATGAACCTAAACCAGCTAAAAGTGGTATTGACTGAATTAAGCTGGTCTACCAAAACCCTCTAAAGACACTCAAACCAAATCAACTTGGCCACAATGGGAGACTAGTTAACCATATTATCCTGCTTTTAATTTTATTTTTAAGCAGGACAAACATTCTGTGAGGGCAAACATTATTTTTTTTTTTTAATAAAGCATTTTAATTGCAAAGCTCAAATTTAAACTCGCCTAAACCTTTACCAGTATTCTTTTCTTGTCTTGCAAGCACTGGAATTTCCTTCAGGAAATTAAAATCTTTTTCAAATTCATATTAAAGTTAGTAGAGAAATACATCCTCTAAGCTGAAAGGGCCTCGCTCGTTTGTCAATAATCCATGCTCTCCCATTGGCTATTTTAATGTCCGTGTAACGTTTTTTTTTTTTCCGTGTTTATTTTAACAAAATAAAATAAATAAATATTTACCACTCCTAAAAATAAAGTTGCTTCACAATGTCACAGAAGTGTTTTCACAAACAACCTTTCTAAGAAACCTCTCTATTTCACAATAGGTTCCTTCTAAGTGGAAAAAGAATCCTTATATTATAAAAAGCAAGAAAGAAATTATTCTTATAATAACCCTTGACTAAATGGTTCTTTGAGGAAGCACAAATGCAGAACTTTTATATTCAAAAGAATTTTAAGATTATCTCCACAGAATTCGCAGTAAACCTCATGGGTGCTTATGTGCTTATGTCTGTGTTGAAAGGCGGCATGAGAGCAGCAGTAAAATCCTCTGTGAACTTGAAACTTAAGATGCCGAGACCTGCTGAACGTGCATGTCAGGCCCATTCGCTCTACAGATGGTTTTCTTTTCAAATAACTACACCTCTGGGTCAAATCCTCTGAGTCCACCTCTAATAAATAAATTCCCTTGTTCCCTTCTAAAGACATTTTATGTGTTCCTATTTTTCACTCCTTTAAGTGATACGGGCCAGGCAGGAAGCTCTCGTGCATCTACGCTGCGCTTCTCTGTACGGAAAATGGAAAAGAAGAACAAATCATCTGCCATCTCGGTTTCTGTGTATCCCATTCCAAGTTGAATGAAATGAGCAGGTGGATATTACAGGACGACACTGAACTCTATAATAATTCAATGTTCTGTCATTAGTATACAAGCCATCTCATATTCATGCCTATTGACTTTTTTAAGATTTCAAATGATTAATTGGTGCTATAAAACAGAGACAAAATTGATTTTTCTCTCATACACAGCAGGTGTTTTGTTTCCTGTGGATCATCTCATATTCTGTTGTTTTTTATCGATAGAGCATGAGATGAACAGACCATTGCCCGACATGGACAATAGAATATCAGACAGGCCACAGCTTTTACGAGCTAAACGGTACAATAACACTAAGCACATGTGATTTTGAACTCATTGACCTGAAGTTTATAGGGTTAACTAAAGGTGAGCTTTAACTTCTCTCGAAGCCTACATAAAATATGACTTATCACTGCGAAGTTTCCATGATTCACTGGAGATTTCTTTGTTCAGCAGACAAAGTGTCTGCTGTATGCATTAATGTAAATGTAACGTGTGTGTGTGTATACCTCGGTTAGCGTGCTCCACAGACCTCCATATAAATCTGTCGTGCTCAGGCCTGGCGGTGTGAGTATCGGCCTGGTTATCTGTCCGGTCGGCGTGACGGGTCTACTTCTGGAACGTCCGTACACGCGTTCCGTCTTCCCATGGCTCCCAGCGGTAAACGATCTCATCGTGAGGCTGTTAGGGGTTATAGGTCTGCTCGGAGTCCGTGCTCCGCTAGGGGTCTGGGCGCGACTGCTGGGGTTGCTGGGAGATGTCCGGCCCCCCATTAGCAGTGTGGTGGGCTTGGTGTTGTGCAGGGGCAGGCCTGTGGTCTTTGTGGAAAGGCTACTGGGAGACTGCGGTCTGGACGTCTGTCCGAGGACGGGCAGGGTGTTGGTGGTGTGGAAGAGGGGGGTCAGAAGCAAACTCCTGTGAGGGCTGTTTGGACTTCGGTTTAGCTTCCCCTGCTCCGCCAGCTTGGCCAAATCTTTCTCCACCTCTGAAGAAATGAGCACAACAAAAGCATAGAATTACCAACAGGGGGATAATAAAGACCACGGCTCGCTGATGTGGTTTTGCATGACTCAAGCCCTATAATGATGGGAATGGTTTCTCTGAGGAGGTTAAGTAAATGTGTGTTTTACAGACATGTCTCTGTTTTACTCACAAAAGCTCTGTAAAAATTATGAGACATTTAACCTACTGTTAGCAGTTTATCTACTGTTTTTCAGGTCAATTATATTAAAGCTGATTCACAAAAGAAAGCTTATAATAATGATTTATCATTTGAGCTGTCGGGTATGATTTTGCAGGTCAGTTTGATGTCATTTGACTTCAACCCACATAAAGATAAGTATGTAAGGAAGCAAGTGTTACGGATTACAGCTTTAACTAAATATATGAATCAATCTCTGATTGCAGTATATGACTTTCCTATTTTCATTTTACATTCTTTGAATAATAAAAATGACGCTAAATTCATTCCAGGAGCACATGACCTTCCGTAACCCCTAATGAAAAACACAGACAGTCCCATTTTAACAAAAAAAAAACCATCGTCTCAAACGACATACTGCACAAAATGACAGACATCAGATGTTAATAATTGTAATTCAAACATCATTTAGAAAAGACGATTGCAAAAGAGACTATTAAAAGCATGTGGGCTTGGTAACCTCATTTGCCAACAACAGGCTTAAAACACATCCGCGTATTGACGTGTTGTATTAACCACTCGTTGATTCCCGTTAACAAAACCACCGAAATCATTTCCTGAAGTTTGTTGCCATCTTTTAACAGTCATGGGCAGCAGTTTTTATGGTCGGCTGTAAAGCGTAAATTGGACGGCATGTTTACTCTGTGTGAGTACATGAGCCGTTTTAATGTAGTCGGTTCATGTCAACATATTTGTTTGCTTTGTTGGTAGCAAATCAAATATTTTTGTTTATAAAACCCTGCACAATTTCGGATGGAACATCTGGTCGATGGTCAGCAAGTGTTTGAGAAGAGGAACTGTGCCATGCATTTACACAAAACTAAGCACATAATCATCACTCAAGTGTTTGTGTACAAACACATATGCTAGGGATTCTGAGAAAACATTATGATACATTATAAATATTACTGTATGTACAAGCATGATATGCGGTTCAGAATCCTTTCCTTCCTTCATTAAAAGAATCCCTTACATTACTTCTCCACTCTTAAAATGTAAAACACATGCATGTTGTCCACATTACTAATGTAAATACATGAATGCAGAATGTGATGTCATGACACAGCTCTTGAAATGAATTCCCTTTGCGGAAACCATTTCAGACTGTTGTGTATTCAGCTTTTCCGGCATATGATAGATTTAATTCTGTAAATGGATAATCAGATTGGTGTGCCTGTATTCAATCAGAAGTAATCACAAACCCCTGAACTCTCATTTAAATGGTATACAGGAACTTGATCCAGTCATTTCTCAGCAAAACACACATGTGACGGAAAGAATTCGTTGTTAAAATATTATATGAACATTAATCATTTGTGATGGTAGCAAACAATACCATATAAAGACAATGAAGTCATGGAACAGAACGCGAGGATCCCGAGACACTTTTTAACTTGACACGCTATCTTAAAAACTTTGTGAGATTCTCAAAAACAGCATTAAATATGTTGCAATGTCTGAATAATGTGCTAATTAAAGCGACATAAATAAAACATCCAATCAATAAGACGTGACCCATCTCCTATACAGAAAATAAAACATTTTAACTTCATCTGTTTTGCAGGATTTGGAAGTTTACAGTTTTTAATGAAACACAACAATGTTTATAACCAGGAAACCTTTTTACTTTACCTGATTTAAAATTCAATGATCTGATATTATTCAAAATTCAAATGATCTGTTATGTGTAACATTTATATTTGGATCATCACTGCCCATAATATATTCAGTCACATAAAGTTACTGGTAGTGATGATGTATAGCATCTTTATCAACCCGAAACAAAAAAAGCAAAGGAAAAATGCAAGAGTGATTGAAAGAGCGAGAGAGAGAGAGAAGGAAAGAGAAAAAGTTAACTAGAAGCAGCAGATCTAATCTATTATAAACAGTTCTAGATAAAAAAAAAGGCAAATGCGCTTCCCACAAGTCTACAATCCTTAAGCACGCAATCCCATCATTTAGAACATATGCAACCTTATTGATTCCGGGCCTTTCCTTCCTAAATAACTAAAGCATTCACAACTCATCTCAAACAGAAAGAAAGACAAATCTAACCAGCTGAAAGCAATGCTTTAATTCTCCAAAAGCTGTTCACAGCCGTTACAAACCGGCCAATAACATCGTCCTTTGGGAAAGAATCAAATACCAAGCTCTTAAAATCCTAAAACAAAGCAGTGCAGACTGATCGTAAATTAAAAGGCAGTCTGAGGATTTAGTTGACCACATAATTGAGGTAATAATGAGATAAAAGCAGGAGCCTGGCTTTCAACATGGAGTACATTAACAGCTAATAAAAGCATGAAAGGGGTAAATTAGGCCGTTGAATGAGTCTAATGCTTGGCCCTTATAGAGATGTCTCTATTCAGATATACCTAAACAGAGAAACAGCTTTAAATGGATGCCATCTGAGAGATGAGGGCGCCTTTCTCGTGGATTGATGTCACAATCAACTTTCCTTTGGCTCGGTCACGGAATGAAAAGTACGCAACATTCGAAACAACCAAAGGTAAACACTTCCAGCAAGCACATTTATGCGGTCCAATTGCTAAACTGTGAGAAAATAGAGAATAACATTTCGTCTTGTCTTTCAAGCTATGGGCTAGTATCAATAACAAAAAACAAAATCATTGTATGTTGATTGTGAAAAATGTGGAGGCATGACACAGTGATTTGTACATGTATCTGATACTGGCTTTGTGTACACAACTCATACTGCAAATCAAATTTTTACTCATTTACTATTTTACTTACTTAGTTTGCGATATAAGGACACAGCCCCATTATGATGGCAAGAAGCATCACGTCCTGAATAAAATGTAGAATCCATCTATTCTGATTAAAACACATTCCAAAAATCAGATTTTAATCGGATTTTAAACCACATGTGCATGTGGTCTGGATTGTGTTTGTAAACATCGGATTCATGTGGTTTTATGAATCTTAGACTACAAAAACTAAATGGATAAATGCTGGATAGGCCAAGAAATGTTTGTCTGTCTGAACAAAGTCAAAGTCTGTCACATTTCTCTTACAAAAACATATAACCTGATCATATGAGAGTACTGTTCTTTTTAAATGAAAATAAGGAAAATAAATTGCATGTGCATATACAAACACACATACTGTTCCCTCATAATTTAATGAAAGTATCCTTAAAAATGTAATATGTTGCAAATGTACAACAGCAACTGAAATAAAAAGCAGTACATACATAAACAAACAACTGCACGACATATGTCAGAGTTCTTGGCTCTGGGTTCTGATGCTGCCTCTGGTTTTTGAACACCATGTCACAAAAAGGTCTGCGAGATCAAACCCGATAAAAACCACAGACTGAGTTTGATCATCTGCAGACAGCGATTTGTCACTTCACAGCGTCGCTAACAAGCTCGCGACTGCGGCGGTGGCTATATTAAATGAATAAAAGATGCCTGGCATATTTTAATAGGTGAATCGGCTTTTAATTAGCCAATCATGTGCTTTTTTCTCCCGTGTTCACACGCAGACGGGAGCGTGGAGACTTTCAGATGTGTGGCCTCTGACAGTGTCGGGCAGTAATGGAAAGGTACGGCCCGTTTTATATGCGTGTGGGTGTTTTTGTGCCAAGAAACCTACCGGCAAGATGTTTGCCCATGTTCTCTAGTTCTTTAGAGAAGAGGGAGTCCTGGAGTTGTAGAGCACGTCTGGCCGTCTGGGGGCTTGTGCCTCTGATCGGCTTCACATCCGATGCCCAGACTGGGTGACGCTATAGCACACACGCAAAACAGAACAGAGAGTCGCGTTAGAAGAACTTAAGAGCTTTGAATTACACTCTTTTTTACATACTTCTTATGGTTACAACACTGTGCCATATCTGTTATAATGAGGGCCAATTATTTTTTTTTAAGAGAAATTAGAAAAACACTGGAAACCACAACGCTTAGGGATGAAAGTCTGCGTGGCGGCAAATGCTGAACTTTTATTTGTGAACACAGCGCTAGACGTTCAGTAGTGGTTACAAGATTTTTAAGTAACAATCAATAAACTCTGGGGATCCTAAAATGACGGCGTGCAGTATAGCAATCCTGCAATTATTATATTTCACCATAATAAATTTAGCGGTTTTCAGGGATTAAGAAAACAGGCTTTCAACGCAAAGCTTTAGAGAATAAACTTTGATGACATACTGTGCAACAAAAAAAACAGATGAATGAAATGAAAATCACATTGGTTTGTAATGATTTTGGTTATTTATTACATGCATACTTGCCAGACAACGTAGGAAAGTCCTGCTTTTATTCTAACTTCAAGTCTGATTATTCGACTTTGGACCAAATTGGACCAAAAACCTTAAAAACAAACCAGTCTTATAAGATTAGGGTGGTTTAACATGTTTGTTCAGCAAGATAATGACATCAAATTCTGATTGGCTGGTCAATGTACACATTTTATAAATAAGCAAAATAATGATAGCGGGCACTTGGTTGAGTACAAAGGGCATCATAACTGTCCAAGCATTACATCAAGCAGTATGTTTAGCAACAAGGGACATCATAATGTTATAGGCCAAAACCACAAAAGCTTGTATCACATCCAACGCCAAGCCGCAAACAGTATCATACAAACCAGTAAACACATCCACCTACCCGGGCCAAGAAATATGTGTCATTCAAAAATGCTACTGAAGGAAAGTCAAGATTTTACAAGATTGTTATAAAAACCTCCTTTGTGTCTTCATATCTCTTTGCTTTGACCTTTGGCTGCCACAGCTTACTAAACCAAGAGACAGTTGGATGGTTTTTATAAAGATCCTCAATGCCCTAGGGAGAACAGATGGATTAAGAGTGTGTAAAAAATGCAACATGTTGCTTTGTTTCAATACCGTTTTAATCAGCCATCTGGAGCACTTAAACACAAGCATACATACATACATACATACCCCAAGACATATGTATACATCCAAACAAAAGCATATCTGATTGCAGCTTCATGGCCCTGAATGAACTACTAATCCAAACAAAGCAGACATCAGGTCATGTCCAACGTACAGATAGAAAGGACACGCTTACAAACACATACACACTTATCTGAGCTTTATGGAGGAACGCCAAACCCAGCGAAACAAGTCCTCAAGGCGACGCTCATCCAAACATGCCGGGAAGAGATCTCTTCCCTCACAAGTGTTTTGAATTTTTCTATAGACAAGCATCTGCATTTACAGTAACAACAAATAAATATGAATGACAGTTTACAGAAACAATTTTGGAAATTACGAGCTGCTGCCAACTTAGCGATGTTCGTCAGCATTAATATTTGGAGGATGAATCAGTTTCAGCTTTACTTGGCGAATATGTGGCTGTTGCTTAGAGAAACGTTATCCTCCATACAAACCTAGCGTAGATCCATCTCAAGTACTTGTCAAGTGAAGCAAATCCTAAAACCGCTCTGGCAACCCTCAGCGCAACTGTGGTTTACAATGACAGTTGTCTTTATTGACCATAATGCATGCGTGCAACTCACAACCGACCGAGTCAAACTAGTTTTCGAATCTGTTTCCTGCCTGCACTCATTCAAACCTCATGTGAACCAATAGGAGATGAACTGTTTACTAGCCAAACAAATAAGCTGTTTTACGTTTACGATTAAAAATCGTGGAATGTGGAGCACTTTCTATCCGCTCACAAACATGGATCCAATTGCTTCAGAAATGAATCCGTAATGAGGGTAAATAAGAAACCACGAAGCAACTGTCCACATCTGCGCGTGTGTGGAACAGAGACGATGTGCATGTGCGCCTCATTGGCCGAACCGCTGGCAACCAACCCGCCATTCGCTTCAAAACATTTTTCTCTCAAAGGACATTCAACAGGCTGTGGAGTTTCTCTTCTGCACGTCAAGCGCCACACACAGCCACAGCGAGCCACTGAAATTGTTCAAACAAAGTCCAGTTCATTGGAAGCAGGTTCAGAAACCACAAAAGAAAGCCAGAGATTTACATTTGCCATTTGAAACAAAGATTTCATGCTGTCGGGGGCAAAAAAAGTCAACTCAAATACGTAATTGGCCTTTTTCTTTTTACCACATAGGGACAACGTTGCCTTGGCTCATTGCCTGCCGTCACATTCGCGTGTTTTGGCTCTTTACGGCCATGCTGAAGGCCGCAGGCTTAAGCCACAGTGGTGTTTAGCGTGTACACAGAACGCTGAGGCTTGAGTCATGCCCACACCAACCTGCCACAAGAATGGCGGCCGGTCCTGGCACGAGAAAGAAAACACCATTAACCACATTACCTCAGTCCCTCCAGACTGGGCTTTTAAAACCAGTTAAAAGCCTCTTGCATTGTTTGTTTGCTAGGTAAGATGAAAAATTAGGTTATTTTTCTTACTTTGCTTACTTTACATGGTGGCCTTGCATTGAGTTTGCGATCTTTAAGTGCGAGGAAGTAACTGATTTATTGCGTTTTTGTGTTTTGAAGTAGCAACTCATCCATCGCAAATTTGGAGAATATAATTGATGAAGCAATGCTATGATAGACAGATTTGGTTATGTGAAAGAGCAACAAATTGAAAACTTAAAGCGTATAATGGCATTTGTTGTGCCGTTTCATAACAACACACACAGACTGTCATCAAACATCTGTGTATATTTAATATGCCCTTCACTTTAGACATCCATCAAGAAAATCAACCGCAATTTCAGTGCTAACAGATTTAATTCACATACAATTGAATAGCAAATACTACACATAGACATCATGTACTAGTCCTGATGTACTACTCAATATGGCAGCATGCATGCTCATTTAATGTATGTTCATTGGCCAGGTGCCAAAAGCAAAGGGGAAATGGACAATAACAAAAGTATTATCTGATTTAACTAAACCACACGAAAGGAGCCCTACAGCATCACATAATGTCTGCACCTGCAAAAAACAACACACAAACCACATGCAACACACTGAAATGTCTTCTTTCAACCTGTTATACTCTGAATTATTTGTATGAAACATAAATCAACGTATGAATCATGCTGAACACAACCATACACATGTATATGGAGAGACAGTAAAGATTGTGGTTTTAGTCTTTGTAGGTGTATGATTTTTTTGGAGTGTGTTTGTCTGCATCTTGTTACACAAATGATGTACAGTGTTTTTTAAGTAAACAACATCAACAATTAACAGTTGATCCTACATTATTAATGTTATTTAATTTTTTTACAAATCTGAGCAATTGTTTAACCCAAGCTTGACAACAATGACAAACTAAAGACTTGCGATCCGCTTATTCTTTAAGGGGCAGGTCTAAGCAATAACACAAAAATGATCACAGAATAAAACTATAAACAAAAAAGTCTCTGTTTTTAGTTAGGATTGATGCCGTAACATACTATACTCTGGAGATGCTTAAAGAAATTGTTTTAATACAAAGAGACCTTTACATACTGAATGATAATAAGGATTGCGATCAATAACAGACAAACAGACTTTCTTCCTTAAAAGTTAATCACAACCAATTAGCAGTAATGGATGAGACAGTGCTTTGTTTTTGGGGCCTTTTGAAGATATATAACTTGCTGGTTTGTCTGATGATTTTATGCTCCAGGATATCCAACAAAAAAGGACATAGTTTGCTTTGCAATCGACAGAATATCAAGTTTGCATGCCGGGCCATGTTAATGAGGTCTGTGGTTGGTTGCATGTAGGCATGCATGTTTGCTTATATGCCTACAGTATGTATAATAAAGACACTATGTAATGCAGATGTGGGGATGAGGAACTGCTGTTTTCAGTGAGAACAACAATTTCTTTTTATGTAATAATGCACATCTTTTTAGCACTAATAATGCAACTGGGTCAAAAATAAGTTGAGTGTACAATATTTTATTCTTTTTTTCTTATAAATGAGCAGACTCATCAAAAATACTAAAAAAGCCTTTGCACAGTAGTTTCAACTACCTTGATCCACACAGAGCTCTCCCAGTAAAAGCAAACTCGCCCCAAGGCTGTTTTTTCAATATCACCCCAGTACTACGACAATCAAGGCCAGAAACCACATGAGAGAAACCCATTAATGTGCCACGGCTTGTATTACAAAGAATGCCACTCTTAATAGAAAAGGTTGAAATTGAAATAACTCAGATCGGTTCTGGTGGGAGGTTGTCACAATAAACATTGTTTAATAAAACCCTATATCCTCATTTTCCAGCCTTGTATAAACAAATATTTTAGTATGCAGACATTAGCTGCACAGGCATAATCAGCATATGCGGAGAAATATCAAACACTTTAATAATGAAACAAGCACTGCAGGGTTCATGACAACATCTGATGAAAGCAAAGCTGATATTTCATTACATTTAACCACAGGGCTGATTAGAGAACCGCTGCAAATTTGGCACAGGATATAATGAATAATTAACACTGAACATTAACATTTTTTGACTTTCTACATTCCACTGAAATACTGAATAGCCGAATGAATAGGGCTGTGAAATTAACTTGTACTTGTACATTAATGCATTTGGCAGATGCAAAAATCTCACAATATAGACCGTGAAACCGGTAGGTAATCTCCCAAAATGGTCTACGCAATGAGGAGACCATAAGCATCTCCACCCATCACAAGCATCATTTACAGCGGTTGGAAGAGATCAGCGCAGATACAGCGCCCACGACTATTGTTATCCAAAGAAGTGACTCAGCTCATAAATGCATTACGTTTTGTTTTCCATGCCATTCTGGGCGGCGAGGAGCGAGAACCCCTAAGGACCTGTTAAAGTAATTAGCTATTAGGAAGACAAATCGCATTCGTCTTTTAAATACAGCCCAAAATAAGCAATTAAACAGAAAACAACCACATTAAGCTTTTCAAAGCTGCAGTAGGTGATCTGATCTTTTCACACTCGCCGGTCCATGTGGGAAACATTAGTCGTCTTGCTCTGAGCTCACTGGCATGGTTTAATCTATGGACGATGGGGCCCCTTTCACACTTTTTGTCTCTCTCTCTCTCTTCTCCTTTTCGTTCAGAAAGAGAGACAGGTCTTACAAAATACACGCCAAAGTAAAGAGACTTTATAGTGTGAATGAGAAAGCAGATCTGAGTATGAGGCCTTGTACCGGGTAGGCAAAGTTTCTGGCACAGGGGCCACACTGGCTTTTGAATAGTACACAAGGGGCCACATATTATAATTAGCGTAATTACTTTTAGGTACAATGTTCTGCTTTCAATCAATCTTGTAGCTTTTAATCCCCAAAGTAGCTGGACTTTAATTTGAATGTGTGACGCATGTGTTTCTTTAGTATATCTGTGAATAATGTGACTATTTAGCGTTTGCCTGTTTTCTTTCACAAACTATAAAACGATCACAAATTATATATTATATTATATATTAAACACATGTTCAACAATTAACATTTAAAACACTTATCAGCTCTAAAAAACTTTTCACAAAGGTGAGAGAGGGCATGATCAGGGTTGCCAGATTGGGCGAGTCTAAACAGTATAAGCGTACAAATGTAAATGTGTAATTTAGTCTTTATATATTTATGATTGAACACTAAGGATCTTAAAATCCTGGCATATGTTGCTAGAAAAAAAAGACAAAATATTATTGTGATAATTGGCCCACCAGTTTAAACGATGTGGAGCGCTGGATCTGGTTCACACAGTTTGCCCATGTCTGCTGTGTGCGGTGTCTGGATGGCATTGTTTACTGGAACTTTGGGTGAAGGCGTAGTGGAGCATGTTCCCAATAAAGAAATGAAGAAGCCTCACACACCCGTTGTTGCCAGTCTGTCTGGAGTTGTGGGTTCATAAGCTTCCACACTCGGCTCAGCCAACAATTCCTAAAGATTTTTCCAACACTTTTCCTCTGTAATTATAGCTGCTCTCTCTGCTGATAGAAAAATAACCACTTCACCATAAGTAAGAAAGAAGTTGCTATAGTGACAGAAACCTGTATACAGTTAAATTGCCATGAGGTTTTTCTGCTACGTCAGAATGCAGAGAGAGTCTTGTTATTGTGTTCCATGTTGGAAATTTGTTCTGGTCTCTGGTGGCTTTTGTTGACAGGTTTGATGGAATGGGGGATTTCTACAACACAGGTGTCCTCATTGACCTTTCTCTCGAATGTAAACGAACACTATTCCATCAACAACATGATACTCTGCGAGGAGGACGCGGTCCTCGCGTGCTTTCTCACCTAGTAAACAGCCAAGATTGCGTTCATCCAAACCCTGCGCCTTGTTAAAAGCAGCTTAATCAGACACAATGTACCGTTTTCGCACGATAAGGTCTTATTCATTGTTTGGCTAGGGAACGTCCCCTCTAGGTTAACAAGCACGGAGACAAACAGTCAAGTCACGCTGGGGCGAGTCCTTCCAGAAGAATGATCTAAGAGGTTTTAACTGTCCTTCAGACAGGATTCACAATGGAGATGATGCTCAAGATGTTAATGACGTAAGGAAAGTGATATAATAAACAGTTTTGGCTGGGTGAGGATCACCTACCTGCCCTGTCACCTGAGAGGCCGTCTGTAGATCTTCTAGTACTGTTAGTGTTTCTGTCACCGCGGGTAATGGACCTGTTCCAGAAACAAAAACGCATAGAAGTCTTTACCACACGCACTCACAATACGCTCCCACAGTCTTTTGACGGCACTGAAGGGGCCCGAGCGAGAGACAATGGAGGGATTAAGTTTCTTCACAGTACGAATGAGTGACTCGCGCACAAAAAATCATTTTCAAGCGCCTGCCCCTCGCAGCAGACCTCATAACATGATACAGTACTCACATAAATCTGATCTGTTTGTATATGTGATATGATTTGAGGGGATTGTGCGAGACAATGAAGGTAGCGGGAGGGGTGGGGTGTCTTCGGTACGGCTTGGGTGATATATGAATATATGACTTGGGAGTTATAGGCAACATTGTCCAAGCCCTTGTTTTTTTATAAAGTTCGGTTTATAAAATAAAACAAAAATTTTTCTTATTTTCTACTCCAGCTTCACAAAATGGGTTTGGGCCCCTGAATTTAAGCTACGGCCCTGGATACCTACAAGGTATTTCTGGCACGGCTTGCTCTGCGACATGATGTTCTGGTTCCTCCTCTGGTCTTCCAGGAGTGAGACTATCCCCTTGAAGCCTAAAAAACACAAAAAACTATGCATCATTGTAAGAACGCCAGTTTTAATTTCATACGAGCGGCTTGCGTTTCTCCCCACAGTTATGATAGCTGTGTCAGATAATAGTGAAAACACTATCATGTTCTTCTTTCAGAGTAAACTCTCAGCTGAGGGTATGAAAGAACTAAAATCTCTTTTTCTGCCCAGTGTCTTTGCTGGATGAGAACAAGTGGAGACAGCGAGTGTTTATTCATAAAGGTAACGAGACCGAGCCAAAGCAGTGTATTTGTCTTATCACCATCGGGGGGAGATGAGGATATGGGTAGGCTGGAATGTAGACAAGGCATAACATAGGGGACCGCTTAAGACCTGACAACAATCTACTAATCGCCAAACAATGTGGCTGTCACAGAGACCCAGAATTTATGATGCCCCGTCTCAGAGGATGATGGTTTTAAGAACTTCACCCTTATAAAATGCCAAGTTTTACTTCCAAATTTACTTCTATGTGCCTTGTGACATAAGATTTATTACATTTAGTTAACTATTCCTTCAAAAACATCACTTGACCATCAAAATGTGTGGCCGGGATCATACCAGGTGATCCGAGCAGAAGCAACTAATTCAAATGTTCCAGTCTCGCAAATTTCCCAGAGGACTGGAAAATGAAGAGCCACAGCATGGTAATTCTCATACTCTATTCTTCCATAATACTTTATTCTTAAACTGTTATTTTGGAGCGGTTTTGCTTTACAACTGTAAATCACCTAATGCTACACTTCAAATGATAGGCTTGTTTCATTTCACAGCGTGTCTTTTCCTGTACACAGACGGTCCACCTATTACATACGATAACAAAAAACAACCACCACATCTTTTTTTTATGACAACCACAAACACTCCACCTGTCATACCTGTTGTAAATTGTCTATTTATCTCTGTATCCACCTCTCTTCTGTCTCGCACTTCTTCTACATGTATAGGAGAAAAAAGCGGAGCTGCTGTTTTGGCTCATCATCTGAGGCAGGCCCTCATTCAGCGTTTTAAAATAGTAGTAATTAAAATAATGATGGTGATGTCTGTGTCACAACAATCGTGCAATTCACAGTCACTTACTAAACAGTTGCACAACTTTTGTGTGGGATTAAAAATGGTAAAAACCTGCTTCATACCCAAAAACTACATTTTTGCATCTCAACCTGCAGAACATGCCAATAGCAACTCCGGAGTCATGGTGGTTTGACTTTTAGGAAATGCACATCCTTATAAAATGTATGCTTGGATAAGTGTAAATCTACACACATAACCACCCACAACCAAGCTTAACCAAATGTTAAATGTGCTGTGAGGATTTCAGTGAAGTCATTTTCAAGCCCTCGTGTGGTCAGCAGTGTCACATCTATCACTGTGATACTTCCACATGAACTGTTGTTCTAAGCATGTGTGGTTTGTCCTCTGCCACCTCATTCATCATGTGAAAAGGACAGGTAAGGAATAAATCCCATGACCTTTCTACAGTGATGCATTATAAGTCAACAGATCCCTGCAGGAGATTTAGTAAGTCTGAGAACACATTAGGAAAAATACATTTACATTTTATAACAAGTAAGGAACTGTTGTGAATGATGTTTGTGGTCGAACTGCAGTTCATCTGAAAAAAAAAAACCCTCAATTATTTATGTTTTGGTATGCTGTCAGAATTGTGAAAACAATATAAAATCTGCATTTATAATGAAATAACCAATCAGATTACTGCTGCCCATATTCACTCAAGTCTGACATTATGCACCATAATTTCCAGGTCCAAATGTTCTATCAGATGCCAAAGACAAACAAACAAACAATGCAAATATACACTCATGGCACGCTGTAAAACTACAGTAAAAAACATAATCCTTTATAACCATTACGAAATTCCAGATGGCCAGACAGGAATTCATTTTCATGAATTATTAAAATATTGCTGGCAGAGTTTATAGTTTAGCTTAAATGTGTGATATGAACGGCTGTTTAAATAGTAGCCGTTAGTAGGACTACGTCACGACATAACAAGCAGATAGATACAACTCAATAAATCGCCAGGATAAACCTGAAGGCTTCAACAGGAAGTTACAGTTTTTGACACTGTCTAATGCACTCGCCTTTTAGACTTCCTCACTGACCACTTGAGATAACAAATGTCCAGACAAAAGGATTCCTACCATCTAAGCTTAAGAAAATGCTGCTGGAAAAGTTTCTCAAGTAGCCACATGCCGAGACAAAGAAACTGAGAGGGAAAAACCCTAAGAGACGGGCATCGTTTCTGGCATGTTCTTTAACTGCTGATGTCTGTGCATTTTAAGTAAGATACTGAAGAGGCTCCAGGTGTCCAAACAAACACTCAGGGTCAGTTAAAGAAAACAACAGCCAAGGAGAGTAATGAGTACGAGTACAACCTGAGAAAACCTGTTTGAGTCTAGAATAAAAAGAGAGTTAATGGAAAAAACTCCTGAGCTATAAAGGCATCACAAAATGTCCATGTTTAGCTTTGTCTCCACCCAGGCCCATTGTGAAAGGCGAGAGGATCTCGTCTGCTGGCCCTCAAGACAGTAAGTTACTGTATTGAGAGAGTCACTCATTTACATGAAAGTATTCAGTAAAGCTTCACGAAAGACTGTTTACTCTGAAAAGCGCCACTGTGTATCTCGCTCTTCGCTTTTCTTGAGTGATGCAATCGGTCCTCTGCCAAAAAACCCACAATCATCTTTTCCAGGGGTGAGGACATCTCAGCATGATTACGCTACCACCATTGTGCATCCAGAATTTACAGAAGAAATCTACATTAAGACCCACTCTCATATCCAACCATTAGCATCAGATGTGAAGGCTTAGCCAACTATCATTACTAAGCATCTACAAATTGGCAAAGCAGTGATTTTTGGATCTGGTGTATCGGAGAACATTACTCTTGACATTTCACATGGCCAGCAAAAGCAGAAGAAACCTCAGCTCTGTCCTAGATAACTATCCAGGGTGGGCCGTATTCACAATCCTGCGATTTTAACCGGTGGTATAAACAAATGAACTTCCACATTGATGTGATAAACAGTTCGCAAACAAACAGCAATCATGCGATAAACGTTCAGCTAAGAAGAAGATATGTTTTGAATCTCGCAGACAGCAAAGAATGTGTCCGTTGTGGATCTGATAAGGGGCAGAAAAGCATGACGAAAAAGCTAAACAAAACAAATATGAATAGATGTAGGAGTGTGGCAGCCATCTGACCCAACAGATTCGGTCTTATCATACTTTGGCATCGGAGACAAGCGATGAGTCGACCAATCACAGGAGATGGTGCGAAATGTGATCGCTGTGCACAGCCACAAACTACAAAACAGGAAAGAAACATGTGATAATGAAGACTATCGCTGTTTGTGGGTCTTGTGAATACAAGCACTTTTCGGCAACGCTCTTAAGATAGCTGTGATAGATCTGCAGGTACATACAGTAGTCTAAAGATAAGTCCACACTTTATAGTCACCTAGTGTAAGTGTGATGAATGTTAAGCATTACCTTAATCACCTTAAGATTGTTGGAATGTGATGTGCGGCCCTCATATCCTGGCTAAAAGGGGTCTGGTTGCGGCTCTTAGCAAACAGAGGTCAGCGTACGTGACTCGTGTCTTGACTAAGATGTATGACGGTACATTCTAGTGTGGAACTGATGATAACATTGTTCACATTGTCTGTAACGCTTGACTTTGTTTGTGGAGGTGGTGAAGCTCACAAAAGGGAGAATCTAGTGGTCATTGAGTCGATGTAGAGCTGGTTGGTCATTGTGTCAATATTTACCTTGCACACCTTGAGCAGATGTTCAGAGTGACTTTGGCCTGTGGCTCTGAAGAGTAGGAGCTTCGGCCCTGGCTGAACTTACTGCCAGACGGCACCAAGCCAATGACCCCCTCCATGCGGAGGTCGTCCAGATCCTCTAGAGGAGAAAGTGAGAAAGAACAAAATAGTTTTTAAATCAAATCAGATTTGAACTCAAAAGATTTTAACTTTAGCAGATTCTCTACAGCCTGCTTGCCAGCTAAACGAAACACCCATGTTATTTCCCTATTTGCTTTAACATTTCATAGTTGAATTCTAATCTAATCATGACGAATTATATATTGATGAAAAGGTATAAGAATCAATAAATATTTGACAAATTGTATAACAATAAACAAAAACTAAAAGAAAAAGAAAAAAGTAAATGTAAAAACTGTAGTCTGGATTTCATGTGTATGCTCAATACGTACATTGATAGCTCCTTTTTTTCTATAAAAACAACATAAAAGCGTAAAGAAACTGTTGTTGCTCAGTCTATCGAGTTTAAGGTTAGGTCTGAGCCGACAGCATCTCGTGATGTGAGGTTTATTTTACATTATATGATAAAGACTTCTATAGCAGAGAGTTGGAGAAAACGGTGCACATCCTCAGCCAACCCTCTCAACTCTCTCACAGAGGCTGTAATTGCAGCAGTGCTGTCTGATTACTGACATTATAAACACAACGAGACAAGAAAAGTGAAAATACATGGAGAGATATAAACAAAACAGCACTGAGATGGGCAACTCAATCCTCTCTGAGGTCACTGGTGTCTTTCTCACAGCATATGCTCACAGCATGCTCGCCTGCACCCAGCTAACAGGTGCAGAGGGCTGGATCACAGCGAAGCCATTCACTTTACACTACATCTGTTCCTCTACAGCATGACTCTCCGGCACGCAACGGGGCCACTGGGTTAAAGCTGGGTCGCTTCCCAGAGTTTCCAACTCAATTATGTGAGTTAGAGCTGACTGGGGTTTTAATGGCTATAGAGAGACCTTTTGTGTTTGTTTGGATCTACTCAAAGCAATGAATTTTACTCTTATTCATATTTCAATCCAAGTGTTTATTTTTAAATTTCATGCACTTTGTCGCACCATGATTTACCAATTGAGCTATGAGTACAAATTTTGAAATATAATTTAAGGAAAGACACCATCCATTAATATAAAAGCTGCAATCCTCTATATCACCGCTATATCTCTGTCTGAAACATAAAATTTCAGGTCACTTACATACTGCTACATAAATGAAATGACATCAAAACTGACAATTCCCATGTGAATTTGTACTGATAGCTTAAATTATAAATCATTATTATAAGCTTACAGTGACTTGCTCAATGAGAGATTTGGTTCAATTTTAATTTAAACATTTACATTTAGGCATTTAGCTGATGCTTTTATCCAAAGCGACTTATACTTAATATTAGGAGACAAACAAGCAGCTTTAAATATTTTTAAAATAAATAATATTTCAAATAAAATAATAACTATGATTGTTTATGAACTATAAAATAACAAAAAATAAAAAGTAACTCATTTTGCTTCAACATCAGTACTTCAAGTATTTCAAAACATCATAAGAAATAAATATGCATATAATAAAAAACCATAGTGTCGAGTATGGTTCATCCATACATATTTCAGAGCCAGAATTGTGTTTCGTAATGCCCATATGACAACTGTAAACAAAAGCATTTTTCTCACAGGGTGTTTCGTTCTCATGTCACAACATCACAACATTATGATCCAGCAAGAATGTGCAAACTGAAGAGCAGGAGGGTAAAGTGAGCTCTGTTCCGTGAGGTCTGTGTCTCACACCTGTGCCTGTGGCCTGACGTGTTACATTAAACCTGCTGTACTATTTATGTTGATATGGCATGACCAGTTAAGTGTGGAGGGAACTGCACCTTAAAAGATAGGGATTAGGCTTGGGTTATTAATCTATAACCTACTCACTTCACAAATTTCAGATACTAATTCAGGAAAGGTCCCGGTGGGAAATAAACAGGACAGTGTGGACAACGAAAGATTTCTCCCATAAGGCTTTGTGTATAAAACAAAACATGCATGTGTCTGTAAACAGCGAGGTCCATTTGGCACAGCAATGCGGATACTGCCTTGTTCATAAAATACCAGCGAGCGTGGCGATATTACATGCCTCATTCATCATCACAGGTCTGATCCAGCTGAGAGAGAGATAGAGAGACATAGAAAGACACAGGGAGAGAGAGAGAGCGCCGGAGGCCACCTCATACACACTGTACATGAGAACACAGCTGTACTCTGTGGGAAAGTCTCTCTTTTCTAACAGGGCTGCAGGGTGTGTGGTTCAGCTGTGATTCAATGCTGAGAGGAAACTCACTGTCAGACAGCATGGCAATACGACAACGTTTAATGCATCGCCTCCAATACTGATAGGAGTCGGCGTCCATTAAGTTGGATGACACTGATTGGCCAATTAATGTAGAAATGTCAGGGGAATCTCTAACAAAGAAAGGCTTTAACCACCACAGACGCTTTATACCGGTATTGACATTAACCATGTTAAAACTACACATATGATAATATCATAACTCTCCACCTCCCTTTAACCTAAACTAAATTTAAGTTTAGTTTTTTAAGTTAAATTAAATAAAAGTAAACACAAAAACATTTTGGAGTTCCACACCATGACGTCTTCACACTGAACAGCGTCCTCTAGTTACTTCCACTTAATATCAACAAATTATGCCGCCCCACTTTAACGGGAAAGCCTACAAAAAAACCATTGACTAATATTATCAATGCACTTATCCACAAGGAGGTCAGAGTGCAAGAAACTGACTGCGCCCATAAAAATGCATCCAAATTAATTGGCTTTCCAATGGATGCCTTTCTGTAAGTGTTTTCCCACAGAGCTTTGGCTAATTTTTCTTTTATGCGGGCTTAAAGCCGCTTGTTCCACAAATGCGCTAAAGCCAAGGCCAGAAGTGGACTTTCAGACTTGGAACGGTCCTTCATCGGCCTGACAGGAATCTGAACGCATGCCACAGTAAAGCGAGAGACTGTAGACTGAGCTTTTCTTCTATTCCATTAGGAAAGAACAAACAGAAAGGAAAAAAAAGATGCCGGCAGACTCTTTAAACGCTACATTGCCATTATATATCTGCCAGGACGGCAGATGCGGCAAGCTGCAAAATGAGACATAACATGAAGGCCTTATTTCAATGAGTCTAGTCTGAGAATTTAGTGTCTGTCTGTGACACAAAACACAAAGGGTGGCAAGGCGTTTAACAGTGATCTTGTTAACATTGGGTTTAGTAGTCTGATGTATTACAAATCCTTTAATCGGTTGTGCAACAGTGTAAAATGTAAACCAAACACAGCAATCTGCTTTCAGCATGACTGTTTATTGCAATCTCAGTGACCAGCATTTTGATAACATTGAAAAGAAAAGCACCAGCGGCTTCATACATCTAGACAAAACAAGCTCTTGAGTTCAGCATATGTGTACACCTATACGTCTATACGAGAGCGTGTTTCTAGCAATCATGCGTTACTGTAATGCCACTGCTTGCCTTCGGTGAAATAAATCAACTGCTGGAGATGCTGATCTCCTGGAGTGAGGTGGAAAGTATTATCCAAACAAAAGCTGGACTGATGACAAGAAATTTCTGCCTGTAATTATTCACACTAACCAAACCATCAGGCCAGAGTGTGCTACACAAATTTCCATGTTGTTTTAATGTACCCAAGACAGTCTTTGGTAATCTAATAAAACAGAAATAAAATATTGTCGTTTTAATGTACCAAAAACAATTACTGGTAAAATAAAAACTGATACACAAATCCCACGTTAATAAATTCTCCCTGCTTGGAAAACAATATAAACCATTACAGAAATTCTGGATCCAATAGATTTAATGGTTATAATAGGAATTAAAGGTTTTAAAGGAAATTATAATGGTCTCAGTGGTACTTACTGGTAATGTGTTGTTATCTGTCTGATGGGAACCAATAGAACATCATTAAATCCTACTGGAATAATATGTAAAACACACTATATCGAATAATATGAAGTAATGGGTTTAATGGTTCAGCTAATATTCATTATGGTTTGTTGGCAAACAAAGTCTTCTTATGAAAATTATACAGTAACCATTGTAAGTGTTTAACCAACTATTTTAGTCCACTAACAATCTATGGTTACTGTAGTAAAACGACAGTAAACACAAATGTATTATGGTTTTTATGGCTACAATAATCATAATTTACCCATGATATCTGTAGTAAAAAGGTAGTACAAGTAGTAATCAATCCAACAAAGAAATGGTAACTTTTTATGATAAAACAATGGAGTTTAATGTTGTTTTACTGTAATGGTAAAACATGTAGATGAGCGCAGCGGCCAAGACAGTAGTGAGGTAAATCTAATAAAACAATATAATTAAAATTAAATACTATGCTACAGAAAGCACTCCGCAAGTTAATATATTTCTTACCTTTTTTTTTTTTTTACCAGAACACGCTAAATATGTAACGGGATAATCACGTGATCATACCACACAGTAAATGATCATAAATGCAGACTCTATGCAGCCAGACATGCGCATTTACTTCAAAGTTCTCTATGGGTTTATGTTCCATCTCAAGCTCGTAATTATCCGAGCGATAATTGACACATTTCACTCTATTATCGGCCGAGACACACAGACGTGCAGACGCAACCGTCTCTGCACACTTTCCGCATTTGTGTTTCATTACTAAAATGCTACGTTCCAGTTGAGTGGTTTTGTCCTCTCGTACGCCGCTTTGAAGTGAAAGTTTTGTTTTGCTTTGTAATATTTGAACTACGCTTATAATTACAGCTCGAGACGTCGTGTAAAAATACACTCGCCTCCCGTGCGGCGTCTGTAGACGATGAATGATCCTTCAAAGTTTATATCTAGTTTTAATGAAAGACTGGATTAAGTGTTAAACGTGACGCCGAGCAACGAATTAAACCTATACGAGGTGCTGACATGTCAGAGACGATCTATTATTCTTGTCTTATTCTATGACTGTGACTTATTCTTTCCTACAGTTCAGTTAGTTTGACAAATTATCACGAGCATGTACAACACTGACACCTGCTGGTCAGTTTAATATACTTAATTTTTTACTAAATTTAATATACTTAAATAAAACTTAATCTTTTTTAGACATTTTGACACTATTTACAAAAATGTTTTTCGTGATCTTTTAATCTGAAAATGTGTATTGCAATGTTTTAAATTACTTTTGTAGACAAAAATATAATTGTGCCAACTTAGTCATTTCTTTCATTAGAAAACTAAAATGATATTTTACAAATATTTTTTAAATGAATTAGGCCTACTTCGAGCAAATAATAAATAAAGAGCAGCCAATAAGAGTCTAGCATAGACAGAAATGATATCACAACATAATTCCCTTAGTTACAACTGAGTAAGTGTATCCAAACTTTTGACTAGTACTGTAAGTCAAAGTTTTTCTTTTTACTTTGAGTGGAAATGAACTGAAATCCAAACAGATCAAGTTCCCCAAATCATTTTGATAATCAGATTTACCATTTCCTGATGATAATAAACCGAAAAGCCGTCTTCATAATCTCTATGTTGTGCGTGACTGCAAAAATGCTCGAGATGTTGATAGCACGGGTGATGTTCCTCTTATCATATCATGACAGAAAAAGGCCCAGGTCCAAGAAAGGAATCTGAGAAACACACACAAACTCTCCAAAACTGACAAACGTTATTGTCTGTAGCGTAACATTATCACAAGATAATGTCCATGACGTCAATGATTTCTTCATGACTCAAACACAACATTGCTCTGTTTGTCTTAAAAGAAAAACCTGCCCAGAAGATATAAATCGCTGAGATAGATACCGCTTTGTGATATGTTTGTTCTTGGGTTGTTAGGCTAACGGTTTGTGTTCATTCTTACAAATACATCATGGTTTCAATGGTTTCAAGGGTTTCGTTTAACGGTAAAGCCACCAGGGATCTGTGGGTTATATTATACCCTCACTGGATCTTTTCAGCTGTCTTTCAGCTTTAATAGATGGCCTACAGAATCAATCTTTCAGCTGCGGCTTGGCATAACCGTACATTTAGGTAATCCATCAAATTGTGGTAAACGTCATACGGTATAATAAGCAATCATTTTTCACGATGGACTTTATCAGTGTAACAAAGATACCACGATCATGCCAGGCCTCCATAGAGTGAAAGATCACTGTAATTTACAACACATCTCAAGCATGCCCCAATACCAGTCTGCATACTGGGTACCGAGGATGCATCTCTGTTGTTTGTTTACTCTGTCGCCACGGCAACTGTTGTGTCTCCGCATCCTGGAGAGAGCACTTGGCGTCCGGGAAAAGCAGACCCTGGTGACGGCTGCCAAGGCAGGCAGCCATGACATCACTAACAAAGAGCCCTGATCGCTTAATCCGATCAGACCACATCTATAAAACATCATAGTTAACATCATCTGCGGGGCTAAAATGAAACAGATCACAATGATAACCCGCAACATGATGGGGCCTTGATGGAAAACGACGCCATTTGCCATGATATACAGTAGGATCACTTTAAGCAAGATTGTGCAGGCTGTCCTTACACATTTAACATGAGCTTTAATAATGCCAAACGTACTGTATTTTTAATGCTAAAACACTTTCTTCAAACTTTGCTTTGTTTCTGCCGCTGCGACTCTTAAACTGCAAAAAGTTATTTGGGAAGCACAATGGTGTAAAAACAAATTTATAAATCGGCTCTATTATCTGTCAAGCTAATGTCACTTTCAGTCAAAACAGTTACAGAAAAAAATAATAGCCATTCAATACCTCTTTAAGCATTGAGATCAATGGTCACATTTCAAATGCTTTATTGTCAGTCTTAACCAACAAATCACATAGAAGAGATTTACAGCTACCCTGTCATGTGAGACTCTCTCAGAAGACTGCATGTCTCAAATTTGCCATATGGGTGGCATCCAGCTCGTGAGAGCTTCTTTTCCCACAACAACCCTCCAGAGCTGAGAGATGATCCTCACATGTGCACACCACCCTCCAGACAATTACAACTCCAGATCTGTGGAAGTCAAGGGCACCATTTATCAACTCCTTTTCCTGCAGATGCACGGTTCTTCATTAATCTTTTTGTCATGTATGAGAAAAACATTGGCTGTGGCCCTTCTCATTTTCTAAGCATTTGCCACCGCCGCAAAATCTGAAATGCTAAACCCTCCAAGAAATAAATAACTCATAAAAATGGCATAAGATTTCTGTTAGTCATAGTCACACGATACATAAAGCAACCAGCATCCCATGAGCTCTTTTTACAGTTCTTTACTGTACATGTCATATAGAGCTTCATGTGTGTCTTTGTCTGTTTATGAGCCCACAAAAATCATAATGCCAAGTTTTTAGGGTTGCACATGGGAAAGCACTCATGGGGTTTTAGTAACTAACCAAAAGTCAACAAAATTCTGCCAAAAAGTATTTCCTTAAAAACATGTACTACAAGAGTTTCAAACTGTGGTTGACTGTGCAGTCATTAAGATGATATGAAGAGTCACCCCATATAAATTTTTGCTACATAAAAAAGCCATTTCCAGTGAGACTATTGTCCTGATTTATTGTTGCGGAGAAAAATATTTTTCAGTGTCCAAAATATCCCAATAAAGGGAGACATCATGTCGACAACAGTTTTATAACTATTGTTATATCTAATTTTCCAGACAGCTAATATCATATTTTTGTAACCATTTATAAATAAACTGTGATGCTCTATTTATCTACTGTATGTGAACAGATGTCATCAAGTTCATTTTGCTTAAACTCTTCAATCGGTGTAAATAGCGAAGGGCAAAAACTTTCTTCTAAGGTCCATCTAGTGGTAGAGAGCTGACATTGCAGCCAAAAATCCATTTTAAATCTAAATTAGTGGCTAAATATTTAAGGGAAAGTCATTAATTACTTTAAAACAAATCTGAGAAATGAGAGACAACACTGATTATATTTAGGTATCTTTCACATTTTACTTTTATTTGCTCAAGGGAAATCTGAGGAAAGCTTATTAAAGTGATTTGTTCTTTTATAAATTTCCTTATATACATTAACATTGTGTGTGTGTATAGGTAAAAATATAACAGTACATTTATAAAACAACAAAACTTTGAGAGCTCTCTTCATGTCTCCCTGGAGCTCAGCTCTATAATAAATGTGAAATGCAGTTCACTGAATCTGCACTGATTTTTCATCCAGAGGAGCAAGACAATTAAAGCAACACTTCTCTCAAGCGCCCAGTCAATATGTTCAGCAAACAGCTGTACCTGCACACCTCTGCTGAATACATGATAAATCGACTACAAAGACTGGGCTGAGATCATCAGAAACACATAGTTTCTTCATTAACATAATTACACTCTCTTGAATTGAGTTCATTTTACTATAGAGCGTTCAGTTTCAGAAGAAAGAGTTTATGCGTGGCGTTTTCAACAGTGACTGATGGGCAGATGAGTGGATCTTAATCGCTAAACATGCGAGATAAAATCTCATATGGCCTCTGAGCATATGAGCCTTTCCCCCCTTGATCTTCATGTAAATATCGCAAAGAAGTGTTAGGACCAAGTCTTTCTCATTTACTTGCTAAATGAAATAAAAGCTCAACAAGATTGTGATGGAACCCCACAGAAAAAAGACCCAAAAAAGTTCATTCAAACCTCCATCACCACTAGAGGTCAGTATCAACATACAATATGACAACTTCAGATCTTATCATTTGGTGTAAAAATAAAACTGTTTTGCAAATAATAGCCATTGAGAAATATCCTCAAGATTAAAAGGTTTAATAATCTCCCAAACAGTTAAATTCAATCAACTGTGTAACTAAAGCTTTCTCACATATTAAAAACAGGATGACTTCAATTAATAACAGGCACTTGCAAAATCCCTCATCCATATTTTGTATTCTGATGTAACAATGCTCTCATCTTCAAACAAGATTAATTAACCACAAAACAGTTGTTGTGACCTTTACAGCTTTTTCTTATGATGCTTTAATGAGACCCACCAGTGTGACCCTGTTGTCTGTTTTCGGCCAGCAGGGAGCACATGGCTAATATAAGTAATAAGATCCAAAGACACAGCGTCTCTCTTTCTCTCCATCATCTGGATGACCCTCGCCCATCTGTCCACTGATTGTCCGACTTTATCTGACAGGTTGCTCAATATAAGCGCTCATCTTTCACCACTGCCAGACTGCAGGAGCTCTATCAGTAAATAATCTACCAATCACATATACCCATCTCTTTCATTCTCTCTCTCTGTATATGGTAGTATGCAATTCTGAACATATCCATACATGACTACTGTAGTTGGGGTCAATTATTAGGTGCACATTTAATGAGCAATCACTGACAAATTCAGATTCATGGATGAAAACTCTTGATAAAATGTGATTTAAGTATTCCCCTCTCAATGCCACTGTTGCCTCAGAGCACAGAAAATCTCATTATCTCCCAGCATCCTCTGCAGGACAAACCCTCCGTGCAGCAGTTCAGCTTGTTGGGTCGCTGCTGAAAGACACTAAGGGCACACTCAGTCCCACAAAAGAACAAAGACTAAATCAGTTCTCACAAAACCTAATGCAGTTCTTAGTGTCAGGAGAGAAGACAAACTCTTTACCCTCATATATAGATACAGAAAGGACAAAACACAACTATTTTTCGATGAAAAGTCAGTTCAACTTATGCTTGAAAAGTTACACCAAATATAGCAAATAAAAATATATTATTTATTGGCAAGTTTTCCCTCCTCTTCACTTTAAATCTATATAAGCATTCACACTATATAAATTTCAGAACAACAGATTTGCCACATGGCTGTGGTTTGCGCGGGAGGTATTGGTTTACGTCTTACACCCATGCAGGGACAAGCCTGCTAATACCACAGAGCTAAACTGCTACAAAGCTCTGGTACCTGTAGGGTGGTCTGGCACCAACACAGGAAGAGAGATTAGGATGTCACGCTCGTGTAATCACTGGAGTAGTGAAGATAAATCATAGTGATTTATGGGGATCTAAATGTGACAATCTATTGAGACTGCTACAACACAAACCATGATTTGGTTTGCTACCAATATGTCAACTTGCACCACAAGCATGGCCAAATCGATCTGTATAAAAAAAATGACAGGTTCAAAAAAGTTATGAAATAATCTCACATGCCATTGGTCGAACAAACAAATTATCCCACCCTAAACAATTAACCTACAAAAGGCATTTGACTGTGCATATTAAATTAGATCAGAAAAAAGAAAGCATTGCATCATTCATCTGAAAATGCACATTTAATGAGCAATCACTGACAAATTCAGATTCATGGATGAAAACTCTCGATAAAATATGACAAACTTACTATATGAAAAATATGAAAAACTATATGAAAAATCTCTATTCATAAAAATCATGTTACTACAGTGCATATATAAAGATAAAACTGCTCTTTAAATGCTACAAAAAAGGCGCTTCAGCAATCAAAAGGCATTCAAAAAAATATCAGGTCGCAAATGGTGCTTCAAATCAGCGGTGATATAAGCCAGAGACATGTAATTGTGTTGGGGAATGTCTGAGAATATAAATGCTTTGAAATATGCCATTACGATATGTGATATATGTAAAAAACAAGCTTGATATTTTTCTATGCGTGTGTTTCAGCTACATTATAGGGACAAAAGTAATCAGACATTTGTGATGACCTCACAACTATTCTCACAACTATAAAGACATGTCTAAAGGTTTCTGCTTGGGTTTGGTTAGGAACATAGTGAAAGGTCATTAGCTTTTTAAAAAAACAGTCAATGAAGGTTCTGGTTATGACAGCAATAGTGAAATATGTGTGTGTTTTCATTACCCAACAGCTCCATGGCATCATCCTCATCCTCCATCTCATCTTCAGTGATGGAGTGGGTGGAGTCAGGCATGGAGTCAAATGAGTCTTGAGACAACATGGCTGCTAGAAGTTTCTTATGGTTTTGTTGCTGCTGTTTGAGGCCTTTACTCTTTGCTTCCATTTTCAAGCTGGAAAGAGAAAAAAAAGTATGGTAGCACCAAAATACTAACTCACATTTTGATAATTGTATTTAGACATTTAGACTTTTAACTGAGACAGCCAACTTACACGTTTTGATATTTTGCTCACTTAAACTAGAACAGGACATGGAGGTGGAGACGATCATATGTTTCTCTTTTTATATTTGTCTTCTATATTAATGGCTTTCAGTTCAGCTTAATCTTGGCATATGATCTGTGCAGGGATTGTCTGAAACGATAAACATGTTTTAACTCTGCACCCTCCATATCTACAAAAATATCTAATAGCTTTCAGCAGGGCTCATTAAAACACAACACTGTTTAGATGAAGCATGACTAGTTCTCTCCACAGAAATACTAATCATCTTAAATCAAAAAGTTGCGAGTTTGATTTGTAACAAATCTGACAGCCAATAATTTACTGTCTTAATATATGTGTAAAGATCCAATGTAAGACGGTCATGTAACGCAAAATGCAAATAAAACTACAGTGCAGGTTTTTATCTATATTGGACATCATAATTACATTACAGTAGTTTGGAATTGGGGTTATAATTCACTGCAGAACCAAACATCCTGGATTACCCATTTAAATTT
Source organism: Beaufortia kweichowensis (assembly GCA_019155185.1). NCBI lineage: Eukaryota > Metazoa > Chordata > Actinopteri > Cypriniformes > Gastromyzontidae > Beaufortia > Beaufortia kweichowensis. The sequence continues at coordinate 11,053,021 of CM032814.1, forward strand.
TAACAAAGTAAAAATTAAACTGAATAAATTATGAACATGTGCTTTTATTCACACTGTGTCATTGGCAAATATATATTGGATAAAAACAGCCTGGAGAGGTTTAATTTGAGTGTTATCTTTTACAGAATTATATTGGAATGATACTATGCACAGATAATCTGAAGGTTCAGGCTGGGGCTAAGAGCTATTTTAATATCCTGTGCTGACCATTTCTATGTTAATGTGTATGCTAATACTGCTTGTCCCTCATTTAGCACTTTTTAACCTTTTCTTTATAAGTGAAACATTACAATTCCCAACTAGATAGTTTACTACCGTAACACAATGCTAAGACAATTGTCCCAGTCCTCAAACATACAGTATTACATACAATAAAAGATGGAATACATTGTTCTCTGGTTTCAAAATGGACTTGATACTGATATAACTTTGGCAATAAAAGTCCTCTGGTATAACAGAAAGTACTTTAACTTTAAATGAGTTACTTTTAAATCGATTGTAACAATTAAAGCTTTTGCGTACATTATAACTGAGCTTTTGCTAAATTGTACTAATGAAATACTGATAAAAGCTGATACCACTTGAGAATATCTTAGTCAATGCTAACATCTCATTTAAAGTACAGGCCGGCAGGGACACTGAAAACAAATAAGCTATTCATTCTGTGGGAAGAAAGAGCTATATTCATTTATCACTCAAACCTCAATGACACTAAATAAATTAGTTTCATGCTTGGGAGAGAAAAAAACAAGAATGAATTATTCTGACATAAGCCTTCAATAGGAAATGAGTGTATTAAATGCAAACATGCAAAATTTCTATCTGGATTCAAAACAGGTACAAACATATCTTTATTTTCCCTAAATATGTCCTGCAAATGTTAATGTAGCGACAAGTCATGTTTTGCAGTTTAGCGTAATTGCACTGAAGAGGAATTAGTGACCGAATTTGTCCTGTCATTTTTCCTAATAAGGGACCAGTGAACCACAGCTGATACAAATAATGATTCAGGAACTGCTCCTTAATGAAAACATTCAATTTACTCATTTTTAATCCTGTCATGCAGAAGAGCTCGTCTAGAAGATAAAACCTGAACAGGGTTTATGAGTAAAAAATATTTGTACAACAAATCTCAGACTGCACCTCTAAAATGAAATGAAATGCTTCGTATAAATGCAATTTGGTGAAACTATATAAGACCGTCTATAGCCTTGTGTGGGTCAGAACAGTGAAAAGAAGCCTTGTTAAACAGAACTTAAATTGTACTGCTGTCTGGTTCCTATGGGATTAGAAACTCTCTACGGCATTCTGCAAGCAGAACAAAATGTATCATTCAACTGATTTAAACTACAAAAGTAGACCACAAAACCAAAGCTACGAATGAAGTAATATGAAGCAACTATCATGTAATTTAACACATCACAGGGATCCATAACAAAATATCCAACAGGAATAAAGTTTTGTGTTATTAGATTTAGGCAGTTGGTATCTAAATGTTGAATGTCCGACTGGCCAATCAGAATGAAGTATTCAGAAATGTTAAATAATATTCTGCATAAAATAATTTAACTGGTGGGCATATCTGGTTTGAGGTTGGGAAACACTGGTATACTACACATCCCATAATGAGCCTTTAAAACCCCTGAATGACTTAGACGGCATCCGTCCAATGGGAGTGGGATGATGGAGGTTGTTATGAACATAAGGAAGACAGATTTAAAGTGTAGGCGTAAAGCAGGAGGAGAAGTGGAGAGGAGAGAAAGAAGGGGTTTAAGTGTTATGATATGTTGCCTGTGTGGAATGGGAGGAGAATCCCACAACGGGGCTTTATCATTCCCATAATCAGTCACAGTAACCCTTCCCAACATCCACCTCTGCCTTCACCTAATTTCCCAGCAGCCTCGGCACTCTCCCAACGTCCTCTGCTCAAAGACTGACAGCTAAGGAGAGCCTTGCTGTTCACCCATTGAGGTTAGATGGAAAAAAACACTGTTTTGTTCTAGACGAAGGAAGGCGGTGGTCATTATACGGAGCAGTTGCTGGTTTCTTTCTGGATGTGAAATTATAGAACAGGTGTTGAAAACAGCCACGCTGTGAAAATGGCTATTGAAAAAGATTTGTCTCTTGTAGTTATGGGGTTCGCAACTTGAATCATGCTTTGATTGACATAGCATGTTTTTAAAGCTACAGACACACGAAACAAATAGGGGTTTGTACTGAATACAGCATTTCTAACACATAATATATTCCAAACAAGCAATGTTGTGCTTGATAGGTCTTAGTTAAGAATTTATGTTGGATTGCATTTAATTTTACAGAGTTAAAAGATAATCCAAAATTTGATGATACCATATTTATCTTTTAAAATGTAATAATTTTAAGGATATTTTTGCACTAGGTTAATTTGAAGAAACTTCAACTCATTGATTAAAAGATTCATCTGAATGATTTAAAACCTTAAAAAGGATTCAAGTTTGTCAAATATTGTTGTCATTTAAAAAGGAAATAAGTAGGTAAATGTAACTTTATTATTATAAACCGCTTTTTACATATTTTGTTATTATAAAGAGTTGATCAAGCAGAAAGAGAAAATCATTTTACAGCAGTCTATTACCTTACACCAATATCACAATGCTAAAATGTGTTTACTTCTGTAAGTTTATTTGCATTGATGAGAACTAAAGCTAAAGCTCATAAAAGCGTATTTCTTTCTTTCCTTCTCTATAATAAACTCTCTGCCAGCGCCTGTACAGCTATGTGCTCTGGGGACGCCTGCGGTATCGACCCAAGGCTCCATAATTTACTGTAATCAAGTGAGAGAATATTTTAATGGAATGAAGTCTCTTCTATCAGACGAGCCCTGAATATGATTTATTATTTAATATCTGATCCCTTCTAATTAGCAGCATTCTCAGTTTTTGCCCTCTAATCAAACACCAGCCAATTCAAATCACCACAGTAACGTCCTTAATGGGTCGAGCAGCTGCACTTCCTGTTTTAAAGCTCTGTGCATACGTTCTCCTTGTCTCCTCTTAAAGGATTTATATAGTGTTAGCACATTAAAGATCTTTACAAAACATACAATATCAGATGAAGTGAGATTCAGAGAAGAAATGCATAGAGTAGGATATATAACTCATTCTACTATCTGGCACATAATAACAAAGCATTGACTTGATGCTATTCACTAAACCATCCAAGTCTATTTGGTGTTCTGACCCCGAGACAATACCAGCAACCAGCAATACCAAGGATTTTTTGAGGAGGATGATGTCATCAAACATCTCCTAAATTTACTACAAAATTAACTCCTAAATTACCTAATAATTCCCTCATACACTGCTTGAATAATCCAAAGCAGTCTTCTAGAGTAAGATGCAATGTGATGCTAAGGACCTTTAGCTTAACCAAAGAAAGTAGAAATGCATACACATTACAGTACAATCAGACAAATATTTGTTGCTTACCTTCCAACAGGACTGTTGTCTTTGCTTGTCCAGCCCTCAGTCTTGGCTCTGGGGATGGGAAGCTGCAACATCTCAGCCGCAAGGGGGTCAGAATCATCCTCCTCACGTCCCACCCATTCCCCTACCACTCGCGGCCTTAACACAGAGTTATACGCCCGGGGATTCTTTAAGAAGAAGTCCAAAGAGCAAAAAGTAGAAGAGAAGAATAAGAAAGTACTAAAATGTTTTAGAAATAAACAAGAAACTAAACATGTTTTAATAACAGAGGGTGGTTATATGATTCCTTGTCTTCAGTGTGTGTGAAAGAAATATGTTTTAATAATGAAAAAACAATAATGAGTGAAGTTTTCACATTGTGCGTTTGCTGTAGTTTATCCACAATGAGGCAATTTTGAGTACAAAAGAACATTTGCAATAATAATAAGAAATGTTTTAATATTCATTTGAAATGCCAAATTGAGAAGCAAGGGAAAACCTGGGCAAACAGCCAAAAACACACAAACTATTAAAGAGAAGTCTGTATTGCCTTAAGAGAAATATGACAAACACAGATGTTTAGATTTAGGATGAATATTCCTTCTCCATTTTTCATTTTCTAATTGAATCCTCTTCAAAACTTCAAAACTAATCAGAATATGATATGCATCTACAAACAGATTTGTGGCAGTATTTTATTTCTTATGAATTAATAGTGGAAGGTTTGCAGAACAAACAGATAAAAAAAATAAACATCATACCAGATCAAAGTCGTCAGAAACAGCAATGCCTGTGCAGAGGAGATCATTCACATGTTAGTAAATACATTGGTAAATCCACAGCAGCGTTCCTCACACAACACAATAACAATTAAAAAACATTTAAAAGCACTTTGATTTGAAATCTGTGCTTTTCACGCAGGCTTTATGTAATGCATTAAACAGCTGTCAGGTCACTCACTGCGGGACAGGCTCTCCAGAGCCTTGCCAAGTTTCTTGCTCTCCAGAAGAATGTGATTAAGCTCATCAAAGTCTCTACTCTCAGGTTTGGTTCTCCAGTCCCAGGTAGGACGCAGTATTGAACGAGGCACTACGACAAACAGGTAACAAAACAAAGAGAATCAACAAAAAATCAACACAATACGTTGATAGATGATGGGCCGAGCTGGTGGGGTGGTCTGACCATTTATCTGCCACAAGGTTAATTACACAATCAAATACTAATTAGAAGTAAAATACTGAAGACTGCTTAGTTGGTTGAGTAGTATGACAAATACAATATGTTCGAATACTCTTTGCAGAGAGGGAAGTATAACACAGGACACTGCTATTCTAAAAGACAATTCATTTTCAATAAGAAGCCCACTTATGTAAAAATGGAGCAAATGAGTGATAGAGCAGCTGTGTGCAAAAATTCTTGCCCTAGGGGGCGCCGTCACATCTGCCAGTATTTAACACTGAATAAAAAGACCAACAGTACTGGTTTTTTTGTAAACCACTTGACAAGTTGAACGATACAGAATTGTGAATTGAAAAAGCACGTTGTAAGAAATACATTAGAGATTAAATTATGCAATGAGAAGTTACAAACACAGCATACCACGATATATTTTATGTTTTGTCACTTCCTGCTTTTGGAAGACATCGAACAATACACCTATATAAAATCATAAAAAGCAAAAGTCTGTATACTGCATACTTCGTCTTCTCCAAGGTCTGGGGCTCTAAGTGGTCACGTAGTACCATAATCCGTCCCTGTATACAACCAATCTTCACACACTAAACTAAAACACACAGCATTCATTATACTACATTTCTAAACTGTTACTTTGTCCATCACTCTCTTGACAACTGCTGAGAATACAAAAGTATAACCTTTTGTTTTGAACTTTTGTTCTGTCCATAGCCAGTGCTGTCAGATATACGCAATCCATCTGTGTGCTTTAGAGAGAGCACTTGCAGCAAAAGTGTAACACTGAATAATTTAGAAACCTTGTAAAGATTAGGCTAAATGTGTTTGCCACGGCTATGACCTGAAGGTATTTACTTTCACTGTGATGCGTGTAGTACAAATGGGGTGTTTCTACAGGGGGTGTTTTCCCATCCACATTCTCCAAGCCTGTGTAATTGCTTTAAAAGTTTTGTGGCCGGGCAATAAGAGTGTGCCGTCAGGACTTTTTCCCCTTACACCGATTTGGCATTCTGACAAAAAACATTTCAGAAACCCATATTCCAAGCCTCACAGTCTCACAGTATACATTTCCAGCTATTTTAGAGTGTGTTTTTAGCACAATCGCCTGCGGGGAGTATCAGGTCAGGGTGGTTAATTATTGGGGTATACTGTATCGCTGATAACTCAAAACAAAACAATAAAACTGAAACAACCTTTGATTGATGTAAGACTCAGTGAGACAGCACATGTTATTTTAGGTAAAACAACACAACAGATCAGTAGTTGTGATCAAACTCCCCAGCAATAAAGCTGGACGAACAATCAGAGAACGATTATGATGTGCATTTTGTAAGTGTTACAACATAGATAATAGAATTTCAGATGAACAATATAACTAGTAAATCAAATTTCTCTTGATGAAACTTAAAAAAGCTATGCAAAACCATGAATATAGGGGCTACCATTCATACTACGGAGCAACTCGCTTCCTGTGTAAATTACATTGTGTTTATTCTGTATGCGAATCACAGTAACCTCTGGACTCATTACGTGTAATATTACTTCCTGGAAACCAAAAACATCCACTCTTCTACTAAGCTGCAAACAAATTCACCTCATCCTGAATAACTAAAAACCACATACAGTTTTTCACCTGTGACCATGTGTGTTTTTGCACGTGTGAAATTCTTTCCTGAACAGAAACAGACAATATTAGAACTAAAACCATTAAAGTAAGTCAAAAGAAGATCACTATCAAACAGAGATGCTTCCTGTCTACATTGGTACCATATCCCTCAAAACTGTCCAACAGCTTCCACTCAAGCAGAAATAAAGCCGTCGTCAGTAGAAGAGCATCATATTCAATTATTAAAGACGTTATCCCTAGCTGTGATACAGCTTATTCCCTCAGTAATAAAAACCTTTCAGAATTGTCTCTTGCACATTGCCTACACAAAATGTCTTGATTTCACGATACACATTGTTCATTTAGGATCCATCTTCTCATCTATACAGATCTCAGAAGTGTTAAATAAAGCTGATATGTAAAGATGTAGCTTCTCTCTTTCAGTAATACTCACATGATTTAGACTCGGGAGATGGTGGGGAGATGTTGGAAACGGCCAGGTCGCTCTTTGATTTCTTTGGCTTTTTGGGGTGGATCTGCCAGGGTTTCTCATAGCCCCTGGAGTCCCGTCGTGTGCCTTTGTATTCTACAGAGAGAGAAAGATAGAAAACTGCTTATTTGTCCATAACAGGAAACCATGACATCAACCTTTTGGTGCACATATTCCTGCTAAACAGCTTGCAGGGCACTGAACTAAACCCACCTGAGGAGCTATCAGCCCACAGAGCAGCAGAACCCGACAGAGTTCTCTGAATCCTGCCTGGACTCTCCTGCTTGGTCTGCAGATGGCCAATGAGGAAAGGAATGGGGTGGTCTGGTGTCTCTGTTATTAGTTTGGTCATCATCTCCTAACAGAGCCAAAGACAAAGGGGCTGGTAAATAAACACGGAAACTCAGAAGCTTAAGACACATTTTTGAATGCGAATGTATTGATATAGTTGCATGCTGAAATTATTAAAAGCAGTAAAAGCAATCACACCACAGATCAGTACTATTACACCATGTCCTAATCAAACCTAACACGTTATGATTTCAGATGGTCCACGCTGAATGCAAAAAAAGGGGTTTGACATGACTTTCGGAGCTTTTCTTGTGAAACGTTTCATTTAGTTTCTGATTCTAAACGTTTAGAATTTGTGTCTCCTCATCCGCATATGATAATTAATATTCATGAGGTGCAAAACTTTTACTGAATGAGATCGCTGTGTGGGCAGAGCTGTTAGCCACGATGCAAAAACAGTCTCTGATGATAAAATAGAGTCAATTGTTACTTGTCGTGTAGTGCTGTCATGCCTGGTTCGGGCAAAAACTCTGAATCTCCTATAGCAGAAGACTTCAAAATGTTATTTACCAAATATGCATGCTGATTAGGATTTGGACCCTGGTCTCGTGCCCCAGTCAATAAATGTACCACTAGAACAGACTATTTCATTTTGCCTTTCATATCATTCTGTGTGCTAAAGTCGTTGATGTGTCAAGCCAGTTTTTCCTATGCCAACTGGAATCAACAGCATAGCTTTGGCCAGCCACCACCATCAGAAAATCTAATTAAGTAATAGGTCAGAGAAATATTTACACACTGATATTAAGCTATTGCTAGAGGCTATATGGGGAGGTTTTCTTGATGGAAGGCTCTGTGCCTCCAAAATTATGAAACCTATGTTAAAATCCAGTTTAAAAATATTTGAAGCTGGTAGGATCCTCAAAATCAAATATAAAATGTGTTATGCTTTCTTCAGGTATAAAAATAAATCCATACGCTCCAGAAAATGTGATTTAAACAGTGCATCAGGCTTCTCTTCAAAGCTCTGTTGAAAAATCCAGTTTTAGCTGGTTTGTTGCTGGTCCAAGATGGTCTACCAGCCTACAAAACAGAAATGGTCTACACACTACAAAACAGCAACTTCTGGATCTAAGTCCCCTAAACCAAGCTACAGAACAAGCCAGAAAATTACAAATACATCAAAGATGCTAGATGTAAATGCGGTAATTACGACACTGGATAATTAAGCTAACCTAGCAACGGTGGGTGCACAAAAAAGAGCCGTAATTTGTGGGTTTTGCAGAAGTTAATTAAGCAGGGCTGTGTTAACTACCCAACGTGTGTGTAATTGCCCTTGTGGTAACCAGTAACGCATGGTGTGAATTAGCTTCAAGAATGTAGTGTTTGTTTCACATCAGACAGGGGCTTTCCCAGCTTCCTGCACTGACCTCTTTAATGCACATGTCAATCGAGTGATGGCACAGTTCAAAGTCACAGCCAATCAGAAAAAAGTCTCACTTAAACGTGATTATTGGTTCATAATTGTGAGCTGTTTGTTCTGTAATCTAATATCTCCATGACAGAGAGCATGCAGACATACTTAAATTTAGGTCAAAGTCCCCGAATAGAAGTAAGCTTCTTGATGGATTTTCTTGCATCGGGATGCAGAAAAACAGGATCTCTCAATCATACTGACAGACTGGGAAAATTGGCAAAGTGGAGGTAATTTCAGCGTCTCTTAAAGACAAACTGACTGCTCGACAAGCCCATGTAGTAGAAAGTAGAACAGCCCTGTTGAACTACATTACGGGTCAGCTAGAAGATTTTTTTTTACTGTGGCTATGCATGAAAACCAGCATCCAGCGCACCATTCTGGGCACCAGTAGTCTGGAGTCCATCGGTCAATGCACACATTATATAGGGTATATGCAAATGTATATATGGTTGCATGTAACGTGTACGGTTTTCCACTTTATCTTTATACAGTATGCAGGACTCTAGACTGTGTATTAACAATTACAGTATTGCTTTACAAACTTCTTATCCACATTCTCAAATTCATGGTATATAACATATACATTTAGGTATTTCACAGATGCTTTTATCCAAAAGGACTTGCAGTACATTATACGATGGGCCTATATATGACTATATATATATATATATATATATATATATATATATATATATATATATATATATATATAAAATATATGAATATATATGTATATACATATATATAAAATATATGAATATGAATATGAATATGAATATGAATATATATATATATATATATATATATATATATATATATATATATATATATATATACACAATCTTTCCATTAATTATGAAGAATCATACTTCTAAAGTGATTATCCATATAACGACATCAACAGATAGTAATATCACAACAATGCAACTACAGTAAGCTAGTAGTAGTAGTAAATCCAGTCTATACAGTGTCTGGCCGTTAAACAAAATATATACATACATTAAACAGCACCCCTTTAATATGTAATATAAGCAACAAACAAATAAAAATTACTCACATGCAGTAGCTCCGTTCATGCAGGCATGTTTCGTGAACAGCAGGTGACTTCAATAACAGGTGTGTTCGTCTTAATGCGGCGCTGCGCAGAACGATCGGCGTGTGACATCAGAGTACCGCGAGAGCGAATCCAATACATACAGTGCAGTCGCGATACTCTGATGTCATTTGCCGCTCGGTCTGCGCACCGCCGCATGAAAATTGAACACACCAAAGTTTAATCATAATCGCGCGCATAGAATTAACGAGTGTTGCGGAAAAGGGCACTAACAAATAATATATTAGGTTACTGGCAAGATCGCAACGATATCAATCCGCAAACACGCACAGGCGTCAGCCACAGTCACATAGAGCAAGAGCAGCACACTGTTTAACCGGAACTTAGGGCGGGGCCAATGACAGCAACGTCATGAGGTATGTCTTGGACGGTAAATGCGTCTGCGCCACCAAAATTGTAATGTTGTGTGTGCAAGAAAGCAAGCAACAGGTGAGACAGAAGCCTGCTGGAGACTGCGCGAGTGATCTTGTTTTAAAATGATCGGGCGAATTATTTCTGATTCCTGCCATCTCTGTAATTCACTGCACGTAAAGACGTCATTGCACTCGGATTAATGGCACTGAACAATCATACTGCGTCTTTCAAATTAATAAATAAATTTTACCCTGCTAAATATTTTATGATTAAATATAAAACCAATATTGATACAAGAAGCTCATTTTGCCAAGTTTACATAGAAACTATCATCTATTTTGGTCATGTTTCTATACTGAACAACTATGGAAAGATATTGAAACATTTATTAAAATTAATATCCAACAAGATATATCTGTAACTTTTAAAGATATTATTTTTGGCCACTTTGATTCTGATTCTAATAAAAACAAAGCTTGTTTTGTTATAAATTTAATTTATTTTCTTGGCAAATTCTATATCCATAAATGTAAATTCTCTAACAACAAACCAATTTTTCTTGTTTTTTTTTAAAGAATTTAAAATGTACCTTAACACTACTTCATCCTCTGTAAATAAGAAAGCAATAAGAACAACCTCAATTTGTAATGATTTTATTTTGTACACTCTAATTGAAATGTAAATTAATATCTTACCCTCTTCTTTATCTTTTTCTGTTTGCAATTAATGTTATATGTTTTTGTTCTGTATGATCAGATGACATTGTACATTATGTTGTATATTATATACAAAATTGTATATTATTAATGTCATCTTTGTAATGTTTGCAACATTAAAAAAAAAATATATATATATATTTATATTAAAAACATACTGTAAGTTGTAATGAAAAAACTGCCCGTGTACCACAAACATAAACTTTTACGAAAAAAAACAATGTCTCTTTGAACAATTAAAAGTCTGTTATTTTTATCTTATGGCTATTATAGTTTTTAAAAATGAATTAAATAAATAGTATATCAATGGTATTTGTTGTATTAAAACCATGTGACCACAGTCTGTACTGTAGCCCTTGTTAGACCATGATTTTTTATTAAAACTGTTTTAACACAATAGGAAATCACTTAGTCTACCAAAACCACTTTTACTATATTAAAACTATGGTACATTTTCCTAAAGATGTCTAGGCTCTGATGTGCATGTATGCAATAAGCTCTTTTATGTTGTCATAGTTAATATTACAGTTCATATGCAGAGTTTTGGATCAGAGCTCTTGTTTTCCTTCTGATTTTATCATTTATGTCTTGCGTCACAGCAGGCAGACGCTGAATGAACACCGGGACAGAGATCTGGATGAGTTCCAGCCCTTGAGACAAGAGGTGGAATAAAAGAGTGTTACAGCTGCAGAGATCCACACACATTCATGAGACTAAACACTGTCTAACTTTACAATCCATTTAAAAGGAAATCACAGCCAATAACAATGTTTACCTATTTTTTACTTTGGGTGGACATATTTGTCTAAATAACCTGTGAATTTAAGACTTGGTATGGGAAAAGATATGACACAAAATCCATCTTATGCAGTTATTATTCAGTTTCAGCCAGTCGGTCGAGCTTGTCTCATACTGTAGGCAAGGCAGGCCATGTGCTTAAGCTCAGCGGAGGAGAACTCACACTACATCAACGCCTCGGGTGTCTGTAGGTCACTGCTACATTAATTACTGTAGTACCTAGACCGCCAAGAAACCGCTATAAATAAAGACAAGGGAACTCTCCATTTCCTCTCCATTATCTAAACCTGCTGTGTGTGTGTGTAACCCCGCTATAGTAATAAGCCAAGTCTCAACAAGGCCCACATAACCTTATTATTATTCTCTCACATTGACTTCATTTAAAGGTTGACTATAACAGGACAGAAGTGACCCAATGCTATACACACACACCTTATTAACACCCTGTTAAGTCAGATAACTTCTCACCAGCCTCTGTGAACATTTTGGCTGAAACTTATGATAGTCTTTGCCTTATGATAGAACACAGAGCACTTTATACCAACCCTGACTGCACAGTGCTTGAGGTTTCAACTGACTGTGGTGGCTGTCAGCTTCAATTACAAATGGGAAATGCGACGATTCTCCAGACGATTGATTTTATCGATATTCTGTGTGCTGATGTGGCATTCAATTTGTCACTTGTGAGATGCTGAGGAGGTCTATAATAACAGTACCAGCTTAACAAATCCAGTGCTGAGGAGCTGGAAATGTTGGCAGGTCAGTACAAAACAAAGCTAGGATTGAAATGTGTAAAACACATGCATATTTATAAATTATTTTTCGAGTTATTTGAGTTGTTTGAGATGGTTAACCTGTTTAAAATCTTTTTTTCTATTTTGTTTGATGACATAAGCAGCAACCCAGTGAGAAACCAGAAGAGCAGAAATTACTAAACAACCCGTTACCCCTTGTTCTCTCACACCACTATTTCAATGAGCATTAGCTGACACTATTTCAGAAAGGTCTAGGCTGTAAGCCTTTTGCAGGAATGGAACATTAGAAAAGCTGAGCCACACAAATTGCTCTGAACGCTGTATGACTTCCCCGGCACCCTGGGTCAGTGTACCCTTGACTCTGGAAGGAGTGCTCTGTGAGACCAGAGATGACGTGTTGGGTCAGTCCTTTTCATTCAACAGAGAAAGCTCACATCTTGCTAAAAAAACAGAAGAAAAACAACATACACGACACACTCCTGGGAATTAAATTTAATATGTATACTCTTCTTCTTTGTTGGTTTAAAAATCATTGCAATGCAGTATTAGTCATAATGCATTATTAAATTCAGTCAGTTTGAAAAAGGCATTGCATTTACAAACCCCACATAACACAAGACAACGGTTAGGCCAAGTGGGATACGCGCAATGATCTCAGTCAATAAAAGTCAACAGGATCTATTAAACGCCTAAGCAAAAACTGCTCCCCTCCCACTGTGAGGGAAAAGAATCTCCTAAAAATATCACCAAGCAGGACTAATAAAACTAGTAAGTCCCTGGCCAAGATTTCATATAGCTCTGTAAAGTGAAAGTACTACATGTGACAGATGCTGAGATTGCAAATCAAACCGCTACCCATAACAATAAGCCTCCAGTACATATAAACACATACACTAGCCAAGAGAGAATATGCTAATGGCATATGTTTCAAATACAGAAACTACTTCTGTGTTGATGCCTGTGGTTTTATTGCCTAAATTCATTAGAGTGTACTGTATGCTAATCAGACCTCCATCTGCTCAAACTGGAGTATATTGTGTGGGTGAACACACAATGCTCACAACACAGATCAATTATGCTCATGATTTTAAACATTTTACTGCTTTTATTGCACTGTCACCAACCATTAGGCTTTGTGAGGGACTCTTTGATTGGCTATTGATAACCTGCTTTCCTGTTCTTCTTACTCTAAACTTGTTTTTATCACAGTTGAATGGAGCAGATAATCCTGCATTTGTCTAGCAGCCCGTGAGCTCGGCTGACTTTTATGGGAATGGTCACAGTTACAAACAAATCTTACAGAGACTAGATGCAAACTATAGATTTTTAATGAAGGTTTTCATAGAGTTTGCATGAATAATGTTTACTAAATGTAATATTGGTAAAGAGTTATAGTGTGTGGTTTTCTCACTTATGTCATATTTTGTCAGCTCTGTAGATGCACATTGCAGTTCTCTACCTTATCCCCAAATATCTGTGTCTGCACTAAACAAGTTATATAAATTGTCTTCATTACAGTATAACATTTTCTATGTATAATTTTATTAAGGCAATATAAAAACCTACACTTTTGCCTCTTTTAAACTTTCAAACTTGCTATTTTGTTCTTTTCTAGCTTGATGATGAGATTTACTATTCCCTGAAAATATCCCTGCGTATCCTCAATGTGGGTAATAATCATCATTATCTTAATTCAAAGCACAATCAAGAGGCTACAGAAAGTTGTTCTAGAAAATCTCAAGCTGATATAAATCAACCTCATCTCTCCACTAATTAGTGCAAAAGAGTGTGCATTCATGAGAGACTGTAAACATTAATCTACACAGCCTTCTGGAAAGTAATTAAGTAAAGCCTTTAATATGGCGAGAGAAAATTTAATTATATTAATTAGAAGACATAGAAGTATGCTGCAAGTGTTGTTGCTGTATGTTATATTTGTATCTTGTGTTTTTCAGGAGAATCTCCTCATTAATTCAGAGTAGCCTCAGGGCTGTCTGCCAGTGTAGCCTCTCTTCTTTCCTCAATGGACTTAAGGGGACGGTTCACCCAAAAATAAAAAGTATGTCATTTACTCACACTCATGTCATTTCATACTAATATTACTTTCTTTCTTTGGTGACGACCTCAGTGACCATTTATTTCCATTGTATAGGAAAAGAGCAGAATCAATAATATTAAGGATTTCTCCTCCTATTTCCACAGGCAAAGGAAAGTGGGTAATCGATGGCACAGTTTTATATTTTTACTGTAGCTGAACTGTCCCTTTAAGAGAACCTATAAGGTCTTAAAAACCAGAATACACTGGAAACATATTAAGCAAACACACCTGCAATCAGAAACGGATAATGTTTATGATGTGTAAAAAAACTGTAGCTCTGTTTCAGTGGTGTGCAGTGACATTAGAAAATCACATTAAAAAGAGGTGCCAAGTGCCTGTATACCCTGATAAAGAAAACTGGCATCTCTGTTTAATATGCTCTATATAATTGAGTCATAAATTATAAATGTGTTCTGGCACATGGATATGAAGGTACTGTGAAAATGAAGCTATATTTAGGATTACAGTCTGCAGTACTGTATTTGCACAAAAAACATATGGGAAGGATTGGGGCAAGTTGTCACATGGGAAGTTGTCAGGGTGTATAGGGTTTTAAGAGCACAAGTCAAATTATCCAACTAAATGTTTTAACAAGCAGAGGGTCTGTAGTTTCAAAGATCTACTCACATAATATGTCTATTTTCTGGGAGACAAGGGGGTACAGAAAGCACTTAGAAAGTCACCAAATCTGCCTTTACGGACACTGAGCAGAATGAGAAATATTCAAAAATCAAAAGCAACTTATAATTACACTGCCGTTGGTGTAACAATTCATTACAGTAACCTGTATAACACTGCAATCTAAAGCATTACCAAATTTACAGTAGACGTACAGTACTAGTTTACCTGTGACGCAAATTTAAAGCAGTTTTTGAAATCAGCTTTACATCGTATACAATTCTTTAAAATTCTCAATTATTTGAAATGCTCAAAAACTATTACACACAGAAATATAGAAAGCATGGAGTGTACTGTTACTGTATGTAGCTCCAGCAGCGCAGCCTACTAAGCGCGTTCATGTGACAGATCTCTCCGCGCGCCGCTGTCCATGGTACTAGGTCACACGCGCGCTGCTTTTAGCTTTATTGCTGTTTAATATTCAGTCCATGCACACAGTCCCTGCTACAAGACAGTTGATACATCAGCAGTTTGACTCATATAGACCGTGCTCCTTACAACATGAACCCTTGTGCTGGATGACAACGCTATTTTGGTTCATTATGGTATGAAGATCAAAAAGTAATTTTCTCAAGGTGACTGGACGGTCCATATTGCTTGTTTTCTTGAAATCTGTTGCATTCGTTTAAGGTTAGACCATCACATTCCCACCTAGATGTCCAATATTGGTGTGGCTAAAAGTAGCACTTTGATATATTTTTACAGTGTAGCATGTGCAGTCTTTGATGAGCCAGAATTGAATATTACTTGAATGGACGTACTGTAACTGAAAAAAATGGACCGGAAATGACTTAAAAGTATATCTTCCAAGTACATATCAATACTAAACCTAGGTTGCAGTAAGAAACAATGACATACAGCAGTTTGGGTTAGTAATAGAAAGCGACCAGTCAGCAAAAAACATCTCACCTCACATTACCTCACATCATTTATATGGTTGAGGGTGCTTAAGTATCTAATGTAATGCAGAACTGGCTTTATATGTCCAACAAGACTATATTTGTACTTTTTGGGATTAAAGCCAGTGAATAAATGATGTTTCCACTGTCCTCGTAAGGACAAACGTCTTGTTTGCATACATCCATGCAGTTTTGATTGAAAAAAATGCCCTCCTTAGACGACAATTTAACTATACTGTTTGAGATTCACGTCGAGATCTGCATTCACTTTCTATTTCAATTCAAATGCAATACAGCAAATGTCTGAGATGCCTTATACAGTAAAAATCTTTGACATTTCAATCGTTTAAAAGTTGGAGGAAAAGAAGCATCTTACCTCAAACAAAGGTCCGATTTTATTCTTCTCCAGGTATGACTGTATTCTCGACTGCTGTAGAGACGCCATAGAGAATGTCTTGCATTAAGAAATCGATGAAGATATCGCTAAATATTGGCACACATCTTCAAACTGCAGATCGGTCATCAAACGGGATTGCGACAGATCTTTAGCGGAGCGCGAGCGGATATCCAGAACTGAGACTCCGGTGTGTGTTCGAGCACATGCTGAAAGTGGACAGGTTTGGTTTGCGTTACTATCTGATGGGACTATCCCTCCTCCGGTCTCGGCAGAGTAGCTGGCGACGGTTTTCTTCCAAAGCCAATGAGAAAGATCCCAGTCTGGATCAATCTTTTATTCATTGGCTGTTGGGTTTTATCCTCAGGTCTGAGAGACCCGCCCTCATTGTTTACCCAGAGTAAGTATGAGTATTATAGACCCGTTTATATTACACGGTTTGTGTACTGTGTAATGCATTATAACAACAGCACAAACACAACACTGTGCTACAACACACACTCTTTAAAACTGTAATCATTAATAAATGTTAGTTATGTTCAATTATGGTTTTATGTGTATTAGAAATGGACAAATAAATTAATTAAATTAAAACACAATAGCACCTACTCTGCAAGTGCTAAAAATATATGAGGTGTAATCATGAAAAATATTTTTGTTTATGTACGTGTCAGAGTAAACTCTAAAATACAATGATTTTTCATATAGGTAAGAGTTAAAAAAGCCTGATTGGAAAGCAATTGTTACATAAGAAAGCTGTAATGTAAGTGACAGTGAGTCCAAAAATAATGACAGGTAAAAAGTTAATGTCTAAGACATTTGCCTGCATGAAAATTAACAAGATTTCACACAAGTATAACCGGCCTCATACCAGGTGCACCTTTAATTGATGACAGTGCAGCACATGAAGCGTTTGTGTGTGGATTCAGTACATGCATGCTGTCAAATAAAGTCTACATTCATTGCACAAAAACGTGATTTATGTGACAAGGCTTTTGCATAAATCTTCTGTGTGTCACAGGGGTCCATTACCTAAGATGAATTAAAAAAAGCTGAAGGACATGACATGATTTAATTTCCTTTATTTGAAATTAATTACAATTTGACAACATGGGTTTCAAATCTGGAGAATAAAACATGCATTTGGAAAATCTCATAATGGGTTAGTTTTATGATAAAATAAATAACTGTCTCTTTCAGTAAAAACATTTTTACAGTAATATTCTCACATGAATTTGTATTTCAACGTGCCTGCCTTAATGAAGAGTATATTACAGACACTTTGTATAACATAAAAATATTTTGAATAAGTCTTACTTTCTCTCTCTCAAAACGGAACTTATGTAGTTAATAAACAATATTGCATAGTAATGACTGATTAATTTGTTACTGTAAGCAACACTAACATGTAACGCAATAACTCCTGAGTACTGAATATTTTAATTGTGGAGACAAATTCATACATATACTGTATATATCCATGTAAGTGTGACACTAGATTAAACATTGATAACACTGATAATCACAATGTTGTGTGCATGAACTTTCCAGTACGTCGCTCTAGATTCACTGAGACTGCAGTTACTGCAACATTAGCTTAATGCACTATGGTGTTAATAA
This sequence comes from Beaufortia kweichowensis, assembly GCA_019155185.1. Lineage (NCBI taxonomy): Eukaryota > Metazoa > Chordata > Actinopteri > Cypriniformes > Gastromyzontidae > Beaufortia > Beaufortia kweichowensis. Next base: position 11,070,945 of record CM032814.1, read on the forward strand.
ACACTAAACAACATATAAAAGAAAGACCTAATAATGCTGAAGCCAACACTATACATATGTTTAAATGACACGGATATATATGAGAATAGATTATATAAAAATCAAACATTTTTAAGGCAAGAAAACTGATAATAGGCCAATTTTGTTTAGGCTGAATAGAAATGATAAACTATTAACAAACATTGTTTTAACACAAGACATACAAAGACTATAGAGCATTGTGCAAACTTCTTTAAAAATAAAGAAAATAGTGATTTGATTGACATTTTCTATTGACATGAATGGCTTGACAGCAGCTGGGAGATCAGACATCCTGTTTGTCTGATCTTCGGTCTAAAATGAGATGCACCATAGCAAGGAAGAAAATAAAAAAATAATAATGGTGCCTTTAGAAAGCTACAGTATGACAAAAGTCAATAGATATTATGTTGGGAACCGTCGGAGTTGATGTGTCACAGGGTTGGACGAGAGCTGATCCAGATCTTTATAGACGTGTGGGTTCAGGGGTCACCATCAGGAGGTGGAGGCTGACACAGTTTGTACAATCTGTTAATATTATTCAATTAACAGATTATTAACAGAATTAAATACAATTTAGAAAATGTTACAGATAAAACACATTATAGAGGCACATTGTCTTTTGCATAAACAGAAGGGAAAAATCTTTTTTTTTAATAATTCATTACAATAGACTGCATATATCCTTGCTGAACACTTTCACTGAAGTGACTACTGCGTTTAAGGTACACTACAGTTTTGTCCCTGCTGAGAGAGAACGAGCAGATCTCTTTTAAAAGCTCCATCCCTTTCAGCAGCTATTTTACTGCAGGAAATGGAACTGGGCTCTTGAACACACACACACACACACACACAAAAACACATGCGCACACACCTGCAGATGGATGTCCTACAAGGAAACTACAATGTGTCCTACAATGTGCTTAAAGCTAAACCTGAGATAGCTCAATGTGACTATGCTTCACAGAATTGTATGCACAGGGTTTGCTTCAATTTAATTTTAAACGCTAGAATGAATGCAACATTTTGTGTGTACTGCAAAAATGCTGCGTTTTTTGTTTTGGAGGACCGTACTGCAGGGATTAATCTGATGAATAAATGTTGAACAGCAGCATCTGGTCCCAAATTTCAAACAGCAAAAGTGTGTACAAATAATTACTTTAAGGGAACTTTAAAAACAGAAACGTATTATATTTGCATTTTCAGAAATGCAAGTCTTTGTAAGACAGTAAATGAACAGTGATGAAGTTCCCTGTATTTGTTAAACCATCCACAATTCAGCATAAAATATTATATGATATTTAGTTTTTAAATGCATTTTAAAAGCTGAGAGAGGTTTTTTTCTAAACTTAACATTTCTAAAAGTATTAAAAAGTATTTACAAATACCTGAGGCTGGAATTATCTACAAAGTTTGAATAGTAAGTTAAGCGGTTCAGGCTAAATGAATTATAAAACTTTATTACTTTAGCTTAGAGGTTTATAGCAAACCACTAACCCAAAAATCAGAGCAATCATAAAGTTATAAAAGTTTTTCTGAAATGTGTAAATCTAAAGGCCCAAAATGATTTCACAGACATTACAAAGAGGGTTAGTCCAGACCACAGTGTAAATGTGAGGGGAACTGGACAAACTGATGTGTGTTTGTGGAGTCGCTTTGGTTACCTTGGCACTGTTGATGGGGTGCGGTCTCTCACTCCCAGGTTCTTGGCGGAGTTCTGCACTCTTGCTCCCTAAAAAAAGAGCCACATGCAGGCTTGTCAGAACAGTTATGCTTTAAATAATCATGAACATACTTTGTTTCCAGTAGATCAAAGGTGAAAAGTGTTGTCAGGAGCTGTGCTGTATATTGCTATGCAACTGATATGATCATTTAAATCTAGAAGGAAAGAAATATTAGAAATGGGGAGAATAATTTAATTTAAGGACAAATTTCCATACACATTATATTGTACATGTTCACCTGACCTGCACAAATATACCGTATACCTAGAATTACACATGGCTGTACCTATTAAACCACATACTGAAAGCTTTCACCCGTGTGTCTGTACTGTATCACGACCTGCTTCATCATCTGACTCATTTAAACCCAGAAACACATTATAAGTTATATGCACAACCATAAAAGAATCATGCCTCTAACCTCCAAACCGTTGTAGAGACAATAATTTTCATGTTAGCTGAAACTTTCCTTTTTACTCAAAATGTAAAGAGGAATAAAACTCAAAATGTGTTTCTGGATCTCAATCAAGTTTCATATTGATGATTATATTGCAATGCAGAACAACCATAAATTGTATTTTTTAAGTAAATCATATTTGTCATTTACTATTCTGCTTATGTTACTGTATGTGCATGTGTAAATATTTCCTTGTAAGTTTTGTGTGATCTTTTTAGGCTGAGCAGAATACAAATATATATACATGTGTACTGCTAAATAAAAGTGATTCTGATTTATAACAGTCATCTTTAAAATAAATCTGCTTTGGCTGAAAGTTGTGTTTTATATCATTTGCTATTCTGAACAGATCATCAGTTCAGCTCCACAGACAGCATATCTTATAACTCAAAGTGCAGGTACAGCTCTGCCAGCCTGCTGAATCAGTGACTTACAAGCTGAATCTGACATGAATCTGCAGTTCCAGTGCACTGGCCTTGTCAGATATGTTGGATGGACTTGTTTATAGTCATAAATCGAGATATAAACACACACTAGTAGAACACCCCAAGACATTACAAGAGTTACAGGCATCCTAACATCCCATCCCACATTAAATATACCACATCCCTGTGTAACAAACAACGAGTGGAATCTTATCACGTCAAAATGAAAAATGGCTACTCGCGGCTTGACGTGAGGACAAAAACGTACATCTTGCACACTGTCTCCACAAATAGTTTTGCTATCTCAGGTTGCTTTGGAGTAAGGTGTGTCTGAATAGGGCTGCATCAGCAGTGCAACACAAACACCGCTGAGGGAATCAACTGTGATTGAGGAAAAGGCAATTTCAGGGACCATCGCTGAACAGGTACTCTCATCCTGCTCTTTAGGGACCGCTGACCGGCAAGCACATCTAACATGAGCGGTCAGTGCTGTGTAGTCTAATATCATCATATGATAACATCAGCAATTACATCCAGACCGTGTCAGTTACAAGCAGAACTGTTCCTCTACTACTTTCGGGGCAACTGTACAGAGAAAAGACCGAGATAGGAGAAGGCGAGGAAGATAGAGGAGAATTATCCGAATGATCCTGTCAAAGTTCAACAATTTTTCATTCACAGAAACATAAAGCAGACGTGTTCGTCAGCGTCATTCATCCTTTCTCAATGAGTTTTAGGCATCGTGATGGATGAGTCTCTTAAGTCTTGCTGTGAGGTCTGTATCACGGTGAATAATAATAAATAGTTAGCCAGGGGGAGCTCTGATGACAGAGTCATATTTATATTCATGAAGTCATTTTTGAGTCCTGACCAGTACAGTCGTCACCCGCAGGCAGTCCAGAACATTAAAAATTGTACTGGACCACCGTGCATTGTAAATTATGCTGAAAAGAAATCACCCCGTTGTTGTTTAAGTTTGAAGCCATATGATTATAATATTGAGTGTTCTTGCCCTTCAGTCAGCTGTTGACTCTGTGACTGAAAGTTTTTTAGTGGTGCTATATGTTGTAAAATAGTGTCTTATAATTCTCTTTGAAATAATGTTATTCATTTTTCATAAAATGAATAACAAGCAGGTTTGAGGGACAAGTAAATAATGACAGAATTTTACATTTTTGGGTGATCTGTACTTTTAAAATCATAAATACTGTTAAAATGGTATAGGTGTAGGATAAAGGTTTAGGATTTCTATGATAAGTTACATACAATTTGTGAGTAAAGTCAATTCAATTTAAGTTATTTAATTTATTTAGTTTACTAAAGTTAAATTATAAAAAAAATTATATTCAACTGAAATTAAATCAAATAAAGACTAAACCAAACTAAATTAGATATGTTCAACCTGAGGCCCTAAAATTATTAACTGAAAGAAAATAAATAAAACTAACCTAAAATCAAAAAAATAATGCTGTTCAATTGTTCCTGTGCCTTAATTGGTAGAGCATTGTGCTCGCAACACAGCGGTAAGGGGTTCGATCCCAGGAAACACAGAAACTAATAAAAGATATTAAAATATATTAACAAAACAACAATAAAACTATAAACAAAGCTATAATTACTGTCCCAACATATATTATACCCTGTGACTTTCATCCATAACTTCATGAAGGACACTTCAAGGCTAGTGTGAGAATGGGCAGAAGTGAATAATAATCATTCACTTCTACAGTAAATGAACAGTACAGAGACAGTATATCTCCTTCATTTCACAAGCGTCTCTCTTCCTGTTTCCAGGCTGGTTAACCGGAGACTGGAAGGGCTTATGCTAATAACCGTGTAGAAAAAACGGAATGAAAGATTCTGAACCAGGCCGTTAAGCTTGTTACATTTCCCAAAATAATCAAACATGCCTTTGATAAAAATAAATCTTCCACAAAATGAACATGGTGGTCTAATGTTGTGTTTTCTTCTGCAAATGTAAGTAAATGGGTCAGTAAAATTAGGAAAACATTTAGGTAGACATTGGCTCATATAACATGGATAGGAATATGAAGATGTTAGTATTATAGTATGTTGAGTATACTGATGAAACATGTCATACCTGCTTTCTCATGACATCAGTGGCCTGCATGATGCATCGTGGGGGCAAACCGTGATTTCGGGCCAGAAGAATGGCTTGTTCCAGCGTGACACTCAATGTGCAACTGCAAGAGAAAAGAGAACATACTGATTACAATCCTATTACAAGGCTAAAAATCAATTCAAACATATTTCACATCAAGCCTTTATAATGCATTCAGATGCTGATTGCTGGTATTGTAAAATGAAAAGGAAAATTACACTTCAGGCATCTTTTCATTTGCTCCTGTCCCCCAGTCATGTTGTAATTTAATTATCCAGATATTTTTACCTAATAAACTGAAAGGCCAAACAAATAAGCCCATATTGTGATTAAAACAATGAGAGAGGACTCATTGTTTGACCAATCAAAAACAAGGGATGTGTTTGGGAAACCCTAACCATGCTTTCGAGACCGAGACTGATGTGTCATCTGTGCCAGGACCGGGACAACAAGACCTGTCTTACAGTCAATGTGTGATGTAATTCCAGCATAATGAAGCGTGACACACACTTTCACTCTCCAACAACATGCGTCTGCCATTCACATCCCAGTCAAAGGGCAGCGTGACCAAACATGTCACAAAAAAGATACCGGTTCCCAGAGTGCAATAAATATCCCCCAAGGTGAGCTATCAGCATTTATACGGTAACAGAGCCCTTGACTGAGAGCACTGAGGCAGAACGACAGCGCTGATATGAGTGGGAAAACAGCCAACTGAGGTAAAAGATCTGATATCAACCCAATCGAAAAGCCAAACAACTTTATAAACTACAACTGGACCAGGTCGATAAGAGGTGGCTGCGCCAAAAAGACTGAATGATCAATCTAAACGATGACTTAAAAGACAGCGAGATATATAATAAAGTGATATAAATGTATTAATCTGTATAACATCAAAAGTGCAATATTTTGCAGCTTACTTTTTAAGTTTTGAATCGTGCATCGAACTGAATTTATTTATTTTTCTGAATTTATTTTTTGATTCCTCATTTCCCAATAGAGAGAGCAAAGAAGTGAGCAAGTCAATGAGCGGCTTCTGGGTCAATACAATCTAATCCAAATAGCCGGTCTAAAAGCTGACTTATTTCGTGTGAAGATGACTGGGAACGTAAGGGTATCTGATGAATAAAGAAGCAATCATGAACAAGTCAATATCTGACACTGAGGTGCTAACTTTATATGGGTGTGTGAAAGTGCTTTAAAACTATTTAAAAAAAACAACTTGTCTACTACACACTGTCACTGTCCACAATGATTATATAAACCTCCCTTCAATACTTTTGAGGAATTAGTGATGATGCTGTGTTAACGGCACAATGGGTACTTAAAAGCAAACTGAACTGTTGTTGTTCAATAATGTCCGATTACTAATCAATAGTCTCCTCTATTTGTACCTACTTACGCAGCTGAAAAGTGAAGCAGACTTTATGCTGATGTTCAATAGGCAATGCCACAGCAGAATTCATCAGACTTAGTGTGTGACAGATTTGTTTTCAGTGGCTGTTTTGTCTTTGTAAAAAAATGCATCTCGAGTTAGTCCCACTTTCCCTCACTGTCTGTTTGCCCTTGGTAACAAATCCGTTTCTTCTGCAAACTGCAAACTATGCAGAAATACACCTGACGCTGAAGTGTTTTTTCACCCTGAATTGCTTCTTCTGTGTTTCGAGATCGATCCTGCTGATTTATAAAAGAGAAAAACACATAATCTAAAGATTTTAAAGTCACAAATCAACGGTATTTCTCATATTGGTCACAGAGCGGCTGGCTGATATTACCGGTTTACGGTCATTTACAACTTCAAGGGCGTGTTTGACACAGCAAAGAGAGGATGCTGTCTGTGTGTAAAATGTGTGGGCTTGATTCAGGATACGCTCAAAAACACACAAATAGAGAATCTAAGAGTGAATGTCAAGGGCATCGTGCAACCCCTTTACTCTCTAGCAAACTACACTATTGTAATATTGATCTCTCGGTGTTTCACAGCTAATTAACCTGTGACCTATCAGCCATGGCTTTCCTACTGTTACTTAATTGCCTGGGAAAAACACTCACATGTTAGGTTAGAGGGCTTCAACACAAAGGACAATTTTACAAAGGTTAGAAAAAACAGGTAGCAAAAACTGCCACAAAAAAATTCTCACATCTGACATATACTGGATAATGTTGCACATGTGTAAACATAAAAAAATGCACCGGAGCCGATCCATTTAGATTTGAGCCACATATACAATTCTGATATGTGGATATCTGACCTATGTATTTGATTCCCATTGGTAATGACATCACAGTTCTGCAACATATTGTGTCATTCATCATCATTTTGCAACTGTGGCACAAAAAATTGTCGGATCTGTGCAGTAAGCTTTTACAAGGGTGTTGACCACTACATTTCTGGACATCTGTTTGTAATAAACTCACATAATTCCTTTACTACATCAGAAGCGCCAGAACCAATACAGAAAACGTGCAAATCAGCAGACACAAATGCTTCTTAGTGATTTCTCCTAAATGTTATTCAAACATTGCCTACAAAGCACACATACATGTAGCAAACATTGTAAATTTTACTTTGGGGTTTTATAGCAAGGCATAATTATAAGATCAGAGCTGTGAGAGACAATTACAAGATCAGAGCTGCTTTGTCATCACAGCAGAGGTGGATTCAACATCAGGAAGTGTATGCCGTCGTGTGATGTCAGCCGTTGAGAATTAAAGCCGGCTTAATACTGAGCCAACAGGCCTGAGGCAAGAGATGTTTGAAGCATTTATGAAGTAAGCACTAGAGTAAAACACAAGAGAGGAAGTGAAGAATCTGATCTAAATGCTCTCCTGTAACTTTGAGAATGGACAGATGGACAGTGAAATAACAGATGGAGAGAATACAGATACTGGACGTGTAACTAAAAATAACCTTTGCTGGAGATGATATTATTTGAGCGAGGTCTGAAGAGGGTCATGAATGTTTCAAAGGATTATTTATACTCCAAAACTTGGTCTAAGACAGATGGCTGTAGCAAACTTCCGAAAGAATATGACTGAGTTTAAAGGGGCCATATCATACATATTTTATTTATTTCTGCCCTGAGGTTTAGTGCTCCAAAAATAGTCATAATTTCATTTCTCATGATCATTTTTCTAGAGGTTTAATATAGTCAGCAATGCTTCGGAGCATCAGGTGCTACATACACAGCCAGGTACAATCCATAGTTAATTCATCTGACATTTAGGACTAATAATATTTACGTGTTATTGCTTCACTGTGACTAGATGTGCTGTTAATTTATCCGCCTGGGCTCAGAAAGTTGTGAAAGGTCAAAAAGAGCTATTTTTGCAGTTTAACTTAATATATTTATTTGGCTGTGAGTCCTAAAATTTATTATGAACTTAATCAGTTATTTGTTAAAAAACATTTATAGGCATATGGCAGTAATGTTTAATAATTGTAACTTACTAGAAGTAACTTGAAATTATTTTTCTATATTTACATAAACATATTATTTGTAATAATTTTATATTTATTTACTTTTTGTAAAGAATTTATTTTGCTTTTATTTGTTTACTTCTCTAACCATTGATTACAGAAGGGGTTAATAATAGACAATATTTTACTGCATATCCATTAAAAAAAAAACTCCTGTCTGTTAAAACACCAATAAAATGATTTGGAGTAAAACTATTTATTAAACTGTTCTTACTGTGAACTCTCTCTTTGGGAAGAACCAGTAGACTATACCACAACATAATGAAACTGGATCTGAGCAACACCTTGACTACAAAAAAATAAACACCAGCTCACACTTATCTTCACCCATCATTTGCAGGTGGGCTTTCTGTAAAGCCTGTGACTTATCGCAATCATTTAATTTTATTAAAAGCATGAACTGGTATATTTTGGCTGCTGATCGAAGGCTTTAGGCCTGTTTGGCAGAACAAGAAGTAATATAAACAAAATATAAGCATTGTAATATGCTGATGGCTGATGCATTTCACACAAATACAGACTGCACGCCAGGTTAAGCACACCTAAATCCAAGCACTTATTAATTCTACACACACATTTCCTGTGTAACACCCATTTCAAGTAACTTCTATTAAGTATATTTTTTTATTTTAGAGAGAAGATGTGCCTAAAACAAACTATTACTTGCCACAAACATTTTGATGATTTGAATCATCCAGAACTTTTTTTCAATTTTTTTCACAAGTGTCTTAAAGATTCCCAGTTAGGGCAAGCATATAAAGACAATGAGTTTACCTCCAAGCACTGTAGAAGACCACAATAAAAATGTGAACCAAATGTAAATCTACCCAGAACTGGCTGTCCTCCAAAACTCTGTATCCAGGCAAAACTAGCCGCAATATGTGATGCCATCAAGAAGCCTACAGCCACTCTAAGGTGATCCAGCCCTTTATGACAGAGATAAAACTGTGCATGCAACCGAATACAATAACATAATAAATCTGGCCTGTATTAAAGGTGGCAAGAAGAAACAACAGTTTGTCTGCTCAAAGGCATGTGACTCAACAACACGGAAAGATTCCATAGACTGCTAAGATCAATTTTTAATTTTTGTGATTCGATATGAAGTGCTATGTCACGGTCAGACCACCAGCCCTTGAAGACAAACTCATCTTAAAACTGAACAATAAGACAAAGCATACGACAATGGCCACACTGGATCAGAAACAAGAAGATTGATGTCCTTGAGTGGCTCGGTCAAATCCAGATCTTAAATCCTATTCAGCATCTTTGAATTTCACGCACTTCACAACCCGTTTTCATGCAACTTTTTGAAAAGTGGATATAATTCTTAGTGTCAAGATGTGTCCACGAAGACATTGCTGCCCAATATATCAATCCTGGGAGTAAACCTACAACTTAATTTATTCCAAAGAGGATGAATGCTTTTTACATGCACTGTAGGAGCACACAAAAAGAGCAGGAACTGTTGATTTCATAACGAAACATGATGAAACTGTGATGATTATAATAGAAATACATCCCTTTAGCTGATATTCGCAAATGAACCTCTGAGAAATGGACGATCACAGATTCACGCAGCTTCTAAATGTAGATCTCATACACAGCAGATTCATAATCACCCTGATTTAAATGATTAATGGAGAGAAAGGTGTATTTATGGAATGAGGCATGACTTCATAATGAGGTTTATTACATATTCATGCAAAAGAGGAAATTGAATATTAGATGTTATGAGGAGCACAGAGTAATGAAAGAAGGGAGCAAAAAGAAAAAAAGAAATGAGAGATTTTGAAACACGACCATCAGGATAAACATAAAGCATAAAAAAATAGGAAAAAAAGACACAAGTGACAGAAAGTAAATTGCTCTGAGCTGCAGACAAAGAAAAAAAGAAGGATTTCAGAGTCTCTGGAGAAAGTCTAAAAGAAGAGAAAGAGAGAGAGCGTATGCGAGTATAACTCCAGCTAACCGATGTACTCCACTGTTGCACATGACGATGTGACACGCTCCCAGACGACTGCACAGCTCGGAGGCCACGGTGAGCAGACCGACTCCAGACGCTCCGCAGGCTGTGAACTGACACGCGGCTGTCCTCCGACACGAGATGAAGCTTTCCATCAGTCTGTACAGCTCATCCAGAGCATTGAGAGGACGCATCAGCTACAGAGAAAAAAAGATAAGTTATTTTACGTAACGACACATTATTGCAAGGTAAAAATAATGTTCTGATTTCAGGTAATGAACTGATTCTTTTTCAACATTTTAGAATAGTAGTGAACTCATCAAAACCATAAAAAACACAGCTGTAATTATATTGTGACTAAAAGCAAATGAACACTATGTTATATTTGATCACATTCAAAAGTAGTCACCCTTTGTGTAGAATTTGTAAAATTATACTCATGACATTTATCATCCAGCTTCTTGAAGTTTTTAAACAGCACTGATGAAATTTCTATCTATACTGGACTCTTATTGAATGCTTTTTATTCATTATTTGCTCCAAGTAATCCATTCAAACAAAATAAAAATAAAAAAATAAATTAAAGATTTTTAGATTATCAAAAACATTTTGTCAATTGTTTTTAAATGTTAAACTCGGTATAGTACATTAGTAAATTAGTAAAATCTTTGCATAAAAACCTTCAAACATCTGAACGACTGGCCAAACCAGGCCAGCAAAAATAAACCCATAAATATAAATGTCCTGTTTGCTTCTTTTATTCATTCACTGGAACTAATAAATGAAAAGGAATGCATATAATAAATGACTCTCTCACTGTACAGTCATAAACAGAGATTTCCCATGAGCCCCTGCAGATAGAATAGTGACTGATGACACACACCTTGTCTATGAAGGCTGCTTTGGGAGCAGAGCTGGGAGAAAGGTTTGATTTATCCAGATAAAAGGCCCTATGGAGGAATAAAATTAACATGTTAGTGTAAGCAATAAGCACACAGACAAATTCACGCATAAACAAGCAGCAGAGAATGTGCTGAATAATTAACTTTTAGATTTGATCTATGATGTTTATAAAATGAAAACTGCATTTTTAATATTCTTTTGTCTGTAAACAAAACACTTGAAACTGTTTAAAACAAAAACATTTATTTTGGCATTGGTCAATTAAACGCCTCACTGCAGTACCTTTATTCGACACAGGGGGCAGTAGAGGAGTTGCAAGAATTGATGGTAAGAAATGACGGTACTATATGCTGGTCTTGAACTTGATAGTGAAATGCACAAATGTGAAAAAGTCAGTCATTGCTAAACCATGTAAATGATCAAGTTTACAGTCTTCTAGTTGTGCCGACACAGAATACATTTCCTGTAATCTCCTGTTATATCATCACACTTTCAGTGTAAACCCCTTTACAAACAGACATTGCCAAATATGTGCAGCACTTTCTGTGGCGTCAGCATAGACATGTTTTTTGTCGGGTAAATTAATCCACCATCTGGGACTATATTTATTATGATTATATCCTTCACTGACGCAGCATTACTATTTTCGTTAATTAGTCAGAGATGTTAATCTGTCGCTGTTGGGGCAGATGAAATGAAGATATGAAACAGGGGTAGAAGGCGTGATGCTGTTAAAAGATATTAATAAAACGAAATGATGTTTATAAATACAGATGCAGGCTCTCTCTCTCTCTCTCTCTCTCTCTCTCTCTCGTTGTCGGACAACAAAAGCGACACAGGCACACCACACACAGCCATATGGTCTAAAGAGCTGAGCATCTTGAGATGTCTTCATAAGATCCACTTCCTGAATTATAATTAGGAAACCCTGACATAATGGGATGCATTAAGTGGAGTTCTTTACAAACACCTGGAGGCTATCAGCCTAAGGAAGTAAGAGCTTTTAACACTAATTCCAGTGATTTACATCTTTATTTCATTAAGCAGCGTCCAACACCTTCTTCAAGCCGTAAACAAACACTATTGAAGGTTAATTGCCTCAGAAACATGCACAGAAAGTTTGTTGGTGGATATAAAGTAACCATTTGGAACAACTGTAAACATTTTATATTGTTATACACTTAACATGTAAATAGATCATTTTCATGAAATTATGAAAGTTATTTCCAGAAAACAGTTTAAACAGTGCTTTAGTTCAATTTGATATTTAATAAAAGCAAAATAGTGACATGATAGGCTTATAAAAATGTCCTAATATTTTATTTATTATCCTTGACTACCTCAACAACACAAAGTGCTCAACAACAAAAAAAAGCTTGAGAAAAGTTAAAAACAATAAATCCTGTAATTTCGCCTCTTGAACTGCCGACAAGACTAAGTAAACAAAAAAGAAATTCAAAACTCAATCTGTTATGGGGTGCTATTAAAAACAGCTATTTTGTAGAGCTATGAACACTAATTAAAGGTACATTTCACCCGAAAATGAAAATTAACCCTAAAAATCTTACAGGTTCAAAAGATATGGTATATGGTATAAGTCATATACACCATTTTCATGTCACTTTTATAGAGCTTTTATTATTAGATTTTGGAGTCTGACAGGCCCAACAGCTATTTACTTTCATTAAAAAGAAAAGAAACCTTTTATGTTTCATGAATGAAAGATGGGTGAATAAATGATGAGAGAATTGTTATTTCTGGGTAAACAATAACTTTGCTATTTATTGGTCTAAAACTCACAGCATAGTCACATTCTGGTGTCAAAGCGAGTAGTTTCATGTAGTGTGCCCCCTCATTCGTGGAGTGTGACTAAAGAGTCCACTGGTTTAAAACAACAGACCGCTGTGCTCCACAATACACACCATACCAGACAGGCATAACAGCCTTTCACGCATCTCAAAACCAAACAGCCACGTCTGGCTGGCTCAGGCAGCACCAGATGGAGTTGAAGATTTATGTCACCAGATCAACTGACCATCCGCTGTTCTGTTTCACAGCAGAAATGAGAGCTCACACCAGGATTGTTCTGCTTAGAAACCACACTGTGCATGCGTAGGGCCATGAGACTGACTTTACCAAAAATTACAAGAGAAAAAGAAATAAGAAAGAAAATATGACATGCCTTGACTTCACTATCAAGCAGCGTAAAATTGCAGTCAATAAAAAGCATAACAAAACCCCCTCACTGTGAAACGGCTGGATTTCTGGTTCTGGTGGGCTTGCCGTGATTACGCACTGTAATTCAAGCAGGTTAATTTAATCTATTAAAAACAGAATGCAGCGTTATCTTTATTAAAATACTCTCGGGTGTATTTGTTCGCCTGCATGTCTGTGTGTGGTGAATGTGGGAGTCCTGCAGGAGTCGTAACTCAGCAGTGGTCTTTCCTTTAAGGCACCCTGAGCGGTAACTGATGGCCTGTGTTGTCTCTACGGGCTCTTATGTGAGACTTTAATGGAAATGCTGGATGAGAGCCAAGGATGGGCCAATCTCGCTGTGTCTCTATTCTCTGGGCCTTAAAGCAAATTGCAGCCTTTTTCATCTTAAACCTCAATTATTCATCCTAAAACCTTAGAAAAACACTTCTTTCTCTATTTCATTCTTTCTCTATTGGGGTCTTCGGCAATGGTACACGTAAGGGCATGTGCTGAATCAAGCTATTTCCTACACATACTGTTCACTCTTTTGGACTTATTCAGACATATCGTACATATACATAAATGCAAATAATACTAGGAATAAAAAATATACTGTTGTGTCTTTAAAAGAGAAAGTGTCACTTGTCTTTAGTACACTTGTCACAATGCAACACTTAATGTTTGGTTGCCAGGGTGTTGCTATGCAACTAAGGATGACTATCTAGAATTTGATCTTCTCATTAAATGTGATGCGATGCTATCATTGAAACATAAAGACCATCTGTTAATTTTGTTGTTTCGTTTGGTTTCAACATTGCATCATAGCTATTACCGGGCTGCCAGACCATCATGCCTTAAAGTGGACCAATAAATCTCCAAATGGAGCTTAACCACCACCATGACCCAACGTATGACCTCAACAAACCACAACTAATTACAGATTCACAAACATGATGTCATACTAGTTCCACCACGCTGGCATGAAAGCATGCTAACAGACTAATCAAAACAAAAAAAAACACATTTTCAAAATTTTTGTGGCTTTCCCACTTCCCGCAGATCAGTCAACACATTCTAGACATGTGATTAGCCAAGCACTGAATTTGCAATTACTGGCTGATACCTACAGCCATCCATCAAGCCGTGTCTAACACGAAACACTAACATAATACAGATTCAGACTGTTAGAACGAGCTACCCATCTGTATCAAACACACGGCATCCACATGACTCGCACCGCAGAGACCACTACAAACACGTAACGCTCCAATAACTGTGTAAAAGACAAAGAACCCTTGGGCTTGTGGAGTTAAGATCTAAAATACGTTGTAATGTCTTTTTCAGGCTAATGAGAAAAAAACCACTGGGTATAGTTTTAGTGCGCAAACATGTAAAATTAATCTAACAAATCAGAGAACTTGAAACAAAGTATGAGCCTAAAAACTCAAAACTGGAAGCTGTTTCTGTTCCACATTTGAAAATCAGGCCGCATTGACCGATCTCACGCCACATCAAGACTAAAAGTACTAGAGCACTCTGGAACTGGTTTTGTGCCACACTTTGAAGTTTTGTTTAAGTAGGGATATAACAGATGAACTCGACATGAACTGGACATAAACTTGACTTGAAAACAGCTTAAAAAAACACTTGCAGATGAGTCATGGATCTGATTAAATGTGCCAACTATAGTCTAACTGTTCTCATGTCCATTCCACATGAAGAGCAAGTCTCGGTTCTTTCTCCATCTTGATGAAAAGTACTGAACTGGAGTTCACATCGTCTAACCAAAAACCACATTAACACAATTTCTGTCTGAATGCTATTGAAGTGCTGGATATGGCACAAATATAGACAAAAATAGTGTCTTCATAAAATCAGTACTGAAATTAGAGGTTATTGTTTGAGCTTCCAGGCATTAAATAGGTTCAAATTAGTTTTTTGCACAGTTGTGGTTCATCGCTATAAATTATATGGTATAAAATGGCTCATTTCCAGTCCCTCCTACTGTACATCCACATAGTCATTTCAATACCTCTGTGGGAAATCTTCTTTAGCAATTAACTGCATCATTTTTCTTTCAATAAACATTAAAAATACCACATAGGGGTTAAATCAGGGGTTAAATATATATATATATACACACACTATACCCCTGTAAATGTAATGGGTAGAGAAGCTGTACACTGAGACAAGTCAGTAAAGGAACAGGCCAGGAATTATGGGTCTGGTCTTCATCAAAATCAAACTTCAGGGTGACGTAGCCCGTTGGTTAGTGATCTGGGCTTGTAAATGTAAGGTTGCAGGTTCAAACCCTGAAAGGGGTTTTATCCAACAGCTGACACATCTCTGGCATTAAGCAAGGCATTTATCTCCTGCATGCTCTGTGTGAAGTGGACTGTGCTGGTGATGTCAGATGGAGCTGTTCACATTGACAGGTCAAGCTTACAGAATCATCACTCATAGACACTGTATAATTTATGTGTATTTGATAATGGGCTTATCTTATTTTGGTAGGAATGGTTGTCAAAGACATGATATATTGAAATTGAATGAATTAAAATGGAAATGTTACGGCCCACAGACACAAAATTCTCATCCGCATGGGGCCTGCCATGTGTTTCTGATTTGCAGATTGGTCTATTCTGGTTTTATGCTTCTGGATGGTTTTAGTGACCTCATCATTTATGACAGATACACTTAAATAAAATCTGGAGATAATGGATCACTTGGGGATCTTAAATCACACCATTATGACATAACAGACACATGCACAGAGACACAGGCTCCAGTGTAGTTGAATTTATAGCCAAAATACAGTATAAGATGGCACAAGCATAAGATGAAAATTTGTGGTGAAATCTTTTTTTGCTTTACTCTAATGAGGAGGAACATTGATGTCAGAAATAATGTAAATCACAATGCATTTCATGTGACCAAAGGAGAAGACCTTGGGAATTGCTTATCAAGGCATAAGGGTGATTATGGGTAAGATACAGTATATGAGCTTGTATGAGTGCATGTTTAAGTCTTGGGTGTAGGTGGACATCTCACAGCTCACTCTATACTTAAAGTATTCATACACATTATAAACTCTATAAATAGTGAAGACACAGAGACTGGATACTGAGCCAACTGGGTAAAAAGGCTGGCCAGGAATTAAGCGTCTGTTTTTTGTCTGAACCAACTCTGGATTGATGCGGTGGTTAATGATCTGGGATGGTAAATGAAGGGTTGCAGGTTCAAACTCTTTAAAAGCTTATCCTTCAGCTGTCTCCTTTGTGCCCTTGAGCAAGACATGTAACCCTTGACTGCTCGAGGTAGATATTGCTGCTTTATGGTGGTATTGATTACATTTAGCATTTTAATCTTTAGCAAATGAAAGCATGTACAGAACCAGTCAGAGGTTTGGAAACACTTACTAACCTTTTTTCACATTTTAGAATAGTAATAAACTTATCAAAACCATGAAATAACCCAATTGTAACTGTGGGAATTATGTTGTGACTAAAAGCATCCAAAATAAATAAGCATATGTTATATTTGATCATCTTCAAAAATAGTCACTCTTTGTCTAGAATTTGTAAAATCATACTCTTGACATTTTATCATCCAGCTTCTTGACGTCTCAACCTGGGAAGCTTTTTAAACAGCAAAAATATTTTTTTAAATAAAACATTAGCTTTCTAATTAAAGAAATTAAGTATGTTGGCACAATTATTATTTGCCTATGATAGTCATTTCAAACATCGAAATATACACCTTCACATTAAAAGGTTTTTGACCTGTACTGGACATTCTGACTTACATCTGCTGCTCATTACACCATGAAGCCAGTCAATTGATTTAAAGCTCATCTGTACTGCTTTTCCTAATACATCCTCTGAGGTTATCCAAACTCTGGCTGGATCACCTGCCCAGCCTTTCAACACCTGCATAAAAACCACACAAGACCAGAGAAAAACCACAAACCCTGGATTAAATACACTCATCCATTACAGCACGGTGACAGCCTTAACTAGTTCCAGATGGATAAAATTAAGCATGCTGTCGAGTCGTGGTGTGAATGCTTGAGTCTGGCTTGCTGCATATTCTGGTGAACAAAAAGAAACTAGTCTAAACCAGTGTAAAGTGGTCTTACTGGTCTCAGCTGGTTTAGACTTGGTCTTAAGTATTAACAAGTCGCACAGTCTGGTGGTCAGCTGGTTTGAATGGCACAAAAAAATCTTGAAACCCCTCAACAACCAGAAAAAGAAACTTGTAAAAAGTCCAGAAACACAGTTTAGGCAGCAAGGACTTTCCCTTTTTCTTTTCACAACAAATAAATGTTCTCTCTTCACAATATGATTACTACAAAATCAGGTACAAATAAAAACATAAATAGCATTATAAAGACTCACTGTCATTTCAATGCTGCTCCAATGACATTTTGAAAACCGAGTGGCTTTGCCTTTTCCACCTTCACCGGCCGTACTTCACATTCAGTCAATACAAATGCATCAAGCGTGGCTTAAAATGCCAATATCAATGCTTACTTAGCTAAGGGCCAGAAAGGACCGCTCTGAAGGACCGCGTTGTTAACAGAATATAGAGACTTTTTCAAAATGTCAATACGAGTGCAAGGCGGATAACAAGTGCGTGTTATGATCCAAATATTGGCAAGCAAAAGCTATACAGTGTTATCACCTAATGAGACAATATTTTCTGTAGATGTAGTATCTCATCGTAAGTTCTCTAGAGTGGCCTCATGTCAAGCCAAACAGGTCTGCTTTCATCCAGATCCTAAAAGTTGATTGCTCCAATGGCACACGCAACACAATGAAACTGGGCTGACCCCCAAAAGCCCCTGGAAGACTTTACCAAACACAGTAACATGATGATTGTAAAAACTCTGCTCTTCTCAACATCTAGCCACAAAAATTTTAGAAAATACAACAACCACTTTACACTTCAATGTGAAGGAGAGAATACAGTTTTGACTGAAGTTTGATTGACAGGTAAAGCGGGCTTACCGCAGTTTCTTGTAATACTGCTTGACCTTCTCTAGAGATCCGGCATTGATTTGAGCCTGATACTCCTCTACTGACACACTGTCTCGATAGTAGTATCCCTCCATGCTCTCTAAAGCTATAAAAGAAACATAATGTATAACTTTAGGTAACTTTAGGTTAAGATAACCACGTCTACACAAAACACAGCCTACCCTGGGTGAACAGGATGGGGTAGATTTTGAAGCTGCCACCGTGCCTCAGCCTCTGGGGTAACTGCTGGAAGTAAAATGCCTCAAGGTAAAAACAGACTTTCAAAGCCTGCCGTGTGCCCTCCACTTGGTATGAGATGGGCATGTCTGAAGAGAGAAAACAAAGCCATCAGTATGAGGGAAATGGAGAAGGGTCTATAAATAAAATATTTTCTGCTGAGTCTTGGGTCTGCAGAGACTTCTAGCATACTAAAGTTAAGAATACTAATATTAGCAATGTATTGTAAGGTAAGATACCTAGTAAGACAACAATATAATAAACTATATGACAATATTACAGACTATATATTATTAAAAGTGATGCACGCCCACTTCTAATATTTAGGTCAACTTGCACATACAGTAAAACATATGGGTTGTGTAAAACGGGTCCTTACTTGCAACAAGTGGCTCTCCTTCAAACTGCCGGAAATAGAAGGTGACCTTTTCCAGGTCTATAAGAGCGACCTGCGTATCTTCTAGCATTGCTTGCTCATCCGTCTAAAGGAAAAATAAAAACAAGAAATATATACAATACATGGTATTTTAAAATTTTTTCCATAAGATGTAAATTAACCATACAGTATTAATTTGTCTATAGATTTCAATTGGACTGCTATATTCATAGCACTATCATAAAATTATATGTGTCTTAATATATGGTCATATAAAAGGCATACTGTCTCCATACATGCCAAGTATCAAAAAATATCAAAAGATAATGCTTAATGAATTCACGAGTGTGTCATTACTGAGAACTGTTTAAACCATTTCAACAAATAAACTTGTACATGTCATTTTATCTGAAAGCTTGTATTTAAACCACTTCTTGAGAGACCTAAGAAGGTTGTTGTTCTGAGATCACGAGACATTTTGTTAACTAAGTGGATGCGTGTTTGTTCAATAAAAAGGTATGGAAGGAGAAAAAGCAGCAGCAAAGAGATTCATCATTTATGATTTTCTGTAGTTCATCTTCTGCCCTCACACACACACATTATGCCCACGGCTGAGGATGAAAACCATCCGCAGACGAATCAGAACAAGTCTGGTGTGGGAATCATGGGACCACTCCACACGCATCTGAAGCGACACCTCTGCCTCATACGTGGGCTGAATGTCTCCGAGATTCCCATGTGCCAGATGCCACGATCCTTTCATCTGGGGGCCTACAAAGCTGCCAAACCATATTATGTCAAGAAATTACCTCCGGGTGGCTCTCAGCTGTTCTGCCTCCTCTGAGTGCATTTGGAGGGGGCAGAGCGTCGGTGCTGTGGAGATAAGACTGAAGCCTTGAACGATGGAAATGTTCAAATTACATGCGGGTTTGGTATCTGTGACTCCTCAGCTTTACTCTGCACTACATGCTTGATTTAAACGTGCGTCTCAACCTGCTGGGAAATTTAGGAGAGGTTTGCCGGGAAATTAGGTGGTCTAAGCTGGTTATTAGCTTGCTGACCATCAAACGAGCTGGTCTAGTACTATCTTAAAGTTGTCAAGACGCCACAGACACCAGCTTAAGCGTAAGATGTTAAGCCGTGCATGACACACTTCCTCCAAAATGTTTCTCTGTTCTGCTGCCTTATGGCAACTGCTAAAATCTCATGTGCTTTAGCTGAATCGTATATTCATTCACGGCCAGGTGAAATCTCATCAGCAGCTACATCCAAATATGAAACACGATAATCCTGCATCATCTCCAGATCCATCAGGCTGGGCAAATCACAAGTGTATGTGGAAAACGAGCATAGCCGTACTCATCAATTCAGTAAGACAATAAACTCCAGTGAGTCACAACGCACAGACACGGCTCTGACCTGGCGTCTGCTTGCGGTAAACAAAAAGCAGATGTAATCTGCAGGGAGCAGGACAGTAAAACAAAGAAAAAAAGCCACGATGCAGTGGAAAACAGAGGCGTGCACGCTCAGGGATACCGTCAGTCCCAGCACGCAGACTTGTGTGAGTAAAGAACAAGTGTTATCTCGCTCATTAGATGTGTACAGGCCGAATGTTAAATCGTAGCTGTGCTGTGCACCGATTCATTATCAAATTAGGGTTCATTGGCTCTAAAATCTGATTGGATGATTTGGATCATTTGAGATGCACGCACGACTGTGCATTAGTTTAATTTTATGGTAATGTGGAAAGAATAAACAGACGACAGTTAGGGTAATGGATTATATCAGTGTTAGTTTATGCTGGGAAAGCTCGCCTCCAGCTGAATATCAAAGGCAGATACTCACCAGATTGGGGGAGAGCAGGGACTGGAAATGAAAGAGCAGACCGGCGGAGGAGATCTGCTCCAGCCAGCGGCGACCGGCCTCCTGGCCTTCACTCTCAGAACTGAGCGTCTGGTTCAACACGGCTAACAACTGCTCTGAGAAAGAGCAAACCGCTGCTACTAGACTCTGACTGAACACCATGTCTCGTCTCAGCTGGATCTCTGAGTCTGTGAGAGAGTAAAATATAGTGAGGTTAATCTATTTAATTATAATATTCTCATTTATAGTAAATACAAAATGTTGGAAAACCAGCTATGATGCAGAACTAATAGGTAAAATCTTTTATTTTCCAAAAAGCTCATGAACTCCACCGCGAAACATTACACACCATAACAACAAGTCTGCTTTCCATCCGATGCTATCTCATCAAATGTTGGCTTTTCATTACATTATGTTTCCTTACGGGGATTACATAAGGCTCTGAATACTGTTCACGTGGATCATTTTTTCCAGAAGGATGCAGGTCCGACAGAACTGCTGTGTGGCAGAATCGAGTGTAATTTATGACCTCAGAAAAGTGCCCACAAAAGTGTGTGGGGAAAACACAGTAAATGATGCCCGTTTCATGCTTTGTGTGTATTTATAGCATTTGCATACAACAGTATGTGCAATCTGGAGGTGAAAGCAGCGTAATCAACACCCACCTGTGTACTGCAGTAACACCAACAGCAGCCGAGTTTTCACCTCTGGAGAAATATAGACATCGAAATTAATAACAAAATAAGTGTAGTAAATAAAAACATCATTCCTCATGTTGTCTTAAGTGGGGTTTTGCTATTCCTTACCATACAAATAAGTAGCCCACCATTTTGATCATAAAGTTAAAAAAAAACGAAACAAAATATGATTATTTTATTATTGTAATGGTCACTTCATATGTTACAAAAATCCATGCACTTTGACTTCAAGTTTATTGTAAATGATACCTACTGTACATTACTATCAATTACAATTTAGCCTTTTGTGTATGGTTTTTTTATTATTCGCTTTCATAACTCATTTTGTATATTAAATGTGACCTGTTAAACAGCTGAAAAAAGTTTTGTAGATCTGCAATATCTTGTAATAATAATTTTAAAGATATAATATCCAGATGATGAGAAATGATAAAGTAAATATGAAGATAATAAATAAATACTGTATATAAAATCACAATTATAACAATAAACACACCACATGTTATATATTATACCGGGCACAATAACATTTACAAACTCCACTGTGAGATTCTCGAATTGGGTCCCTTGAGTCATAATTCACCCTTGCTGGACTTTAATGGTTGTCTACTTGTTTTTTCTGCAAATTCCTTATGTTTGGCACTTACGCACAAACACATACAGCAGAAAAAAGAAGCTAAAATGCATGTTTCACCCATTGCTGACAACAGGAGATCTGGAGGATCTGAAGCCAAATATTCATTCTCTCCTCTCCATTAACTCAGATTTAGCAGCGTGTGCATAAACAGTTCCCTTTAACCTCTTCTGCTGAAGCTTCTAGCCCAGCTGAGAGCAGCTCAACAGCGGTTGTTTTTGGCCAGGCTTGTCTGTTTTGGAACCACTGACCTTCCGCAAACTTGGCGATGGCGTGTGTGAGAGATTGGACGCTGCTGGGCAGATTCCACGGATCCTGCTTGACATGAAGCCGCAGTTTCTTGGTGCAGTTGAGTTTGGGCTCCATGTCCTGGTGGAATTCTGTCCAAAAACAATAACAGAACCGCTCGACTCAAACAGCAGAGCACAGCAGCGAGCAAATAAACATGGCCAGCGAAGACACACAGACAACTACTGTCTGTATTACAACTGAGAAATATACATGATCCAATGGAATGAAAACATTTGTTAAATTAATTTTTCCCTCAACCATTTATTGCCTTGACTTTACACAGGTGCAAACCAGACAACCAGACAAGGACATTAAACTTTTGACTTAATGTTAAATAATGCATCTATTTTTCAATGCAATCCATCCAATTAGTTTGACATTTTGTTATATAATGCAATAACATTTATCCACCTTTTAAGAGTTCAAATGCTTTCTGGGACCACTCCATAACCCCAACGACTGTAAAAAGTGTCACACCTTGTCACCATGGCGATTATAAAACTGTCAGGTTCGGCTCAGAGACACACAAACACAGTCTTTTCTCACACACACCTATCCGTTTCCTTTCGAGGAAAAGGATGAAGGGTGATGGCTTGATATTACATCATGTAATTCACTTCAGGGATTATGTAATAATTTCCTTTCAGCTCTCTGTGGTGATGTTAAACATTTTCAGGAATTTACCACACACACCACACACAGAGAGATGGAAAAAAGACTATTAAGGACAGTGAAATCAAAACAAAATGTTCACATAATATTACTCTACATATATACAGTAATACATGGCTGTACTCTATATATGTACAGTTTACAGTATACTGTATATATGTACAGTAATATTATTACAGTAACAATATTATTACAGTAAATATTAACAATACAGTAAATATGATTATAGTTTCTGTGCAATGACTTCTTTGACTATTTTATGCTAATGCTGTTTTAGATCAACTTAAGGTAATGTAAAAACAAAACAAATGGATGAAAAGTACATGTGGTCTGTTTACATGTCAGATCTAAAGTGGATCAGACTTCAAGCTACACAACACATAACACACACTGTGTCTGCTCTAATATAAAAAATGTTATCAGTACATCTGTAATAAACCAAGTAACCCTTTTATCAGCTAAAGTCACATTTCTAAAACAACATAGATTACTTTCTTATTCCCATTATAAATTCAGTTTCTTCACCTGGAGAAGCTAAAAATAAATAAATATGTTAAAAAACAATCACAGGCGCACAAGCAGCTCATATAAACAGCTGTTATATAGTGATGATTATGTACCAATCTCTTTCTTTATAACACAAATTTGTGGAGATAAAAATAGGTTCAGGAGGAGCCAACAAGCTGACTCACCAGTTCATATTAGTCTTATTAAACAAGTCCTGTGCTTTCAAATGCCACCGGAACAATACCTTGTCTGTTAATCAGTCATCCCAAATGACCGTAAGCCACATCCTGTGTAAAATGGCACTATAGAGAGTAAACTTTATTATGACCACTGACCCTGGAATTACTACAGGTTGCATTGTGATTTATTTCTACAGTGTCAACACACTTGGGTTCAAACCTTAAATCTTTTCCCAAAAAAGACGAAAGAATCTTTTGTCTTGTAACGAGTAAAAAGTCCATTTGGTTTTCGCCCTACATGTACAAAAATTGATGAATCAAATATCCTAGTGTTTTTAATTTAGAAAAGTGACCTACAGTAGCAGATCTATATAAATCTAATGCCGTAGCGTATTTGAATGAGAGACGATGTGAGCTTGACGTTCTTAATGAATCAAATTAGATAGAGGAAGTGATCTAGACGACCTGGATAAATCTAATGTTGTGTCTCTGAATCAGACAGAGGAAGTGTCTCAGACTACCATCTCTAGTAGTCCAGTGTTCTTCATCTGCTCCAGATAAAATGAATTGTACAGATTTGATAAGGATGGTTTGCAGTAAAGGACAAAGCTGAGGTTGGAGCAGTCAATCACAGAATCAGGAGGAAACTCTCACAACACCAACAATCCTTTAGATTTAAAGTATAGTTTGAATGCACTGTGTATTGCTTTGAATGTGCCTGTAAAAGACATACATATAGGCAATAACTTTTAATTTTAATACCTTGAAGTCCTCGTCCGGGAGTGAAACATTTAGTCTGCTCAAAAGCTCGTGCCACAGTCGCCCCTTTTAACAAACTGGTGATGGACTCCACCTGCGAATAAACCAGCATTTAGTACCGTAACAATACAGAAAGTGAACGTGGGCGAGAGTCGACATCTTTAAATAGCTGACTAAGCAAAATGACTCCACAGTAAATCTGGACAAACTCAAAGAGCATGTCTGTGTACTCTACACTAGACAGCTGAGTATCAAAATATTCCCCATGGTGATCGCAGACCCAAGCAATCAAGAAAGCAAAAACAAATCTTGAACTCCCACCCTGTAAACTGAAAAACATTTGTGTTGCATGTGAACTGGGAGTGTTGCACCCCCGGAAACCGGCGTGCTATAAAACAAACAGCAGTCAAGAGGACACCGAGAACTGCACATTCTTCAGTTTACTGATGATTGAGACGTCCCTGTTATACAATCTGGAGACACTCTGGGGAGAAAGACTATAGCAGTGATGTCTAATGTCAGGGTCTTTAACCTGTTTTCTAAGATGGCAAAGAGGTCAAAGGTGACGCCTCTTAAGAGTCACTTCAGAGCAGATGAAATAAAGTAAAATTACTGTTTAGATTATTTAAAGCTGTAATCCTTGCCTCTATCTCTGTCACCATAATAAAACCATCGCAAATTACTTTCCGTACACTTTACGCATTTTCCCCTACATTTATGCATTTGCAGTCAAAATAGCAAAATATTTCACAAAAAACTCACCTAATAAGATTTATAAAAAAGATCAGTTTTGAACTAAATTTTGTTTATTTTTAATAGAGAAGCTATGCATTGCAGCTTCAGAAAAGCTACACAGTTGTTCAATTAAAAACAATGAAATTAAAATACTCATACAAAGCTTAAAAATTGCTGTCACACCTCTATTTCAAGGGACTGCAAAAAATCTAAAATCTAATCTAAAATAAACAGGTTTAGGAATGTGAAAAACAATAAATGGTGGTAAAAAAATACATTAGATGCATGTAAAGTGCAAATGTAAAGTGTTGTTGGTTCTGACAGCAACACACACACACACCTGACTGAAAAAGATGCTCCAAAAAACCATGTAGCTTCTTCTGTTTGTCGTGAGTTATCCACACGCTGGCTGGCAGCTCGTCTCCTACAATCCCAGTGTGTGTTTGTGAAGAGAGAAACATCACAATCATTAGAGACAAAGTTATACTTATTTGCTGTGTTAGTCATGTGATGTATCTCCTTACAGAATGTTCCACAATCTATCCCGTCTCTCTTTTTCTTCATCAGGGACTATGTTTTGACGAAACAGTACAGTCTGTTTCAGTCTGTGACCGTCTAACTACTGTAAGTGGAAAATGTACGACTGATGCACGGTGCAAAGAAATGCCAATCAGTCTGAAAGCCATATCTAAACTCTTGCCAAATGTGATTCCAGTCACGTTACTCTGTGTTTTGGAGGTTTTATCAGGGAAGAGGACTAACAGGGTTGCAGTGGCAGATGCGTGTGAGATTATGTCTGTTTGCATTACCCGAGTCCATCTCGTCACTGTGCACGTAAGAGCTGCAATGACTGCTGCAGATGCTGGTGAAGGAAGCGATGGAGTTCCTGTTGCTGTTACAGTCACTGAAAACAAACAAACAGACATTCACGTGTTACCAACAAATAATCAAACCATATCAGATGAGATGTGCTTCTGTAAAGTTTCAATGAGTTTTTAGACTTCTTGACAACATTGGTGAGCTTTGTTTCGATTGCAACAATACCAATTTACACCACAAACAAGATACTAAATCAAAACATTGCATTCCTAAGGATGTATTCACACCAGGAATACCACCAATTAATTTACACCAATTAAAAATTAAGATAATTTTTTCTTTGGCAAAAAAAGTTATTAATTACCAATCACAGTAAATATTGACTTTATACACTGCAGAAATTTCCACAAGATTTTACTTATTTTAATAACTTTTCAGGGATTTAGAAACCACACTTTTAAAATGCCAGATAACTTTAAATCTTTCATTACCATGGGAATCCCCACAATCATATCTTATATGCTCATGTTCGTTTGGTTCTGTTATTGTTTTGCTTTTTCATTTAGTTTGGATTTTGAGAAGAGTCACATTACACGGAGGCGTTTTTATTAATGTGACTATAATAAGACACCTGTAGGAGTCCCTGTTGCTGATGGTGTCGTGACCCGAGTCCTCCTGCTCATCTCCAGCCACGTTGAAACACACTTTCTTGCCATTGCGTTCACTTTTCTCGCTCTCACTCTCAGCTGAGATGTAGCTCTCCGTGGGCTTCCCTTCAGAGCCGGTGGGATGTGTGATGGACGAGAGCAAACTGTGAGAGAGACAGAGAGACAGACAGATAGATTATGTATGTGTGAGAGAGAGAAAGAGAGAGACCAGAACAAAAAGCAGTTAATCACTTAAATTCTGTTCAGGTTTAAAAGGATGCCCCCCTGATGCATATTGCACGAAAAGTGCCACTAGCTTGATTTGCGGGTACACAGCATATTTGAGAATTTTGTTTAAGAAATCATAAAGAAATAACCTGTGGCTTACTTTAAATGCCCAGTGGATGACCCCTGACAGAAATGCTTCAAAAAAATGCTTCAGGAGGATTGGCCACAGAGCTGTAATATCATCAAGATGTGTGATGTGCGAGGACGGCCAGAGCCAAACAAAATCAGAATCTGTTTGTGTTTGGCTTCCGCACAACAACTTGAGGAAGTCCTACGAATATGAATAACTCCACGTGAAATCAGTTCCTCTCCTGAAAAGTTTTGTATGGAATTACAAAAATTATAGTTGATATATTTGAACAATAATTTTTCTTATTTCTTAAAAATGTCTTAAATCTTATTTCACTATATTGTACTAGGCTATATAAATTTAAGGCATATTATAAATTATATGTCACCCGTCTGTGAAATCCAGGCTAAAGTCGCAAAATCTCAATTTTGAGATTAGCAGCATCCAATTAGACATACCCATAAAAATAATGAAAATAGGTAATGTGTGTTTATTGGTGCAAATTACAGATTATAAGATTTTCATTTATAATACTGAAATTATTTTAAATACTGAAATTAACCATTTCAATAACATAATTTTCATTATTTTGCTTGAAAAAACAATTGCTTACTAAACATTATCAGTAAATAGTTATCAAGGTTATATTTTTATTAAATGTTTTACATTATGTAGAATGCTTTTATGTTGAAAACAGTGAATCACAAAAAACATATGTGCAAACAAGAAGGGTTTTTAATTTATTTTCAATTTTAACTTATCTAATATTTATATCCATTCAAATTGTTTACACAAATGTGTCATGTTTTAAAATACTATTTTTTTTATATGTATATAACTTATAGACATTAACATGTTAATGTACAACTATGTAACAGATTTCTGGCTTACCATTGAAGCCACATTTTCAATAATTTAATGGTCTGGTTTTAAGGCCAAGTTTCTCTACACATGAATGAACTAACACGTCAAGCTTTGTTTAAGTTTCAGACATCCCCCTCTGGGTTCGTTTAATAACAGGGGGCACTATAAACATACTTTAATGGAGAGACGCAAACCCTAATTCTCAACTCGAATTCTCATTCTAACAATAAACAAAACCTCAACTCCAACCCAAACCAATTCTCCAAGTGAGAAACACAGGAAAGTTTCCAAAGACGCCTCTTTTTGCGAGTGCCCAGAGGCCTCCCGACGCCCTACTTTTCCAATTCTGCGGTTCCAGAACACCGTCCCTCCCCGCCAAAGCAGACGGGTCGCCATCATCGAGTGCCATGCGGTCTCCATGGTAAAGAGGACCCTGAGACGTTATTGGCTGGAGCTTAATAAGGAAGTGTTCACAGCGTGGGGCCGCGAGGGGCACAGAAAATCAAAGCGAGAAGAGGTGGAGGATGGGAACAATGAAGAGTCTCTGCAGGGAGGTTCTTGGTTTGGGTTCACGGGTCTCGCTGCCTATAGTCCTTTATACATGAGCGCTTTTATGTGACATGTGAGGCTCAATCGTGCTTGACATTCAGCTAACATCATACAGCTGACTCTGCACTTTCAACTAAACTTTTCTATTTTCGAACACAAAAGAGAAACATCTGCATGAAACCAGCAGTATGATTTACAAAGAAACAAAGCCAAAGGGAAACAGATAGTTAGACAGAGACATATGGGTTTATGGTATATGCATATGCGTATAATCAAAGCGAGGAAAGAAAATATGGTAAACAGGAACTTTGGTAAACATGCAAACCAGGACTTAGGAATATGAATATGGCTTCATCATCTTGCTTAATGAATAATAAACATAATATTAAGCAAACATACCTTTTATCTTCTACAATGTCAATTTTACAAGACAATAATGTATGTGGCATTTTTGTCTGCTCACTGCAGATTTTTGTACTATTTACAGTATCTGTCATTTTTGTGGATAGTCTGACACACAAAAACCTTTAAAACACTTTTTTTTTTTAAAACTGTCCACTAAATAAAACATTCAATCTGGCAACCTCTTCTAACAACTTGAAACTTGGTAAACTTTTAAACTTGGATGATAAAATTTCCACTAAGTTTATACAGGATGCCAAAAGTTATTTTTCTCCTGAATTTAATGTGACATTTTTGTGACAGGTGTAGCTTTAGCAAGACACTGAATGACACCACCAACTGTGCATTGTGTTTGTCACCAACGTGAAAACTTAAATAATTCTCTTGGTATACCTTTAATGCAAATAAAGCCAAATACGGTTTCAAAACTACTGTGAAGGAATTGCAGATTACAGATCAATGCTCGGTGCGATAAACAATACTCTGCTGCTATTTGCCCCATTATTGTGGCATGATAAGGACGGCTGGCTGACAACCGCCTCCAGGCAGCCATTATGGCACTCTTTCTTGCCCAGGGCTGCGAGGTAGATCATTATCTTTCCACCAGATCAAGGACGACCCTGCCAATAAGCACACTCCAGACCTGCAGAGAGCAACTGGCACTGACAAGCATATGGCAACAGCAGCGAAAGGCTCCGCCTCCAACTCAGATCAAGACCTGCTGTAATTGCCATCATGTCTGTGGAGAATTTGACTGTGTGACGCCTATCTAATAATGCAACCTCAGAGGCTTTTACAGATTTTTCATCAAATATGGTATAAATGGGATTTGAATGTAAATTGTAGAAATTGTAGAGAATAGTAGTTGTTTATTTACACTGCAAATAACCTCATGAGAATGGCTGTTTGGAAAGAGTGAGTTGTTTGCTCTTGTGGTGATTTTTATTTTTCCATTTTGAAGGCAGGGGCCGACCTCAAGAGTGTCCCGTTTTCTTTAAGGTGTTAATGGTCTTCCAGAAAATGAAGCCATCAACAGCTTAGTTCACACAGGAAGTAGCCCAACCCCTCACACACACACACACGCACACAGATGTTGGAGCAATACCAATGATTGGAACCTTAATGCAAATTCCAGATGCTAGGTCATGCGAATTGCACACAGATTATAAGATTGCTCCATAGAGGCTCAAAAACTTCTACGAATTGTCACATCTTAAAACATTTACACAAATTCTGACGTGATTAGATTCTACTTTTGAATAAATGTCTCGCAGCCTAAGAAGACTTCAATAAATGTGCGACACTAAACTTGTTTAATATAAGTAATTAACTAACTAAAATTAATACATGAACCAAATTTAATGCTCCTCCGCATGCTAAGAAAGCAAAACATTCAAGAAAAAATTCTTTCATATAATACATTTTTAATTATATACTGTAGCATATTTCCCCTGAGGTCAACTCATAGTGTTAGTTAAAGGTTTCTTGCCAAAAACAGTCATATTTTAGCTTTTAAATAAATTTGTGGGGGGCCTGAGACCACATTGAAAATTTGATATTCAAAATCTAATTCAAACTTGGATATAAACAAAGTTTTAGGATCCTGAATAATGTAAAACAAAGAAATGTTTGAACGAGAACCGAGAATCTTAATGAGACTAATGAAATGTGAAATTGACTATGTTGTAAAAAAGATCAGATTTAACAACCGATCAAAAAATATTATTTGCAACATATCCAAGAAAATTTAAATATTCTGGGACAAAGGGGACCATGAGGTTTGGTACATGCCAGCAAACAAAAATTCTGCATTTCATGTAAACTTCACTCACACTGCTATGCTAATAATATCATTTATAATGCAAAAATAACTGCAAAACAGGAGTATTTTCATTAAACGGTGTCAAAAAGACTCACTCATGAATCTGTGCAGCGTAGCACTCCATCTCTTTGACGACCGTTGTGAGTTTGGCGAGTAGTTTCTGATATGAATCCAGGATGAGCAGGTCATCCTCCCGTAGCAGGAAGCGCAGCCCGTGACCTTCCGCCCTGTTTAGACTGTGTCCTGATGGAGCGGCCATGCTGGTGATACTATGCTGGACGTACACCATGGGGTTCAGCTTTCCTGATCGCATCAGTAAAAGACATTACCTATGAATTTAATAAACGAATAAGTAATAGAAAAGCATTCAAACTGAGAATGTAACTCACCTTGTTCTGAATTGCGTCCTCCTTTTTCTAAAGTGTTTTTCCTATTGTCTAGCTGGACTCCGAAGACACTTCCAAGGGAAGTGATGGTCTTGGGATAAGACACCTCAATTACGTTGATATGGCAGTTGGTGGGGCAGAAATCACTGCTGTGAAGAGGGGAAACCTTGGTCTTGGCCTGCTTGAATGTGGGCCAGGCTCTGTTCTTCAAAACCCGTGAAAACTGAGAGCAGAGAGGGATCAGTGGGTCAGAACATGGAGAAAAGTACATTTGATTTTCATCACTTGCACATCACTTGCAGGAAAATCTAATATTTAAGGATCATTTATTCACAAAGCAAAGAGGATTGATGAGAAGATCCACATAGGACATAAAATGCAAGCTACAACTACACAGAAGCATAAAACTGAATCGGTTCCAGGCTGACAAGACCTCAAATATCCCCTCGAGAAACCTCGCCTTTGTTCAACAATCTCATAATGACCCCGGCATTTCTCGGTACGGCTGCGGTCCGACCTACTCTAAAACCAGCGAACACCCAGCCTCCTCTGGGATTGGACTTCCCACATTCCTGGCAGGCCTTGACAAACCGGGAGCTTCAACGTCCGGGGCCCGGACCCTGCCAGACCTCTCACAGGCCTCACTGAGAACATCGCAGAAGGAAATTACGCAATGGAACGGGATGTTCGAAGCTATTTATAGCTGGTAAAGCAACAGCTAATTAATGCAATGCTGAGTGGAATCAGATCACAAGAAAAAACAAAGGAAACCGTCATATGCTCGCAGCCATATTTTTCTTTTCTTTCTCCAAATAAGAGCAGCTGATGGAAATTAAGAATGACATTTCACACAAGACCGTTTCCCTCGCTGCTGGTGGACTTGCATATTTCATCAATCAAGGCCAGCTGGTGTTAAAAAGGACAGGGCGGGACAGTTTCCTGTACGGTAACCTAAATAGAAGTGCTACAGAGGTTTTTTAGCCACAGCCATCTAAAGGGCAAGCAAAGAAATTTATCAAGACGTTCAACTATGCTTTATATGCGCAGAATAAAATCCGCAAAGACAAACACAGCTGGTCACCAACAAATGGGTTTTGGATAGCTTAACTACCAATTCTTTCTTTGCACAACTTGTGCTGTTCGGACTCTTGTTTGTTTGTCTCTTTCGCGTTTTCTCACCTTTCTGTAATTGGTGATTCGGCGGTTGATATGCTCCAGTCTCTCTCCACACATAGCGCTGAACCTGATCTGCAGGTCCTCAGGGATGAGCTCTGTGCTGGAGCTCAGTCGACTGCAAGTTTGTACCAACTGCTCATCATTTCTGGCCAGGGCTTCCAAAATCTGACGACGAACAGAATAGAGACATAAAGCACGAGATCTGGCAGAGCACAGCGATTGAGTCACATTATCAGAGGAACGACAAAACACACATCTGGTGCATCATGGGTAATGTAAGCAAAAATATGATGAGTTATTTGGATTTAAAACTCTATGTGAATGACCCAAAACAGATAGAGAGCCTTGTGGTTATTTAACCCTTAGAGCTACTTAAAGTGCAGTACTAATCACATTCAACATTCACACATGATGATTGAAGTATTTTCTCACGAGAGCCCGTAAGACAACCTAAGAGACATTTAAGAGCACACTGAGACTATAACAATTCCATGTAATGTGCCTAACAGCACTGCAATATTAAAATTCATCTGAAGAAATTTCTCTCAGAGGAAGTGCAGACCTACTCAAGCAGATGTTTACAATAAAGCAGAAATTGCTGGCAGTTAAATGGAATTAAACACGAAAGAGTTTCCTAATACGTAGAACATGTAATATATTAGGTCCACATTAGAAAGCACTGCTGTAACGGCACCATCAAGCTGCGATGCCGCCCGTGCTTGTCAGCGCAACTTTGAAAGGTCTTGCCCGACAGCTGTTGCTTCATTAATGCAGATTGTAAATCGTGGAGAACAAATTTTTAAGGAAAGATATATGACTCGTTCACTTGTAAACAAGTGCGATGCTCATAATTAAAAGTGGCTGGGATCACACTTTGAACGATGTTGCAACATGTTCAAGCAAATATATAACAGCATGCAGGTCGCATATTACATAAAGGTTAAGATTATAACTGGTCTTCCACAGCAGAGACAACAGCTGGTTAGTTCGTCTGTGGTACCGGTCACGTGACTCTAACCTTGGCCGTGAGGCTGAAAAAGCCTTTAGGTTCCACCATTTTCTCCAGGACGTGGCACTTCATCCCGGCCGTGCTGTCGTATTCGTACATGACGCCGTACTCCAGATACACATTATCCACCGTCAGGCTAACGTGATCTTTCTTTCCATCTATTATGGCGATGGTGTTGAATTTATCCATGACTTCTGCTGAACACACACATAATTCATTGATGTTTCAGTGTAACCAGTCTAAACAAACAGAGCTAATATCTAATAAAATTACTATTATTAGTAATATTGGATCAAATAAAATATAGCTTCTGTGTGTAACAGCACCTTCAACTTTACATTCAAACACATCTCCATTCTCCCCTGCCGCTGGCTTCTGATTGGTCCTCTGGTGGTCTTCCTGTGCACTCTCGCTGTTGTTGTACACCCATTTAATGGAGTCTTGCTGAAATAAAGAACAACGAAACAAGCATCTCACACTTGTGTTCAGTGAGATAAATTTAAAGGTCTCCTCCTTTGCAGATCTTTCACCTGAGACCTTACTAGTCTCACATGTCTTGAAATCACAAATTTTAGAACACGTTTTAAAAATGTCACATATTGTAGTGCGCTCAGATTTGCCAAGATATTAAGCAAACGCCTGAGACTTTACTTACTGTACATCTGACATAAAAA
This sequence comes from Beaufortia kweichowensis, assembly GCA_019155185.1. Lineage (NCBI taxonomy): Eukaryota > Metazoa > Chordata > Actinopteri > Cypriniformes > Gastromyzontidae > Beaufortia > Beaufortia kweichowensis. The sequence continues at coordinate 11,104,912 of CM032814.1, forward strand.
TATATATTATCTGGACTACGCTATTCATATTCAGCTTTTCCTGTACGTAATCAACTGTCTCAATTGAAAAAACATCTGAGGCGAGTTTGATGAAAACTATTAACCTTGTTAAGTGTCATCTGAGCAATAAAATTTACTTCTTGGCAATCTTGCTATGTAGGCCTAAATGTTTTACGCTTTTACAAACACTGCATGCTCTAGTTGAAGCATTTGCCTTTGGCGGGGGTGAATGACAACATGGCTGTCAATTATACGTTTTACAGACCAACACTACCGCTGCTTCTGTGCACGACTCTCCAGCATCCCCTGCTGTTTTCCCAACTCGGTCTCCCCCTGCTATGCCGAGATACTAAAACTCGTTTGGATGGTGGTCCACAAATCCTCACTCAGCAGGAGGGTAGGAATCCCCCTCTTCTTATCCAGACCTCATGGAAACCAGATCTAACTAACGACACTGTGCCAAACCTAGCTCAATCCTCTATCCTTTATTACCTTTCATCACAGCCCTGCCTGGTCCCATTTCTTAACCCATAACCCTCCCACCCCCAACTGGTTTTCTGGCCCTCTTCCCTGCCCTGTTCGCCAAAAAGAGCCATAACTACTATTATTGCTGGGTAATGACCCAGACTGGATCACAAAGGGTTCTCTTTAGTGTTTAGAGAGGTCAGGAATAGTGCACTTCAAAGCGAGGAGGGGCTGACTCTCACCTGTGTGGGCCGCCGATACTTCCTGCAGGCTGTGACATGGGCGATGACACTCGCATGGCTCTCTTTGCTCACATTGATGCCGTTCACTTTAATGATGCATTGACCTGGATGAAGACCGGCGACGGCTGCTACAGTGCCTACCGGGAGAGGATGTGAAAGCGATAACATTGTCAATAAAAGTCGCCATAAAATTAAAAAAACAACAGACAAAATGCCAACAACAGACCTTAGTAGGCAGCTGCCAATTTAGGCGGTAGGCAATGAGGCGGATAACTAGGTTTTAAAACAGAGCTATAAAGTGTGTGTACACAATGATGAGATACTGTAGGCCTTGTTTGTGCCTTATCAAAACAAATCTGCCAAACAAACAATCTCTCTCTAAGCATTTATTTGAGAAGACGCAAACAGTAACAAGCACGACGTAAAAAAAATGAGCCACATTTTTTTTGTGGTTGGAAAATTTGAGACCGAATGCCAGTTTACACACAAGCATCGTTGAGAGACTTTTGGGTAAGACTTCAGTCTGTGCATTACAGCAGGTAACAGACTGTAAACTAAAACAAGTGTGTTTTCATTTTGTTTTCAGAAAAGCAAAACACACAAAATAAAGATCCAGATCTGTTTGTCTGTAAATGATGTGTGGTTCCTGTAAAAGCTGTCTGAGCGAGACATTTGAAGTTTCAGAATAAATCATTTGGGGAAAATGCCTTCCAGACTAAATATCTAGTCTGTTTGCATAATCTCTTAAACAAACTCTCTGCATTAAAAGTGTTCAGTTCTGTTAAAAGGTTCCTGTGTTTTCTTAATCACATTTCATGGTTGGGAGTTTTTATGCTGTGTTTTTTCCCAAAGTAAATGTCTGAGTAAAAGTCACTACCCTGCAGAACAGACCAGCACGTACAGTATAACATAATTTAACCTACCCACACACAACAACAATACACCAAAAGAAACCATTGGTTAACACATACTGTACCATTCATTGCACATCAGGTAGTAAAACATTTTATTTTTTACATTCTAAAAAATTGGCTTAAAATTAGAAACTGGTATACACTGATCTAAATAGATACTGTACTGTATATAGTCCTATATAGATGGCAATTTATTTTCTTAAACTGTATAAACTGTGATTTAGTCGTTTTGAAGAGAAAATACATATGACATCATTAAAATAATTTTACTTGCAAAAAATCTATGTTATAAGACAATAAGAAATGTTTCCTGAACTAACCCAACACTGTTAGATTTGAGCTGAAGACAAGAATACATTTTAAAAATATAACCCTAAATGGGTTTTAAAGAATGATTAAATATTTTTATTGTAAAACAATACAAACACCAATTAAAAGTGTCTTTAAATTACACTTCCTGCTTCTAAGTTTTGACCTTTGTGCTGCTGTGTCTAACTTCTTCTCTTTCTATTTCTCCTTCTCTTCAAGAGTGCCAGTGCAGGCTGGATTGTTTGTCTTTTTTCATTCATCTTTCACCAAGTTTTGATGAGAATGCTGCTCGGACACAGCAGGGAGTGCGAACCTGTCTAGCTTTATACAGTATGTGTGATGAACTTCCAGTCTGGCTTCAGTCCAGTCATGTACCTACAGCTCCAGCTGTGACTCGGCTGAAGTTCAAAAACACGAGAGGATAAAGGGAACAAATACGAAACTTCTCTTTTTGCTTTGTCCTTATCTCACCTCTGCCAACCGCGTGCACCACAGATGGACCGAACCCCCGAATCTGAAATCCCAACCCGTCTGCCGAGTCTGGAATCTTGACGGTCCTGTGGAGCACATAGACGTCAATTCAATCCGGTCCCTAATTCGAGTGTGCTGTGTGTTCTGGATTTCCTTTGAGCTTTATTTAAATACCGATCTGGTGTTAATCAATAAATGTTTTTCTGGCATTATTCTTTATTTAATTGAGATCAGGCTGTATAGCTGGGGCTGCAGAGCAATGCAAACAGGCGGTATGAGAAGTTCTCCACTTACTCTCTGGGTTTGGTGCTGACCAGTACTCTAAGAGGACCCTTGTTGTGGAAGCACTGCTTTAAAATGTTCTCCACCTCTTGGAAAGGTCTTAAGAAGACCAAGTCTCCATTAATGGCAAAGATCTTCTTTCCAACTTCCAAACCAGCCATCTGAATTTTACCACACATAAATGTACAATATAGATATCAACACAGTTATACCACCAGTTTATAAAATTATGAAACAATAAATTTACTGTTTTAGTAAATTAAGTAAATTTAAAATTAAGACAGAACGTAGTTGGAAGTGAATGTACTGAACTACACGTGTGGTTTTTCTACAATAAATTAAAAAATTTCCACTACTAATAAGTAAATGAGTACGAAAAGTAAATGTTTATTTGAAGAACACTTGCAACAAAATTTGTCTGTGAAAATCACTTACAGATTGTGTTATGTAGCATATAGGATCATAGTTCAACTTGAGCCTATTGACTGCAGTATTAAATGTAATTTTATAGCGTCTTTATCTGTCCAAATATTTTGTAGAGTCACTATACACTAAAGATTAATAGATGAAAGGATATAAATACCAGATAGATTACTGTAGACAGAATCCTTTCATCTATATGTGCAACTTCCTGCTTTGAGGGCTCAAGTGGATCTAATTCATTCACTCTGAGCTTCATTGAATGGATTGGACATGTCCCTTGACTGCTATAAATATAACCATTCATCTCTTACAATGAAAAGCACAGTCCAGACTATGTATTTCCTCTGCAGAGTTGTTCCTTCTTTTATTTGCATTCCCTCTTTTCTCTCATTCGCTTTTGACTTTTTACCTTTTTTTAAATGGTCTCCCCCTCTTTCATTACAGTCACAAGAGTCTCTTTACTTTATTTTTACGAGAGCCTTTATCCATATAAATGCACAGCTGGATTTTATTACTCTCTTTTTTAAAGGCTATTCCACATGCTCATCCTGCGTCACAACTGATCCTCACATTCACTGAGGTTTGACCTAATGAGTTTTTATCTTGGTGACAACTTGGGTTTAACAATAGGTGTGTGCCTTATCTTGGTTTGTCTGCCTTATAGTGCTTGTCTAAAAACTAAATTCATAAAAATGCTGGAGGAAAACAGTGGAACGCATGGTTAGTAAGCAGTGACCACCTGAGTCCATGAAAAACCAGTGTCTGATTAAAAAGCCGGACTGAAAACATTAACAAACACACCTCAGCATTGGAACCTTTATCCACTGATTTGACCATGGGCACTCGATTTCGATCTTCCAGCGTAAATCCATAACCACCTTCACTTGGCTTTATCTAAAAACAAGAGTAAACATTCTTAATGTTCAGTATTCAAGTTACACAATATAACATAAAAGTATTTTTATAATTATTTTCTAGCATTATCCATTTGTAATTAAAAATGCTGCTTTAATAAATGGTAATTTTAACAGATCAAGTTTACACTAGACAGGTTTCATTATTATCTGCATTGTAAATGTATTTAGGCGGATACAATATACTTTACAAATACTTTAATATCAAGAAAATACATCTTGTTTCTTAAATTACATTATGTGAGCAATTAATACTCATTTTTCTGCATTTAAATATTGACCCGCATGCAACATAAAAGTATGAATAACCAGTAGTGAGTTAGCTTTAGAAATATGTTAATGTAATATTACACACTGACTATATTACATTTGGAGCTGTTGAAACATAACATGCAAAATTAAAGCTTATACATGTTTGAATTTCATTTTGATATTTATCAAAGGGGTTCAAGCTTAAAAGAAACAGTACATACAAACATCAAAACTAAACTTACATTCTCTTAAATTCTCTAAAAATATTGATTGCTAAATATAGCAATATTAATTGTTTTCTGTTTGTGTGCTTTTTACAATATTTTGGATGGCATATAATATGACAACATGATGGCATTTTATTCTAAAATTATTTGTTTGTGTTCGGCTGAAGTCTTTCACAATGACGACAACAATGACGGGTGAGTAAATTATGAGAGAATTTTTCTTTATTTGGCTAAACTATTCCTTTACCAAAACCCTCTTGTAATTCCCAACCTTTAAACATTTTATGATCATACTGACTTAGCGATGTTGGCTCTTGTTTTGGAAATGAATAAACACAACGCTTTGTTTTGTCAACTTCAATACTGATCACTTTTCAGCCTCTTATTCTCTCTTATATTCAAGCGTATTCAGAGGCTGGTCTTAAACCAGTCAAACATAATTACTCTTGAAGACTCTACAGTCAGAGTTGGCTTGAGTTCAGAGCCTGAACGTGCTGAAGCAGAACGCATATGAAACGCATAGTCTTGTGCCAGCCTGCGCTATTGTGAGTGACATCAGCTGTATGTGATTATAGACGACATTTCTCACCAGCAGCGATTTGGCGATGACATTCTCCACTATTTTTAGATCGTGCTTTATAGGCTTGTGTTTGGTGTTGGAACCTTCCATCTCCTCATCAGCGAAGAATCGAAACAGAAGCGGCTCGTCCTTGAATTCGCTCTTTTCCAGAACTGTGAAAAGATCAAAGAAAGCGTGTTTAAGGTCAATTAGTGCTTAATCCCCATTCACTAAGAAAGTGAGTCTTAGTGGTGCTAGATGAACTAAATACTTCTACTCTACAATAAACTTAATCTGAAAAATACAATTATAGTCATTTATATTTTAGAATATTTATTATACTATTATAATTATTTATAATAAAATAACAATGATGGCAACAATTCTAATATAAATAAATAAAAATATAATTTTTATGTATATTATAATTGTATTAATTTAATTATTGCAATTTATATTTACATTAATATACATTAATATATTAATATAAAAATAATTGATGATGATAATGATAAGAATTATATAAATTAAAACTTATTGATATGTATATAATTATATTATATTATTGTAGTTATTGTGTAAATATTTAATTTTTTCTATTTAAATTTAATTCTTCATTCAGTTTAAATTGATATTTAAACTGATATATTTAATATAACAATTGATTTATAATATAATTGATATTTTATCTATTAATTTCAGGACTATTTGACATTATATACACATCATATAGCAACTGTTTTGTTATTTTGTTTTGGCTTCTGCTCTTTACACATCAGTTAAGAATCAAACCGATGTGTACTTTGACTGTGTACCACACATTAGAGATAAACAGATTTCAATGTACTGGAATGACAAGAACAATGCAGTGACAAGACATTTTTAGAGGTCTTTTCTGTGGAAAGTGGGCACCATGAAAGGGCACAGACCAGAATTTCAATCAATCTATCACCCAGGCAACACGGCTCTAAACAATCCCTTCACTTCCATAGTAAAAAAATTACCCCAGTGAGAGAAAGAGGTCCAGTGTTCTCCACACTGTGAGATTACATAAAGCTGAATTAGCTTTAATGGTCACATACCCAAGAACTTCACATGAATGAACATTGCGATCACATTCAGGGCCAAAACAAGCATAGCCAGTGAAGTTATTAGATTTCGTAAATTTCTTGGAAGTTTGCTCCATATGAAACTATAATTGCAGGCTGTTGGGGAACGGCCCATCTCGTGCATAATGAGAGGCGATAAATGAGTCACACCAGCAATGATGTGGAGTTTGGCCAGAAAAAAAAGAGCCCCGAATCCTGCATACAACCGGTTGCTATGACAACCAGCCAGACATACTTGGATCGTGAAGAAGGTCAGAACTCTTGTCAAGAGACAAAATGTGCAGAATCTTCAGAAAAACACTGCTTTAGCACTGGTATCCTGACAGTTTACGCAGGAATAGGATACAATTTGGTAGCTAGTGTAACTCGCAAAATTTTAGTCTGGCAAACTTCCACAACAGTTTGGATAGTGGGTGAAATCTTATTAACAAAGTTCAATCAGATTATAAGATATTTACACAACTTTTTACCCAATTTAAAAAAACAAATCCTTCTGATTTTTATAAGAAAAGGCAGAAACAGAAATAAAACAAAAAACCCTCTATCATACCATGATGCATGAATCCGTTGTCACACAGCTCCACCCCTAAGATCAGCGCCTCTTCTCTGGTCCGACAGTCTCCCTTAAGAGCAGAAAAAGACAAGTGCCACTCTCTGTCTGCTTACAAGCGGTCAAAATGTCACACACCCTCCATTTAGTCTCAGAAAACCACATTTAAATCACATAAACGCTACTGCGGCGCAGTCACCACAGTGCAGCAACTCTAAATGGTCACTTGACTGCCTGGCAATAATTTTGTTGTCAAACACAATTCATCATCTCATTGAACGCTGACACGCATGACCGCAAGGGTTGCCCTTCGATCTCAAAACCACACTTCAAGTCTAATCCCAATCTGCTATCTCATTATGGTGACTGTTCTGTTTTTGTACGGCTCTTTCGCGGACAGAACTAGTCTCTGTGGGAAGACGTCGGTTTATTGTTACAGATCTTGCCACATTCGTGATGTGCAGCTTGTTAAGAAAACAGACAATAAAATAGCTATGCTCTGTTTCATCATTGTATGGGTTAATTTCTGGGTGGGTAATTAAAGGGTTGTAGGTTCAAACCCCACAAGGTGACATTTTATTAGTTTTGGAACTTACCTGTGCTATGAGCCAGTCAATCAGCTTGTTGGCCATCACCACTGATTTATACGTCCTTAGATGATAATCTTTATCCCTGTGTGGAAAGAAGAAACATTTTTAGTCTTGTTAAAAACGTCTCTGTTCTATAGTAGTCTCAAGAGACACACATTTCAAGCCGACCTTTAAACTTTTCCTGGAGCTACATCCGCTTCACAAAGCTCTTGAGAGCTGTTCTCAGCTTTCACATGACAATTGTCACCTCGTTCTTCCCCTTAAACATCTTTAAAAAGCGGTTGCCATATCTGACTGAATAAAAATCTTTCGCCCATATTTTGATCTTGCTGACTGTCTGGCTTTTTAGCAACTCTCCACAAATGCTGCACTTTTAGGACAACATGTTTTTACAATTGTTTTTCTTGAAAAAAGAAGCTTCAGACTTTGTTGTTCTTTTCTATTTCATTTCATTCTTTCTAGCTAATTTCAAACCGAAGATCTTATCTAAGTGGAAACCTAAAATCCAAAGTCAACTTTGAAAATGTTTTGCAAAACTTTTAATTTAAGCAAATCTCTGTAAGTACGTTCTGTACTGAGCAATGTTCTTGGACAACACCAATGACCAACGATTAGTTAATGGTAGTCTCTGAGCATCCAGCATCCAGGTTACAAAACCTCCTACACGACTCTTTCGCAGGACTCCTGCATCTCAATACTGTCTGGCTACAGGGGCTGCAGTGGGCCAAATGTTTGTGGCCACGGGAAAATCACAGGAAATGAAATGGAGCAAAGATTTTCCCATGAAGCCAGGGGTCTCCAGAGGGACACTCGCTGTGCTAGGCCAGAGGGCTCGGGCTACGGGAGGCCCACACCCTAAAACACACACAAAGCTAAACTTAGCTGTTTCGAATTCACAGAATTCACCACGGTTTCACTTTTAAATAACCAAACACCTCCAGATGACAGGAAACAAAACTCTCAAAACTGTCTCGACGTCCACATCATCACACTTACAGTAAAATAGTGTGTGAAAGTTTCTCTTTCATTATACAATGATTTCTTTAAAGTTAGAGGCCGGACAGGTCATGCTATGAGAGCCAGCCCTTTTCCCTGTAGCTGTACCCTGACTGTCACTGTGACAAATGGAGGCAGCCATATGCCTGGCACAAGAGCAGAACAATCTGAAGGACAAACGTCTGCAGCCCAAGCAAAACCTTCATGTTCTCTACCGCCTCCAGTTTTGAAATTCTGATCATATAGTCAGTTTAAACGATGTTATAACATATTACAGTCGATACAAATGTGATACAAGTTTAACTATACTTATAGTTCAAGCTACCTTATATAACTTTCATTCTGCAGGAATGTTTCTCATTAATATGGGTAAGTGGGCACGTCAAATCTCTCTAAAGCTCCCCCTTACTACAGCAGGAAATACCAGATAATTAAACCAGAGCTGGATTCCCCAATTAGACAGACAAGAAATTCTATAGACATTCTTCCACATAAGTCTGAAAGCACTAGTGTAATTTTTCTATTTTTTGTCTTTGCTAATGAAATATTTTCATTATCAATACAAATGAGATTTTTATGTCAATACAAATTACATTCTCAAGATAATTTGAGAAGTAAAACTTAATACTGAAATAATACAATCGCATTCTACCGACATATTCAGCATAAATGGCAGACAGCTAAATATGAGAAAAGACACTATACTGTATGAGTGTAGTGAACATTATTGCTTTGTAAGACTCGAATGAGAGAGACAATTTATAAATGCTACCTTTTAGAAAATGTACTGAAACTGTGTTTGCAATAATGGTACCATTCAGTGAAAAACTGTAAAAAAAGAGCCATGCCATCACTTCAACCAGAGTATGTGCCCTCTGAGTCCATTAGCGTTGTGTTTGGCGAGAGAAATGTAATGTCCTGTAGACGGGTCAGCTGTCAAACTCGCAAATTGCACCTGGTTCACATTTAAGCCTTTTGGCTCATTTGCAGTGCAGTCTTGACACTGATTGGTCACATAGGAGCATGTCTATACACCTCCACTGGCAGAACACATGCTGACAGAGACAGATAACTTAGTGTCAGAATGGTTTCTTTCAATTGTCAGTGTGTCCAATTCCAATAACAGCAGCAAAAAAATGCCTATGGACAGAACTAATGTTTAGACCTATTTTGACTATATCTGCTGTCAACCCACAAGCCTGTCTGGTTATGCAATGCTACATATATAAACTTACAAAAGTCTCAGTTGTTGACAAATGTCAATATGATGTCATTATTATTTATTATTTTAAAATAAAACATAGAATTTGTGGTTTTTTGTATTATAAGGTGATTATTCTGGCTAAAAAAAGACATTATATGTGAGAAAATATATAGTATTGTGCAATATGTTAACATTAATAACAAAATTTTACAGCTTTAATCACACATAATAACAAAAATCTATAGTATGCCGTCACGTCGTGAATCTATATGTATGGGCAGCTCAGATTGCACATAATCTTTCAACACAGTTATTCTGAACCTAACAGACTCCAAACTCACCGGTTTCCATCTTTAAACAGGAAATAGAAACAGCAGGTTGTGCGAACACACCTGGCAGAGCTGTAATGAGCTGGAACAAAATCTCTGGCCCTTACCTGATCACTGGCGTGAATAAACTATGAAGTCGACAGAAGAGTCTCACGCCCTGAGGAACACATAAGCATCCGTTACTGTATACTGTATATTTCCATAAGCCAAAAAAACTGTGACCGGTAATAATAGTAGGAGGCGGATGAGTTACCTTGGAGATGATATCGTGCATGTCACTGCGAGGGTGGTATGTGCCATCGTCATAGCGGAACCGATAGAGAATTGGTTCGGGCTTAAACTGGTGCTTATCTGTAACTAGAATGAGTTAAAAAGATTAAAATCTTATTATATTTTTGGTTGAAAAAATAAGGTGCATTCAGAATGGTTTCATGTGTATGTATATTTTGCTCATGAAGTGATAGAAATAATAAGAATATACATTGTTGCTTTTAAAAAGTGACACAAAAGCTAAAAAAAATGCTCTGTAAGGAACTAAAGAATCTATTAAAGGGTATTAGGAGGCTTTCGGCACTATACGAGCGAAAATGCAACGCTAACATGCTTATGAAAACTAATCCTGTCGTTTATCGTCAAAAGAATTCATCCACCTCAGCGAACACTCAGCACAGGCCCGACAATATTTCTCACCGGTCCCATAAACATAAGCGAGCGGACAGGGAGCCCTAATGCTCGAATTTATTCCTCCTTGTTAGAAAGCGTTGAAGTGAGAAGCGATTTAGCGTAAACTTTTGGCTCACAGCCAGTCAGTTTCTTTTAGGAAAAAAGTTCATACTGCGAGCGTGTATAGAGCAGAACCCGACCCCGACACCCAAACAAATGACGAGAAATATCGGACGGAGGACTAACCATTTCCTTAGTATTAAACAAACAGCGGGGTGTGAAGGAACGGACATTTGTAATGCTTTATATAAACACAGAGTTATAAAAAGCCAGCTGCTCTCGGATACTCCCAGAGTTCCTTAAAGCCCAAGAACAATGATGATGTCAGGGCTCCTGAACTATTAAGAGAGCCAGACGTATTTTGATAATACTTGCTGAAAGATGATAAAAAGAGGAAATAAGACTAACCGTGGTGGATGATGCCATTCTCTAGTAGGGCTTGACCCAAATGCACTCCCTCTTCAGGGTTATTGGTCTCTCCGATTTCCATCAGCCACGACACAAACTCGCTGTGAACACAGAGCCAGAGAACATATAAATAATGATAGGAAGAATAACAAGGGATCCACAAATTATAGAAGTAACTGTCAACAAAATCCATTAAAAGTGAGTGATCGCACCACAGAGACATGTTTAATAATGAATAGTGTTCCTGTGCAGTGCGGTGAAGTTTGGAAAGAAATCCGCTCACTGCTACAAACACTGCTGTAATGAAGTTCTTATACAGTAACATGACATTTATTAAATTGATGTTTTAACTACACTAAGCTGAGCATTACAAAAAAATTAAAACTAATTGACATGATGCTAGAATAATGAGGAGTGAGCAATGATGTTCAATGTCCAGCTCAATGTCTGCGCCAAACTCTCAATGTTAAATAGATCTCAATGTTAAACTACAGTTCAATTTAAACAAAGAACCATTAAACTTCAACATTTTTCAGAGAATAAACTGACAGCTGGTTTGACAAAATCTTGTCTGAAAAAGTGCGTCTTGGTGAGGTTTCCTTGTTTAGCTGCTCCGCTGCTGTCTTTCACATACGCTCGTCTCAGTCTTTTCTCTCGTCTTTCTTGACAACATTAAACTGACTGCCCTGTATAATTTTGTAATTTTCCTGGGCAAAACCACTGACTCAGAGAAGAATATCTGTTTCCCTCCCCCACCGTCATCCATCCCTCCCTTCGCAAAACCAAAACGAACATGGCCAGTTCCACCGGTGTAATTCTGCGGTTCTTCCCAGAGTTTATGGAACCCAGCAGTGATGCAGCATGTGAAACATCTCAGACTTCAGCAAACCTAAAACCTCCGTGTGTGTGTGGGGGGGACCAAATGTCCTCAAAAAGATAGCAATACCAGTAACACATGGGAAGATTTTTTGTTCCACAGGAGGAAAACGGCTTATAAATCATACTAAATTATGTTTATATGGAAATGTAAAAATGCAGAAAGGTGTGTATGGTAGGGTGAAGGATAGGGGAAAGATTATATAGTTTGTACAGTATAAAAGTCATTAAGTCTATGGAAAGTATAGAAACACTGTGCGTGTGAGAGAAAGAGAAAGAGTGTGAATGAGCAAATCAAAAGCAATGATTTCACAAAACAGCCAGAAGAAAACTGAAAAATAAAAGAGGGAAAATAATGCCTCATGTGTTAATGGCTGTTATCACTTTGCTACAGTAATTGTTAAAAGTTGTTCACAGTTTAAGTGCATGTCACGCACATGTTTAATCCAGTACTGATCCTGTAGCTCAGTGAGCATGTAATAGTAGCTGAAATTACATTATTATGCATTTTAATGTTACATCAGTAAATATGAAAACATTTGAGTCGAGACAACTAAATCAAGACAACTAAATTTAAAGCTGTCTCTAATCTCTTCCCTTAATGAATCCATTCATGTCTTTGTATTGTCTGGACACATTAAGTTGAAAGTTTTCCCCTAGTCTAAATCCATTTACAGTCTGGCCACAACTATACGCTTCTGGTCTTTGAGGAGGTTTTTCATTCATTGTCTCCTTTGAACAGACAAATTCCAACCCAAAAATTACATTAAAAGCAACAGTAGTAAAAGTAGTTTGTGGTTAAGTGTAACACTGTTTGGAGTCTCTTTGTAGCATATGGAGAGCGTCTCAGCATTAGTCTTAGTCCTATTGAAACTTCAGATGTTTTACATTCTGAATGCCTATTGTAGAGAATGCCAGTCGAGTCCAAGTTATATGCACCCAACCACAACTAAAACAAAAGAGATCAGAGCATGAAAACCCATCTTGGATTCTGTTTTACACCTTCTTGCCTCAGTGCTGTAGCACAATGTATAAAGAACTTTCTTTAACCTTTTTCATCAGGACAAACGCTAACTTGTCTTGTTGTATATTAATGTTAAAGTTACCAAATCCTAAAAGACAGAAGCTTGACATTTTATGTTTTAAATCTATCACTATCTGGCCGAGTTATGACTGCAGTTTGTACCCACAAAATATTCTCTTTTACGCAACATCAGATTGCTTTAAGTTGGATACACCGGACCATTGAGACACATTGATCATCTCCTCCAGCCTCATTCAGCATGTACATTATGGCTGTCTCAATTCAGAAGATAACTATCTCCCTGCGGTAGTTCTCTCTGTGTTGTCTGTGAGCACAAGATGGTGTGCTGCTGGCCGCTCTGGGTACCATTTACATAAAACAGGCCAGATTTACTCAGCTAAATATGAACCAGACATACAAACATCCAACCAATCATCTTAAAAGAAGAATCGAAACCAAAAAAGCCTGGATTTGATTTCCTCATAACTAACAAACAAAGACACATAATTCAGAGGAAAGGAAACAATAAGAGACAGATGGATTTTATGCTTCTTAAAGGAGAAAAGCAGATTGAAAGCACAGGTATGGAAAGACACTGAATATCATTCTGCCTTTAAGATATGAGTTATTTATGTGTTTTGCATGGGACAATGTAAAATCAGATTTTTGCTTTAAAAAATAAAGATTTGTTTGCAAACTTATTTGTAACTTTTTTAAGTAGACAAAGTAAAGCATCTTCATTGTTTTTACTATTTACTGAAAAAGGAGATGCATTAAACTCAATATGAAGGTAGTTTGCATGTTTTAGCTATGCAAACAGCTTATTCTTTACACTCCTCTCCATTATATTCCTCTTTTCTGTTATATATGTGCACACAATAAAACCTTACATAACACTTTAAATTCAATATAGCTCATATAGCCACACATCATCACTCAAAGCATCCCACAATGATAGCACAGGTCATGAACCCTTGCGTGACCTCTCCTGGAGTCCATCACGGCCATTATCCACACAGCAGACGACTCTCGCTGACTTACCTTCCGAGAAAGCACTTGGGAAAGGTGGTGAGTTTGCGCTTGCGGTCTTTAATAAGGTGGCCCTGTTTGCTCAGGAGGTTATAAAGCTTCTCGCCCTTCTCAGAGATCATCACCCAGGTGTCCTGCTCCATCCCCAGTCTCAGCGCTGAAAGAACAAATAAAAGAATTCACATTTAGAGCCCTGCTTTCTATTTTTTACAGTTTATTATATAGTTTTATATTTTCAATTATGCAGCTGGCAGACGGTTTTAACCAAAGCGACACGCATTTAATCTGACCTTGGCGTTGTTAGTGGTAAGCCCTGATTTAATTAAAGAGGAGAAAGTCCTACAGACCATTTAAACCAGTAACACTTTCTTTACAGCGTCTTTTACATCTCACTGCAATACAGCATATAATTTACTATATATTTGCAGCACCACAAAATAACTAGTAAGATGTCAATTATTGCTATATTGCTATTACAGTAATTTCTGAAGAAATTATATTGTTCACAATTGGACACATTCTTGCATTTCAAACATCTTTGTGCACTGTGATGTGGAGTTATATTTGCTAACTTGTGATATGCTCAAATAGCCGAATTGTAAATAGTTTGACCCTCAGCAGCTTTAGTAAATCGCTACTTACTTTTCCGACGTTCTCTCTCTTTCAAAATGGCCTCCAGCCATTCCTGCTTCTCCTCCGGCGTCTTCGCCATGCAAACGAACCACTTGTTCTTCGCCGTGTTGTGAATCTTCCAGCCGTTGTTCACGATGTTCCCGCTGCTGTGGTAATCCGCTGTGGAAAAACACGGACAAATAATCAATGTCTGCCCGTCAGAGACGCCTTTTATAGCCCTCCCAGGCCACTTCCTCACATTTTCCAAAACATATTTTCTTTTGTCTGTGAGGCCTGTTTGCCTACATGTGGCACGGCCAGCGATGTTCTCTGCTTCGCATTCCTGCCTTGCCTCCACATTTGTATGTCAGACTATCTATCAAGCAGCCCAGATGACAAAATAGATGTTCTTGGCCATAAACAATGCGGCGTGAACAGCCCATGAGAGCAGAAAAGTTTGGAGCAAATGGAAATTTCACATAAAACAGGCAATGAATGAAATCCCCTACAAATGAAAGGGATCACAGGCTGATGTCAAGGTAATCGTCTAAATTGAAAAGTCATGGAGAATTAAGGAACAATCCAGAGGAACAGCAGAAAAATGGACCCTATCTTGAAGCATTCATGTCCGTGGCTGTAAAACTTTTGAGATGTGTTTTGGGACAGGAACCTTTCGTTTTTTCCTAATAGCTCTATAATGTGCTTTGCAGGAGAGAAGAACTGTCATTATAATTCTATTTTACCAACAATTGTAATAAAAAAATTAACGATCCGTTTTGTTCATGCCATTTACAGTACAAACTTAAATTTACGTACACCCTAAAATTGCCATTACAACAAAATTTAAGCTTTTTGGCTTTTAGTAAGATTATGTTAGCCTTAAGAATATCTATAATATGCTCCAAAAAACTGACAAAATTCACATTCAAAATATATAAGCATTGTAACTTAAACTAATATGGCCCAACAATTTTTGTGACATCATTCTGCACGATTCCAGGCCATGAAGTAAACTAAACTCTGGTTACTACTGGCTATTTTAAAAGGGGGAGGAGCCACTCAATACGTCCCACCCACACTTCCTGTTCTTCCTCCTGAAAATTACACAACGAACAATATGCAAAATATATTGAAACTTATTGCACATGTGCATATTGCAAAAGCTTGCAATAACTGAACGATTTTAATAATTGAAAACAAAAAAGTCAATAGAAAGTTTTGAGTTGGAAAGGTTTCAACTTTTTTAAATCACATTAAACTTGAAATCATACAAAAGATATTAAAGCGAACACAAAAAAATAATTTCCTTTAAAGCTGTTAAGGAATAACAACATGTCAAATAACAATAAGTTAAAACAAAAACTTGAGAAAAAAGATTTCATGATTACAAGTTTCTCTTTCATGCTTTAGAAACAGGCCAATTTTCTACACCATAATCAGTCAATCTAAGCGGCTGTATTTGTTTCCCCCATGGCTTGTGTGTTACAATGATTGTGCCTCTCAATTCACCACAGGAATTGGACAAATTACATCTCAGATTCAGAGAAAGCCAGGCATTGATCTTTACCAACACTGTTGGGATAACACACCCCAATAGGCAGCGTATTCCTTTCAACTAAATCAATTTCACAATTGCTCTCAACTTCCACACAAAGCCCTTTCCATTTTTCCAAACAAGTTCTGTACCCCTTGAACTCATAATTCATTACAATATTAAACCACATGTTCTTACCTGCCCCATATTTCTTTCATCTAAACAAATCAAACCTACGAATCAAAGCAAGACAGCCCATCTGTGAATTCGATATATCTCGTGCAGCCGTGCACGAGAAGTCAACGATCAGTCTCACAACTTTCATTACATACCAATAATAATCTAGGTCTGGATTTAAGAAGAAGCCGTTAGGGAGAATACAAAAACATTCGCAAGCAAATGTGGTGAAATTGACTTTGTTTAGATTCTGTGGACTGAAACTCATCCATCTCCAAAGCCAGATATTAGGTCCGCCAGGGAGCAAATGATTACTTCTACAAATATAACTGATAATCAGCGCTTCTCCTCAGCCAAAACACACTGTACTCAGAGTTCATCCAGTCACTGGCCTCAAACTTGTCATCCTGCCCAGAAAATGCCATTTTTCTAACCTTTAGCTGTTAAAGTACTTAGATCTTAACCCCACACATTTTACAACAGTGTATCCGTAGACATAAAAAGCGACAGGGTGCCACATATCAACTAATATTAAACAGAATTTATTAAAGTTGACTCTGTTTTGTCAGTTTAGAAAGAATTTCATCATAAGCCCAATGGGAGAAAAGAATAATAAGTTATCTTACAGGAAAATTATGAATTACACATAATCTAAAAACATCAGATTTGGGTACTCGTAGTTTAAAATGTTACCCAAAAATTAAAACAAAAAGAACCAAATACTGTGTTAACAATGACACACTTACAGTGATGACATCATTTTAATTTATATTCAATTCACATTTTAATGTTATTTTCAGATTAAATAAACACACCTGTTCCATCATCCACATTCTCCACCTCCATAACCTCAGTGTTGATTCGACCTCTAAACATGTACCGTGGACCCTCGGTGGCCGTCTTGCTGTTCTTCAAACGCCTGCAACAGAAAACAGCTGTCTGTACTTCAAACAAAACAACCATTTCTTCAAGCTTCCCTGTTTAGAGCTATCACAGCTGGTAACAGCCGGGTTTGACAGAGGAAAGCGCTTGCTCACCTGTTCTTCTTCTTGCAGTACACTAGCAGGTTGTCAAAGAGGAAGAAGATGCGTTCCTGGATGTTCCCTGCGGAGATCTTCAGCAGAACTCCCTGCATGAGCATCTCTGTGCAGCTGTCTGTGATGTTGGAGCCCTGAAAAAGAATGAAATTAGATAAGAAAAGTGAAGTTGTCCAAAACAAATCACAGTGGAAATATGTAAAAATATTCACCAAAAATCTTTAGGTCAAAAATTAATATTAAAACCAGTGATTGTCGTTTCGTATTCGTGATTTCCATTCCTTTCACCATATTAAGCGATTTTTCCCATTTAACTTCCTACGAGTGGTCATCTCCTCCCCCATATTGCTGTCTGAAGGACACACAGCTGTGCAGGTGGTCAACAATAATGAGCAACTTCTGGAC
This sequence comes from Beaufortia kweichowensis, assembly GCA_019155185.1. Classification (NCBI taxonomy): domain Eukaryota; kingdom Metazoa; phylum Chordata; class Actinopteri; order Cypriniformes; family Gastromyzontidae; genus Beaufortia; species Beaufortia kweichowensis. The sequence continues at coordinate 11,122,573 of CM032814.1, forward strand.
ACTACTGTGGAAAAAGTATTCAGTCATTCTATCTCCACCCACACCCTGTGAGAACAGACATATGCTTCCTTTTCCAGCTCTTCAAAAATTATATTACTGCAGATGCAAGTTTCACATTTCATTTGTGGTCAATTTCATTATTAAAAGGCAAATCAATGCAATTGAAATCAAACATTTGTATGTACGTTCCATTTTTTTTGATCTTGGATATGAGGTAACAGGAAGGCAAAGAGCCATTAATGAAGCACCAAAGGCTAAAACAGATTTGGGAACTGCTTCCAAAAGGTCATTCTGTACATAAAAGCTGTTTTGTAAAAGCCACTGGACTCAGAACAGCGTGTGAGCTGAGCACTGAAATCCTTTTCAAATCATCTTTTCAAATCATTTCACTCCTACCAGAAGGGTGCGACTGTCCAGATATGTGTTGCAGACAGAAACAATTATCCAGGGAAATTGTAGATCTTAAACCAAAATTCAGTCAACATCGTTTTTAAAACCCAAGTCTGTCTTTCACGAAACATTCCACTATATTTCCCTCGTAAAAATCTTACCGACTGGTTTTCATTCTGCGGTATGTTTTTATAGTGGTTGATGTGAACAGAAGAACCTGGCTGGGATCGTTTCAACACGCACCCTGAACGTTAAACCAACATAGCTTTTGTTTTGCAAAATGTCTTTTTAAAACACAAGGGCACACGTAAGGCTGCTGGGATCAAATACCAGGGTTTACTTATTTTTTAATCATGTTTAAAATTGTTCGTTCACTGCGGCGAGTGTTTCACAACTGCACGTGAAATATGACAGATCAAATGCATGCATTCGTGAATATTTGATAGGTCGGTGAATCATGGAGCATATGAGTATATCAAAGTATGTGTTAGTCATAAATGTCACAGCCATCTGCAAAATATGATCCGGAACAGATCTATAGCTTGTTTTGATCTACAGTTAATACTGAGATTATACTGCTAATGCTGAGATACAGTACACCTGACTAAGCAAAATCTAGATGATACAGAAAGTTGTATGTGAGAGAATGACAATCAGCAGGGAGTTATTTGTGGTTAACACAATGACCACAGACATGAATTCAATCTAGCGCCACCATGTTAAAGTGACTCATCAGCACTAGAACTTCATCAGTAACACCACCCACGCTAACAAAGTCCAGACTTCTCGACTCTGTTTAACTCAATGAACAAGAACTCACATTTAAAGTGATAGTTCACCCGAAAATAAAAACTGTGTTGTTGTTTACTTCATATTTTTTGTATTGAATTGCCCATGACTCGAGTTTGTTATCCTCCAAAAATGACAAAAACATCATAATAAGTGGTGTATAATAAGCATTATGTAGTTTTGTCATTTATAGAGCAGACATTATATTTTTCCTGTGCACTAAAACAAAGATGTTTGGAATTATATCAGAGTCATCAGTAAAATGCTTTATTCTAGTCATGCTGCAATTTCTACCTCTGTCGACTTGCGTGTTTCATCCTTTTTCTCTTTCCCTAAAACTGCCAAGCGCCTTACTCAGAGAAAACCTCGCTGTATGGGTTCATTACATAAACTTGAAGCACAAACCCACACTGGCCACACAATCACTGCCATTGTTACTCTTGGACAAAAGCCCTATGCCCAGCCACACATTATTAGGAGAGAAATCTGGAAGTTAAATGAGTTTCGGACCGCAGGGTCGACCGTACTGGTTATCTGATGGGTCACGTGTTTGTATGCGAGACGAGATTATAATGTGCATAAAGGCAGAACATGCCTTTATGTAAGTTTGTGGTTAGCTTATAAAGCACTTGAGAATGTATTTCTGCTTTAATCAGCTATCTGAATATGAACAAAAGTTAATTTTGTGCTATGGTCAAAAAGCCACTAACCATACAAAAAAAGGTCTAATTGAAGGCGTTGATGAAAGAAACAGACAGGGCTGGAGATGTCTGAAGAGCTCTCAGCTGAGCATGTGGGTGGAGGTTTATGGAGAGAGAATAAATGGAGGGTCGGCACATCGAGTTCAATTAAATCTTAAGATTTAAGGTTTTAGTGTTTCAATGATTTACATCAAAGACACCGGCAAGATGAAAAATAGGGTTTTTAAGGCGAGTGACAGCACGTTTTATCCTTCGTCAAACCGAAGGTGTGTGAAGGAGACGGACGTAGTTAGATGGAAAGTGTGTGTGTACCTACAGTAACTGTGTGCGTGTGTCAAAAAAATAAAACAAATTACAAAATTGACAGACTCTGGTCATTATAACACCTGGTTACCACAGATGTACATAAGATATTGAGTGTCATCAGAGTCTGTACATTTTCTGTAAAGTAAAAAAAAATTAAACACATAAAAACAAATGTGTTTAAGTGTGTACCTCCCAGCCTTCAATATGAGACTGCCATTCTTCCAGCACCTCCAGCTTCTCCATCTGTCTTTTAGCCTCATTGATGCTGGAGCAAACCGCCTTCATCACCTGCAGAGACTCTTGCACCATAGAGAAATCATTGTGTTTCTTCGGGGTTCTTTTAAGCAGCTCCTAAACACACACAAACATCAAGCATAACATCTCACGAAAGCAATGTGATTGCATCAAAACACGTCTGCCTAATAAACCATTAGGTCAACTTAACATTTACACAAAACTGATGTTGATGGCTCAAATTATGTTTTTAGTTTTGCAACACGGTTAATAATCTTGCTACCGCATGACACGGTCTGCTGAGAGTGATGCTAATCTCTAAACCAAGGGGTTCTGCCTCATCATTTACATTTGCATTTTTGTGAGATCCCTATCACTGGCATTTAGCAAGCGGAGCCGTAAGGACTCTGGGTGAATACACCGGAATTTACCATTTATTATGTGAAATAGCTCTTTTGGGTGTTTACCAATCTTTTGTAAATCTTTTCTATGTTTTGAGCACAAGAGCCTGCCACGAAACATTAACAAAAATGTCGGCTACGGATTAAACTGAGAAATTGCTTCATAAATGCTTTTCTGAAGAAATCTGTAACACACTCCGAGTTCCCACCACAAGCAGGTATTGATTTGTAATGTCCAAATTTGCTTATTGTTAGTCAGTTAATAAAATGTGCATTAAATAAAATTATTTTCAGCATAAAAACACTATGAATACCATGCACAGTATGTTAGTTTTCTGTATGAGTGGAATATCACAGCATAATACTCACTCTCAGGATTAAAGGGTACTTGCAGATCCTCTGGATGGGTGCGACCAGATAACCCTCTAAAGGAACCTCTGTGTTCTTCCTGCCGCCCAACAACATGCAGTTCTTATGAGATAAACACACAAAAGAAGAGAAAATAAAGTTAAAAGGAAATTTTGATTCTGTGTAGGCAAAGGTTACAGGAACAGTTCTCTCAAAACTGAAAAAACAAAATAATAAATTTGAAAAACTGTTCTGTGGCCAGATGTGAAACTTAAAGCCGACATAGACATGATTTCATCCATAAATCGAATTTACAACACAAATTTGGGGGCTTAAGGAGAACAAACATTTCTCTTTCAAACATCAATGATCACGTTTTTTATTTCATCAGCAAAATGAGATTAAATCTATTTAAGATTAGGATTGTCTGCACAAAAACAATGGCAAATTTACCATATGCAGTATTGCATATGTGTGTGTGTTGACAGCGAGTTCAAGGACACACTGTCAGCACAGGCAAAGGAAATGAACTCGTGTCGGACTCTCCAAGGAGTTCTGATGTATCACAAGAGGTCATAAGATATAGTGTTACACAAACATGCCAACAGGCCCTCTGTACCGGACCTGACCATTAACAAAGGAAATTCTCTTTATCATAACAAGCTCAAAGACTACATGCACGAATTGGACAAAAACCAAAAATCTGTATTCATATTGATATCAAGGTCAGGATTACGTATGTGTATGAGAAGATACAACTGTCAGAAGTGTGTATTCACACTCCAAGTTGAGTCTCAAAAATGTTCTTGACTTTTTTCGTGAATGTTTAAGAAACCCAATGACAAGCGTCTTACCAGCAGTAGTGTGCGTACTGTCCTGATCTTATTAAGCTCCAGTAGAAGCCTCTGGGCCTTCTCATGGTTCCCGCAGTACTCGTCATAAATCTGAAACCTTCCCCTCTGAGGAGATACACAGACGCATCAAGACATAGTCAGTCACAAGCTGCACAGAAGGTCATTTCTAGTAAGCTCTTTCGAAACTGCCTGTGACTAACCACTTATTCTGAGATTTCATTTCTTATGTCCTTCAGAAACCCATCGTCTCTGAAGTTTTGCCCAGAGGTAGAAGGCTGCCGGATCTAATGCTAACTCAACAAAGCACTGCCTCAATCCCAAAGCCAAAACATAAAACTCTCTCTCTTAAAAGAATCTCTACAGTGCTCTACCCTTACCACTTCCTGCGGGACAAGATGGCAAAGGCTAAAGAAATAGTTTACACTAGAAAAAAATTCTGTCACTATTTACTAAATTATATAATCATAGCCAGAAACTGGCAAAATATTCATAATATTTTATATTCAACTGAAGAAAAATCTATATGGGCTCCCCAGAAACATTAACTATTCCTTTAAATCACTTTTTTTTCACCTTTGATGCATAACATCTTTAGTTTTTTCTACACTAAACCTGACCTCTGACTATGACAGATCCGTCAGTGAAGGTGAAACTCTGTATGTATTACACAGTGACAAAAAGACTAAATGAAAGAGACTCACAAAGTGCAGGAAGCAGCGGCCCACTTCATGATACGGGTTGGGGTCGGGCTGCAGAAGCTCCTCGAGCATGGACAGGAAGTCCCTGTGCACAGATAGGATCTCTTCCAGGTTAGAAAACAGTACCTGTGGGGCAGACGCATGGAAACAATCCCTTACTGACTAAAGAACATTGTCCAGACTTGGTAAAGCAAAAGTGTGAGCAAAAGAGTAGGAAGATGATACATAATATAACATAACATAATAAGGTAAATAATAATATAATATGGCCAGCTGTTTGTTTGTGCTGATATTTTTTAACCCTGACCTCTGTGACACCTGAAACCCCAGACTTAAACAATTATTTAGACATTTGCTTGCTATTGATATTAATAAAATCCTTACATTGCCATATCAGATTTCTGTAAGGGACGGTCTGTGCTTGTTTACTTTACACAGAGGATTCAACAGCTCTGAAAACGGGTTTACGGTCACAAAATTATTGTGTTTACAGCTGTTTCCTACATCCATGTATCTTTTTCCTTAAAGGGACAGTCCATCTAAAAATATGCATTCTTTTATCAACTGCTTCCTGCATGTTGATTTTACATCTTCCATGTTTAACAGCCCTTTGATGTAAACGACATTTAAAAACTCACCTTGACTGTTTCTTCTGTGATATTCTTATCAATTTTAGATACAGCATACTGATTCAAGCGATGAAGAAGTACCTGTTAGAGGCACAGAACAGAGAATAATAATCATATTATATCTTTATGGGACATTCTTGTAAGGCTTGTAAAGCGTGTAATTCACAACATCCCAAAGACAAAGGAAGTTTAATGGAAATATGCCATAATAATGAGGGTCTAACAAAACAGACCAGAGGTAAAAACAACAGGAAGGAAAAGAACCTGAAGTTACCAAGATACAGTACAAAAACAAAATAAATACAGTTAACGTCAGACACCAAGATGCTTGTCTGTGTCCCCAAGTCACATAACATGAAGGAAGACCATCTAAAATTGTAATAAACAGGAACAAATTAAGATTAAGACCGTAAGATCGTAAGTTTGTAGTAGAGAATAATGATGAAGGAAATCGTTGTAATAATACTTCAAATCTACATCTTATCTGAATCGCATGCTAATGTCATGTTTATTATTGTAAAATCAGCCTGAGATAATTGGGTTGTAATGTCACTGATTATGAACATCTCAGAGATACATTATATCTTTGTTTTCTTAATAATTTGCTAATAATTAGGTTGGGCAGGGTCGGTCAGAAACTCATTCAGAAACATTTGGTTTATTTGCAGTAATACACCAAGACAGAAGAGAACTGGCTGGACATTTTTTGATTCGTTATTTCAAGACCCCATTTTTTCTTTTTAATTAATCACTTCTGAACAGTTTGCCGTTTGGTAGTTTTAGCCATTTGTTTAAAAATGTCTGTAAGCACTGATGGTTAAAAAGGAAGACAGGTCTACTAGAAGAGAGAAATTACATTTTGTTTGCATCTGTAGCCCTCTTAACAAACATCAAGAGGAGATTCAAGTAAAACTTGAACTTTAACTGCAAAACTACACTTTAATGACAGTACAGAAAACAAGGCATTTCCTGTTAGCATATCTGTCGAAACGCCTGAGCTCGGCCCGGCACGTACCACCCTGGACCAAATATCTAGAGAGAGAAGACTCTCGACCAGCTCAATAATCACATGGAACCTGAATGTGCTGATTACAAGGGCGAGAACGAACCACTTATATATTTCGTCAACAGAAATGAAATGGTTTTGAAACACTCTCCAAAGGAAAAGCGAGGAAGAGGCTAATGAAACAGACGAAACTCGGCTCTTGATTACAGCTTAGTATCTGTGATTATGTTTCGGTAGCTGTGCTGCATGGCTATACTGTGCTTATTAGCAAATCTAATGAACTGTCTGTGGACGGCTTGACAAGGCTGCTGGCATGTGATAACTACATGTAACTTCCGATTGCATTGGCATGCGGTTCATTGGAGTTTTGGGTGGAATTGGTCCCACTGCATGAAGTATGGTTTTGTTCACACCAGGAACATAAATTATGAGGATAACAATAACTGTATTAGTGTTCACACCAATGCATGATAACGTTGTGTTGATTTTAAACTTGCATGGTGCAGTTTTACATTATAAATGCACAATACTCTAAATTCAAAGGATTTTTTATTGGCTGTCAATGTTTTATTATTCATCAGCTCAGACTTTGAAAGTGCTCTTAATCATTCTTCTGTATTGCTATAGTTGTGCTGTGACCATTTTTAAAAAGCAGGTGCTCCAGAGCAGGATGTTCATTCACAACCTGTTCAAAACAGTTTACCAGGACCAGATGTGCAATGTTCGGGAGACGTTACACATCTGAGCTCATCACAATCACAAAAGCAGGCTTTGTCACGCTCCTTGGCTCAGCCCTAAAATGTGGAACAGCACAGGAATACCATAAGATAGAGACAGAGATTATGATTAAAAATTATATTCACATTTGAGTGCTTCCTTGAATTTATCAGAAGCAACTTACAGTACATTATAGTGTGTGATAAATGATGGGAATCGAAACCCATGACCTTGACATTGCTGAGACCATGTTATACCATTTGAGCTACAGGAAAGTGCAATGGAATGTTCATTGGCCCTTTAAAGTTCTTTGTTTTGTCTACATTCGTACGATTGGATGCGAGTCCCGGGTCACTGAGGAGGGTCAGAGTGGAAAGGTGGAGGTGGTCCAAGGAGACTGCAGGAAAAAACAACTTGTCCTATTACAATAAAAAAACGCACAAGCATTCAGTGTTGGAAATCAGTCCGACACCACAGCTCTCTCTCTCTCTCTCTCTCTCTCTCTCTCTCTCTCTCTCTCTCTCTCTCTCTCTCTCTCTCTCTCTCTCTCTCTCTCACTCTCTCCCTCTCCCTCTCCCTCACTTCAGCTGGTCAGTGCCTTCTTCAGTCCCAAATGAAAGTTTGCAGCTGTAAATCCAGCCTTTATTAGACAGAGGTTAGGTAACTTGCTTTGGGGCATGATGTTATTCTTCCACTAATATCTTTACAATGGGCAGAAAAACTTGGGTTAGTTCAGTTTCATCAAACTTTCCAAATTCAACTGAAGCCAAGATCTCTATGCAAAAATGGTCTGTTTTGAAAAAGACAGATTGTGTTGTTTATTTGCAAGCAGCATCCGCACAATTATAATCAGATTTCCTAGAAGAATAATGCACATTAGGTAATGCCACAAAACGTAATCCATAAAATTAGTAATCCAGTGCAATTTCTCAGCTTGTAAACTGGTTTAAGCACTAATATTTTTTATTCAATTTTTATGTTATTACTTGAAGCAGCAATTTGTATCTTTTTTGGTAGCAAATAAACAAAAGTCTGTTATTGAACAAATACATAAAAATCAGTGTTCAAAACTGTCTCAATATCTTACCCTAAGTTTATAATAATGATTCATAATTTGAATTGTCAGGTACAATTTTGCTGTAAATAATCCACTTTAAAAGTAACCTGCATTTTTGTGTTTTAAACAGAGAGTCAAAAGTTATAGATTGCAGCTTTAAACATGAACAGCACTGTACTACACTACCATATAATATAATATAATATAATAATAATATATCACATAATGCGCCTATTTAAGTTGGACTGTGATTGGAATGTAAATTAGATTTCAAGCTCAAATGCAAAAAAAAATTAATGTGGTAAAGTAATGCGACGTTCATCCATCAATCTATACTCTAAATATCAGGACCTAAATACCAGGACTACAGAACTTATTTCTCAACATCCACACCGCACATTTCACACCGCACGGTTCTCACAAACGTCTCGGCAGCCGACACCAAATCCTGTTAAACTTAATTATTCCAACAGCCTGATAAGAACTGCTTTGTCATTTAATCCAACAATCTATATCAACACAAAAACATATTAATGGCTAGAGTTCCTCACAGATGGTTAAATCCAAACCCCGATTGTTTTCTCAAGCACATTAAAACCCTATTAAACCCATGACCTCATAATAACCCGGAGCATAACCCGTAATAACCCGAAGTATTTAATCAGTTTGAGAACATATACAGTATATGACGTGTATATTTACAAATGAATATATAGCATTACTGCCATTCCCTTCTCTGTTTACTGTTTCCAGGAAGCAATAAACGTATGGTTGCATGTGTATGTTTGTGTGGGTCTGAATATGTTTATGTAAATGTGGACATGTTTGTGAAAGTCCACAGAATCAGTCTCACTATGGCGACGTTTCGCCCCTCTTACCTCCAACACAGTGGCCTGGGCTCATGATTTGTTTACTTCTTGTTTGTGTGTACACACAATGCCAGTGATACATTGTATAACACTGATTTACAGTTAAATGGAATATTGTGGTTCAGCTGGTTTCCTCTTTAACAGACAGATCAAGCCTTTGTACTGAAACATCACTCACAGTTATGTAATATAACGTTCCAGCATTTATCTCATCCATAGCGTGACTGTTAAATAGTACCATTCGGATGAGGAGAATTTAAGGAATCTGCACAGAATAAAGCGTAGAGATGTGATTAACTGTATAGATCATTCAGAGATGGGGAATGATGATAATGCTGAGTAATTTGTGTGTACATTTTCTACATTTTACTACAGCCACACATTCAGACAGACGTCTGCGACGGTTACATCACAGGTTTTACACATCTCCAACACAAGGACTGCTAAAACGGTTTTGCATTGTTGCAGAAGATGCCAACATTTATCCATCACTGCTAATACAGAGAACTTAAACCGAAAGAAAAACATAAATATACACAGGTCTATCAAAGACACGTCCTTCATTATTCTCACTTTCTGATCTAAACTTTCATTAACCTTGAAAAAAGAGATTCTCGTAAGTAAACTGCAGGGTACTTTCATGCCCTCACAAACGAAGACGCTTTCCATTTGGATATAATTTTGTGAATGGCTTCTTTGTTCAAACATGATTCACTGATTTTCTGTTTGTGATAATTGTGCAAAGCACAAAAAGAATGTTGGTAACCAAACAACACCGGCCTCCACTGACTTCCACTGTATGAACACAAAACCACTGAGACATTTCTCAAAATATTGTCTGAGAGACATGTACCGTTTTTGGACAACATAAATATAAACTCATTCGCGATAAAGTGCAACACTGCAGAGTAACATAGATAAAACAGCCTGAATAATAACTGCACAAATTTATGTTTGCAGATAAGATTATAATAAAACCTCTTTCCCTAACTATTACATTTTAGTGCCAATATTACACTACAACTCATCACATACCATTATTGTCAAAGAAAATGAGAGTTTTAAGCTGAGCAATGCCAAATTCCCAGAGAACACATACTAAAAAACTGTAGAAAATATATAAAACCTTAAATGCATTATCCAAATCATGTGGATAAAATATCTTCCAAAGAGAGTTATAAGCTTTGCCTAGCGGACAAAATACCAGGCAAACTCATTTTTTAAGACATGACCTGAGACATAAGGACCACAAAACCAAAGATACTTAAAGAAGTGAACTCTTACAGTATAACCTAAGACAAAAAAACCACCCAAGAGACACACAGCAATAACCTGAAAACAGCAATAACCTGAAACCACCAATACAGACAATTTTGTGCAAAATAGCACCAATTAAATTATCTTCAGAAAATGTAAAAATGCAGTAGTTGCTTTTTTCTAGACAGACAATGAGAACTAGTCACGGGTTGATCTCCTCCATCACATACCCACATCGGGGTGTCTGAGGAAATGGCCTGTGCTTTTCTTCCTGTAGAGGGAAAAACGTGATTTACCAGAGCCTATTTCTGCACAACATCAACAAAGCGTGCATGCCATGAGGCTTTTGCTTTGTGCCACTGTGAGCGACTCGAGAGAAGTCTGTGATGCTGAGAAAGACAGCATGAGAAGAACAGATGAAGAGCAGGCTTTTCATGGTGGATGAAACAAGCCTGTGTTTTATGGTGTCTAATAACACCATCAGGATCCATCTGAGCCTCAACAGACCCCGATGGGAAACATCCACAGGAAGTGCTATAAATACTATAAATACATGCCTTTATGACTAACATGCTGGTTTGGGACGTTCTAAAAATCCATGCTTGTGTGAACTTTGTTATTATTAACAAAGAGACCTTTTGTCAATATTTGTTTTCCTCCACAAACACCCACCTGTCTTGAAGCATCATTTATTTTTAGATATAAAAATAAATCCACCTTCTTTATGTGACTTTAAGCTCTAACGGTCAGTTCCTATACAGCACTCCACCCTGAAAATAAACCAAAGCACAGTTGCTGGCCAGTATATGTTGTGTTATGGTTACTGGTTTGCACGTCTCCCAGATATCCGTTTAAACCATCATAACTGGATCAAAATACATTTTACGAACAGATCTAGCAACTAGTTTCTCCAGCTAGACTTTCCAAAGGCTATATCAAGATCAAAAGCATGTAATTGTAACTTAATTTGGTCAAACAGATCCAAAAACTGCAGAATCTCCACAGCGCCAGAAAATATCCAGCCTGATCTCACAGAAATTCATAAGTGGCTAGCTATTGCAAATTATGCAAAGTGAATCATACAAAAACATAAAATTCTTAGAAAAAGCAATAATTAACCCCCAACCTTAAATATAAAAGGCAGAAAAACCAAAATGTATGAACAAGATTTGTAAAAATTCATAATTTACAATTAGCTACCTTTTAAAGCAGTTATGGATTGCCAATAAGATTGTGTTGGTTTTAACCATCTTGAGCAGATGTTTTGGACAAACAGCTTTACCGACTAGTTACTCCAACTAGAAATTAGCCACATCATAAAATATTTACAAACCGCCATGAAATTGTGTTTAAAAAAAATCTCTGCTAATAAAATCAACTCCACTAATGGGTTATAAAAAAGCAAGCTTTAAATAATAATTTCTCTTGGGCGGCTCTCAATGAGTAATGTGCTCTCAAAAACAAGCAAAGGTGCATTGTAACTACATTCCAAAACTGCTACACATCTATTATTGCAGCATAATGGCTACTTCAGTGTTACTGCATGTGCAGGTCAAAGCTCATCATTATGCATCAAGGCCTCAGAATCCCATTACCCACCGGCGTCTGAATAAAGCACATGGTGACTAAGCTGAATTTTATGCTGCAACTATAAAGCTCAGTCAGCATGTCTGGCACACATGATCGTGCCATTGATTAGCATTCCGGTCTGTTTAATAACTGCACGCAGGCCAATTTTTACTGGAACTGCTGCTATTGCGGATCCTGGAACCTTTAAGACGCAATTGGAGGTTGTTAGTAAAAGGGAAGAGAGACAACAACTTTGTCTTTCCTTTTGGAAATCTCTAAAGACAGCTTGAATGTTAATGAAAAGGGCCGGGCAGAAGTGCCCCCTCCAAGTGCTCTGGGATCAATGCCATCTTTGTGTATGAATGAACAGTGGCCCTTACTAACCCCTTCAGCATGCCAGTCACTCTGCTGGAGGCCCGGACTAGTTAGCAAAGCGCAGGAGACGGGGAAGATGGCACACAGTCGAGCCACAAAGGACATGTCGGCTAAGGTTCGAGTCGAATCCGACGTTGGAAGCCATCACGGGGCCTGCCAGTGAATAAGAATTGGGGTTTAACATTGAAAACTGTCCCTGAACGCACAGCGCGTCCGTACATGCTGTGATCTGCTCTCAGGCACAAGCCCTTAACTGACCTGAATGATGAAATAGTGCTCGCTCAGTCTGTCACCTGGCTTGGACCTCTGATTGTGTGCGGTTTGAATAACAAATCAGAGATAAAGAATCAGGGCAGCCAGAACCGGCCAAGATTTAACAATACTGTTATGCTGGAAGAGATTTCAAAGTATTAGATCTTTTAGAATGAGTAGTGCTTTTGACATTTTAAGAAGTGAAAAAGTTGGTTTCAGCAATGTCTCCGAGTAGATACTGAATTGATATTTCTGGGGCTGCCATGATCTGATGTCTACCACAGAAGCTCTAATGTATTCTGTCTGGCAATGAATTTACATATCTCAGAAATGATCTGTTGTCTAGGGTCAGAAATTCATACATTACTTTTAAACAGAAAACGAACAAACAAAACTCCATAAACTTCACCAGTTAAAGAACATTGTGAAATAGCCTACAAAATGTAATTCTAATTAAGCAATATTTTGGATATTTAAAAATATTTTGTAATTAAATTAAAATGTTGCTAATCAAAACAAGAACAGGAAGTATATGCTGAGATATGTATACATACATGCCACATTTGACTGCTCCTGACGCCGACACGTCCGCCATCTTGGAACAGTCAACATTTCAGTTGCTGTCATCATACTAGCATATACATGACTATATTACTAAAATACTGTTAACAATAAACATGGCACACTAAAGTAAAGTTTTTCTTTTGCCATTTTGAAAAACTTTCCTCAACAACCGACAGCAAACCCAATGTGGCAGAACTTACATAATACTACAAATCACCAGCTGTTGGGCCTGATGTCTTTAGTGACTGTAAAACTGGCATCCAGTTCTTTCAGGAAAAGAAAAAAAACGGACATACTCAATTTGTCATCATGGATGAATTAAGACTGCTGACTAATACAATTGGAAAGCTCAGCACTGACTCGGACACAATACAAATATTGTCAGAAAACGGCACAAATTCTCCATGGTTTCACTGGATGGATTAAAAGTCTTGCATGTAGACATTATTGTGAGTGGGAGTAGCTGGAATTGTCTAATTTGTAAATAGCAGATTGTAATAGCAGAACCTGTGACATATTACTTTAAATCCACAAGCTGCTGCTATTACCTGCCAATGACATTTTCACATGCATTCAGTGTGGTTGTGCGGTCCCCACCTTCTGCATACACACAGAACACAATACTTATGTAGTCAGCGAGCTCGCTAAAGATCAACCGCCCTGCATTCATTGACATTTCTGAAGTGGGTACTTGTGTGCACCTGCTGAAGTCAAGAAAGCACACAACTCTGTTGGTCTGCTAATATGTCTAGAACAGAAAATCTCACCAAACCTCACACACAAAATATGTGGATTTCATTTCTAAAAGCATGCAAGCAAACAATCTTCCTTTCAACTGCTTCGACCTTCCAATTGGTTACATAAATGTTAACAGCTTGACGATTGCTTGTAATGTTAGTGCATTATTCCGTATACAACAGTGGCTTTTCCAAATGTGGTAAATTAAGGGAAAAGGATCATTCTGTTCAGTACATTCCTTGGCCATTGGAGTCAGCAAACTGCTCAAACTAGTAAAAGTTGAAACTTATTTTAGAAAAGAACACTGTGAGTATTCAGCAGCCACTGTTTTAACTATGTTTATGTGAATAACGCAGTTCCCACAATGACTGTGTTTGGTTGCTTCGATAACAAACAAATCACAAAGAACCTTGAGGACAGATTTGATTTATAGGGGTTTATACCTTGTCTATTTGGGCCAACTCATTTTCCTGTTTTGTACCTGAATGTCCCCCAGGGAATGTACATTAAGAAATTCCAAAAAGCAGAAAACAGAGCAATCAGAATAATGTTTTCTCACTGTTAACACAGGAATTTCCCTATAACACTGTAAATATCATATTCTACATCCTTAAAATTAATACAAAGCACCCTGTTGATATTTTAAAGTTTACAGTCAATACAAAATGGCATTTGCAATCTGCTTCTGTATATGGAAAATATCTTGAAAAATTACAATAAATGAGAAAAAATAAAAGGGGACTTGATTTTATCCATTAGGAATGAATTAGATAATGAAAAGTGGTCTCTTCTGTATATGTGGTTAGAGGATTTTATATAAAAAGAGCTGGTTTCAGAGTTATTACAATTAAATAAAAAACATTATTTTTGTATTCAAAAAGTAAACAGGTTCATTTAAATTGATGTTAACTTTAGGGATTCTAATTAATGAATAAACTGAAACATGGTGGTGAGCATGGGCACTTACATAACATGGTACAGTATGTACAGTAGAATCTAAAAAAGACCATGGATGCTACTGTAACAATGGCACATGTACAATCAGTTGAAAGCCCAGAAACATGCCCTATTCACTGCCACAACTAAAAACTCCACTACTACAAGACAAAAATATAATCTTTCAAAAAAGAGGATATGACTCCTGCCCGTCAAATAGTTTCTAATTCAGATGTTGTCTTGCAATGGAGTGATCTAAGACAGATGCCCTGGCATTGAATGTGGCCGCGTGGAGCAGCCCGTGTGCCTCTGCAGCCAGCAGAGGAAGCCGAGCACAATGTAAAAGGAGAGGAGGGGCAGGAAGGAAGGAAATCCTGCTCAGGCTGACACAAAAGCTGAAGGAACTCACCGGCCGGAGCCCCTGGCAGCCCCCTGCGCGCTCACAAACACGACACACAAGACCAATAGAACACGGATCACAGCGAGTGTAAAACTATTTCAAAAACACACAAGAGGTTAACTGTGGTCACCATGAATCATGTATGCGCACTGCAGTAAAGAACACTTTGTGTTCATTTTGTGTCCGGGGGTCCCGGGAGGGCTGACAGTTCTGAAATTTAACCAGCAAGTCAATTGTTCCTCAGAAGAAAGTGAGAAGAGAGAATCCCACAGGGGGAATAAACTAATTGTCTTTAGACTTTTTAACTAGAGTGGGATTAAATTACATCTTAATAATTGAGAGCTTTCACGTACAATTAGATGCTTCAAGCTTCATCACAGTGAGCAGCAGGACCCTGACAGCAAGAAGATCAGAATTGCTCCCTACCAATGACCAATGATCCACTCTCATCCCTGCAGGACCTCACCTCTAAATTCTCCAGGGTACAAAAAGCCTCTGTTTTATTCCATGAATTGGTCTGTCATGAGAGGCCGACACATTTTGCTCTCATGCTGTGCATGTAGAATGAAGTGCCCTCCCTAAGCCTTAGGGAGCTAGTTAAGCATACTGGTTAAAAAAGGCTCAGGAGATGATAAAAGAAGGTCTCTGCTGGTTATGACATTCGTGTGTAGCGCATGAGAACTCATCTGACCCCACAGTGGAAAAAGAAACCCAAACTCATTAGAAAGATTGGAATCTTAATGATGTTCCATGTAGCAAAGGAAAAATACAACTTCTGGTAAACAAAGTATTGGGACATAATGGATGGAACATATGCAGGAGTTGGAGGCTGTAAAGATTGGCGGGAGAGAAAGGGAGAGAAGGTGTTGAAGTGAGCAAGAGGTGCGAGCTTCTGATTGGCTGACAAAGGGCAAAGGTGAGAAAGCGGAGACCACCATGTCCGCATTTGAATTATTACTATTCCAGTCAATCGTAAAGAAATATATTTAGATATTTATAAATGTGATTTCATTAATGTCAAATGTATAATGATATTTCTATTAATATTTAATAAAAAATATTTTTAGAGCAAATACAGATGGTTGTTGAAAAAGATTTTTTAAGAGATACAGACCCTAATAACTTGTTCAGTTTCAGTCCTTCTGTCTAAAACATTGCACCGATTTGCCAATTCCAAAATCCGAAATCAAAACAAAAACGTTTCTCATCAAATTGATCCAAATTATTTAAGCTAAAATGTTACAACTCCATTATACCATTACTGCCAACAGTTGTCTCAGTTGTCTATACTCATTTATCTTCATCCCATTAAAATCCCTGTCTCACTAAATAAGTTAAATGGGTTTTTGCCAGTGAGGAATGTGTAAAGAGGAGATGACTGGCCAAGTCCCACGTTCCATAGCAACAGATGGATAAACCAGGACATCAAGAGGAAGAGACTGAGGAAGGCTGAGGACAGAGAGCTGTGACCCTGAGGAAAAAGGTTGTAGGGTTTACTGGCTCTAAACTGCTCCTTCAGTTTCAGCACTGTCCATGTGACACCAACAAATCAACAAGCCTTAATGTGACTGTGAAAGAAGAGTGCCTGGTGTTAGAGGTAGAGATTACCAGGCAATTGCTAAGGTATTCTTTAAAGTAAGTTTGTGTGATTTTTACCCTTTATCGCCAACCAGCCACAAATTATTCATGCCACTCAAAGCACAAATGGCACAGGACAAGATATGTGGCAAAGTTTAATACAGATGATTAAGGTTTTGTTAAATAATTCATGCCACCACTTAGGATTTATTTTTGGGTGAACTACTTTGCTGTTGTATATTTAGTTAAACAGTAGAAAATCCTACATTGCCAAGTCGTATTTAGATAATTATGCCACGTCATATTCAAACAAATTTCTTTGTAGACCAAGAAATGTCTAAGGGGCCATTTATATCGTCTGTTTACCCCAAAAGCAAAATAAATGTACTCTGTGGTGCAACCTCTTTTTGAAGTTTTATTATTAAGGTTTAAAAAATTTGCATTGGGTGGTCAAATCTTGGAAACCCACAGGGTGTTGCAAAAGGAAAACACTGCGGAGGGACCACTTAATCCAAAGCTGAGACTCCAGAGAAAACATTATGCAGTGACATGGCTCTGTTTTCCTACTAAAGTAGGACATGAAAGCGCTCCCCAGTTCTCTCTCATCTTCATCTGTTTCTTCCTACAAATACTCATGCAAGCAATTTGTTGGTTATATTTCTTATTTCTATATTAATGCGACACTAGCACAGCTCGTACAACTTCAATGACCACAATATAAAAAATACAAGCGAGTGAAAATTTAAGCAGCTTTAAATCAATATCCCTTAGTGAAGCACTTCTTACGGAGGATTATCGTTCTTAGTCTCCAGCTAACAAATACAAACATGACTATCTAAAACCTCCCACTATCAGATCTATATTGAGTTGTTACATAAGCCAGTCTGGGGATATCTCACAAGCGATCTTTCAAGAGACTTCCTTTGTCTCATGAGAATAGCCAGACACTGTTTTTGGCTCATCTGATAGCCAGACAGAATAGCAGGGGATGCCAAGTTACTGTCAGCCAGTGCGCCTAGTATTTCACACTAACCATTTTCTTCAAACCTCATGCAAGGAACACATTTTTCTACAAGAACAAATTAGTCGTTAGACTATGGTGGGTGAAATTGATTAAAACTAGCCAACCCTTCTCGGGATTCAAACAAAACAACTTATCCGCCATTGTTTCCTCATTTTTGTAACCTCGCCGGAATTCCTCCACCAGGAAATGTAGTTTACAACAGAGGGCAGAGAGCCCGGGCTCTCACGTCACCCGCCCCCCTCCTGGCAATACCAGCAGGTCAGTTCCACTGGGGAGCCACATTGTCTGGAACTGACCCCCTAATTCTCACAAAGACAAAATGCCCTCTGTTCAGCATGGCACCGACCCTCTCTGCCCTGCAAGCAATGAAATACCACCTCCCGACAGCCATTGTCCTTTCTCATGGACCGTTGTTATCGTTCAACTTTTACACAGGCTTCCTTCAGGCCAAGGCTAAAATTTTGTCTCTGTCAGGTCCAGGATTTCTGGTGTGAGTGTTTGTGCATTACAGGGAACTATATAATCAGCACAGTGGCACTGATGGAGGCTGTGGATATTATTTCCCATTAACTTGGTTTGATAAAATTCCCTCATTGGTCTGCTTACAGCTCACACACAAGTGTACAAGTGTATTGTAAACTTTCATCTTCAAAACAGCACTTTTTACCTCTTGCAAAAATCATAAAAGAATTTTTGATTTGTTTATTTGTTAGATCTGAAAACCAATTAAGATTAATCTGATCTCTAAGTAAACCAGTACTGTTAAAGAATATTGTCTGATGTCACAAACAATTGTTCATCAACTGGCCTATTATAAAACACCGGTCAGTATTAAAACATTCTCTCCTAAAACATTTTCAAATGAAACACTGAAACCACAATTAAACCATGTCTGGTTTATAAAAATGTCATCAGTCAATTGTTATGGAAGTCCATCTTCTACATAACCAACATTCCCCATTGACTAAACTGCTTTAAATTGGTGTTTACAGAATCATATTTCACTTTCTTCAACACAAAATGAAATCTTCTGTCAATGTGGGAACCACATGTGGTCTCCTAGAAAGGAATGCGAGTATGTAAATGTACATGAAGCATCAACACAGCATGTTCTTGAACTTTTGATTACTCTGCACCTAAAGACTTAAAGTATTCCTCCAGTACAGAGAGAAATTATAAAAGTTGGTTTACAGACCCACAGTTTGCTACTCAGAAAGACAAAAGATATTTACCTTGCCTTGCTTACTGAGCCTTAGCAAATTATAAACCGGTGCATTCCTAGTTAAGACATACAGTATGCATTTAATTATGTAAATTAAACATATTTCGTAACATGTTATGTAATAAACTTTGTTCATTTGTAAGAATAACGTACACAATTTAGTCATAGTGGAGTATATATCTAAATCTAAATATCTCGTTATAATGCCTTAAGCAAGATCCCTATTTTTATAAGATCCCTATTTATTGAGCTCAAGAAAATGACTTTCATTTCAAAAGTAGATGGATATGTGTGGTCACTGCAGCAAAAAAGCAGAAATTACAAGAATATATTCTAGATAGATCTAGAAACCAAAGCGATCAGAGAGATTGACAGACACGGCACGAGACCGGGTTTTGAGGTTTACCACAACACCTCTGTTGCTGCTTTGGCACTTCATGCATAATGAAAACACTTTCTGTTCTTCTAGACTAATTCCAGTTATTCTGGATGTTGTCGTTATAAATAACAAACTGTTGTTTGACTAACTTTTGTCTGATCTTACAGGGTTTTGTTTGACTGTTTGAACCAGCAGCTCTGTGTTCTGGACGCTCTTACAACTAAGATGCGCGTGTTTCTACTGCAGTGAAGAAAACTCCGTTACATTGGGAGACCCTCAGTGTGGATGAACTTTAACAAATTAAATATTACAAACGATAAAATAGGTGATTGAAATAGTTAGCCTTACCGAAAGAAACTCCAGCGTCCCAACATAATCCCTTTCGGTCTTCAAAAGTTCGTTCAAGACACAAACTCGCAAACGAAGCTGTTTCTCTAAATCTTTCCCGCTTTCGGCTCTATGTTCGCCTTTGCTTTCCTCAGTCATTTCGGTAGTCTTCATAAAAAGTCTTCAAAAGTTATAAAAAGAAACGTTTAAATGAACTGATGCTTACTGAAGGGTTGAAACATGATGAAAGGCACCGGACAAATTCACCGGAGCGAATGAACGCAATTCACAAACAATCGAAGAATCGGCTGCAGGAATTTGCTACATTCAGAATCAGCATCAAAGTTCAGCACTACTCTATACGCCAGAGAAACGTGTAGTAATGGCTTTTGAACATCAATCAAAAACTTTGCTCCATGTGACTCTAAAGACCTTCATCCTAAATCCAGCCTCCCGCCAGCAAGAGAAGGACAGGAAATAAATGGCTGGGAATTCGTTCCAGCACAGTGGGGAAATGTTGATGACATTGGGGGTAATTACAATGCAAGACTTTCCCAGACTCCAATATTAGTTACATTTCTTTTTAAAGCTGAATGACCCTTAGTGAAGAGTTATGCAAGTTATGTAATGAACTGCAATTATGGAGAAAGAAAGAAAGAAAGAAAGAAAGAAAGAAAGAAAGAATAGTCATCTTATGTTGTATCATCTGTATGTTTTTCAACTTTAAACTAAGCTAAACTCAATAAATGAAATTGAACTATTTATTATACATTTCTATTCTTAATATAAAACAAATTTCAATAAGAAAGACAAACCTGCTATCTCTGAAATAATAAAGAATGACAAAGTAAGAAAAAGTGACTAAGTAAAAGAAAAACTGTAAAGTACTTTATGGTCTCATGCACTGCTGAACAGACCCTTGTGTTCTCCTGAGCTTATTTCAGTTTAGCAGATACTTTTATTAAAAGCAACATTCATTACATTCAAGATATACATTTCACCATACCATACATTTGTTCTCACTTGTGAAATCAAACCTTGCCATTCTTAGCACCACACTCCAGTTCAACTACAAGAACCCATCTCTATAATACTATATTTAAATAAATTACTAAAATACTACAATATTCACTTTGTTCTGAGAGTGTCAATCTACAGAATGATATCTAATTTCCGAGAGTTATCTATAATGTGGTCATTGTTCTTGTAGTCTCGGCAGCAGACTGCTTATTTATCTCTACAGACACTGTGTTTGCACTGTTCAGTGTCTGCCAAATTGAAATAGTTCAGTAAAATCCAATCAGCACAGCCAAATATTCAATATTCCACAGTTATTGATTCTCACAGAGCATAAAATCCTCCACTGGAGTGTCAAAGAGGTCTAAATAATCAGCCACCTAGAGTTAAAATGTTGAGACATATTTGGTGCAAGACGTGATCATTGTTATCAGACACTGCCCTCTAGTGATTATAATATCGTGATATTTTAACACAAACAAGTACTTATCAACATAGTAGCAACTTTCTTCATCATACAAAAGGTAATAAAATATCTGAAAAGCCCCAGCAAGATGTAATATGCTAACATGATAAATGTCCTTTAATTTTGATGGTGTCACACACATCTAAACCATGTTTATACTCGTTGCAATCAAACACATAGTCTGGATAGTATTGTCTTTTACCTTATGTAGATTTGTTGATCGCTTTCCAGCATGAGGGTTGGGTGTAACAAACAACGTGCACAATTTGTTTAGCGTTTACCAACAGAAAAGTCGTCAGAGGACGTCATGCGTCAATTAGCATATTCATGACGCAATCGTGTCGTATTTGCATTCTGCGTCGGGACTTTACATCTGTTTTGCTTCATTTTTTTACGTTAAGTGCTCACATACGTAAAGAATAAATGAATTAGTACAACACGTTATACATATTGGTAATACAATACGTTATTGTACCTAATTGTATCGTATTACTAAAATTATTCAAACGTATTAAAAACGTATTTTATTTCTTAGGATACCTGTTACAACTTAAGGGAAGCTGACTACATAAATCCACAAATTGAGGCCAGTTAAAGTAATTGGAAGACTATATGAAATTAAATATATAATTTATCATTTCTTCATACACGTGAGGTTGTAATTACTCACTGCAATCATATTGATGACCAGTAGATGGCAGAATAGGCGCTTTTTGTGAGACTCACAAGTTCCTATAGATGGCAATGTGTCTGTACAGGTTTGCCTATACTTGTGAGGACAATATTTAAAAAATGCCCTAAAAAGTTGTGAAACACATAAACATTATTTGAAGTTTTTAATATGCAAAAATGTTTTACTTTATATTTACATTTTAGGCTTACATGTTATAATGTAAAAAAGATTGTATGGTTTGTGGTAGGTTTAGGGATTGTGTTAGTAATAGTGTACGTATATTATTATAGTATAAAAACTATTGCGTTTATAAGAGTTTCTTACAAATATCTAATAGCTATGCATATGTCTGTGTGTTTTTAGCAGTAATAGTCCAAGAGCTATAGAATATGTAAGTTGAAGTCATAGATGCGTTTTTTGTTTTAATTTAATGTCAAGCAAACAGCATTGTGAAAGCTATCCATATTGCTAATATATGTTTTAAAAATGTAGTACACAGGTAGCGATAGCTGAATGTTTAGTATTTTTCTGTAATTTTATTATTACTGTACATTGGTTAAAAGCTTCCATGACAGTATCAGACATAAAAATGATTTTACATATATATTACATATAAAAGTCACTTTTAGATTTCCCTAAGGTTAGTAAACTGAGTCAGTTTATAGCTCGGGATCGCCCACAGAAGTCAGTACAGGTGTTTGAGATTAACACCTGGTTACTATAGTTCCCAATTCAAAACAAGCCGGATCACACATACACACACTCCAAACATCTTTTCACACGCAACCTGCATGAATATTTTCATGGACCGCTATGGATTCTTTTGGAGGCCAAAAACAACACTAGGAAATTCACGTTTTAAATGTATGTGGATTAATGCAGTTCATAAAATATCTAAGTGTCCTGTAAATTACATTTTCTGTTTGTCCAACCTCTAATGAAAATACTTAAAAATATATGAAATGAAAAAAGACAAAAGCAACAGAAACTCAAATTCTACTCAGGTAGAATTAGTAAAGCTGAAAACATCGCTAACTAGTCCTGCTGTACATTATTTGTTACTTTTAAAAACCTCCAGCAAAAAGAAGTGTTTACTTCATATTCCTTCACATCAAAGTTTAATGTTTAATGAAGAAGATATTCTGAAATCCATCCAACATCTATGTTTAATCATCTGCCAAATGAAAAACTGTTGTCCAATTACCTTGAAAAATAAAAGCTCAGTCTAAGAAACAAAAACAAAATGCTAATGATATAAAATCTCCTCAGAACTCCTGAAAGACAATACATGTAGCTCCATGATCATTATGATGACATATCATCTTGTTGGTGAATTACAATTGGTTTTAGAACATACTACGTTTGGTTCCTGTAAAAAAAACAGACGTGGTGTCTGAAACTATGTTTTTGTTTTGGGCCAGCAGAGGCTTTCATCTTTTGAGAGTCAGCAGCAGATAATGACAGAAGGTCTATCTCCACTAGCCAGAGGAGTGGGAGGTACAGTCCTCAGGAACTAAATTGGCTTTCCTCTCCACGGGTAATTTTGTGTTGGTTCGCTGCTCAAGAGTTATAATTCTGATCCATTCTCTTCTTCTCTCTGTCTCAAGATTAATAGGACACACATCCTGGGTAAGAAATGTGCAGCCTTACAACAAAGCCAAATCTCCCATAAATCAGCAAGCAAGGATGACATCTCTGTTCTTCACAGCTATGATGTCATCCCATTGTGCCTGTTTGAAGAGCACACAAATATGCACTTTCCTTTGATTCTTTCCCATGGCCTGTACATCTTCCGAGTGAGTAAACTTTAATCCTGTTTAACACCAGGGCTTTACATGCTGGTTTCAATTACATAATGACTTCACACTTTCACTGTGACCGATGTATATGGCAGGCAATAAAAGTATGAAAAGATTTAAGGTCTCAATGTGTGAAAGTCTGTGGAACATGTGTGTCTACCATAGACGAGCAAAGGACGAGAATATAAAGTTATGCTTGGTTGGCAATAATAAATACTGTTGTTTAAAATAAATAGTTAAATAGTTTAAATAGTTTAAACACCAACGTCATGGATTTCTTCCCCAGAAAATACATGTACTGATAAACTGTATATTACAGTGTGTATGTTGCTATGGATAAAAGTGTCTGTCAGATGTATAAATTGTTTTAATTAGAAAAAAAGTACTATAGGGTAAGACCTAACTTTTAGTTTATTCATAGCAGTATCTATATGCTATAAATATGATCATATAGTTAACTAAATATTGCAAAGATCTGTCACATTTCTTCTGCAGTCCAAAACTTGAGAGTTGCACAGCTGTACTTGAACTGCAAGCGGGTCCATTAAAGGTTGTTGGCAGTGCTGATGTTTTATTGGTGGTCGTTAAAAATGAAGTTTTACTTCCAAACCTCCAGGCTTCAAGGAGTTGTGTACTTAGGCTGTGTTTTACTACCACAAAGCTATAGGAGCAATCCAACAGCCTCCTACAGCATCCCTGCCATGTTAATCCTCAACAAGTCAGCTTCAGTCTCCCGTCCACCCTCTTTATTTACTTTAACCCTTCTGGTCTCTCACAAACTCTGAACGTGATCCGCTATGGTTGGAAACCAAGTCATGAATATGTTACTGTGTTTAAAACCTGTCCATATTCCTCAAAAACACTTCAGGACTGTTTTTCTTGAGTGCAAAGCTTAACCACCGGTCAGCAATATGATTCTGTCGGGAAGGTATTGCAGCACATGTGGGGAAGTTAGTCAATGGCTATTTTTGTTATTGTTGAATATAGGAATTTTATAATTCTTTTTAGTTTTGTGGCTGATTGCAAGTTGAGAAATACAAATTAATATAGAAAGAAATGAAAGATTTCATCAAAGAATAAGAAATTTCACAGCCTCCTTCAGTTTAATGAACAGATGACACAAGTATAAACTGAAGAGAAGGTTAGATATCTGGAATAGATCACAATCACACTTTTTAATTATAAAGTTAGTTATAAAATGGATAGATCCAGTTCTGGATGCTGACTGGCCAATATCTGTGCTTAATTCACAATACATGTGTATTATAGATGACTGTTCTTTTTATTGCATAGCAATATTCTGTTGCATAACATTTAATGATTTTACTTAATATTTTAATGATGTGGTATCTAAAACAACACCATACAAATTCACAACATAGCACAGACCCTCGTGCAATACCTTACTTAAAGATGTCGTGCATACCACGGAAGATTGGCAATAGCAATTTTAGGTTCACTTTATGCAATTATTTCATTGTACCACACCAGGTTCCCAGTGATTTCTTCTCCAAGTCTTTATTTCCCACATTGGATCTGCTTCTCCAGGATCAGCTTTCCTGTCAGTGCCTGTCTGTGAGAGTAATTTGTTGCACAGTAATTGGGTGTAAAACAGGTGGTGGAGTGTTGACACAGGGGGAAGCATTTGAAAAATGTGCTGCTGCCATGCAATTACAAACCCTGTAGCCTGCTAGTTAAAGACCTTTAACCGCACAACAGACCGATAAATGCAGCATCAAATGGAGGAACGCTGTGGCTACAACTAATAGCACCCATCAAAACCTGGATGGTGCTACTCCAAACAAATATTAGTTATGACCTCTAATCAACTCATGTCTGTGATGTGTTAAAGAATGGATAAAACTGATAACCTCTTAAGAGTTGCTTTTTTCTTCATTACCTTGTCCAAGTCGTTCAATATAGTAATGTTTTTTTTTTAAGTACGTTTTGAACACTTTGAACACAACAAAATATTTATTTTCAACCCAAAACTGTGTGAAATATAGAATTAATATATGCTGGGTTGTTGTTGTCCAAATATGGAGTTACACCACCAACATTTGGGTTAAAACAAACCAGCATATGTTCATTTATAACCCAACTGTGTGTTAATAAAACTGTGTGTTTGTTATAAAAGAAAGTGATATTTACTTTGTCAATAAAACATTTAAGAAAATTGTTACTTTACACAATCACTACAGTCACTTTCATATTTAAAATTGTGTATTGGTCTGCGTTACTGTCTTGTGCTGTCTGTTTGCACTTTATGTATATAGGGGTTTTTGTACTGTAGCACCTGGAGAAACGTTGTTTTGTTTCACTATGTACTTGTATATGGCTGAAATGACAATAAACTCTTTGACTTGACTTAACCAAATCAGTTAAGTGATCCTAAACCTTTGTGCTACAGTGTATTAGTGTGACTATATAAATACATTGTAGTCCATTGAATGGGTGCTATAAAAAGTATAAATACTGTGAACTTATATGTCAAGAGAACTATAAAGGCAAATATAAATATATTTTGTATGGTGTAACAAAATATTTGAAAGAGTCACTTTAAAGGCACAGTATCCATGCATCAAACTCTGCTGCTGGCAGCCGTGACGAGGCGGAATTCCGCTCTTAATAAACCGCACTGATCTCACTCCAAACAGAGATTCAGTTCCCAACCCCTCTGACACGTGACCACACTTTCAAAAACACTCGGGATACCAGCCGAATTCCCACATGAATGATTTCACACCTCTATCTCAAGACATCGTCCCAGGAGCGGACACATAGAGGAGAAAAGCGTCACGTTTTTTTTTTACGCCGTGATGATATTCATTCACTATCCAAAGCGCAGCCTTTAATACACCGCTGCAGTACCACCGTTTATATTTATATTAGGAAATAATATGGCATTTAGATGTAGAGACTTGCACAGTACTGTCTTACTCAAATGGGTTATTATTTTAAGCACTGCGTTGTGTCCTGTCGGTGCTTATCTCTACAACAACCGCTACGTCGGGTAAGTGTTTCATTCATTCATTCATTCATTGGTGCTTAAAGTTTTGAGTTGTTGTGGAGCCTTTGGAGTTTGTCATCTTCGATTCGCAAAAAAGATATCTGAATCGTTTGCTAACAACCTGCATGCTGTCTACACAAGAAAAAAACGAAAGCGTTTCAATATTTATTTTACTAAATGCACGTAATGTATAAAATACTCGTTAACAAATTGGTAAATGGTTTTGAATCTGTTTGTCCGAACGAACCGATTCGATTCCTAGAATCTGGCATACATTAAATCCAAACGAGGGGAGTAGGCAACTAGATACATAGTTGAAGCTTTAAGGTGCACTTTGCGTTTTAGCACGTAAAGACTAGAGATCAGTCAGTCTCGTGTTATGTCAACACTGGATTTATAAAAACAAAGCTGCTTCACCAAGCCAACATTTTTCCTTTGCATAGGCTGAAAAGCACTGCTTAAGTGACATCTTAAACTATGCAGTTCGTCTCGACAGGTAGAAGCACGAAATGCTAATAACCTCTGAAGATCATACAGATTGACAGATTGGCTGACAATATTGACATGATGCTTATTTTTGGGCAAATTAGTAAGTGTGTCACAGTGCGTTTAATAATTCTGACCGCCATTCAAAAAGGAAAAAAATGCTGTTTGATCTGTAAGTGAATTAATAAATACCCTCGCAAAAAGATTGTGGAAGTCATACATTTAATTTATGCATTTGACACAGACGCTTTTATCCCAAGAGACTTGCAGTGTGTTCAACCCATACTTGTCTTTTATCAACTTGAAAGTTTATTCGTTTTATTATATTAGTAATAATGTTTTATATATTATCATAATATGGTTTTAAGGTCACTGAATAGAGCAAGAAAACGGACAAATCAAAGACGATAAAAGATTGAAACAGTATATATAGTTTCCCTTATAAACATAAAGAAAATCCAGTGTGGCCAAAAACCAGTAAAAACCCATATGAAAATGTCTGTAGATCAACATCAGAAGGAAAGGGATCATTAACTTGATATGTTAGTAGCAGGAAAAGAATAAAGAGGCGATGTACTTCACAGATATCTCCAGAGTTTAAGAAACTTATGGTGTACATTTTCAATATATACATTATATATGTAATTTATATATATATATATCATTTCAAGTAAAGTTGTGGTGTATTTTTCTATACCATTAGTTTCTTCCTAATCATGTATCATTTATTAAAAGCAAGGACGTTTAACAGGCACAGACAATTCACATAGAGGTGAAAACACTTGTTTCCTACTTGTCATTGAGTCATATAAATGTTAACAGCAATAGAATAGAAACAGTAATATAAATATTAGCCTGTCAGCAACAAATCAGAGAGAAATTAAGCCACAAAACACCCCTGAAAATGATTCATGTTGACTTCTAAAATATCACAGTTTACGCGATGATTATATCAGTGATGTGTTTTGGCTTCAATCTGACACCTAATTCATTCATGTGTCTGTGATGCAGGATTAGGAATGTTGCTACTTATCATAAGAAAAGCTTTAAAACATCCAAGTTATTTATGGCTTATAATAAAACTCAAGATTTATTATGGGAACTTCCTGTCTGTGGTTGACATGATGATGTTTTATTGTGTCACACACACGCACTTGCAAATTGTTTAAATCAAAATGTGAAATACAAATGTATTAATTCCTTATTTTTATGCTTTAACGTCAACCTTTTGGAAGTTATAAGTTTCTGTAAGATAAGAGTGCTAAAAATGCCTGTCCTTCACAGAATCGGTCATTGTGTTACTATCCTATCAGATGCCTTACGCTGGGCTATAAAACACAACAATTAACGCTTCATGTATGTGAGGGTGTGAAGCACAATGCGTTTGACCCAGATCAACCAGGAGGCAAAACATCATTCCTCACACGTTCACACACACACATACAAATGCCAGGCTTTGTCTTTAATGTGTGAGTCAGTTTTTGGATGACGTCAGAAGTACCTTAGATGTTTCATTAGTGTGATATCAATACAGACAATGCGCTCATATTTATGTTTGTCTCAAATTACTTCGGTCTCTGTCAGAATATGTGCAATTTTGAAACCAAATCCTTACCCTTAAACTACAAATAATGTTGCCCAAGAACAATACAATGCATACAGAATGATACACTGATAAAATTACTGCCATCACATAAGGTAATAGTTTATATATAAGGTATTGTGTAAATATGAATACAAATAATGCCATATGACATACTTTAGTACCATAATATGTCAAGAATAACATTTAGTGACTACATCAATTAATATAACAAAAAATCTTTAAGCCGAAATATGTCAAAAAAAATTCTCATCCCAGGTAACATTAAAGTCGATTCATCCTATACTGTATATACTGTAATCTGTCAAATTTGCTTAAATGTGAATTAGAGCTTGAAGCTGCCCTTGTACCCTGGAGCAGAGGAGAGGTTTATTTTTGTGATCTAAAGGATTAGCAGATATTGCATGACACCACACAATAAAGATTCTGTGGGAAATACCATCCATGACATAAAATACCAGTTTGGCATTCTGGGTGTGGCGTCAAGCATAATTTCTTTTGCTTTAACCATTAGTGGAATGTGATTTTTGAGGCTTTCTTTTATCATGCTACAGCTGGCATGAAGTTGCTCGCTCAATTACACCACAAATGAGGAGATGCTACCTTGAGCATTTGCGTCACTTACAGCCTAAAAATAGCAGGCTGCTTTTAATGATGCAATGAGGTCATCTATGTAGGTAAGCCGTCATTTGTCACCTATAGCTCAATAAAACAGCTGTTTTTTGGGTTGGGCCTTTATTGTTGATTTTGCTAATAATCGTACGGTTGATTCACATCATACAAATTCATACAAATTAGCAACCCTTGTAAAATATGAAAGAATTCCTATGAAATCAGGTTGCAAAATGTCTACTTGCTTTAGATGATTGTTCAAACAGACTAAACTACAGCTTTTGTGAAATAAAAATGAAATTGTTGTTTTGTTCTTGCATTTAGTTTAAACATTACTTCTTGTCCAGTGTATTGCTTACAGTAATTTTAATGAAATCATTTATTTCTGCAGTGATCAAGTGTTCAGAATAATCCCTACAAGCAACACAGAGGTTCAAGCAGTCAAACTGCTGCTCCACAACCTGACGGTGAGTTCACCTATAAATACTGGACTGTAATGGCCCATAATTAAAATACTACATGTCTTTGTTCTTTTACCCTTTAGTATGTAGTCATCAGACAATGAAATGATGACCTCAGACATGTATTAGTTTTAAAGGTCACCATGAATGAGTCTGGCTCTACCTGACATCCAGAGATGTGCTAAGGCATGCCAGTCATCTGATGCGTTTTCCCAAACAGTGACATCATCCCTGTCTGTGTTTTAGATGAGGTTTGGGGCTAGATCCGTTAAATCAGGCTAAACAGAAAGGAAACGGGGAACGATAAGCATATAAGTATAAACACATGCGTCACAGCTGATTGAAAACAAGATGTACTGACACGGTCTTTTGAAGATAATAAGTTTATAAGTTTATCAACAGCTCTGAACAAATCCCATCAGTTTTAATCAAAGTTTCCTGCATTTTAGCAACTTACGAAATTACGTGTTTATCCTAAAAACTGGTATTTAACCAAATTAAATGATTGTCTCTTAGATAAAATGTGACATTTGTGACATCATGATAATGTTATGGTACACGTTAAGGTTAATATAATATGACATATTAATATGAAAATAATTCAGTTGTAGTATAGTATATATCACAGTACTTAGTATTATTTACATAAACCATCACTGAACTATTGTACAAGATGATTCTGCCACAGTGATTCTAGTGTAACAAAACCATGTGTAAAATGATCTGGTTAGCACATCATCTCCAACTGTGCCGTGTTGATGTTAACACAGCTGGGTGTGGAGACCCCCCCCCAAAATTAAGGGTCACGGCAGTAATAGACAGTTTTAAACTCTGTCTGCCCTCTCGTGTAACCGTCTGTGAACTATTATGTCAATTTAGTCATTGATAGGATAGTGTTCCTCTTGGTCAGTTTTTTTTTCTGCTGAAATAAGCGAGAACTGTGACTTTACTTTAGATCCTAAAAATACATTCGTTTACTTATCTAACAGAACATAGACGTATTGCAGGCTACTGTTTTTAACTCATTTCAATTAGCAGTGGTGGGGGGCATTTAGAACCTTATCAGCTTGAATATTAATTAGGTGATGTAACATTCATCCACGAGCCGGCTGGACACAGACGCCACATGCGGAGACATGGGGTTACACTGAATTTTTAGACTAAATCAAGTTCATTTGAGAAATAATTCAAAACTATTATTTTGGTCCAATACAAGCTGAAATCCTGAAACGTTACCATTTTTGGAAATTTTGGAAACAAGTGTAATTCAGCCTTTAAAGGCTTTTGCCAGTAGAGTCACGGGCACTTTAAATAACTATAATGTTTTCTGATTAAATGGGCCAGTTGTTGTAGCCAAAGTCAACAGTGTTGTGACTTGGCAGGCGAACAGAGCAGACCGATGATGTAGATCGAAGGTTATGCTTCAGGGAGTGCTATCTAGGCTACTACAAAAGCTTCAGCATATGTCGGCAATCTAAAGGTGGTTTTGTAGAGATCCACAAACTCAAACACAGATTATTCCCCTTTAACACTGAGATCATGCTGGCTTGCTAAAACTTTGATTTAACCCATTTGCAAATTATTATTAGCATTATGAAGTTTCTACAGCTGAAGATTTTATATATGTGAAAAGTGTGTGAAAACCCAGCTAAAGTCATTTTTTTGTGATTTAATGTTTTCTACATAAACTCATTCTATATAATGTAAAATCATTAATTTCAGTATTTAAAAGTGTGATGTTCTGCAGGTGGACCTTTGGCAGCCCAACAGTGCATCACTGATTCAAGAGAACAGCTCAGTAGACGTTCATGTGGGTCGGAACAAGACGCAATGGCTGAGGAGACATCTTCACCAGGCACACATTCATTATGAGTATGCATTCTTCCTCTCTGCATGCACTTTAATTAGTGCTAACTTTTGTAGTCCATCTCTTGAGGAAAGACGAGCATTGGAGTCAAACCCCAATGACGTTGATTTGCACGTGCAGAAGGTTCCAGAAAAGAAAGTACTCATTCAAGCCCTCTCTCCATCAGTCATCCAGATCAATAGCAACAATGAAGTTTAACTCGCACTCTGCAGCCAGAAACACTTTCATTGTCAACCATTTCCCCAGGCTGACCTTTTCTTACTCTGCTTTTATTGCTCCTCTATTTCTCATTGCTTTCTAAACGGACTTGGCATGCTGATGTATTTGAGCATCTTCACAGGCACAAGTGAATTCTGGCTAATGAGATGGTTTGAGAGAGAAATGTATGTGCCGTTTGCTTTGTTTACACTTGTTTAAAACCCTCAATCTGTTTTTGCTTGTATTTGACAGGCTGGGTAGATAAATTGTGGCATCTCATTCGTTTATATTTCTGTCCAAAACTCACAAACGGAGATATATGAGTTTAACCTTTGTGAACTATTGTGAAGAAGCTGTGTACTTTTGTATAAGAAAGGTTCATTTTGTCAGCTTTTAAAACTTAAGAGCCAACATATGAGTAAGGTAAAGTTTACAGCAATTTATAAACCAGAACAGGGTGATGAGGACCCTGATGATATCTCAAAATATTGAGAAATACATTGAAATTATCATTATGAAGAAAGAAAGCGGCCACTTAGAAAGCAGTTACAGTATTTATAGATTATAGTCTTTTGCATACTATAATCACAGACTAGTTTGTATACACATAACCACAGACTGCTGCAATTGATCAGAAAAAAACCCATTTCACAAGAGTCACGTGATAGTCTTTTAAATATGCTAATTTATACAATACTCTGTTTATGACTGTTTTTATTATCACTTGAGATCTTTATTTAATAGGCATATTATATTTAAAACACCTGATAGAGGAGAACATTCAGCATTTTGTCTCTAAAATTTGAGTATCTCCACAGGGTGCTCATTTCTAATCTCCAAACATTAATCGAGAAACAGACCGGATATCGCTCTTCCAGGAAACGCCGATCTGAATTCCAGTATGACTATGAAGTGTACCATCCTTTAGAAGAGGTAAATATTTTATTATCTGTCCCACCAATGTTTGAGTGGAAATACATTTCAATTGTAAAGACTTACTTATAAAATGTAAAGTTTAATATAGTTTAATATTGTAACAAAATTAAACCATAAAAGCTTTTGCTTAAGAGGTGTAGTTGCATTCTAGACAATTTAGAAACACTCGAGAATGAATACACGTGACTCGAAATAAAAACAAAACTCTGTAAGGTTTTCTTCATCACCTTTTTAACCCATTATTAGTCCTTTCCTCATAGTTCTTCTCCCTCAGACCGAGTGCCAACTTCATCTGAACACGCAAACCTCATACATCTCATGCTCTGTGATTTAGTCTCATGACAAGCTGATGAATGGGAAACGCTTCAGATCAGACAACGGCTGGATTACATTCATTTTTAGGGATATAATGCCTTTAGCATGCTGTCACACAACCATGTCATGAATGAAATCTACTTCTTCTCATAAACAAAGATCTTAAGAAAAGCCAGTCAAGACGAGAGAAATATTTTTTTCAACAAATGAAATGCACTATCATGCAGTGTTTTACGTTCTCTGATATGTCATTACAAGGTTTTGTAGATTAATTATACTTGTAAAGAAATAGTTCAACCCAAAATTAAAACAATTTCAGCATTGACATATTTAATTTTGGATGACATAGGGTGGGTACTGTAAGTGTAAAAAAACTTTAAAAAAAATCTACATTTTGGGTGAACTATTCCTTTGAAATGTTAATTTTTTTATTTTATAATATTTGCATCACCAGCTGCACCACACAGAATTAGAAAACAATAATTGTATTAAAAAGTGATAATTCCTAAACAAATCCCCTTCCCCTAACACACATTCCAGTCTGCGATTATTTAGTCAAAAGACAACCAAAAAGACTGTAGCCCAGACCTGCAAAATTAAATGTGTATTGAAATCATATTTTGTTCATAACTATAAACTACATGTTAATGTAGAGATCTTTGATCAAATATAACTTTCTACACAGATCCAGAGTTGGATGTTTGAGATGAACAGGACACACCCACATCTGGTGGACATGTTTTCTATTGGACAGTCATACGAGGGACGCCCCTCTATGTTCTCAAGGTAAAGGGAATAACCTAAAGATAATAGACACTGAGTTTTGTCATTGTGCTGGACCCAGCAGAGCTCTTTTCTGTCAGTTAGGAAAGAGAACACGGCCCTATAAGAAGGCAGTGTGGATAGACTGTGGAGTGCATGCCAGGGAATGGATTGGTCCAGCTTTTTGCCAGTGGTTTGTGAAAGAGGTATGTATTCTGTTGTTTTTCTTATTTACTCGGTTCATGTCAAACCAATATTTTGATAGAGAGAGGGAGAGAGAGTATGAGAGAGAGAGAGGTAGCACATGTGTGTTGCAATACCTTTAATACACCACAATGAGGCAGACCTACGACACAGACAAAAAGCTGCTTGACCCTGAAATTAACCTCATGACCATCACTTTCATTCTCTGCTGAACTAAAATAAATTTCACACATAAGAAAGATATAATATTATGCGTGTCATTTCATAAAGCCAATGCAGTTCATATTTACAATAACAAAACCAAGCTTTTAATCATGGGAATGAGTGACACATTATAAGAGACATTATAAAGTTGTTTTGACAGATACAAGGGCTTTTCTATGTGTGAGTCAAAGGTCATCTTCAATTAATATAAGTGCACAATAAAGGCCATTTATTATTTGATGATTAAAGGTACCCTATATACACTCAGCTGTGTTTATCTGTGGATGAAATCATGTTAATAAGCATTTGTTATTAACATGAGTATGTCATGATCTTGCTCGCTGTGAACACAGGCGGTGAACTCATATCAACACGACTCAAGCATGAGGAGGCTGATGAATCAGCTTAATTTCTACATTATGCCTGTCTTTAATGTGGACGGTTACCATTACAGCTGGAAGAAAGTAAGTGTCTATTTGTCAATGTCAATTTATTTAGTGCTAATAGGAACAGGAACCTACTAAAATGTATTTCCAGCTGAAAAAAGAGAAACCATCACATACATTTTAATGGATTTAATGGTTGTAATGGGAATTTTAAGTTTGTGTTATAAGGATTCCTGAGGAAAATATCTATTGTGTGTTTAACTTATAGGACAGATTTTGGCGGAAAACGCGGTCAAAGATTCCCAAGTATCACTGTAGGGGGGTGGATGCTAACAGGAACTGGAAAGTCAAATGGTGTGGTAAGTTTGGAAACATTAGGTTGCTCCTCTACCTAATAGCGTAATGTTAATATATCTTGTCTTTAAATTATTTTTTAAATGCATAAATGTAAATGACTAACATAATACATACTGTGAATATCATGGTTCTTTGGCAACCAGTGAGGCCTGACACATGAATTAAAAAAGTATTAACAAAATATTTACAAAACAGACAAAGAAAATACAAGAATATATGACACTTTACATATCTTTAAAGACAGATTTAGGGCATTTGTTTATCATATAAATCCAGCTCTGTCATTTAGAATTAGCCCTGTATTTCCACACATGTTGTTTTTCCTCAAAATTTCAGTTTTTACGCGACTAGAATAATGTCAACCCAATGATCTTCACTCTCAATGCCCTGTTAGATAATACCATATCTGACACTGATACAGAAAACCCATGAATCAGAATGGCTGTGAATCAGTTTGATTCCAAGCGAGGCAACAGTCAACCCCCAGCAAGGGCAAAAATGAAAAGATTACAAATAAAGTTTTAATACATTTCACTCACAACTTTTTTTGTCTTTGCTATTTCTGCTAGATGAGGGGGCATCCCTGCATCCCTGTGATGACACATACTGCGGTCCATATCCTGAGTCAGAGCCGGAGGTCAAGTCCGTTGCCAAGTTTCTACGCAAACACAGAAAGCGCATCAAGGCCTACATCTCGATTCATGCCTACGCTCAGATGCTTCTTTATCCATATTCCTACAAATACGCCACTATACCGAACTTTAACTGTGTGGTAAGTGTGGAAGTTCTTCTATATTGACAATTTTAGACTTGATATAATACACTATAGATATAAAAGTTGACGTTTCATAACTCCCCGAAAATAGTTTTCGCTATCAGAGACTGTTGAGAATGTTACATACTTATTGTCACAGGAAGATAAAATTGTGTGTGCAGGCGTACATACAAAATTATAATTAGAAGTAACATTATATAAAAGCATTGTACAGGAAAACCAATGAATGTGTTACATTTAATATATAATAAATAAATAAACAATTCACAATTTAATAATTTATGTAAGCACAAATTGCTAAAACGATTCAGCCTACAAGCGTTTTATTGTCTATAAAAGGCCTATATCCTTTAAAAGATTATATCCCTCAATAAGATTCTTATATGTGTGAGAAATCATTTTTTGGTTTTACGTCAGTGCATTCTCCTCATATAGTATAGTGTATTGACCAGCCAGCCCACAAAATCTGTTAACTCACATAATCTTTTGACCAGACATCATTGATGATCGAGTGGACCAATACTTTCCTTTTTTCCTGCAGGAATCAGCTGCCCAGAATGCAGTCAGTGCTCTATACTCAGCTTATGGAGTGAGATACAGATACGGCCCTGCCTCCACCACACTGTGTAAGTCAAACATCAGGTCTTTTGTTTAATCAATGACATACAGCTACTGCATTATGACTCACCTCTCTCAGTTAGCTTTTCAGCAATCTCACTTTAACCGTTTGCTAGATTTTTCTGTATCTACGATGAGATATCCAGATGTGGTGTAATGTATTTCATTAACTTACAGATGTGAGCTCTGGAAGTTCAATCGACTGGGCCTATAGGAACGGGATTCCCTATGCCTTTGCTTTTGAGCTGCGTGACACGGGATTCTACGGCTTCCTCTTACCAGAAGCCTTGATCAATCCTACATGCACAGAGACTATGAGAGCAGTAAAGACCATCGCCTCAGGCCTGCTAAAAAAATGTACCGAATGAACCTCTTTATCGCCTTCTGTCCTCACTTCCATAGCAACATGTCATTCTGTGGGTGTGTGGGAAAAATAAGGAGAAAGGGGATTTTTTTAAATTTTAAAAGTTAAGTTTTATTTATAAAGTAGTTTTATAAGCTTGTACATTAACAGTCAACATCAATGTAAGCACTAAATCATTCTCTTTCTAGAGGTAAAATTATAGTGGACACTTTCTGTACAGACATGGTTAAAAAGAAATGTAATGCTCAAGGAATGTAAATGATGTATACTGTTATATCACAATGGGTTTATTATCATATAGATGCCATTTTGAAAATGGAAATAGAATAGTACATGTCAAAACTCTCTAGCCTTCATGAGGCAGACAAGATATAATGTATAAAATTATATACATGTTTGTTTGTGTAAAGTTGTCTAGTTAACTTTACCTTACATATTTAACTGAATTAGAAAAAATGTTTACATGTAAGGTGCTATTACATGTTAGAATTC
The DNA here is from genome assembly GCA_019155185.1 of Beaufortia kweichowensis. Classification (NCBI taxonomy): domain Eukaryota; kingdom Metazoa; phylum Chordata; class Actinopteri; order Cypriniformes; family Gastromyzontidae; genus Beaufortia; species Beaufortia kweichowensis. The sequence goes on from CM032814.1 coordinate 11,159,798, forward strand.
AGTTTAACAATATTAAGTACATTTGTTTTATGTAGCCAGTATTTATTTAAGAAAGAAAACCATTGTTATATATAAACTGATTCCTACATGGAAACTGTTTTTTGTTGTTGTCTTGTACACATACTTTTCTATCCTAATGTATTTTTTTTCCAAAAGAAAGAACATTATTAAAAGTGGTTTTATTATAATGTCATTTGTGGATATTATAAAATATTATAAAAAAACACAGCCAATTACAGAGGACTTTACAGTATACCAATAAATGTAGCACCTAAATTATGATGCAATAGGGTTCAGAAGGTGACCTTTTAAAATCAGTTACCATGTTTTACTGAATATTTTTATTGTGGTTAACTGCAGTTGTTGGTACGCTTCATTGAAACGTTAGCATGACCCTGTAAAACCCTGATCTGGTTTTAATAATTTAATTTACAAGGCCATAACAGGTGGGAGCTAGATTTGTAAAGAGAGCAGCAGATCTACATCTTTCCTAACAAGACAAATAACATTTTAGATACATCTGTAATATGTTCTAATGCAGTGCTGCTGAAATTACATAAATGTACTTTTTTTTACACAAATTTACAGTACTTTCTGTACTGGAAGCTCCTGACACCAAGATAAATTCATGGTGTGTGAATTCTAAATATGCAAGAATCAACTCCATAATAATGCATTTTATATGTATTAATGCACATATCAGGGTGACCAAATACCATGTTTTGTCCATGTTGTCTTCACGGAATTTATTCATTCAATGATATGCATTTTGTTGCTAACAGAAACGGACAGCGTGATGTCAGGGAAATAATGCCTGGCCTTGAGTCAACCTCCGCATTGGATGTCAACTTCTCCTTTCTTTGTGTAGAATGCAACAGCATTTCAGGCATCTTGTAAAAATAACCTGAGAATTATTCATTCTCTTGACTGTGGTGTTTGCAGGCTGTGATGAAGACCTGGGTTGTAATTAAAGGATTGACATTAATCTTACTTTAACACCATCTGAGAAAATACAATTATAAAAATATTTCTTTACGAGACAAAGAGTGTTGTCCAATGGCCTAAGACCTTAAACAAATGTGATTATTTTATGATCACGTGTATTTTAATATTTGATGTCCCGCAGCAGCAGAATATAACAATGTTGTTTTGTGTGTAATGATGAGAAAAAAAATAACATACAACAAAAATTGAAAAGCTCATAGTACAAAAACTTGAGTCACAGATCTGTGTATTGAGCATGTGCAATACGTGTTTATTGTACAGAGCAGGTGCTCACAGATAGAAAACATCTACGTGTTATTTAAATTATTTTATATTTAAATTTTTACTCTTGATTTTTACAGTTTATTCTTCTATTTTATTGGATTATTTAATTTCTTTACAACTATACTTTACTATTATACAGACTTTTTTATTATACTCTCTCATTCTGCCTCACTGCGGCCGTTCTACGTGCGTTACGTCATTTCCTTCCAACATGGCGCAGGCAGCAGGTCGCTGATGGAAAACTGAGGGATTTACCCCACCTTCTGGCTTTATTTATGTTTCTCTATTGAGGGCACCATTCGCCGGAGAAAAACACAATTATACGGGAATATCTAATTATCGCACATCCAGCCGCCATTGGGACAGGTCCTCCTCGCCCCGTCGCAACGCGTCATGTATGAAGGGAAAAAGACGAAAAACATGTTTTTAACCAGAGCTTTGGAAAAGATCTTGGCCGACAAGGAGGTGAAAAAGGCTCATCATTCGCAGCTGCGCAAAGCCTGTGAGGTGGCACTAGGTCAGTATGAATTAGATGCATTGATATCTGTTTTTGAAAGGTATTTAGGATCTGCATGTGTGGCTTTAATCCTGCCGGTAGAGATACTGAGCGCTTCAGAAGAGGCGAATGAACCAACAGCATTGCGGAAGTTATTTTCATTTTACCTGAAAATCGCCACGATCTGAACATGTCCCTGCTTATTTAGTATGAAACATCGATAATTATGCGCTGGTAGCTTGAATAAATCGTGTTTTGTTAATGCACGGGTGATGAGAACAGGTTAAGGGAAGCAGGAACTGACGAGGCGAGTTTGTCCTCTTTGACAGGAGTACAGCCTCTTCAGCATATGGGCTCTGCTCTCAATCAACTATTTATAAAATCCTATAAATGATGGCTTTATATATTATAGTGCATTCAAAAGTCTTGTGTTTTTCGAAAATAACTCGCGCAAATCTGAGTGTCACTGACTCTAAGATCGTATATCTTTTCTATCGATAAGTGCAAAGACCCCACCTGTCATATTCCTACATGAATACCAAATAAGGTTTGATTGTTGATTAAACGAGTGACACAACACAGCAGCGCACAACTTTGGTGTCATATTGTGTGTATGTGCGGAAATTTGGTTGCATTATGCTCGGTTTTCTCCAATAACAACAATGACTGGGCAAGATGGAGAGAAATGCAGGTGGAGGTTCTTTCTTGCATTGTTGTTATCGCAGCATGAATTTATTTGCCTTTTAATCAGACGGGGTGCATGTTAATAGAGATTAAACATGTTTAAGATAAATACAAAAATATCTACAATCATTGTGCCTTGAAGTCACTATTAGGGAATCGCTATTCTTAAAAGATTCTTTAAAATGATTCGTTTGAATCGGTTCGAATAGGGTACGTAAATAAAGAACATTTTAACGAAGTACATTTGATCTAACTATAACTTACAAGCATAACGCGAAGAAGAAAAATACACTTTTGAGTGATGTGTGATTTGTTTTTTACAACGTTTTATCAGAACAAACTGTTCGAACGAACCGATTCACTACTATGAATCGGAGTCCTCGACGCTGCGATGGGCGTAACGGAAGTGCTGTGTTTAGAATAGGGGCCGTGCCTGTTTATAAGGGATTGTTTGGGATGAAGTGAATGCCCCTGTCATGCATTTCTCATTATCAGTGGTCAATAATGCATGTGTGGTGGTAGATGGATTACGGTGCATTATTAAAAGGGGAAGAAAGCAAAGGCTTCCAAGCTTTTGACTTGCATGCACCGTGCATAGTGTATGCAGTGTTGTTGGACCATACTGCATCACAAACTGCCATTTGCACTGGTTTGACACTAAGGTTTGTTACTTTTGCTTGTGATTTAGGCAAAGAGACTTTGTTAGGTGTACTTTGATCGTTTAGAAACGCATACAACACAATCTTTAATATGCAGAGGAAGCTGGAAAGCTGTGAAATCTTTTTTTCCTCTGTAGGTTAGTGAATAATTTACATATACATTACATTACTTCACACAAATATAATGTAGATTACAAAGTATTACGCACAGGCCTTATCCTTGGAAATCTGGTCTGTGACTACTTGAATGTGATAAAAGACTTATGCTAATAATAAAGAACTGATATGTTGTCATGAATTAAAATATGGACTTCTCAATAATAAAATTAGCTAATTGTTATGTAAGGATCATTTTCTTGGTCATTTTCATGCAATTGTTTATTTATGCCAGCAAGCTTTAAGAAATGATGTTGCATTCATAGAGCTTTGTTCAGGATTTGTCTTTTTGCTTTGTTGTCAAAGATATGACAGCCTCTGTCAGTAAACTTCAGAGAAATCATGTTGTGATTGCCCAATCACAGTTCATTTGTCTCACCGGAGGGGGTGAAAAGCCTCAGCTGAAACTATACGCTCTAACATCATTTTACATTTTCCTAGCTCTCCTCAGCATCCTGGTCTGTCACTTTCCTGTGTGGGACAGTTGATGTAGAAACTAATGTTCATGGTAAAGTATTAGTATTTCAATAAATAATGGTCTCACTGTTTAGGGATCACAGGGAAAAATCGGTCACTTAAAAGGCTAAAGTGTTTAAAATGCAGCAGGACAAGTTAAACTGGACTTTGCAACCCATTTTACAGGATTTTTTTGACAATCATGTTTGTAGTAACTCTCAATACCCATTTTATAGTAAATAACTTGATTTTTGCTAAAGTGCACCAGAAATATGTAATTATACAGTTTTTTGAAGGGCAGAACAGCAAATTATAACACCTTTTGTATAAATATTACATGGACGAAAGTCTGTCTTTAAACTTTGCCTTTAAAAGAGCCAGAAACACACATAAGGAAAGTGAAATGGGTTTATGTTGACTTTGACTTCATGTTGACTAAAGGTCATTTCATGATAATGTACTTTTGGAAAAGTCATTCTCTGTCTGTAGACAAACGCATAGGCTTTTGATTCGGAAAACCAATACATCAGTGTCTTTAGTTGGTCTTTTGATAGGTCTTTAGTAGTGAGGTATCAAAGATTCTGGACAATTTTGCTGACAACATAAAATTAGCATTTCTGAACTTTCTGAAATTTCATTAGAAAAGCCTGTGTCCATTTAAAGTCTACAGGTCTAAATTGCCTGTGAGGGTGCTTTGATGTAAAATACACGGGCATCTCCATATAAAGATGGGTTACGTAATGACAGCTGGGACTTAAGGAGATTTTCTTGTTCCTGAAGAACAATAAATACTCACAGAGCAAGTAAAACAAGTTCTTCATTTTATCTTTTTTAGGAAAACCATCTTCCATTCACTCAGAGTAGGCTAAAGCCTGGGGCAATTCTTCATTTCTTAATGCATATCTACCTTTACTAAAGTCTAAGTAATCAAGCCTATCACAAATGTATCACAGATGTATGCGCTAGTTTGTTTTCCACATTCAGGTGGTGATTATTTTGAATGGGCTCAGATTGAGCCTCATGACAACACAACAGGGACAGCCAAAATCCATTATTCTTCGTTGGAGCAGGTCCCAACGTTTGGCAACTTCCAGTCTAATGTAAAAATGACCTTTTAGTTTATTGCCGATGATATATTTTATCACATGCTTTGTTTTTAAATGGATCAAAAAGAGGCTGCTTTATATTCATATCATATTCATATAAGCTAATGCAATGTCAGTATAATAAAAGACACAAATAAGCTGTTAAACAGTCAGAACTATCTTCTTTATTAATGGCAATTTAATAACAATATTAAATTGTTGGAAAAAGATTTTTTGCAGATTTGACCTATAAACATTGAAGGATGTTTATGTGACCTGAGAGACTGGGTAATGGAAGATGCTGCACTGTTTTTTTTAATTCACCTGCCTTTGACAGGTGTGGCAAAACATTCATTTTAGACCCTGACTCCAGGGGCTCTGGCTGCTGGCAGGGAGCCTGTGCCTGTTTGCCTTTTACATGCGCAAAATATTACAAAAATGCAAATGTTCAGAGAAACAGCGTGTACTTGATATCAAACAGGCTGATTGTGATTCATTGGAGTCTACTTGCACTGTTTTCCAGAGACCGGCAAAGAAACTGAGAGTAACCAGTAAGCTCGAATATCTACATTTATTATTTAGCTTCGGAGCGATCATGTATTACTCGCACCTTCTAACACTTCAGGCTGTTCCGAGTCCTGGTGCCAACTGTGCTATTCATCATATAGTTTTTTAATGTCCAGAAATAAGGAAGGAAGTGCAGCTCAGAACAGAGAACAAAGTTAACTAACAAATATGATATATTAGTGTGATATATTAATTAACTTTCCGAAGCATAATACATAATACACTTGTTGTGATGGTGTGTCCATCTGTTCACAGATGTCTTATAAGACTGAAAAGATCTTTGTTATTAAGGTGCCACCTCACAGATAAAAGCAATGAATATTTTTTCTCCTGTTTCTTAATGTATTTCTTATTTCCAGAGTCTGTCCCATAATTACCACCATGCACAGCCCTGCATGGCTGATACAGTACATTAAAATCTAAATTGGCCATTTAATTTAAAAGATTAGGTTTTGGATAAAAGTCTCTGTCACCTAGATCTGATACCAAACACTGGCCTGTGTAAATAATGCATTATCTTTCAGTAACGGTATCTCATTCAGGCTCTGACAGGTGCTGAATTAATTATATTATATTTCTGACACATGCTAATGTGACATGATACTATTTGCCCCCTCCAACCGACCACCCTAAAACTCTCTGTTGTTTTTATTCACGTTTCATACACTGACAGTGAATGGTGACTAAAATGTCAGAAATATGCAAGTTAACACATTGTTTTAATTTTTTTAATAGAACTTTGGACCTCGGTTGCTAAAACTAGTCGGCTGACGGACGCACTCGTTGTCACAGCTTTGGTGTTTGTAGTTGGCAGGGCTACACCAGGTCCACCCTCTCGGCCCATGTTGCGTTGTCCAGACAACCTTCCTTAGCATTTCCTGAGCGGGCCTCAAATGTAATTACAGCCGGGTGAATTCTTTTCCCCCCACACAATGCCACTGTCAGATGGTCCAGTGCTCCCTGTTCACCCAGCCGGGTGTTTATCTTAGTGGGTGTAAAGAGCATCGTGGTCCCCTCATCCACTGGGGCTCTTCTCTTTCCAAGAGTCTGTGTTTGTGAGATTGGTGGGTGGATGCTTGATACTTAAACTGTGGGCTAAATAGATACATTATGCAAATGTGTCTCTGATGTTGTTTAGCATCCATGGCCCAACAGAAGGCCGCCATGGCAGTATTTTCAAGGAGCCAGTGCCAAATTAATCAGTGTAACTAAACAGCTACAGTGTTAGGATGAAGGATTGCAGGTGTTTAAAGTCATTTTCTCACATTTACAGTTTAATAGCAAATGTACATTTTGTTGTAAACCTGTACATGTATATTTTTTGTTGAGAATTATTTTATTGATCATAACACCCTTTATGATAGATTTGTAAGTTATTCTTTCATATTTTTCAAAAACACATTTTTCTTCTTAGGAAGAAATGCATGCATGTACACAGATACCAATATGAATGCATTTCAAGCACACAGTCTTTATGCGCATACTTGATGCTTGTTCTTGCATTAATGCAGCGTCAACAAAACTCACTACTCAACGGGCGATAGAGTTACCTTTAAATATCGAATCCATTATTCAGATATGTTATCATATATTAGCACAAAGTGTAATTCGGATTGTAAGACTGCAGCGTCAGGGTCACTGGGATATTTAAGAGCTGTTTGTCTTTGTTCAAATAGAGCTGAAGCATTTCATTAAGCTTCTGCGTATCAGACTCTCTAACTTTTACTGTTTTACGCCGACACCTTTTACTGATGGATGGAGCCAGTCTGAGAATGCTGTAGCAATTTAGATTTTAGAGGTCAGGATGACAACAAAAACTAGTTTGTCTGCATTATTGCTCATGTATAGTCTATTCTATTTATTGCCCTATTATAAGGATCTGAGATATGTAAAATTACGCTATTAAGTTATTAAGCAATCTCTAAAAACAATTCTTTGGTAAGCTGTTATAAAACACCTCCCTATAAGAACTAGTGCTGCCTAACTATCATTGTCTGCCACATTTATTCGATTTACAGGCGCAGAAACTGCCAAGACTTACCGGGGAGGCAAAGAAAAATTACTAGGTTTGTAAGGCAAGAGAAATTCATTTAAATCTCTCTTGGTTGTCAAATGTGCCAGCACAGTGTAGATGTCTACACGCGCTTTGAAATGGTAATGCATCTGTGGGAACGAAGGAAAAGATGTACCGCTCTCAGGTACCAGCAAGCCGAGAATGACGTTGGCTTGGGAAGCTCTGATGGTTTGATCTTCACAAATGTTGACATGTTTAAGTGTGCTGGTTCTCTCGTTGTCTGGGAAGATCCAGTTGGCACTTCTGAATCAGAAATGCCCCAGGAGTGACGGTAGTTCAATTTACAGCTAAATGTTTTTGCTTTAACACATTTATAACAGATTTTTTTGATGAGAAAGTGCCGCAGTAAGCCGTGCTATTGTAAATTTGACATATGCTAGTTTGAACTAGTGAAGCTGTGTTTTGTGATATTTTAAGTATGCATCATAGGCAGATTTGTAATGTAGTGAAGATTCAATTAAAAGCGAAATAATGGAAATATAAACTACTGATGTTTTTAAAACAATAACCCTCATGCAGATAAAGTTGGTTTTATGAAAGAAGCTTTGCTGGCCCGTTGTTGTGTTTTGGCTTGTATGAGTCAGAACAAGACAGAATGAAATATCTCAATACCTTTCCGCATCCGGTTGGACTCGAGTATGCTGGTGACGGTTGCAGTTTGGGTTGTGTGGTCGACTGCAGATCTTACTGTTGCATTAGTGTGCTCACGTTGTCTTGGTGCTGATCACATGATATACTGCGTAATTCTCGCAGGACTCCTCGTTGTTTATCTTTCCCTGTCACTGAAACTGCAGCATGTGTGTTTACCGCAATTTACTCCGCTGTAGCTTTTCGCTTAATTGATGGAACGAACGTCTCCCTGCGGCTGCGGATATTTGTTTGCCCTGGGTGAAGGTGTCCCAGTGCAGTTGTGTCTCGATCGGAACATGCTGTCAAAAAACAGGAAGATAAGCAAGTGCATGCATATTAGGTCTTGACGCTTGGAGTGGAGATTGAGAGCGAAAGAGAAATATGTAATTACAGAGCTCGACTGCAATTTGCCAGTGTGAAACGGGAGAGACTGTCAACAGTTGTGGCTTTCGGCTGTCCTGCAGGGTTAAATTCCCCGCGGCGCAGCTGTACAGATCGACATGTCACGGCATGCGCCCGGCCCACCTCCAGCAGCTTGTGAAAGTGAAGCTATTTCTGGCTCATTAAAGGTGCGACTGACACTTCGAGAGCCGAGATGGTCACAGGTGTAACGTGGACATGTTTGATGTCTACGCCATTCACATTGTATAGACAGTAATTGTTTTATATGGGAATGTGAATTGATTGTATTTCCTAATTTGTGATGTTTAATATTCTTTACAGCTGCTATTCACAACTTTCTGGGGTAAAAACAAACCAAAATCAGTAATTGAGTGATTAAGCAAGTACATAAAAATCTGTAAAATAACTTTGGCATGAAGCACGTGGGTAGTTGAGGAGGGGTGTGCTGTTACTTTTCTATCAGATTTGGCAGATGATGAAAGTCAAGAAATGTAGTGAAGGAGAAACCAAAGCTATATTGTAGGATCAAAGTGTTGTAGGGACTTGTGGGGTTTGCTCTTTTAAATGGGCACGAAGATACACAGAAAGGCTTAGCAACTGCATAGCAACACCCTGGCAACCACCCACATAAGGCTGGCATCTTGAAAGCAAGTTTGGCACCATCAAGCAGCATTCATGGACATGTAACGGTCTGGTTTCATTGCGTGCTACTTTATGTTAAGCAGTGGTGTTGGAAGTGTGTTTAGAGGTGAGATGGGCAGAATCTCATTTTCTGTCTCTCTCACACACACATGCTTCATTCATTGGCAGATGAATACAGTAGGCCTGCTTGGGTCTATTTATTTTTCCATGGTTATGTGGAATGCTGTGTGTCCCGCCTCAAAAGATTCATAGAAGGCCTAGAGGTCCTAAAATATTTTATACACATATTTATCATGTTGTTGGTGAAAAGAAATTATTTTAATAATTATTAAATATTAAATGTTGCTTTGTAATTTTGTAAAACCTTTTCTCATTTAGTGTTGTATTGTTGTTTGAAAATGGTTAAACACTCAAAAAACTGTTTAAGTGGAATTACATTTATATATTACATTCATGTATTTGGCAGATACCTTTATCAAAAATGAGTTACAGTGCCTTTAAAATATTTTTATCATTATGTGTGTTACGTGGGAATCAATCAGTAACCTTTACATTGTTTACACAATGCTCTATTTATTTAGCTACAGGAACACTGTAATTTGTAAATGATAAAGTTATAAAATATATATATAATATATTTTTTATTTAATTTTTAAATTTTTATATAATTATTGGTTTTGATTTGCAACAAAAATACTCCTTCCAGCCATTATGCCATCAGGAGCAAGTACATAAATACTAAATATCAAGGTATAATATCATAAAATGACATATTTAATATATATATATATATATATATATAATGGATCTTATTTGCAGCGATTGATTTCCAAACTCTGTGGAATTAACAGAAGGGTTTGTTCATTTATTTATCACACTTTATGTTGGACATCATGAGTGCTCTTTGGAACTGTCACATTTCATCTCAATCCTTTCATTAAGATCATTATAACCGAAAGAACCGTATTTATGCAGTGTCATAGTATGTTGTCCCAACTGTCGGCTTAGTAAGTGTGTGCGCTGGCAACATTTCAGAAGCATAATGGCACCAACTGCATCAGTTTGTGATACAGTAGGATTGTGTTTGGTAGTACTCATCAGGTTTATGGGATGTGTGGGATTATTTTAGCCCAGTGGTCAAAGAGGAGGGCTGCAAGTGTGACCCTTGATGTCAAGGTGCTAAATTCATACTCCAGTCCAATCACCACTGTGCCCTTGAAGACATTTTTCTAGATTGCTCAGGGAGGGTTGTGCGGCGGTGTATGGGCTCAACCAAGCTTTTGGATTTGGCTTTTTATCTTTAAAATGTGTCTAAAGATCCACGTAGAGAGTGAGTCAAGTGTGATCCGTTGCATTCTGATGCCAGAAATGAGCGACAGGACGCAAGTGATGTTATCCCATTAGTTCAGAATTCTGCTATAGCTGTTGATGAGTTGATCAGTATTAGTGTTAACAGACAAATTAATTATTGCTGAGAGCTTGTCATATTTCATCTGGCTAAGAAATGTGTAAGTAATGTATTTCTTTGCTTTAGCAATCAACTAGTGTAATTATCTAAAACACAATTTATGATTTAAAAAGTGAACTACAGATAATCTGTGGAGCATGTTTTTCTTATTTAATGTAATATACTGTTTTATGTATGAGATGGTAGTTATTCCAAGTAAAATTGTGTATTTTGTTTTAGGTCTGGCTGTTCATTATACCTCATTTTATTTAACACGTTTACACTATTGCAACAACATTGCAAACAACCCTGGAAACCTTTAAACGGGTTGCTTTGCTGTAAGATCTTTCTTTGACGTTTTAGCTGTGACGTGAAGGCTGTTATTTGTTTTTCTTCATTTGTTTGCTCAAGCCCGAAGCTTCAAGGTCAGATCATGGCTCTCTGTGACGATTAGAAAAATAAATGCTCTGAATGGACCTAATGCAATAGATTAAGACAAATTTAGACCAAGGGTATTCTGTTGAAAATTCAGGTAACACAGTACATGTTGCTATGGTTTCCATGTTTGTCCAGGGATGGTCTACAGCTAACACTGATTAAACTGAGCTACATCATCCACTGCACTGAACCTATTGGCTGCACATGCTTTACTCAAACCAGAGTAATCAATCAGGGGTGGAAGATACATGATACATGATATGTGCTTGTTTTGATTACAGTTTGACCACATAAGCAACATATCTGTAAAATGGTTTCATTTTAATATATCATTTTTTGTTTGTGTATAACTGAATAAAGGAATAATATGCCATGAGGACGAGTAAATTATAAGTGAATTTTTCTTTTTGGATGAACTATTGCTTTAAAGCTCCTCTTGTTATTTCTTACTGATAGTCAGTATTTTTTGTGCAAAATAATAAAACATAGTTTCAATAAAGTCATTAATTAAATTATTTATATATTATAAATGAGAATTGAAGTACTGTATCTCAAAATCTATCATAAAATGTATCATTCACAGCAATAAATACACCTGCTGTATATAAGGCTACGACTGCTTTGATGATCCTAATCGCATAATTAGATTATCTTTAGACTGGATTTCACAGACTGGGTCACTTTATAAATGTATGCTGTTTGGCACATTGTTCACAAAACACCAATTATACTTTGGCATTTTTAGCATATGCTAATCAGAACAATATAATTAAAGAAATGCTAATAATACAGTCAGGCAACAGTTGTCAGTAATCACTCCCCACATTGTGTTTAGAGGCAGTTTTATCTGGCAGAGGCCTGTCTGTCAGCCCAGCGTGTAGATGTCATTATGCTGCTATACTCGTCATTGTTTACTGCCGACGGGAGGAAAGAAATCATCTCCAGTGTTACATTGTTCCTATGCCGAACACTTAGTCATTCATGACTGCAGCTGCTCAGTGTAACTAGAGGCTCTTGTTCAGCATAAACATATTCAGTCCAAACTACTTTCAAGACACCATCACAGATTGCAGTCAGAAATCCAGACCAAAGCGGGATGAATCGAGTTATTACGGCTAATTTAAAGTCTATGTCTTTGGAAAGTTTAAAGCGAGAACTTCTGACTCTGTAGTACATCATCTTTACTCTGATGTATTTTCTCTGATGATGTAGGTCATGAATTCTGTTGAAGAGGTTTTAAAACTAAACATATATTCTCCATTGCTGGCTGTATAAATGTCTTTCAGTGGGATGATGTTCAGCACGACACATAAATAATGGTTTTTATGATTGATGTTATTTAGAAGTACATGGTTGGAATCCCACAAGTGAATATACTCCTGCTGTTGCTCACAAAGACGTAAATCAGACTTAAAACCATGTGGTATAAAACTATAACTTGTGATTTTTGCCTGACATGTGATAAAATGAATGAAAAATTTGATAGGCTTACACTGAAGGAGGCAAATCTACGGACCAGAATACCATCAAAACTATCAAGCCTTAGCAACCATTCAGTAAACCCTAGTAATTGCATAGCAGCATCTTGCAATCCGCTCAGAACATTTTAACAAGTCTGTAAGCTTTTCACAAGCGTCTTTTTTTTAAGTGCAAAAACCCAGTTAATGTAGGTCTGATGTTCCTTCAGGTTGTTATGGGGGAATTTTTTAGAATTGCAATGCGCCTTGAGATTTGCATAACGTCATACCGCATCTTAAAAGCTGCTCTTGAACTTCCAATGCTTATTTTTCCTGGCAGCGGACGGTAAACAAGACAACCATCTGATTAAGTCTGTATTTATAGCTGCCTTTAATTCTGACAGTATTAGTCTCTATGGGTTGATTATATTTTTTCGTTGTGCCACAGATGTGTAACTCTGTTTTCTCTTTATTTTACAGAGGAAATAAAGGCGGAATCGGAGAAATTAAGGTAAGTCAATTTTTTTGCCATACACCATTCCCTGAAATATTTAACATGTATTTTAGTCTGGCATGCTCGATGCTTTAATGCAGTAGTGACATTTTCCAGAAGGTAACCACACGCGGCCCCTTTGTGTTCTGGCCCTCTGTGTGATTTGTGTGTTTATTCATTGCCGTTGGAAAAACGGCTCTCTCTGTCTGTGTTGGTAACGTGCTTGGAGACCTTGCTGGGTGTCCAGGATGCAGGAATGAGACGTACTGTGCTCATGGCTCTCCACAGGGCCACATCAGCTTGTTCTGAGTCCTGTCTCGCCTCCCTCAGCCCTTCATCTCGTACGGCTCCCCGGGGGCAGCATCCATTCACCTTATTCACATCTCACCTGTTTCCCCCCAGCTGTCTTGCTTTGTGTCTGTTCTTGTGTGCTTTTGATATTTCCCTCTTTTGTTGTTTTGTTGATCTTTGTCCTGCTCTCTCTCTCTCTCTCTCTCTCTCTCTCTCTCACCTTGGCACACACACACATCTGATGTGTGAGCTTGCATCTGGATGATGTCGTTTTCACATCACTTTGATATTCTCTGTTAGATGATGACATTCGGCAGATCTTTTTGATTTTTTTGGGGGGTATCCTAGATGTACCTGTGCTCAGTAGATATGATCCAAGAGAGAAAAGAGAGAGTTCAGGCTAAGCGAGAACCGTGTGAGGTAACCTCTGGACTCTCAGGAGCTCCAGGCTTTTCCCTCGTAGCCTGGCTACAGCTCAATTTATGTCAATTAAAAATATGAGCTGGATAATCCCTCCACAGACAGATTAATTAGATTGAATGAGAAAGAAAGGAGGGAAATTGAACTGAGCCAATGGGGGAAGAGCTTTATTATACTGTAGCCGACTTCCACTGAGTCAGCCTGTGATGAGTCAGCTGTCTGAGACCTTATTGCCACGGCAACACTGCATCCTTATTTCTATATGGATACCTCGTACTAAGTATATATTACTTAGCCACTGTAATAGATCCCTTAAGATAAATGAAATAAAGTATCTACTTCTTGACCATAGGAAGTGCATTCTGTAGTTTAATTGTCAGTACAGCATTCCATGTTTTCATTGTCATGTGACTCAAATGTTTGTTGACCTAATGTATGACAAATATAATTTACTAAAGTGTTATAATCACTTACACTTGAAAATACCCACGTGACTTCCAGGAAATTAGCAGCAGTATAGTTTTGCCACTAAATGCTGCAGGAGACATCTGTGCGGTTGTTACGGGGGTGAGATGAGAGGGAGACGATGATTAACTTAAATGAAACTTTACTTAAACAAAAACACAGGATTATACAACAAGGTGACAAACAACAATGGCAAATGGTGAATACAATAAGAGAACAAAGAGATAGAGAAGGAGGATGAGGATGATGGAGAAGAAGGTCAGAGGGCTCGAGAATGTACAGACACAACAATAAACGAGATCTGACCCTGAGTCTGTGAAGAGAACAGTCTGTGTTTCTGTGAAACAAGGAACCGGTGAAGACAATTAAAGATGGCGGAGGTATGGTGCAGTGCATACTGGGAAATGAAGTCCGTGGGGAAGGTGAAGGGACGAGCCGTGACAGCGGTGTCCTAAAATTGTGTCTGATCTCTTTGTTGCATAATGCATGTGAATTTGCATCATTACTTCAAATGTTGCTATTACGTTTAGGCTCATACTGCTGGGGCAGGTTTAGGTTTGCATGCAATTTTTCTACATTTTCTTACATACTTTAAAAATCCACCAGATATATGATGCCTTCGAATCCACATACAGTCATTTGAGAAACATTAATCATTTGGGAATACCTAATCACATATGCAGCATACTACAAATAGTATGGGAATTAAGATGCAGCCGATGTTTATCTTCCACTCTTGCTCTCGATCGCTCTCTTTTTAATTTTGTCCCTCTATTGCTCTTTTTCATTCTTCATCACACACTCCACCATCTCTCACCCCCTCCATCTCGTTCCTGTGTCCCACAGCACTCATCAGCTCGACTCGCTGAAAGAAATCGTAAAGCTTCTAGCTAATGCACAGCAGTCCCAGCAGTCAGTCTGACCTGGCTCATCTCCAGCTCTGTTGATGTTGCTCTTTCTCTCTGATGTAGTGGCTTGATAGAAAGTGAGAAATTGCAGTCTAGGTCACATCCACTGCAGTGTTGCTGTTTAAAAAGGCTCGGGGGCTTCCTCCATTTCTCAAAAGTAAAATAATTTGGTGGCTGTGTTTAGGGCTCGACAATATTTTTTCTGCTCAGGTGAGGCCAGATATGCATTTTGCAAAACATTTGCACTAGCTGGTTAATATATACAGTTGCTAAAATGAAATCTGTGTTGGGCTTCATGCATTAATACTACTTAGATGGTTGCAACAGCAATAAATTCATAAAAACACACTTTTGCTGGAAAACAATGGCACATACAGGGATTTATGAAAGTCAACCTATTCTAACACATGCTTTTAAAAACTACCACAAATCATTGTTGCAATTTCAATAAAATCTCATCTATGTCACCCTCAGTGAAACACACTAACCCCAGGCCATTGTCCATCTTTACTTCTTTTAGCCTTGTGTATTGGCTCACATTTTTATAAAACACAATTCAAGTTGGTGATGTTTTTTGTTTTGCAGCCCACCAGCTGGGGATAACAAGTCAGGCTCCAGTACATTGCCACCAATCAAATCCAAGACCAGCTTCGTCGAAGCAGACAAGTACTTCCTGCCGTTTGAATTGGCCTGTCAGTCCAAATGTCCTCGCATAGTCATCACCTCTTTAGACTGTTTACAGGTCAGTGTCTCTCATCGCTGCTGTCTGCATGCATCTCGGGAGATTTGTGAGATGTAATCTGCCATGTTTATGGTTCTGCAGAAACTCATAGCATACGGTCACCTGACGGGCAGCGCTCCAGACAACACTATCCCGGGAAAGAAGCTCATCGACAGGATCATAGAAACCATATGCGGCTGTTTTCAGGGACCTCAGACAGATGAAGGCGTCCAGTTGCAAATAATAAAGGTCAGATATTCCATTTAATGTTGGTTTATGAATGTGAAGCTGTGTTTTGGTTCTACGTTTAGAAAACAATGTTGTAGGGTATTTGGGTAAAGGCAACATCCCTATAGCTGTATTTAATTACATCTATTAAGATTTTTCTTCCTTGTTGTTTACAACATTAATAATATTAATATTATTATATTAAATATTATAATATTAAAATACATTATAAATAAAAATGTTATGCTTATTATGGCATGGAAAACTAGTTTGATTTGAGAAGTTTAAGTATTAACAGAGGTTTTGTTTCAGAAGAACTGTAGCTATTGTTGCTAAAATTGAACAAAAAATGTTAAATGTTACTGGAAATTCTATAAATGCATATGGATTGTTGAATTTAATTCTTTTGGAAAAGATTTAAGAAAGTTAATCAGAACTTTACAGTATCACATTTGGAGTTTAAATCAAGTTGTGAATAAAACATTTACCTTAATAGTTTCTTCAGCACAAGATCATAAAACCTGTAGGAAACTTAATGGCCGTATAAAAAGTGCATTAAAATGATTTTTGGCAGCAAAATCATTGTGAATATACTGTGAATAGATATATCTCTCCAATATAACATGTACAATGTGAAGTGTGACCAATTAAAAACAAAGCTCCAAAACTTTTCTTACAGTATTTCACGCAAAATTTTACTCAACCTGGGATGAATGTAAAATGATACAGAAAGTTGAAATATCGAGCACTAAAATAAAAAATACTGGAAGTACTGTAATATACAAAGCGAACAATGTAAGCCTATCTATTTATAAAAGTCTTTGTTCATCTGACTGATTCTTTTACACGTGGAACTGCTCTAACCTGTAGTGCTCACATTTCCATAGCAACATTTGACTAAACTATTGTTTTACAAATCTCATTTTGGAATGTGGTATGAAGAGTGGTAGCAAAGCCACGGCTCCTGAAAGCTGCTGGAGCACTTTTATACACGTACATGTTGACTCTAATCTCTGAACATTCCAACAGATAAAGTAGTAAATAATAACGCTCGCCACATTGGCTGCATTCCTAAGATTTATCGCTACAGTTGCTTTATTCCCTCTGTGCTGATATCTGCATTTATTTGTCCTTGTCCGGCCCCTACAGGCCTTGCTTACGGCCGTGACCTCCCAACACATCGAGATCCATGAAGGTACGGTGCTGCAGGCTGTGAGAACGTGCTACAACATCTATCTTGCCAGTAAAAACCTCATCAACCAGACCACGGCCAAAGCAACCCTCACCCAGATGCTGAATGTGATTTTCGCCCGCATGGAAAACCAAGCAGTGAGTGCATTCAAACCTCTCCTCTGGTAATACGGGGAAATAACGTCTTGATCTAACATCTCTTCTTTCTCTTTGATTGATTGCTTCTCCTCCTTCTCCCCGCCCCCTGAAAATATAGCTTACAAATCACAAGATCAGTTGGTCTTTGGCATCCAGAAAGCGTGATCGTCAGGTAAAGAGTGAGAGGGCTGCCTTGAAATTTGCTTGATTTTGAAGTATTTCTCTGGTTTGTGTAAATCACCATCATCCGTCACTCTTGCTGTCCGTATCTCTCTCTCTCTCTCTCTGATGTCTTTCGGAAGTCTCGCTCTGATCTGCTTGCCTTGGCTTCGTTGCGTTTTTGCCTGCTGTTGGCCCATTCATGAATAATTAGTTCATTTCATCTGTCCTTACCATGTTTATGTGTCGTACAAGAGTTTGATTGAATTGGTTTTCTCTTTAAGGTTGTTTGGCCCTGTTTTCACCTGGTATTAACATTTGTCACGATGGATGTGTTGGCAAAGCAAGTCCAAGGTCTTTAAAATTTAAGTCTACATCATGTAACAAGCTTCAAATCTCAAGTGTTCATTCTTTAGTGTTTAAAGTCGAGTCTAAGTCAAGTCTCAAGTGAATTAAAGTTGAGTCTAAGTCGAGTCTCAAGTGAACAAGTGATTTAAAGTTGAGTTTAAGCAAAGTCTTAAGTGTTTAAAAGCCTAGTTTAAGTGAATTCTCAAGTGTTTAAAATATTAGTTTAAGTGAAGCCTTGAGTGTTTAAAAACTCAATTGAAGTATCAAGTGTTTAAAGGCTGAGTCTAAGTCTATTCTGGAGGCCTTAAAGGCCAAGTATTAGTCAAGTCTCAAGTCTTTGTGTTTTGTCACAAAATAAAAACTCCAAAAATGTAATACTCGAACTTAAATTCTTTTTACGTGATCTGTGTTATCGCACATTGATGGCAGGCAGAGAGCAGTGTTTTGCATTTATATGGGCCTTTGCATTTTTCTTCAGTCTAACCACCTTTAACTTCGATCGTCGATCACATGACCCGTGACAAACGTTAATACCTGGTGTAGCCAGAGATCTGTCTGCAACCATGTGGTTTAAAAGCTGCATGTGGATAAAGACAGCGAGGTGAAGATTAGATTTTCTGGTAGTCACACTAATCAAAATATTTCTCTTCAGAAGTGAGTCACAGTGTTAGCAGTCTGGACATACTGTGACACATTATGACACAGTCAAACCCATTATGCATAGCTAATCAAGTATAAAATATTAAAAATGAGACTTTGTTTAAGCAGGGTAGACTGGGCAGGTCTTTGATGATGAACATCACACCTCTGGAGAAGAGACAAAATTGTCTCTCATCCTTAATTAAGAAGTCTTTTGCATTAAAGGTGCTTCCTGGCTGATTAATGAATGCAGTACACTTAATATTGTGCCGGCTATGGCTAAAGTGAGCTGGTTTGAAGATACCTGCTGCAACTTGCATACAAATTCGGTTAATAAAAAAGGGTTATGAAATGGTATAGTTAGAAACTCTCAACTAAATGTTATGGCAGTAATTAATCCTTTGCTAAGCTCCGCCTTAAAGATTACAGATTGGTTCCTGTGATGAAGGTGGGAGGGGCCAACTTGGACTTGGGAAGATTTGAGTTGGTTATTTACATTATATGGCTATCAATAACTAAAAATAAAACCAATATGATGCGGTTTATTTCAGTCATCACACAATATCTATTCTCCCATAATGATACAACGCTGTTAGTGCTTTTATTGTAGTACTTTAAGCATGATTTACTTTGGCTCAGCCCGGATTGTCATTCCAGGTGCATGTTATCAAACCACCATCTGTCTCTGTAAACATACATCATACAATAAGATGCTAAAAGATACTGGTCTTGTGTTACATTTTGCTTCAAATTACAAGAGAAACATGTATTCCTAAATGCAATTATTTACCTCCTGCTCAGAGAATGTGATTTTCATCAACTTGCGCTCCCAGCCGCCCAGGAGAACATGTCTAAAGCTGGTGGCCTGGTATGTGTTTAATATCACATGACTTTGTGTGTTCCAGCTCCAGGAAGCCAAACAGATGGAGAGAGAAAGACACAGGCAGCATTCTCCCGTCAGTCAGCAAGAGCCAGAATCTCCTGGACAGCGACACGATGATCCCCCGGCCAAAGGCCTGCCCGCGGAGGCCAACGGAGGACTGGGTCACCAGGGCGGCAAGGTGGAGCAGGGTTCCCCTCCTTACGAAAGCCCGGAGCCAGAGAACGGCAGTGACTTCTGCCCGCCGGAGAACGAGCAGACCGAGGCGGACCAGGCTACTGCGGCGGCGCAAAGTAAAAAGAAATGCACTTCTGTGTTATGAAAACATGCGATCTATGAATCTGGGACCCAGATACAATGTTTCTGTAGCATGCCGCTTGCAACACCAAGGTTATAGTTTCGCTCGCAGAGGAAACCCATACTTTTCAAATTTGCAGCTTGGAAGTGTCTGCCAAACGCAAAAATGTAAATGATTCATAGTCATTATTAGTTAATCATCTATTCAGGCTCCACATCTGAAGAAAATGACATCCTCTAATGATCCAACACTATTGTGTCAGTATTTCTCAGTCTTATGCAAGTTTAATAGCATCGCTTTCCATTAACAGATCATTCAGCAGCAGCAGATATAAAATCCCCTCTTAAAAAAACACTTAATTTGGGAAGCTGATAAGCAGGAATTAATGGGGGAAACAGGTCTGTCGCACCTTAAATGACTGACCAGACAGAAATAAAAGCTTTAATTTTGTGTGTGTCTTTAGATGCAGCTGAGCACACTACAGACGCCACTGAAGAAGACTATGAAGAGAAGGCTTATGAGATTGTACAAAATATTTTGCAAGAAGTCGTGAACACAGTCGCTGCAGGTGAGTTTGAGTTTTTTAAAAAGCAGAAAGGAATCCTAAACCAAAAAATTATGTAAATAGTGAGAAAATCGGTGAAGAAAGCAATTTTTTGTTGTTAGGTAGTTTTGGCAAATGGTTCTTGGGTTAACTGGACCCTGTCTAAATCCTGTTTATCTGTATTCAGATGTTAAAGTAACCCGAGAGGGTGATGCTGAGCCATCTGAGGGTATTGCAAACTCGCTAGAAGAGGAGGGAGGGTTGGGCAGCGACAATGAAAATGTTCATGCCAACGGCATCCCTGGAACGCCCATCTCTGCGAGCTTCACTCCGTCCCTCCCTGACGACAGAATGTCTGTCTCCTCCAATGACACTCAGGTAACGGTTTCAATGCTTATTATTAAACTTAATATAAAATATTAAAACATGATATAAAATATTTGCAATATCTTATAAAATACCAACAAGGTTTTCTTGCACAAACTGATATTTTCTTATGGTAGACTTTGTTGTTGTTTGCAACAAACAATAATTACTACTGTAACATTCTCATAATGTCTGTCAGGTATTTTGTTATTATATTGCGTGACACTCTGGCCTTTTATTTGTTTAAAAATAACTTTTATTTATATTTTAACTCGGTTTAATAATGCAAAGACTTTTTAAATACTTTTACAGTAATAGTGTCTGTGGCCACTGTAACTGTATGCTTAACAGAACCTAATTGCAATTTTATGGTTGCTTCTTTATGGTTGTTGTGTATTATGTGCTGTATAATATTCGCCCATAATTAAATTTAAATGTCTTTAGAGAATAACATGAAGATTTTCCTCACAGGAATCTGTAGCTACCACAGGGCCAGTGCCGGGTGCAAAGTTCTCTCATATCCTCCAGAAAGATGCCTTCCTGGTGTTTCGTTCACTTTGCAAGCTCTCAATGAAGCCCCTATCAGACGGTCCCCCTGATCCAAAGTAAGACATCCTCACAAACATCCATTAGGTTGTCAAATGACATCTTTCTGATTGAGATTTGTTGTCTCTTTTGATATGCTAAGCTGAAATTTGTGGTCCTAGATATTTTAGAGGATGATATTGGATGATATTGTATCATGTGATGCTGATCAGTGGATTTCTGTCATTTTAAACCATTTGATTCACAATCAAAAGCCTCCAAACTCAAAATGACAAATGAACGAATCATAAGCACTACCAATGACAAAAAACAGCATAAATATTAGGAGTTGCCATCATATTTTCCAATTTTATTTGAATCCATCCAAGTCCGTCTTGGACAGGTCAAGGAAAGTTTCAGACAATTAAAAAAGTTTTCTTTTTGCCCAAGGGGATAGGAAAAAGCTTTCTGTATTAGGTTTAGCTTGACCTTGGCAAAACTATTTTCTCTTGTATATACGTGAACACATTGTCACCTCACTTCTCTGCAGATCTCATGAGCTACGGTCCAAGGTCCTGTCTCTGCAGCTTCTTCTGTCCATCCTGCAGAACGCCGGGCCCATATTCAAAACCAATGAGATGTTCATCAACGCCATCAAGCAGTACCTGTGTGTGGCGCTGTCCAAAAATGGTGTTTCCTCCGTCCCCGAGGTGTTCGAGCTCTCCCTGTCCATCTTCCTCACCCTCCTGTCCAACTTCAAGACACATCTCAAGATGCAAATCGAGGTGCCTGAGCTCAGTTTATCATGAGTCGTAATGTGCTGACAGTGAGCTGTAGTTTATGAAGAAGGCTTGTAATTCTGCGTTATCCTGTGCGTGCACATCAACCTCATTCTGCCAGAATATGTGTAAATTGATCATGTTGTATAGTAATGCTTGTACTGTCAGCACCCTCCCTTTTCTGACTTGATTGTGAATTTGAAGTGTGTTGTTTTCCATCTTTCTTCTCAGGTGTTTTTCAAAGAGATTTTCCTGTATATTCTAGAGACGTCCACAAGCTCATATGACCACAAGTGGATGGTCATTCAAACCCTCACTAGAATATGTGCTGGTAGGAATGTTTTTCATTTGGCTTTAAGTGAGTTTACGAAAGTGTGAATAATGTTATTAATTGCAGGATTTTTGCTTTCTCACAGATGCACAGAGCGTAGTAGATATCTATGTGAATTATGATTGTGACCTGAATGCTGCTAATATTTTCGAGAGGTTGGTGAATGACCTCTCAAAGATTGCACAGGGGCGAGGAGGCCATGAATTGGGTACAACCCCACTTCAGGTAAATAACCTGAATATAGCATTATAAGTATATGCAATTTCATGCACATGTCAAAATAAAAGTTTACTAAAGTAGTCAGTTAAAGTGCTGTTTTCAGAATTGTCACATTCATAACAGTCCATATGCTTCATAAATGGACATATGAAAATGAAAACAAAATAAATATTTCATGTTTTTTGAAGAACCATCACTTATTTGTGCATTTTTATTCATAGAAATCTTACAAATTTCCTCTCAAAAACGGTTTCTTTTTTGTCACATCCATAACACATATAGGCCTATATTTTCATTTTTTTTAAATATATAACTCGTGCCTAGACTTTTATTTTTTGATGTCTGGACTCTATCAACAAGGCTTTAGTAAAATATAACAGATGGATCAATATTTTGGTAGTGAATACAACTAGTTTTGACTGAAAATGTCCATAATGCTAGAATTGCCCATATTTAGATAAACATACGTGTTGTTCTTTAATAAAAGTCACTTAAAAATTAACAGTTACCTTTTTTCACCATTTTTCACCTTGATGATCCCTGGTCATCATATGCTTTATTTGATAGAAAAACCAGGATGAAAATTTATTTAAATTGTAAAATTGGAAACATGTTCCATGTACAATAAAAAGTAATACACAGTTGTAAAAAGTAAATGATGACCAAATCTTTATCATGTTTATCTTGTCTCTTAGGAGCTGACCTTAAGAAAGAAAGGCCTGGAGTGTCTTGTGTCCATCCTTAAGTGTATGGTGGAGTGGAGCAAAGACCAGTATGTCAACCCCAATTCCCAGACGAGTCTCGGTAAGACAAACCATTAAAAAAACATCACTATATTTCCATGTTATATCTACAGAGCCTTGTTTGGCGTCTCTATATCCCAAGGCTTTAAATCCGAGCAGCTCCACGACATATTCCAGGTTCAGTCTCCTAAAAGACTGTCCTCAGAGTGCATTTACGCTGCTTACCAGTAGCTTCTGGCATGTGCAGAACCAAACGGATAAACAGTAGCTTTTGAGGACAGCGCACTAGGAGTCCTCGGCTTCAGAGAGAGGCAGGAAATGCTATTCGGCATGATGGCTGTGCGGGCCTTTCATCTTAATCAAACAGCCCTTAGGCAGTTATTCATCACCTTGGCGTACCCTGAGATCATGCAGGTAGTCTACAGACTTTTGGAACAGAGTCTGAGCTGGGAACAGTATTTCCTTCCTCTTTGGAATTGAAGGGATTTTGGTGTAATCAGGTTTGGCTTTGATGGCTTGGAAGAGAAGTGGGAACTTTCCTCGTGTTCTTCAAGCTCACCTCAGGCTTCTATTTTCAGGATTATTAGTCATCTTTAACAGGATAAATCTAGTATGTTTACACATTTAAAGTGTCTGTTTACATCCGCATTTATGTTCTCATTCTTATCAAAGCAACTTACAAGATTTACATGACAGCTTACTAAGTAGTTTCTGCTGAAATGCCATTCTCCACAGTGTGCTTGCTAAAGCAAGAAAATCTATTATTATGGCTTATGTTTGGAGTTAATGAACAGTCCCCTTTGAAATACCCAGATCCGTTTAGCAACTGCACAACTATGGGCATTCGTTTCAGAACATGTGAATGGTGTTCCACCTGTGGCTGATGGCTAATACCGAATTATTAATCACAATAAACAGTGATATTTCTGCTGTGGTACATAAAACCAATAGCTGTTATCTACATCAAATACCTGCTGCTATAGCAGCCAGCATCAGCCTCGAAGGTCACATCAGATCATGTCCATCTGGGTCATCCTGCAGGTGCATTATGTTTATTTTGGATCTCTAAATGAAGCTTTCAGGTCCTTCTTTATTCACGTAATGCTGTTTGTTCTTTTCTCTTAATGAACGCACATCAAAGGGAGAGCAGGTAACATCGGTTTATTACCGTAGTAATGTTAGAATCGATTGCATTAGTTTGTTTTGCGTAAGTAGATTTTGATTTCTTAGTAGTGCTTTGTGATATCGCTCTCTTGTAGTATCTTCTTATTGCTCTGCTGGTAAAAGTCATGGGTTTGAATCCCAGTAAACAGACATGACTGTTAAAACTCTTTGGATGCAAGTGGTATTTTCCTAGCAGATACTGGCCTGTCTGATCTTTCAGAGAGAGGAAAGTATGCCTCTGAAATAAGAAAGCCACCTGACAGCTCATGTTACAGAGATAGCAGGCCACTAAATCTTTTACAGTGTTTCCAATGTGTAATCAGACCTCTCTGACTGGAACCCTGGTTTCCACGTACCCAACCGCATGCTTGTTTCGCCTGCACCGACTTTAAATCCGTTACCCTGTGTATTCAGGTCACGTCTCTCTCCCTCCGCTCGAGTCGACATCGTGCTGTTTTTGTTATATGACTCGATCGAGGCCAAAGACTTTATTACAGAAGCGTTGTGTTGGGAACACACGGGGAACTGAGCCAGAGAAAGACGCGATATACCAGCAAACATTTCACCCAGCCTGGACTCATGAATCATGCTGTCTCTGCTTTCTGGGCTGCTTGTGGTTTTCATTAATTGTTTTTTCTGGGATCTCAACATCTCAGTAGCTTATTGATATTTTTTTAGAATAAATCAGCATTTTAAGCAGCAACAAACCCTTTATAAAACTCTTAGCTCCGGTCCTTGATTCTGATTGGTCAATAGCTGTGTTTATTCATGATGTGTATTTATGACATATATGTTTTGAGTTGTGTGCACAAGTTTGAACAATCCATTCTCTCTTTCTTTATATTCCATTACATGCTCTCTCTCCTTCAGGCCAAGAGAAGCCTTCGGAACAAGAGACCAATGAGTCAAAGCATCCAGAAACCATTAACCGCTATGGAAGTATAAACTCTCTGGACTCCACTGCCTCGTCGGGCATCGGGAGCTACAGCACACAGATGTCAGGAACAGACAACCCTGAACAGTTTGAGGTTCTCAAACAACAGAAGGAGATCATCGAGCAGGGCATTGACCTGTAAGTCGTCCAGTAAACTATACACGATATTAATAAAATGTGTAGGATGTGAATTTGTGGCTTATATTTTGATGTTGCGGATACTTTATTTTGCATAGATTCAACAAAAAACCAAAGAGGGGCATTCAGTACCTGCAGGAGCAAGGCATGCTGGGAACCACGCCTGAAGATATCGCCCAGTTTTTACATCAAGAGGAGAGGCTCGACTCTGTAAGACACCATTGTTTTTATGTAGTCAGTGCATACAGCTGCAACAAAAATGGATAAAATATTACGATGCTTCAGCCAAGTGTTGCCAAACTTCCAGTTAGAAATGATTTGGTCCTTCAGTGTGATGAATTGGTAACTCAATTGCTCATTTCCAGCAGTAATGGGTAAAAAAAAGCTTCTTATATCTGCCCTCAAATTAGAGCTCTTCAGCACAACAGTCGTGATATGCGTGGCATACTTTCATTTCCTAGCTGAAAAGATTTTTTGCTTCCTTTTTTGCTCCTCGCTCGATGAAATCTCCAGTCTAGTATAACACCTCTCTATCAATTTTGCTAATAAATGCATGTGTTTTTTTCTGAAGTTACATAAAAACACACTCTCTACGCAAACAATGATTGACTCTTTCGTTTCCAACCCAACAGAGCCAAGTAGGAGAGTTTCTCGGGGACAACGAACGGAACAATAAAGAGGTCATGTATGCTTACGTCGACCAGATGGACTTCCACGGCAAAGACTTCGTTCCGGCTCTGCGCACGTTTCTGGAGGGTTTTCGTCTGCCTGGAGAAGCCCAGAAAATCGATCGACTGATGGAGAAATTTGCTGCAAGATATTTAGAATGCAACCAAGGGTGAGCGTCCCCGTCCTCTGCCATCATAACATATTAACACGCTGTCCGCCGTGATTACGCTGACCTCAGACTGTGACTCGACTCTCTTCGTCTCTCTCTCCTCAGGCAAACATTGTTCGCCAGCGCAGACACGGCTTACGTCCTGGCGTATTCAATCATCATGTTGACTACAGATCTACACAGTCCACAGGTTAGTGTACCTTTGCGAATGGAAAGTGTGTTTACTTATCATTCCTGAGCCTATGAATGTTAATGTGAAGGCTGCCGATGAAAACTGTTTTGCATTTTAGTCTTCAAATGCGAGTGGAATAGTTGAGTTTAGAGTGATGGATGTTTCTAAAAACAGAAAACAAAGAGAAGCAGTACTGATGTGATGTTTTTGAATCTTGCAGGTGAAAAATAAAATGACGAAAGAGCAATACATCAAGATGAATCGAGGCATCAACGACAGTAAAGATTTACCTGAGGAGTACCTATCCGCCATTTATGATGAAATCGCAGGGAAAAAAATATCAATGAAGGAGACGAAAGAATTAACTCTCAAATCGAATAAACAAAGTGAGTATTTGGCACACTGACAATGTTAAACATTTGATGTGAAATGATATGCGGAGAGGAATTTTGACCAATGAGCTTTCACTGTGGGCGGGGCTAGAAAGATGCTCGTCATGGATGCAGAAGCTTTTATTTACATGACAAGCTTTCATTGCTTTTATTTCATCCTTTGTAAATTGGCCAGTAAAGTTTGAACAATTACGTGAGGAAAATGGATGTATTTGAAATGTGGTTTGTACTAACTCGATGTCTCTGGATCAGGTGTGGCCAGTGAAAAGCAGAGGAGACTTCTGTATAATGTTGAGATGGAGCAGATGGCAAAGACGGCCAAGGCTCTGATGGAGGCCGTGAGCCATGTTCAGGCTCCCTTCACCAGCGCCACGCACCTCGAACACGTCAGACCCATGTTTAAGGTACTTTGCATACTCATGCATTCTGTTTGGATGTAAATACTTGCCCGATAATTGCTTATGTTTCGATTCCTGTGTGTTTTCTGCGCACAGCTGGCCTGGACGCCGTTCCTGGCAGCGTTCAGTGTAGGTTTGCAGGACTGTGATGATACTGAAGTAGCTTCTCTGTGTCTGGAGGGGATTCGCTGTGCTATCAGGATAGCTTGTATCTTTTGCATACAGGTAATTCCACACACTTGAATAATGGAGGATAGAGTCAGTATTGTTGTTTTTGCATATCAATCTGGAATAAATGAAAGTATTATAACCTCAAAAAATAATGCACATTGATACGCTCTCTTTCGGTCGGTTCCAGCTGGAGCGAGACGCATACGTCCAGGCCCTGGCCCGCTTCACGCTGCTCACGGCCAGCTCGGGCATCACTGAGATGAAGCAGAAGAACATCGATACCATCAAGACCCTTATCACGGTAGCCCACACGGACGGAAATTATCTGGGAAACTCCTGGCATGAGGTAAGCTTTGCTTTGTGATTGGCTCATATCTCTCATTCACTTTGTCATGATTGGACAGATGGATTGTGAGAGGTCTTATTATTCTTTATGGTTGCTTTGCAGATCATGAAGTGCATTAGTCAGCTGGAGTTGGCTCAGCTCATCGGGACAGGCGTGAAGGCGCGGTACATATCAGGAACTGTGCGAGGGAAGGAAGGCTTCATTACTAGCACTAAAGAGCAGACGTCTGATGAATATCTGGGCTTGGGTAAATCATTCCCTATTTATAAGAGTGTCTGTTTGCTGTTACGTCATTGAAAACACCTGACCTCATTCTTAAAGGGACAGGTCACCTAGAAATCAAAATTATATAATTCACCTTCGTGAAATACAAAAAGAGAAATTCTGTCTGTTCTTGTAGCTGTTTTATGCAATTTCATGTTTATGTAAGGACACCATAAGAATACCTTGAAAACTACTCTGAATTTATATCAATATAACTCACTTTTATATTGCTTTGCATCTCTTATGAAACTTTCAATCCTTTAGTCATCTTTCATTTTAACTTTATGAAAACAGTGAACAGTACAATGTTTTCACTAAACAACAAATTCGTATGGCCTTTGTATTAGACATGAGGGTGAACTAATCCTTTAAAAGTCATTTATTAAGATCACTTTATGATATAATTATGTGTTTAAAAGTAATGTGAAAAAATTTGTGAAATAATCGAACCTTGATTTTTCTCGCTGTAGGAGGAAATGTTGATCGTAAACAGATTGCAAGCATACAGGAGTCTATCGGAGAGACCAGCTCACAAAGTGTGGTCGTCGCTGTGGATAGGTATGACGATCATTGTTATTTCATTCATTATTTTCATTTTATCACTGGACAAAATTAACAACCTGGAATGTTTTTAATGGTTGTGTTTTCTATGCAGGATATTCACAGGCTCCACCAGACTTGATGGAAATGCTATTGGTAAGTACTAGATTTTTTTGTGGGATGTGTTATGTGGGATTCAAACCCATAACGTTGGCATTGTTAGTTGTGTATCAGTTGAGCTATAAGAAAATTGTGAACTCACTGTTGCTTTGTTTTTTTACAGTGGATTTTGTACGGTGGCTATGTGCAGTATCGATGGATGAACTGGCCTCTCCTACGCACCCGCGAATGTTCAGTCTCCAGAAGATTGTGGAGATATCTTACTACAACATGGGTCGTATCAGACTGCAGTGGTCCAGAATATGGGAAGTTATAGGAGATCATTTCAATAAGGTCAGTTCATGGCAGAAAATGAGTCTATAAGTCTGTCTGGGTGGGTTTGTAAGATATCGGAGAAATCTAATGATGCTTTTAAATTTCCCTCCGCCTGTTGAGGGGATATGCAATATATTGAAGAAATGCCAAAAATGCTCTTATTGGTCTAAAACTTCTGTTTTGGCACAGGTCGGCTGTAATCCCAATGAAGATGTTGCCATTTTCGCTGTGGATTCTCTCAGGCAGCTTTCCATGAAATTTCTGGAGAAGGGAGAGTTGGCCAATTTTAGATTTCAGAAGGATTTCCTGAGACCATTTGAGCACATAATGAAAAAGAACAGGTGAACATTTCAATCTACACTTTAAAGAAAGAACAATATAACTGAATTTAGTTTGTCAGATTACTTCAGATGTGTCTGTTGAATGTCTAAGCCAATTTTGACATGATGATCCTTTATGTCTTTGGGAAATTGGAATGCACGTCTTCACATTTGTATTTTTCTCTGTCATGCTTAGTAAATGGTTATAAAATATAAACTTTCTAAAATACAAAATTGTTCCCATATTTCAATGAAGTTGCTACTTTTTGTTTGTTAAGTAGGGCAGATGGGGCAGTTGTAGCCTAGTGGTTAGAGAGTTGGACTTGCAACCAGAAAGTTGCTGGTTCGATTCACAGTACCAGCAGGAAACAACTGAGGTGCCCTTGAGCAAGACACCTCACCCCTAATCGCTCCCAGTGTGCCACTGGTAAGTTGTAAGTCGCTTTGGATAAAAGCGTCGGCTAAATGAATAAATGTAAATGTAAATGTTAAGTGTGTAGCAACTACTAACCCTAACCTAACTATCAGTATAGAGCAGTTTTGAAGCAGGTTTTCTCTGTTTGGAAGGAGACAAAAAATACAGTGATACTAGCTCATATGGAGGCTGTAGTGCTCATTAGGCTTAGTAAGTGAACACACACACACACACAGCGTCAGAAGTCATCATGACCAAACTCCATGACTGATGGAGAAGAACTTGTGTGTGCCACTGCAAAATGAGATGATGTATGTTTGTGATTTTTTTTTATTCACTTGCTTCTTCTCTATCCCCAGATCCCCCACCATCAGAGACATGGTGGTGCGCTGCATAGCTCAGATGGTCAACTCTCAGGCTGGAAATATTAGATCAGGGTGGAAGAATATTTTCTCTGTCTTTCATCTGGCCGCCTCTGACCAGGATGAGAGTATTGTGGAGCTGGCCTTCCAGACAACTGGACACATTGTCAGTAAGTACTACATCTGCAAGGACATAAATGTGAATCAAGGATGCTCTCTAAATGACCTTTATTATAATTGGCTAGGATTACAATAAAATAACTAATACATGGTTGCATGTTAATACGTTAATGTGCTCATGTTTGTGACTTGAAAATCATTTCTTACCCACAATCCTCTCTTCTCCCTTCACAGCAAATGTATTTGAGAAGCATTTCCCTGCCACTATTGATTCCTTCCAGGATGCCGTAAAATGTTTGTCCGAGTTCGCCTGCAACGCTTCCTTCCCCGACACCAGCATGGAGGCCATTCGTCTGATCCGCCACTGCGCCAAATATGTCTCGGACCGACCTCAGGTCAGTGCTAACGAGAATTATGATTATAGAGTCAGGCTTTAGAAAGACATTGACTAAATGAATTAAGTTTTAGAAGAGCACGCTTTTAATAAGGCAACTCTCATTACCAGATGCTCTAAAGGCCTTAGGTTTTGCTCATTAATGAGCAGATGGAAAACATAAACACTCTAGTGTTTATAAACACTGTGAAAAGTGACCTGAGGGTGATTCAAGAGCTGTGTTTGTGCTTGTAACTGCTTCAGTCCCCTGGTTGATGTGTTTCCAAAGCGAGGATTAGTAAAGGCACCCCACGGGAGACCTCCGCTGCGTCTCAATGAAGAGTGTGAGGGTTGCCAGATTGAGACGAACCCTCCTCTGATCTGTAAATGAAGCTTAGAGAACAGCCTGTGTGTTCAGGCATGTCAAGTGTTTCTCTGTGAGGTCACTGTATGGGTTTTTGGTGACAGGCATTTAAGGACTACACCAGTGATGATATGAATGTGGCACCAGAGGACCGGGTCTGGGTGAGAGGATGGTTCCCCATTCTCTTTGAGCTGTCATGCATCATCAACAGATGTAAGCTGGATGTCCGCACCAGGTCAGTGGCAGAACAATAGGCCTTTAAGCCAATATTCATAAGAAACAAATTCAGTCAACTTTGTCCAAACTTTTAACCGGTAGCCTACAGTATATTATAGATTGCTATTTCTAAAGTTAAATGTCCCATTGTGCATCATTTTTATTTCTTGTTGTTTATCAGGGGTCTAACGGTGATGTTTGAGGTGATGAAGACCTACGGTCACACCTATGAGAAACACTGGTGGCAGGACCTGTTCCGTATCGTCTTCAGGATTTTTGATAACATGAAACTTCCCGAGCAACAGACTGAGGCAAGTCAACATTGTTTTTTTAGAAATCAAGGCACATCTGTTCACCCTTTAGACAAAGAATATCCAACTTTTAGTGTCTTCGTATTGTATATAGTATTTGCAGACAGCATGCTTGTTTATAATCTCTGCTTGTTTAAATAATCACATGGTACTGTATTGTTGCTGTATTCTTTCTCAATACCGTTCTCTGTTGTGCAGAAAGCAGAATGGATGACCACCACCTGCAATCACGCACTTTATGCCATCTGCGATGTTTTCACGCAGTATTATGAATCTCTCAGTGATGTTCTGTTAGATAATATTCTTTCTCAGCTCTACTGGTGTGTGCAGCAAGGTGAGTAAAAGATGAATGTCTCATTTTTCCCATTTAAATATGTAGTATTTCCCATCCCACAGAAATCCGTAGCAGATTCTTTGTAATGTATATGTGTCACTGTCTCTTTCCTCCCACATCATTTCTCTCTCTTCTCACAGATAATGAGCAGTTAGCCCGATCAGGCACTAACTGCCTGGAGAATGTGGTCATTCTTAACGGTGAGAAGTTCAACCCTGAAACCTGGGACAAGACCTGCAACTGTATGCTTGACATCTTTAAAACTACCATCCCACACATGTGAGTGTTCACACCAAAGGGCATTTTTCTGATTTTAGAATAGATTTTTTTTGTTTGGCATTTTCATAATGGGTCATTGTACAAAATGTCAACTCTGTTACCGTGACTTTGTATTGTAAACTGATAACGCGAAATTTACATATCTGTAGAAATATCAGTATTATTTTTTTTAAGAATCATTTTATAGTTTTATTGGTCAACCCTGTTACCTTTAAAAATGTGACCCTCCGTGAAATTCAGGCTAAAGTCTCTTAATCTTATTATGAGATTAGGAGCATCAAAGCAGTCATAGCTATGAAAATATAAAAATAGATATTTTGTGTTTATTGCTGTAAATTATAGATTATATACAATACTTATATTTTCATTTATAATACTGAATTTAATGATTTAAAATGAATGATTTTATGGACACTACATTTTATTATTTGCACAAAAAATACTGGAAGTTGGCTTTCTAAACATTGATTTTAATCTTTGAAATGACCTTACTCAGTCAATATTAAAGATATCATGGTGAATGTTCTTTACATTATGTAGGATGATTTTATGTAGAAAACAGTAAAAAATGATGATGATAATAGAATGACCCTTCCAGTAACTCATCTCTGTTGTTTTCAGGCTGTTGACGTGGAGACCGGCCGGTACTGAGGGAGATCATGTGACTCATCCCGACTCAGATAAACAGCTGGTATGCAAATAAGATTTTCACAATGTGCAATTGTTTGATGAAACTCATCTGTGGAGGGTTGTCTCACACGGGTGCTCTTCTGTGGTGTACGAATCGCTTTAATGTGATAATGGGAACTACTTGTCTATTGCCTACAGGATTCTATTTCCCAGAAATCAGTGGATATTCAGAGTCGCTCAGATGACCAGCAGTCTGTGAGCAGTATGGAGAAAGCTTTGGCTGATAACCGCAGACAGAGTCAGTTCAGCGTGGCTTTAGGCATGTATCAGAGATCAGCCAGCCAGACTTTTGTTTGTTTGTTGGATGCTGGTTCATACCTGAGTCATCAAACACTAAAAATAAACCAGTTTTGTATGAATCTTATGAAAACACATTTAAAGGAATAGTGCAGCTAAAAATGTAACCCTATTGACTTTTTATAGTACGAATCAAAATTACTATGTTCAAGTCAATTGGGTCCATTTTGGGGTCATCTGGAAAAACAAAAGGAAAAAAATAAGACAAATTAGAATAAGATTTAGCTTGATAAAAGGGTAACATTTTACAACAAGGTTGCATTTGTTGACATTAGTAAATGCGTTAGCTAACATGAACTAACAATGAGCATTATAGTTTTTTATTTCATTTATTAATAAATATTATTTTTTAGTATTAGTTCATTTTAATACAGTTGTTTGTTAGTTCATTGTGCATAAACTAATGTTAACAGTTATAACTTTTGGTTTTAAATATGTATTAGTAAATGATAACATGAACATAAAGGATTAATAAATGCTGTAGAAGTATTGTTTATTGTTAGTTCATGTTAGCTAATGCAAAGAAAAAAGTAAAATAAAATAATTTATTAAATTTAATAAATAAATTTATTAATTTATTTATTTTCCTCAGTTTGGATTTCATTGATGAAGTCTCATCATATATATATAGTATCAGTAAGATTTTTTATGAATGAAAAAATACACAGTTTACTTTTATTATCCCAGAATTCAACATCGTTCCACAATGCACCCGAAAGCTACTGAATGAGCAGTCTTACAGCTCTAATCGGTCTGTAGCTGCTGGCTTATTTCTGCTGTGTTGTTTACTGTGCGTGTCCATGTGTGACTCCCCAGAAGGCCAGGAACAGCGTCTGTTTGCTGCTCTGCTCATAAAGTGTGTGGTCCAGCTGGAGCTCATTCAGACCATAGACAACATTGTCTTCTTTCCTGCAACCAGTAAGAAGGAGGATGCTGAGAACTTTGCAGCAGCGCAGGTACCTGTTAGCATTTGCATCCAAAACGACTTGCAAGTGAGGCAAACAATAGAAGATCTAACACGGATTGTAAAATGAATGCAAATGATCATGCATTACAGTGGA
Source organism: Beaufortia kweichowensis (assembly GCA_019155185.1). Classification (NCBI taxonomy): domain Eukaryota; kingdom Metazoa; phylum Chordata; class Actinopteri; order Cypriniformes; family Gastromyzontidae; genus Beaufortia; species Beaufortia kweichowensis. The sequence continues at coordinate 11,193,880 of CM032814.1, forward strand.
TGGGGACTGGAGCTTTAAGCTTCAAAACAGATGTAAAAGCATCAAAAAAGTGTCTTTAAAGTTGTCCATACAACTACATTGCAAGTTTTCTGAAGAAAAACTATAACTTTAGGTTGAAAACAAACTGAAATTTAACCTAGTGTTTTTGGGTGATCTGTTCCTTTAAACTCCAAGTTTAACTAGCTAATGAGATGCATGTCCCTTTAGAGAGATGGTTTGGATGCTGACGTGCATGTGGATACTCAGGACCAAGGAATGTATCGCTACCTGACCTCAGAGCAGCTCTTTAAACTGCTCGACTGCTTGCTGGAGTCCCATCGCTTCGCAAAGGCCTTCAACTCGAATAATGAACAGAGGACAGCGCTGTGGAAGGCTGGTCTGTACTCTCATTTCAAACAGAAGTCAAATTCCACTCTTATAACTTTATTTCGGCACATCTAAGAAAGCCACCACATATCTTACAGAACGTGTCGTATCAGGTGCTTGTGTTATCAGATAGAGGCACCTGTATGGTCTAATGGAAAGTCTTTGTCACTTTGTCTAGCTTGATTTGTTCTCCCAGGCTTCATTAAAAGGGTTCATTGTGTTTGTATGCATGTTCAGGTTTCAAAGGGAAGTCAAAGCCCAATCTGTTGAAACAAGAGACCAGCAGTCTGGCGTGCGGCCTGCGCATCCTGTTCCGCATGTACACGGACCAGAGCAGACAGGATGCTTGGGAGGAGGTGCAGAGGCGACTGCTCAAGTAAGATATTACAGTCATTTAGAACCGTCTCTCATTTAGCAGTTAGTTACACACACATTGCTTGTGTTGTCTTTGCATATTGTACAATTTGTATTTTCTTGACTGATACCATTTTAGTGTGGAAATGGTTTTTATAATTGCAGTGCCATATTCTTAAAGACACATGGCAATAAAATAGCTTTGAAGACATCTATATGCTAGCGTAATATGATTTTTTTAGCAGATGTAGTGTCATTTTTTGGGGGGGATGCTAGAACAAGAACTTTTTGTGGCATATAGTTATATAATATTTTGAGAATATTTTGTCTCGTAATTTTTTTATGTGGCACAAAAATGTCGTAGAATATTGTAAAATAAAACAAACAAGCATGCACTTTTGTCCTGTTGATTTTTAATGAAAGCAAGTTTAAAAGTGTTTTATTTCAAGTTGTTTAATAGAAAGAAAATACAAAAAGTGTTCTTTTACAGAAACAAATGATGGGATTTTTAAAGGCAGTATGTTTAAAGGCATGATGCTCCTGTAAACAATTTGTTTGCCAAAATAATTTATGATCATTTTCATGATGGCCAGGCTCTGGCTTATGTATCCTAAACTAAGAGTGTGGGTTTGTTTTATTAAATTGTGTTGCATTATTGTTACTATGAGAGAGAGACATAGTTTATGTGCCATTAGGACCATAATCAAGAATAGATGAATGACACAATAGTGGTTGCAAATTAAGTTTATAACACAACTGCACTGAGCATTATGGGTAATATTAAAATATACATCATACTCTACCCCAGACCTGTGCGTTCCCCTGCATCATAAACACAGTCGTGATTCGTGACCGACTCTTGGACTGGCATTGTTAATAGGATGCAGTCATGAGAAATAGGGCAGAATAGACTGACTGGCTTTATCTCTGCCAGAAGACTATCAGTGCCGCCAATCATTTGTTCAGTGAACCCAGCAGACACACTTAACCAGGCTAAAGGGGATTTAGGGAATAGAGATTGGTGTGTAAAGGAGGCTGTAGTGCAAATGGAGGTTATGTAAGACAATGGGGGAGGAGCCTGTCAGGTCATGCCAGAGGTCATCATGGATCTCAGGATATACCACAGGTGTCTTGTAATGTGATGTAATGCTCAGTCAGCTTAAATGATAATGAGTTAATACCAATGTTTTTGTTTTAATAAAGCCATAAACGCCACATGGGTGATACAGTGATTTTCTCATAACTGATGAGTTGTTGAACAAATTTTCTTATTCTGTTTTTAAAAACAGGGAAATAAAACCAGTTTTCTTGTTTTTTCTTTTTTCTCAGTGTGTGTAGCGATGCCGTGGCATACTTCCTGACCCTGACATCTGAGAGTCACCGTGAGGCCTGGACCAACCTGCTGCTGCTGTTCCTTACCAAAGTGCTCAAGATCAGTGATGACCGAGTGAGTCTCTCATTCATCCTTTAAGAGAAAATGACTGCAAATCTAAAGTTCTGATATTCCACAATATTATCTGTGGAAAACAAAAGGAGATTTTACATGTGTTCATTTATCCAAATGGAAGCATTTAATAGCATTTTTCCTTAACATTCAGAATGTTTTCACCATCATTCTTCAAAGCTATTGAACTATTGAGCTTAAATCCAGGGTTTGAGAATCCCTAGAGGCCCATAATAGAACTGCAAGAAGAGTTGTGAGATTTTAAAAGAAATGTTACTGCTAAATTAAACTCTGTAATGGTAATAGAAATAGTAATAAAATTTGTTTAATCTGATAACTGTCTCTGCACATATTGAGGATACACATGAAAATGCACTGAACTACATCTTTTTTAGTTAGAGATATTAGACATTTTTATAAATGTATTTATAAAAGGTATTTATAAAGAACATTTAAAAAAGTTTGTTTATTGTTATTAAAAATTTGTCAGATATTTATTCTCGAGTCTTGCACCTTTCCATATATATATATATATATATATATATAGTTTGTCATGATTAGATTAGAATTCAATCATAAATACTAAAGTGTATAGAGAAATAACAAATAAATAATAGTGGAAATAAATTGTTCCATGTGTGAAACAATGACAGCTAACAAGTTAAAATGGTTTAACAAATTAATTCAATTCGATGTATTATTCATACCTATGCAAAAGTTGAAACCCTTAAAATCTCTGAGGGTACTTTAGTAAATAATTTAGGTTGTAGGGGGATCAACAGAAAAAATGTTTTACAAACCCCTGAATTAATCCGTAGCACAAGAGCTGAATATATTAAACACAAAAGCTCCTCTGTGGTTTAACCCAAGCAGAACAGTCTCTCTGTACTGTTTAAATCCCACAGTAAACATATTCATACAAATGATTAATGATCAGTCATTTATAATCTGGCTCAATTACAGCACTAATGCATTACACAGTAAACCACAGAGACAATAGAGTGTGTTACTGTGAATATAACCAATTATAAACGCACACCTGTCTAATACAATTACACAAGGGCATGCGGTGAGAAAATGTAAATGAATTAAAACTCTCTGCATTTTCCCTCTGCAGTTCAAGGCCCACGCGTCCCGTTACTACCCTCTGCTGTGTGAGATTATGCAGTTTGATCTGATCCCAGAGCTGCGGGCCGTGCTGCGCAAGTTCTTTCTGCGCATTGGATTGGTGTTCCAGATCACGCAGTGTTCGCAACCGGAACAGACCTCAGATCAGTCCTCTGCTTAGAAGCAGCCGTGCCCATCTCTGAACTCCACTGACACGCGAAGGTCTTCTCATCTGTCTGCGACACGATCTCCTGCGACCATTGAGAAATGAGCTCGTGAAGACTTTCTGTACTGTATGATGGTACTAATATCAACCCCGCCTTCTCGGGACAACCAACCAATCCCAGATCAGCAGCCGCGCCCCGCCCACTGGACAAAACAACACGAGGATGCTGAATATCACTACTGCTATTGAAACGCTTGACCTTTGAAATCGTCAAAAGGTCCAAATGTATTTCAGAAAGTGTCTTGGCATTATAGATAAAATGACAAAAGGGTTTGATATAAAGCGAACGGTTCACACGTAGCTCAAATGATGATGTGATTCAGATTTGTTTTTTCTTTGCACCGCTAATGGCTAACATTAGCATGAGTAACTCCTCGGAAGACGCTAGCTGTACAGAATTCCAGCTTTGTAATATAATCTCACAACACTAGATTTTGTTTTCGTTTTGTTCCTTGGAATTTGCTGCACTTGTTTTCTCGATCAAAATGCACTGGAGATTTTTACTTTTGTGATAAATTATTGAACTATGCCATCTTTCCCTCCATAACTGTCCAGCTAGAGATTTCTAATACGATAATAAACGGATTAGTTCGATTACTCCATTTTATACACGCTGACACTTTTTTAATTCAACAATAAAAGCAACTGGGATCCTTTAAAAGGAAGATAACTGGAACTTTGAAATGGAGGGCAATGTTAAATGTGACCTGCATCTGAATCACTGTTTGAAGTAAAGCCTCACTCTATGTGTACAAATTTTTAAAAAAGTTAATATATTTAAAATCTTCTCTTTGGTTTTGGGGAGTGGGTTGTATTGTATAGAAATTAATGATAGCTGCGCTTTAAAAAAAACTGTTGATGGCTGAAAGACCTGAAGCATTCCTGGATAGTGAGGGTGAAGTGTAATGCTACAGCCCTGTAAAGTTTTCTATATGGAAATAAAATGATCTGTACAACTCTATACGTCACTGCTTATTATCATCATCATCATCATCACACAATGTATTGGATCGTAACTCCAAAAATTTGAACAGACATAAACCTTTTGAAAGTAAGCTCAGAACAAAGATAAAATTACTAAAATATTTATTATTAAGATGCAATTACATAAGCTTTGTTTTTTTAGTCATAAACTCATGTTCCTACACGTAAAATACACATTGTATAAATGGAGGTTGTTAAGTGGAGGTTAAGTTTCATCAAGTATTTTCGACTAAAGGGCACATGCTTAATTACAATCTCATATCCCTAAATAACCTAATAGAGCCTTGCAAATGTTTATCTTTGGCTTAATATGAAGATCAGCCGTGGTAGGTGGACGGCCCTTCCCAATCCAGACCTGCGTGGTGTTGGCTGGATGGCCTGCGGCCTCCCACGAATCTCTTCAGTGTATCCGAGGATCCGGGACGTAACCAGGACTCTGTGGCAAATGTGTCAGTGGACAAACGTCTATCATCAGGAGGAGGAGTCTGTGGCCATAGCTCCTCCACTTCCTCAGCAGACGCTTCCTCTAGACGGCACAAAAGAATAAAGTTGGTAAACCCGCACAATATATAAACTGTAATGCATACAAATGTGGCAAAAGCGTTCTTGTGTTGACAATTTTAAAGTAAAATCTGATCTGCAGGAGTTAGTGTTCAGATGGTTTAAATCCTAACCTGATCTCCAGTCACGTTCTCTCATGTTATTCAGCGATGTCATCTGGTTCTTCACGCGTTCCCTCAGCCTCTCCATTTCTGTGCTGGACAGCGAGTGCACGGACTGCCTGTCAGGTTCACTGTCGGGTCGAATGTACCGGCTCATATCCTACAGACACACACAAAAGTCCTTCAGCAGGACACTACATTCTGATCTCGATCTGTGGCAATAAATGAAAAGGCTTGAGATATGAAGGTACATTTTTGCAGATGGTTTCGATTTCAACGCACTATAGCTCTGCTCCAAAACCTACAACAGCATTATTATTACAGTTACTACCTTTAACAATACTATTGTTCATTTTCCTAACAGTTGCAAATGAAAAAAAACTTGTAAGGTAAGGGTGTAATTCTCAGTTTAAATAAATCCACTCGCTTCAGAGATTTTTGCCTTCCTGGCTGCTGGTTTTAATCGTGCAACATCTCCCCGAGCTCTCTGATCAGGCCGGGACTGCATTAGGAAAGAAGGATCGCCGCTGGGGTCTGTGAAGAAACAAATAGTTAAAAGAGATCCTCTATTGCACTTTATTCCTCTTCTGAGATACAGCATTGAAACAATCAGGGTTTGATAATTGAATCTCGAATAAAATGACATTAAATGGTTTAGAGACTGAAGAAAACTCATTTACAAGGTGACTGCTAATCTCCCATGGGTGGCAATGAGGACGGATTCATACCCGTCACACTGCTTGTCATCTACTCAGTGTTTGACAGGAAGTCTCTGATGGAACCGACAGCAGCTGTCTGACTGCAGTGTCACACACTGTCTGCTCTTCATACTTACACACACGTTTTTATACACTGTGGGGACCTTATAAAAACACTATCCGTGTTTCACAAACCCACGTTTGATCTACAGTCCATTGTGTCAATCATCAGGACATGCACATGCAAATAAAAAAGCACTCACTATGTACGTGACTCAAAGCTTGACCGATCTACTTCGTACGGTTTTGGTTTTAGGGGTACTCACCGATAAAGGCACTTTCTGAATCTAACAGCCAGTGTCTGGACGGATCCGCAGAGCTCCCCCTCTGGGGAAATAAACACATCAACAAAGACGTCAAGTCAATAAGCAGAAGTGTCAGAGAGCGCTAACGGAACACAGATACCCTTTAAGGGCTCAGCAAAATGGGTCACGCAAATATGGAGTCGGGATCTTTTCTCACCGGCTCAGGATGCTGTTGGCCTGAAGACACCAGGTCAATGTAACCTGCCCGGAGGAACACAAACAGGTCAGAAATAGATGTATGTATTTGTGAGCGTGTGTATGTTTGTGATTCCTAGTTTTGTGAATAGACAGATGAGACTTAACACACACACACAAATAAACACTAACCACCCCTGGCTCTCAGGTTGTTGATGGTTCGTTGTTGTTGTCGTAGCAGAGCCTGCTGCTGGATGTCTAGACTGTGATCGTCACTGGGGGGTTCAGGATATGCCTGCCGTACCTCCTCTCGAGATGTAGTGTCTGATACACGCATACATAAACACACAGATACATGGAAGTGTCAGCCTCTCATCCAAAAGCAAAGAGAGAGAGAAAATTTAAAATAACTCCAGTCGACATGTGAAATAAAGAGTGTGATAAAGCAAAGAAAGAGAGCCAGCCGCTGAGTCACGCTTTCAGAAATCTCCCTCATTTCTCTCCTGCTGTGAGATCTGTCGACTGATGCGACCGCTCGCCCCATGGGGTGGCCAGATGGAGAGAGAGCCGTTAAGCATCTCTCGAGCAGATAGTTAAGAGTGCTCTTAATGAAGGTTAAAGACATTATACAGTAACACCGATGCATTAGAGGCTTGATTAGTGTGAGGTCATAAACTTCATATCTTTCCCCATCCACATGCTGTACATTTCATCTATGACTGGAACATTATTCTCTTTAATATTCTCATTATAACTTTATTCATAGTTTCTTCATTAGCATCTTTATATTTCACTAGAGGTGCAGTTCATTAACATATATTGTTATCTAACTTTAAGTACTTTCTCTCCACAAATGTTCAGTGAACTTTGGAAAATATGAGTTGTGATAATTAAACAAGACTTAGAATGTTAAAACTGTAATCTGTAACTTTTACATCTCTATCACCATCTCATCATCATTTACATACTTAAGTCAAATGATGTCAAACTGAATTTTCTAAATAAAAAAAATAATAACTTATAATTTATAATTATAAGTTTAAAATTGTAAATCATGGTAAGATAAAGTGACAGAACACAGTTTTTATTATTATTTATGGTTTATTTTTAACCATCTCCACACTTAAGAGCGAGAGAGCAGGAAAGATCACAGATAGCTTAATATTATCAGTACAGGAAACTGCGGCTGAACTTATTAAAGCCAGCGTGTTAAAGTCCGACATTAATGGCTATTTGGACAGCAGATGGTAGACTTTGATGTTAGACCGAAGCTAACAAAGAGTCATGGCATGTGTTATCAGATACGAGCACAGCTGTAAGCGGATATAACGGCTGTGGTTCATATAAAGCAAATAGATTTTTAGACGTAACTGAAGCTGAAGTAAAGATGAGTGTGTGAAATTACAGACAGATTATTTGGTGGGATTTGACAGACTGGTGAGCTTGAGCGTCACATTCACCTCTGTATTTTAGACGGTTAAACTCCTGGAGATTCTGCATGTTGACAGTTGCGGTGGTGTGGGAAGCTGGTCTTCTGATAGGCACTTGTTTGTGTAGTCTTGTCATCTCAAAAACCTCCTCAGGGGTGCGCTCTCGTCGTCTGTTCAATATGTGTGCAAATGAGATTAGTGACGATGCGTTATTGTGAATTATTCCATGCCGTTTGTTTAGAAATATACCTGCTGGGATGCGCTGATTGGTTGTCTTTTCTGCTGGACGGCATTAGTTGACCCTCCAGACGTCTCTGTGCACTCAGCAGCTGCCTACGCAAGGTCGACAGCTCCCTGATCACTGTTTGATCTTCTTTTGAAACACACAGTAAAAAGTTTAGAAATTCGGTCCTTAAAAGCCAGAGCTTATAAACGAGAGTATAAGATGAGTTACCTGTGGCTCTGATCTCGTTCCTGCGAGCGGGAACTGGAGGAGAATGTGGGGCTGAGATTGAGCGTACCTGTTTAAAATAACACACAGCGTCAAACTTAACCATACGTTACTTTTATGGTCCTTCTCATTTGTTTTATGCGTTTTTGCGTGTGTTAGGAAGACTCACAGGTGGAGTTCCAGCAGACCGGTAGCTCTCCACCGATGGAGGTCTCGGCGTCTGATGATGAAGTTTTTTTTGTAAGGCTGGCAGGGGTGGTGACGGTGCCCTTTGAACCTTACCAAATAAAAAAAGAAATGTCATTAAAGATTCAGTTAGCGGTTTAGTTGGCTGGTGGGAGTGTATGTATACGTTTAAGAAGTTCCACCTCTTCCACAACTGGCCGCTGTTCTTGCTGGAGTCTTTTCCTCAAAGCTTCATTTTCTCTCTCTTCTGCTTCTTTTTTCTTTCTTTCTGCTTCTTCCCGGCGCTCTTCGGCTTGCCTGATCAACTCCTCGTTTTTGGCATTTTGCTGTAAAGAGCACGACGACACAATCACAACCAATAAGAACACTTTGAAGTCTATTATGTGTAGTGGGCTAAAAAGATTTCAAAACAACTATATCCTGACCTATATGTTCATGCCAATAAAGTACCTCTCTCTCCTTCCGCCGTTTCCTCTCCTGCTCCTCCTCATACTCCTTCTGGATCCGAGCTCGCTGTTCGGCCAACCGTCTCTCTTCCTTCTCTTCCTCCAGCCTGTTCCGTTCCTTCTCTTCTGCCTCCTTTCTTCTTTTTTCCTCGATCTATTCATCCCAAACATGATGAGTGAATGTAAAATGGCAGGGTGAAACCACGCTACACAATCCATACCTGATTAAATGTGGCAAGTGAGTCTGTACCTGTTGTCTTAAACAGTCCTTGTATCTTTCCTGCTCATGAATCTGCTGTATTGTTGGCAGTTCATTGAAAGGGTTGCCCCGGGCGTGCATCGGCGGCTGAACCGAGGAGAAACCCGCAGGCTCTGTGGAGACCGAACACGAGCTCATAAAAATGATTCCCAGTTTTAGTTCATAAAAATGAACTGATTTAACTAAATATTGATTCTCATTGGTCACCTGTTCGAGGAACAGCTGGATTGCGAATCACTCTGCCACCAGAATCATAAGCTTCAACATTTGTCTTATGCATTTGTTTCAAATCACCTGCAAATACAGAAATAATAAGAGTCAGTATAAAAATATAAGAGTTAAACATTGCATTGTTTTGCACTAAGTAAGTGATTTGAATAAAGTGTAAATTCAGTACTGATGAGGTTTCCTTGATCGTCTTTCAGAGGTGCTCCTCCTCCAGCTCTTCCCCAGGGCTCGTAGGCTTTCATCTCAGCATCGATCTTAGCGTCATACAACTCTTTTTCAAACTTCTCACGATGTCGTCTTGCTTGTCGTTCTTGAATCTGCGCACCAGAATGAATACTGTCGTAATAATTGTTGTAATCGGACAGTTTTGAAGTAAACTTAAAACAGTCAGATTTTCTCTGTAAACTAACCCTAATCTGCTTCCTTTACCTTGTGTAACAGTGGATTCCACTCTGATCTCTGCCTGTCAAACTCCTGCCAGACTTCCTGATAAACTCAACAATTATACATTTAAGGTGTAGTATGTTTTTTATCAGTATGTGTGTTCCCTGGGATCAAACCCATGAATTACACTGTGTTCCTAAAACAACACTTCATGTGTACTTAAACCCTTCATTGCACTTTTCTAACTACTGCATAGACTATTTCAGACTTGATGATCTTGCAACCAGTCCGTTAAATATCTCAAGTCTTTCAAAGTCAAAGCTCCCCGCAGGGAAAGAGGATAATCAAATTTGTGTCTTCTGCCATTATGGTATGACAATATCATCCTCCATCCTACTGCTCTAAAATCAAACTGCTCTCTGTATTAAACTGATCATTCCATTTTGGGTAGAAATGAGTGATTTCTGATTGGACAATTCTGGAGATAAGGATGTTGATTTAGATAATCGTTCAGTATATGACTCGGAGGGTACCTGCAGCTTAAGGGCGTTCTGGTAGCTAAGAGCACTTTCCTTGTGTTGCTGAAGCCTCTCAGGAGAAATAAATGATGGTCCTGAAGCAGGAACGTCAGCCTGGATGCTCTGCCTGAAGTTAAACAGATGAGTTTATAGGAACAGTTCACCCAACAAAGAAACATCTGTCATAATTAACCTAACTTATATACATGTACTGAAAAAATCCTGGGTTGTTTTAACCCAGGCTTGGGACATGTCAAATATGGACATTTTCTGGGTTAGGGTTTGTCCCTTTTTGACCCAACCATGGATGTATATGCTAAAAGTGGCGAGTTGAAAATAACTCAGTTTGCAACTTATGATCACTACCAATTTGTCTTTGCTGTAAGTTGATGGCAACACAATTCCTCACATTTATTTACACCTTTATTACAGTGTTTTGTGCAATGAACCCTGAAATGTAAAAATAAAGCATAAATATGATCATTCTGACGTAAAAACTTTCTTCCAGAGGGCCAAATCTCACCTATACTGCAATACAACACCATTCTCTGTTATACAAGCGCCCCCTGCTGGTACTACATCAAAACATTCAATGGAAAAATTACTTAGGAACTCATGAACCTAACTCTTACACAATGTTAGAAATGGAGTTTTCAAAAATACAAACTGGAGACTCTAGTTTTTTTCACAGTAAATGTGCTGCCCTGTTTCAATACCCTAAGTGGCAACAATACAACATATAAAGTGTATTTCCAACTCCGAAAACTGACTGGATAAGCTCATTTCTAACAAAAGGAAGTATAAAAAATTCAGAGATAACAGCAGAAAATGAGTTGCCTACTGTGTGAGGACGGGCCAATGTGCTCCTGGAGAGATGTTTGACGCTTGACCTACTGCTGCTCCATCTAACACACAGACATCATATTTAACATACGCTAAACAGCTACAATTAACAAAACAGTCAGGGACTCTGTAGTATAATATCGTTTTGAATACAGTATGATGATGCACTCACAGTGAGTCAAATTAGGATCTAGAGGATTTCTAGCGGCATAGTAGTAATACGCATGATCGTGAGGAGTTTGGTAAGTTTCTGAGTGGGATGGAACCAATGGAGGCCGCACACCTAAAACTCTAACAATCACAAAACAAAAACACCAATTAATATTTCCACACCAGTATATAAAAGGATGGGATATGAACCCTGGTCTTCTTCCTCAAGACACTTGAACACTTGAACAATCCATACAAGTGAACAATCTAATGATAAACACAGAGCTTTACAAACCTCGGAGGAACGATTTCCCCCATAGTGCTTGAGAGGCTTCTGTGGTGGTCTTCTGTAACGGGTGCGATACCATTAACCAGACCTGCTCCAACATCCAGGCCAGGGCCTAAGGCATTAGCCAGCCGGCTTAAGACAGTGCTGTTGTCCAGAGCTGGGGACTGAAAGGCAACATGAGGCCTTTCGGGTGGCATTTTCTCCTCTGGTGCTTGATCTTTGGACCGCCTGACAGAGTCGGCCCTGAAGACCTCCAGACCCACCCCAGGCCGGTAGGGTACATCTCTTCTTTTGCCATCGTTTTTCCGGTTTACGGCACCAAATTGTTTAATTCGGTCTGGCTGTGGAAAAATATACGTTTATGCATGCTTTTTATGCGATACGGTATAAAAAAAATTATATTTAGTAAAGATTCTTACCCGTTTTTCTGGATCAACGGCACCAGTCGCAGCCACTCTTAACTCTAGCTCCTTCTCCCTACAGTTGAATTTATACAGTCAGGTAAATATTAAAGGTCTTATTTTATATTCATATACCCACAATCAGTATATTAGTAGTGGACCTCATTTTGTTCTTCTGTTTTTCAGCTATCTGCTGCAGAAGCTCCTCTCTATAACGTTCCTTTCTCCTCTGAGAGGCCTCGCCCCCTTCAGCAGTGCCTGAACAAACACAGCCAATCATAATTCAGTTTTTATTTTTTCCCATGCATTATAAAGTCTGATTTGAGCTAAAGCTCCTTATCTTACCAAGCATGAGTCCTGTAGCAAAGTCGCTCATGTTGTGCTCATTCACAGATCTGCTCTGCGCTGGAGTCGGTGCCTGTAGACTACATCCAAATCACACGAAAGCAAAAATAAATAAATAAATGAAACATCAGCCAGTGTCTTATACTAAACACACCCTGATCTCTGCAGCCCTGGCCAAATCACCACGTCATTCACATCACATTAAAGAGTCTGGCTGCAGAGCCACATCAACACTAATCAATACAATCCCACTGATAGAATGGGCCATAAATCAAGCCAGCTCAGCGGTGTTTGTCTCCATGCTGTTAAAACCCATGAAGGAAACACAGATATTGTAAGAGTTTGTGTCTTAAAAATATATGAAACCTGAATGAAGACTAAATTCTTCAGGTTTACTCCACTATAAGCCAAACCCAAGAAACTGACAGGAGAGTTTATAACAATTGACTTCTGCTACGGTAATGGTCACGTCAGCTATTTAGATCACTGCAGTTTTATTTTTTAACAAAAGATAGCCTTTAAAACCCCCAATTACTCTAATTGCAGATAATAATGTAATTGCTGGAACTGAAGTGCTTTTAATGTCTGTCTGCTCCCTCCTCGACAGTCGTCTCCATTAACTCTGTCTCGTAGGAAAGATGTCAAGTTTAACCAAGATTACAGCTGACTACACCGAATCCACATACTGTACATGCAAAAGCGTAAAATTGTGCATAGACGTTGCACTTTATATCTTTAATTACATTCTGAAGTTATTTTTATTTGGATGTTGCTTTGGTGATGCTTTTTACAGGCATTTGGTCTGCAACAGACACTGTTAATTTGATCTTGTCTACAGTACAAGCTAGCATTCACACAATCCTTATTATTTTATTGCAGTATATGTTGCAATTTTCCTCACTGTGCCAGTGCAAAATGTATATATTACATCCTATATTTATATGTGTTGTAATTGATGTCGTCCTCAAATGAATCCCAAAAAAACAGAAAGCAGTAAAGCATTAGCCGTAAAAGGCACCTGTATGATCTGTTATCAGGTTTTCCTATGCCTCTTCCGGCTACGTCTGTGTCTTCCTGTATGTTTCTTAGCCTGTCCTTCTCTAGAAGCTCCATCTCCACCTGCTCCTCCTCTGAACTGGTGTGATCCCTATAGTGCTCCTGTGGACGTCCCAAGCAATCTTCCGTTTCTAACCAGCGTCTCTGTGGTCTTGATCTCTTATGCACTTCGGAAACAGATTCAGTTATGGTAGCTGCATCTCTTCTTAAAGACGCAACATTCTCTGAGCTCAGGCTTCCCCTGTGCTTGTACCTCTGGAGAAAGTGTATATTTTGGAGTGACAGAGCCAAAACGATCTCTCTCTAGGGCCTGATAGAAACATTACAAACATATGCTGAGAAACGTCACAGATTTCATTGTTTTCACTGTCATTTAATAAGAACATTTGCATAAGTTTAGCATTGGAAATGACATAATACACACCTGAGGAGTAGTCGAATGTTTCCCTCCTCTCTGTGTTCGATTATGCTCTCTGAGAAACAGATTGTATTCTTTGTTTCTTTCATCTTGTAGCTTTTCCTAGGCAGAATCACATAACATTTATGTTAGATACTGTAATAATTATTATTAATGATCATTATTTAAAGCAAAAATCTCTATTATGTTTGTATAAATCTAAAATTTCAAATGCATTTACAAAACAGGATCTGCAGCCCAGTAATATACTGGTTGCCATTAGATACATTATCCACTCTACGCTAGTAACAAGTCTTAACAAATCATTATTGAGAGCTTGCCAACCTGCTTCAAAGAGGAAGGGTCTATGTTTCTGCATTAAGTGAGATGAATTAAACTGGGTTATTTTGGCACTAAATAGAGAATTCACTACAGCAGTCTCTGTATGCAGACAGAGCCGTTACCTTTGCTGATTTGCGTTCTTTTATGGGAAGAGAAAGCATGTGAGACTGTGGAGTTCGATCAGCAATATTCTTTTTTTTTCTAAAGGAGGAGAAAGGGTTATATAATGTTATAGGTTACATTTTATATGAAGATATGATCCAAATCAGCAAGAATTTAAACACTGAGGTATACAGAAAATAGTCAAAAAATCATTTGAACTACAATTCAATCTGAATCAATCTAAACAGCAACCTGAGACATAAAACGCCGGTAATCGAGACGCAATTCTTCTTTCAGTTTCTGCTTCTTTCTTTCATAATCTTCTCCCAATGGTAAACTGAGACCAATACTCTCTTCTGGAAACAAGAAGAAATAAGAATATCAAAATCTAACCTCATTCAACATAACACAAAAAATGACTTGAATCAATACAAAATATGAAATATTTAACAGATGTATATATTATTTCAATACTGCAAGACTGTGATTAAACATGCCTTTGGTCTGTTTGACTTGTGAAGGATGTTTTTTGTAAGCAGGTTTGATGTTCTCCTTCTCTAGGTTTCTGTTATTAAAACTTGTCTATAAAAACAGCAAAAGCAATATATAACTGAAAGGTTACAATAGAAACTGAAATATAGATATTTCGTTTTAAAACAAGAGTCAAACACAACTGTCAGCACTATGAAAATGAAGCTTACCTTCATTTCCATGTAAGGTGCTTCTTCTGCTGTTCTTTCCTCCACGACGTTGCTGATGTTGCCATTCATATTTACTTAAACCAGAAAACCTCTAGACACGAAAGAATAAGACATCGATAGATTATATTTTATTATAAATAACACAAGACTGGTAATGATATATCCTGCTCTCTGGACATGGAAGTGAAGAAAGGCTTTGCAGAGGAGGCGATGGCGCGAGGATGAGGACTGCAGGCGCTGGCAAGCGCTCAGGTTGTTAGGCAACAACTCAACACACAACGCGCGCGTCTCAACCTCCTACAATTAAAATAATGGCTGTCTTTCAACACATAGTCGACTGCCTGCCAGGATCGCATTTTAAACATTATCAATCGTGTTTTCGAGCTGCTATTTTAGTTAAGCAAACTTTAGTAAGATAGTAAGATAAACTGATACCAACCATTAGCTGTACAGCTGATCTTTAAAACATCGTCTTTGACTAGAAATCGATCTGCTTCCTTTTATCTAAAATTGTTACTTCAGGGTTTTGGAAACGCACCATATGTTAATGATTCGAGGTAGCTTTTATAGTATCTTTTGCTGAAGAAACTGCTGATACTATTTAACCATTCAAAAGTTGTTCTTACAGCTGACTATAACGTATTTTCAAAATAAAGGTCCCACTTTCAGCCCCCAAAACCTTCATGGTAACTGTAGCTTAGATTGTCATATAATTATAGAATTTAACATTTTTATTTAAATTTACATAAATGTTATTTAAACCGTAGAAAATGTATACAGTAAGAAAAGGGTAAATAAATAAAATAAAAATACAATAAAGTTGAATAAAAAGTTACCTATAGAGTGATTACCAAGTTGACCCTGGGTTAACAATACAATTGTGACCCGAGACAAAATTCTTAAATCTAGGGCCCCTATCCCCCAGCTCCTAAGAGGAGGCTTTACCCTAGGTGACCTTTGTGGAACCCATGAATCAATGAATGAAGAAATAAATTAATGCATAAATTTGCATGCTACCTGCTCACACTTTGCACAGATAGTAACAAAAACAACTAAATGTGCTTGGGTGTTAAGGGTTATTTTGTGATTTTATAGATTGTGAGAGAAGCCAACACATGAAAACATGTTATGTTTGGTCCAAACCAGCAGATGGCACAAACAACAAATTGTGTAAAGTAGATAACAAGGCTGCAGGTACAGCACAATTTACAGTCAGCTGAGATGACTTGTCAATCAAATATCGCGATGTTAATGATCACCTGTTTTTTGTTTATTAATTCTGAAATACATAATTATTCATTTGTTTATAAAATGACGTTTATAAATTGTTTATAAATTATTTTAAACGGAAATTATTTTATAAAAACCTTTTAATAACGTTTTGTAAAACCCTTTGTGGTAATACCATAAGAAATGTTTAAATGGCAATTGTAATTGTAACAATAATTGTAGTGAATGGATAAGACCCAATGAAGCACCTTCTGGCAGGTCACATGTTGAAAGCAATAAATCCTAATGGAATATGGCCATCACTACTACAGAAAAATAAAAGAACTACTATAAAGGAAATTATTTTTAATGATTTTGATGGAAAAAATGAATTAAATAACTGATGCAGAAACTATGTATTTTTCTTTTCAGCAGGTATCAGGACTTACGTGCTGTAACTTTTTTATTAATATATATATATATATATATATATATATATATATATTGAAGCATCCTACATGTTTAAATAATTTATAACATAAGTACATAAACTTGTGTCACGCCTTCTCATTGGGTCTTTGGCGGATCCTGTCAATGACGTAACTTCCGTTCGGGTCCAGTCAGGGAGGCGGGGCGCTGAAATGACATTCGGCCACACCAACCAAAGCATATTTCCCGAAGCCCCGTTGATTAACGGCGATAAAGCGCTCTTTACATCCGTCTAGGAAGACGGAGGCATATTTTAAGCCATACAGGTGGCAGACCACCTCACGGGAAAATGGCGGCGGGTAATGTCAACCCGTTTAACGTGAGTGATTCGGAGGAGGAAGCGGAGCAGAGGCAGGATGGCGCTGACACCGAGCGCAGCCCGAGTGATGAAGCACAAGGCCACAGCCTCGGTCCCTTCTCCCCGCCAGCGTACTCCGAGCCAACCGCTTTGTTATCCAGCAACCGAACCAGCCCGAGTGTGGACGGAATACCCGCATCGGCCGCTGCGGTGGCCGGTATCGGAGGCGCGGAGACGCGAGTGTCGGTGGATGTGATCGCAGCGCAGCTGCTCCGGGATCAGTACATCCTCACGGCCCTGGAGCTGCACACCGAGCTCCTGGAGGGTGGACGGGAGCTGCCTCGGCTCCGGGATTATTTCTCCAATCCAGGCAACTTCGAAAGGCAAAGCGGAACTCCACCCGCATGCAAGGAGCAGGGAGTCGGTCCTGGAGGTCCACTTAGTAAGTTATCAGATAATATGATCGTTAAACCAAGTAGAGTGAGCAGTAAGCCTTATGTGTCATATATAATACAATGGACGTGTCTAAATGTCACGAGCTGCCTAGCTAGACAGCGTTTCGAGCTGAACACATTACGATTTGCTCTTTAAATACATAGACTATCTGTTAATTTCATACTGCAGTTTATTGTGCTTCTGGTCCATGTGTGAGATTTGAAGATGTTGCACACAGGCTTGATGGGAGGGGTTTGATGAAGGGCTGGATTTTGTCTTTGTTATGTGATGATCATTGTGAAGTGTTTCCACTGACCCCAGCTGCACAGGTGCAGGATAGAAAGAGGAGGAAAAAAGATGGTGTTCATATGAGGGGTATGTAAAACCGGACTGTGTGCAGTGACAGATGAAGTTTGTTTGGAAAATCAGGAATTCTCTCTATGGTCTGTCATTCTTATACCTTTGCTTCTTAAAGGAGTAATTGGATTCTTATCTGATTGTGTGCCCTTGTCTGCCTTTTACTATTTGCCTTTCAAAGCATGGCGTTTGTTTTTGCTTTTCACTGTAATCAAGGTTTGTGCATGTTGTTAAAGTGTGGTTTACAAATGAAATTTCCTTTTCAATGTAGATCACTTGCTTTTTGTGATTGATATTATTTGTAAGCTGGAGCATGACTAGGTCGTGGCAAGCAAATGCCCTGAATCCTCTTTTCTTTCTTTATATATATAGTGCATATATGACGTTACCTGATTCTAGTCACGCCCTCGATCAAATCATAATATTTGCAAGTCAATTCACAATGAATATTTTTTAAATACCTGTAGCTAATGGAATGGCTGCATGTAATCATGTAAAATGCTGATCAAATGCCTTCAGATGTACTCTCAGAGTCTCTCATTTCTCTGTGTGGGACGTTTTATGTGATTGCCCAGCATTAATTCACATCAACAGTATTTTTTTCCACCTGCTGCTGAACGAACATGTGGGTGGGGATGTTAAAAACGATTCATACAGGCCTATTTAGGATTTGTAGCATAATTGTTAATCCATCTAATCAGCCCCCTGTTGCAAATAGAGTTTATCCTGTGATTCCTGTGATCTTGTTAATATTACAGATGTTGGGATCAGTAAAATTGCATGTAGTCAGCAACTGCACAACATTCCACACAAAATTAAACCCAATTCATTTTCAGTTGGTGAGATCTAAGTTATTCTCATTTATCTGCAGTTGAGTATTTTTAGCTGTAGTGTAATGAAGGTGATGAATTAAGGAATGCAAACTATTGCAGACAGTATCACCGTGCTGACAGCATGCTGTAATTTAATGTGTTAAAAGGCTCAGAGTAACCTGCCAGCATGCTAAAATCTGCTTAGACAAATTGTGTTTTTTATGTTCACTTCCTTTTAAACACCACTACATTCATCAAAGCAGTTGTTTTTAAAAATCTCAGCATCTTCAACAAATAGTAGATTTCAAAAACTTTGTTTAGAGCAACCAAAGGTGACAGATATTTACATTTTTTATATTTCTAATAATATGTTTGTGTGTCGTCATGCGTCTTTCTTTTAATTTCAGGATCTTGTGTTGTAAGTGTTTAGGACAGTGTATTAAGGTGAAATAGATTTTAGATTAAAATGCATTTTGATGCAGACTGGTCAGTTTTGAAAATATGTACTTTTCATACTATCAAGAATCTTAAAAGGCGTTAAGTCATCCAAAACTGCTTTAATGGTCTCTAGAAAACAATACAGGAAGTGACATCATCAACTAAGTGCAGTTTTAATTTTACTTTATACTAAAAAGGAGATGCTATAGAAGTTAGAGGGGTAGATCTGGGCTAAATTGTGCTTTTTCCACTGTACTTGACACTAGACAGTGTGCTGACTGCACTTATATGGCCCCTAAATGTTGTTGATGGCTGTGCATTGACCTGGCTTTGAGAATGCTGTTTTTTTTAAGAACCACTAAGTCATATTAGCATTATGAAGCAAAACCTCCTCCCAAATGAGGATCTGGCAGCCAGCTGAGAGGGAGCAGATGGCTCTCAACCAGACTTCTGTCACATCAACCTTTTTAACAGGATGCAGAGCGAGATGAATGAAGGTTTTCAACACCTCATACTCTACAGTCTATGCAATATTCCATGTCGCTGGGGAGACGCAACAGACACTTAAATAGAGATGAGTGATTTAGAGATGAAAAGGGCCCGGTGTGTTTGGATGGATTTGATGCTCTGCAGCATGAATTGCAAAACTGTGTAATGCGAGTCTTAATTGGATCAGCTTTTGTGAGCAGCTGTCGGGTAGTCATCAAAGTCTGGTTCCGCCACAGAATTGAGTGTAACACCCCAGCTTCCTTACAGCTTTATAAATGTGTTTGAAATGTTGTGTTGATTCTTCATGGAAGTATGACTGGGTACTAGAGAAATAGGTATTTCGCAACAGCAGGTTGCTTTATGATTTTAAGTGCTTTTAAGTTAGTGCTTAAAAGTAAAGTGTATTATTTCTGTTCTTCCATCATCAGACAGAGTCGAAAACCTGTTTAAATGTTGTTAAACATGACACTAAGCTCATCTGTGGACAAACAGATCATTTTAAGCACTTTATTTTAACATTGAAGAAACTATGTTACTTTTACCTTTGTTATGTCCATCCCTTCCTCAAATTTCTAAATAGCTAAAATAGTACAAGAACTATATCCTATTGCTTATGCAAAACATTCACCAGCCAAATTGTGACTGTCTTTTTACTCTTAAAGAAGTACTTTTCCTAAAAATGAGAATTATTTTTTTTGTTACTTATCTCATGTCATTCCAACCTTAATGACTTAACCACTTCTCAAAATGTTGAGAATATATACATAAAGGTTTGGAATAAATAATTACATATTTTTAAGTAAACTTTTAAAATGGCTATTAATGGGATTGTAATTGGAAGCTGAGGTCAAAACTAAGGCACACCTTCTCCAGGCATGTTAATAACAAATGAATAAATAAATTGATAGCTGAGGTTCTCACTTTTTTTTACATTTCGTTTTCTGTTATTTTGTTTTTTCATAAAGGTTTAAAAAAAATCTTTTCTGAATAAGAAAGAGGTGACCAAAAAAGTAGGGTATCAATATCTATTTTTTTTTATCATTCTAAGGCCTATTTGTGCTATTTCAGGCGATTCTATTTAAGATTTTCATTGCTGTCATATTGTTGTGGTTATGTGAACTATCACACAGAGCACAGTAGGCACAATTATTGCTTAGTCACGAGTCACACGTCCCTCCTCTGACCTGACACACCTAAAAAGAGCCCTTTAATTCATCATCATCACTTGGATAAAGCGTCTTACAAATGCAGTAATAGTTCGAGCTCATGTCTTGCCTTCAGAGCCATCAGCCCCTCCCTGTCAACCAGTCTGACAAGGCGTTTATTCAGCAGAAGTCTTTTAAGTCAGATATCAGCATTTACATTCAAGTCACACCCAGAGAAAGACTCACAAACGAATAGCGTTCCCCTCATCAATACATCACTGTACAGGAGATTTACTGCAAAATTCAGGCACCTGAGTTTAATTTGACAATAATGTTGACATGTAAGGAGAAAGCATCTAGTACCATTTTAAGGGTGATTTGAGTATTTCTGGCAGATGTGATATTGTCTCTCTTCTACATTGACAGCTTTGCAGTCACAGGACTGAGTGCATGAGCTTTACTACCGTCATGTGACATATCCTCAAGTCATATCCACAGTGATATTTGGCCAATAGGGTAAAAGACAAAGAGTGCAAAAGAATACAATTAAGATAACATTTATTGGGAAATATATAAAAATATATAGTTTGCACAGCATATAGCGTTAAATCCCTTTTTGGCAGATTTATTTGTACTACTATAGTTTTTACCTTATTGTAACTGTGGTTTAACTACAAATAAAACAAAAAACCTTAGTGTGTCAATTATATGTGGCATGTAAGCCTTTTTTTATAATGAAATTATATCTGCGCTGAACTTATTTATTGCCTCTGTGAAATCAGTCCATGTGAGAGGCTTGATGTTGGAAATCATTTTTAATCTTCTCCACTAATGCAGACAGACAACGGTCTCTAGAAAGTTTTGGCCTGCGTACAGAAAGATACATGAGCAGTCTATTCCACAGCAAATCAAAATGTCACCACTTTCTGTAAATTATAGTTTACTGTTCTGCTATAATAAGGGTGGGTTTTGTTGTGAGTAGAAGTTAAGAACCCATCAGCTGGGAACGAGACACTAAATTTACCATCTGTTATGTTTTTCTTGTTTGTTTTCAGATCGCGCTGGCAGCATCAGTACTTTGGACTCCTTGGATTTTGCACGTTATTCAGATGATGGCAACAGAGAGTCAGATGAAAGGGTGGCAGGTAAGATAAATCATGCTGTTGGAATAAGACAGATGACAGCAGTAATGAGACTGCTTAATGCAAAAATATGTTTTGTTTTTTTATTCAACTTAATCTTTATTTTTGATCCAACTTAATTTTTCGTGTTCCAAAGCAGCAAAAAATAAACATATCCAATGTTTATGAAAATCTTGGTCCGAATACAATAATTACTTACTCTGTCATCAAGTAGCAAATTATGTTTTACAGTATTTGCTGTGTAGTAAGTGGATGATTCAGAAGTTTCGTCCGATACTATACATGCATGTTTCTCTTTTGTGAGTTCAGCATGATTAATATGTGCAGGGGTAAAAGTAAAACAGTTTCATTTCTTCTCTTACTTCCAAGAAAAAAGATCACTTTTCCTTGCTTGCAAAATGAAAAGTCAGATGTAAAGAAACAAATCGGATTTGTGTTTAGTGTGTCTTAAACACTATGACAGAACCGTTGGCGATCAATGTATTTTTCTCCGCCTCAGTGATGGGTCATATGGTTGGTTTCTCTCATGATAGTCGTTTTGAATTACAACTTTGTGTCAATCCTTTAAAAACAAGAAATTTTTACTCTATTAAATCCTAAACTTTTGCGTGCACTGATCGCAAAATTAGACCACAATTGACTAGACTAGATATTTTTTTATTTGCCAAGCCATTGAATTTCCAAGAACACAATTTAGCACTTACAGTACGTGGCCATATTTTAAAGCAAAATGAGAATGAATTGGCTTTATTGACCGTTTTTCTGGAAACTATTAGTGGTTTGGAGGCTGGTGAAAAAGTCTTTTACAAGAGAGGATTGGGTCTGTGTTACCGTATATGACACAGGATTCTTGGCATTCATGATTGATGTGAATTCACACATGGTTCACTGACCGTTTTCATCAGCGGAGACATAGATGAGCTTGTCTCTATATATGAGGGTAAACAAACAGCCACCAACACAGAAATTACTGGCAATAACAATTCTCCTTTCTTATTTCTTTCTTAACTACAAGGATTTCTGCCTGTCAAGTTTCTTATTTTTTGTTATATTCCTGTTTTAATAATTGCTTGGCTTGGCTGTTTGTTGCATTATCTTGAGTCTTTCCCAGGCTTCAAGCTGATTTATCTTGGCAGATATCGATTTTTCAGATCGAAATGTAGTTGTTAGTAATAAAACGTTTACAGCCCTGTCCTTTCCAAACAAACACCTATAAGAGGTGAGTTATTTTAGATAGTTTTGTTGTTGAGCAGATAAGTTATCAAAATGGTACATGGTGAATATCAAACATGCATTATCATTACCAGCAACGTATGAATTGTTCACTTAAACTGAATCAGAATTTTAACAAATGAAACGTGTCGCCTGTATAAGCCACTCCATAAGGAGTCTGAAATGTCATACTAGGACTGCGTCAAGTTTATATTTACTTGTTTGTTTGTTTTAAATTAATTGGGATAGTTCACCTAAAAATTATTTACTCACTTTCATGCCATCCCAAACCTCTATCACTCTTCTTTGGAACTCAAAATAAGATATTTTAAAGAATGTTGGGAACCCAACAACATTGGCCTTTATTGACTTCCCCTGTATAGACACAAAACCACTAAGACTGAGATTTCTGAAAAATATCTTCTTCTGTGTCATAGACAAAGTTAGGTTTGGAATGACATTTTGCAATGATAATTTTTAGGTGAACTGTCTTTTTAGAATGTCTGTGCTATTGTTATAATATGTTATGTATAATACGTAATATGATTATTCATAGATAGATATGTGGTAAGTAGAAGGCCTAAGGAACCGTGCAGCAGAATAAGTGTACAAAATGTGACTTGTACCCCAAATTGGGCTTCTTCCAAATCTGCAATGAGCACAGCCCTGGCTGTCTGACCTGGGGTTTACTGGCTGTCTGATGGGTCTCTATTCCAGTATTTCTCTTTCCAATACTGGACCACAAACCATCCAGGCAAGCACACCCTTGTCCACCTTTTGTTTTTTACATTTGTTCATTTGTTAAACTTGCATCCTGTGCTCCGTTGATCAACAGTGTCTTTGTCCAAGTAGATCTCTACTGTCTTTTAGTGTTCCTCATATCTCTTTATTTCGTTTTCTTTTCTCCATTTTGATTTTTCTTTCTTTCTCTGGCCCTTGAATAGCTTTTACACAGTTTGATGATGCCCGAATAGTGTCAAAACGTGGTGTGAAACTTTAGTAAGGAAGTCAGAAATGCTGGTTTCTTTGTTTTGCAATGAAAAGGTACCAGAGGCATTTACTGGTATGCATCTAAATTTGGGACCAAATGTTGGTTTATAGTTATTCATGAATACATTTACATATAATAAGACCATTTTTGTACAATATTTACCTATTTATTGATAAACACTAGCTGCTTTTCATGCTAAGCTAGTTGCTAGATAGTAATTATAGTATATCTAACGTATCTAATAGTGCCTGATATTGTCCCAGAAATCGTAGCTTTAAAAAAAAATCCACCTGCTGATCATCAGTGCACAATCACAATCAAGTGTTGTGTGCTCTTCATGCTTCTGTTTATCACAGTACCTCTATTACTGTACTCACCCAGCCGGTCCACAGTAGCAGGATTGCTGCAGGGTTTGCAAACACTAGCAAATCCCTTTCCCATTGAACTGCTCAGCTTTACAATGAAGATTAAATATAACAGCAGTTCGTTTTTGTGTATTTATGATTTACATCTGTATCGGAACGAGATTAAAGGGGCTGTGATTTTCCTCCTTTAGTAAAAGAAAAATATAATTTGATTTTAGCACTTTTGCTTGTAGATCTAAAGCTGAATTGTGTAACTTTTAGTGTTGTATTGGAGTTCAAAACTTTCCTTTATTTCAACTCAATAATATATTAAGCAGCCCGATACAACATTACTTCCAGTTATGTCATGAATTTAGAAGAGGACTTTTTAGGGCTTTTCGCAGAGCACTTAACCCCAGGTTATCTTTATTCTAAACCCTGCTTTTAACCCTGGGTAGAGGAACGTTTCTCACTTGTAATTTAGATGCGGGGTTATCACCACACTTTACCTGGGGTTAATACTTCAAGTACACAAGGTAAAACATTTATCATAATAATAAGGTAAAAATAATTGATCATTATTTTTAACATTTAAAAAATCGGAATGAAATTGATATTTTGAAAATTTTGCTAAACAATTCTGATCGCTTTTTGATCTTGTCATCCAATTTTCAAAACAAAACTTTGCTTTGCTGTAAATCCCTGGTCAGACAGCATCTAGTGATTTTTTGCAAAAATCAAAACGACGCAAAATAAAAGTTTATTTGTTATTTGGCAGCTCATCCAGCAACCTCTGCTGCATGTGTTCATTAGACCCATAGTGTGCATGTTCCTGTTTTGGTTCTGCCTCAGCTTCTTACAAAAGTTTTTCTTTTTTCATTTTGTTTTTTCATGGTCATCCTTTGTTTCCCCTTTGTTTTGTTTCTTTGTTCCCTTCTCTTGGTTGGATGCCTGTTTGTGTGTGTGACCCACTTCTCTCTGGTCCAGTTCTGGAGTTTGAACTACGGAAAGCCAAGGAGACCATTCAGGCTCTGCGTGCCAACTTGACACAGGCTGCAGGTGGCGTACTTTCAACTTTTACATGATTCAGTGCTTCTAGAATGAGAGCAACTCTTACTCCTACAGGCTGTTTGTAGTGTCTGTTGTTAAACAAATTCCATCTCACAAATTTTCTTTTTCTTTTGTTTTTGTCTGTATTAGAATGTGAGATCCCTTCTCAAGAGAGAAAGAACTACAAATCAAGTCCTGAAATTCAGGTTAGCTTCCATTCTCTTTTGTTTATTTGTATAATATTAAATGTTTGATATATAAAATTGTTTTTAATATTTTGATACACACACATTATTGTTTTTTTTACTGTATTGATGTATAAACTTAAACTGTGTATTAAACTTTTTTCTTTATTTTTTAGGAGCCTATCCGCCCTCTTGAAAAGAGAGCCTTAAACTTTTTAGTAAATGAATATTTATTAAAGAATGAATATAAATTAACATCCATAACATTCTCTGATGAGAATGATGATCAGGTATGATCTTTTATTCATCAGTTTGTCTGTTTTTTGTTCAGCACTAATCACTAAATTACTTAATTTCTCTTTCTTTTCAACCCTTTATCTCTGCAGGATTTTGAGTTATGGGATGATGTGGGTCTAAACATTCCCAAACCTCCAGACCTGCTCCAGCTGTACAGGAACTCTGGCCACAGTCTGCCATTACACCGAGATACCGTGGATGTGGCGGTCGGCGTGGATCTAAGTGATTTTCCTGGAGATTGCTGCATTCAGGTATGCAGGTTTACATTTGCATAGTTTTGATTTTCATCACAATATGGTCATATTTCGTATTTTCTTTTGGTGTCGTCCACAGCGGCAGCAGCAACAGGAAGTAGTTCAAGAGCTGGAATATCAGATCAGTCTGTTAAACAGTGAGAAGCAGAGTCTGGCCGAACAGATTAAGAAGCTTCAGAGGTAAGAGTCACCGCCTGGTGCCCGAGGGGCCAAAATTAAATCAGACAGACAGAACCCTGCCACGTGAGCCTGTGTAATAACAGCAACCAGTGATTACTGTAAGAATTAATGACTGCTGTCGGAGCATCGGCCAGCTGATGTTTATCTACAGCATATTTCTTTGTGGTCCTGGTAGTTATGTGTTAAGCTGAAATGTGAGTTTCTGGAGTGTGGTGGTTTGGGTAAGATCAAGAGGTGGAGATTTTTTGTGCACTTTTGGGATCTTCTTCTAACGTTCTAATTCCTGATACTTGCAGTATATGGATTGTTTTGCATTTGCACATTAGAAAATATAATTTTGTTTGAGCAGCGATATACAAGCTCTTCAAAGGAACATCTCATCAGAACCCGCAGCCATAGGAAAGTCTGCTCGGTGTAATGAAGACCTACCGTGTGATAAGACTCCTCTAGATAATGGACAGTATTTGGACATACGGGGGGTCACAGAGACAGAAGTTACCCCAAACCCTAACACTACAAAGACCTCAACTTCTACACCAACCACTACTGACTGTACTGATGGCACAACTACTGCTACACAACCTCACAACAAACTCAAGCCTAAGAGTCCTCAAGTCAAAGGCTCGGTGCAGTTTGATCAGCCCAAAAGGTGAGATGCACTTTTTTACTCTGTTGGATATATTTATGACTGTTGTAATAAGATGCACAGAGGCAAATATATATAAAAACAGTAAAAAAAAACAAAAAAACATTGACACTAATTTAAAACCTAGAATTCTGCTCATATAGGCTACATTTTTAGGCCACACCTCTTATAATTAAGTATGCAACAAAACTAGTGTTCTGGGTGGTTGCTAGGGTGTTGCTAAGGCATTGCTAGGGTGTACTCATGCTTGCTTACTGGTCCAGGTCACTAGATGTGGCTTGTGTCTTTTCTTAACTGTATGTTGTTTCCCTTTATGTCTAAGAAAATTGTCTAATCGAAAAATTATACCAGACCTTTCCTCTAGAATCCACATTCATGGATTTTAAACACTCACTATTTTATGGGACAGATCTGCATTGGCCACTAGGTGGCAGCACTGCATTGAACACCACACTACTCGTCTAGACCTCACTGCAATGCTGACTAGCTCCATGTATTCCACTCATCATCATTTTGCACATCTGCTCTGAATAGAACCCATGAGGCTGATTCAGACAAATTACCCACTTCTTGTTTTTATTCTTCAGCTTTCCCTGTTTTGTGGAAAGCATGGCTAATATGTGGAGTTATTGATATCCAGAGGTGGAGGAGCGTGTTAAATCATGTTTTGTTTGTACTCATGCAGAAAGCTGTCTCCGGCCTTCCACCAAGCTCTATTGTCCTTCTGTCGAATGTCTGCTGACAGTAGGCTGGGCTCAGAGGTGAGTGTGATCACATTTCAGACGCGCACACACACAAGCACAGGCAGTCTGTCAGTAATGGCACTTACATTTATTTTACACATTTACGTTTATGCATTTTACTTTTATATTAAAGTGACTTGCAGTGCACTGTGATCAAACCCACAACCCTTTCTTAACAATGCTTTATCAATTTAACTTTTTATTTCTATGAACCGCTATTTCTGGTGGTTTTGCATTCTTTTTAAATTTAAAAGACTTAATCCTTATTCGCTGTAACAGCGTAACAAAGTTGTAAATACACAATTCTTTGAAATCTCTCTTTTGTACTTCACAGAAGAATTTCACACTTACATAAATGACATTAGGGCCAGTAAATATTGACAGAATTTTCATTTTTGTTGAAGTGTTCCTTTAAACTCATATGACCAGTCATTAGACAGGACATCTTTGGTTTCTTGAATAGACAGGAATTTATTATCAGGTAATAGGCAGATACAAGAGGTCACACATACATAATGCTGCATCTGAAACACAAAAGCAGAAAAGGTCCTCAGGTTGCAGCTATGCAGTAATTATGTCTTTATGTGGCGTTTGATTCTCTCGTCCTTGTTTCTCAGGTGTCTCGAATCGCTGACAGTGAACAGAGTGTTATGTTAATGCTGGGCCGCTGTCTTCCACACATCGTACCCAACGTCCTGCTGGCCAAACGAGAGGTAACCAATGAGCTTTTGACCCAGCAGCCCCATCAGCCACTACGGCTTCCATGTTCATTACAGCTGGCTTCTCCCTCTCATATTCTCCAGTTCAGCATTAACTCAACTTATGTTTTCCATTGCGATACACTGTCTTTCTCCCCCATACCACGTCCTCCTCTTTCTATTTTGTTCTGTTCACTCATGTCTTCTCTTGCTTTTCTGCATGCGTCTCACTGCTCCGATAGAGAATGGTTGCGCACCTCTGCCAGGTGAGTGGAACACATCGGTACATACTCATGTCAGCCCTCCTTCCTTTTTTTTTCGTATGTGACCTTTGACCTTTCAGTTGATTTGGCTTCTCATCAGCTTCTAATTTTATTATTGACATTTTCCATTTGAAACATTTCTTTTTATTAATAATGAAGCTTTTGGAGTTGTTTGAAAAGGTGCGATTTTTCTTTGTTTTATTTCAGAATGACTTCTGGATTGCTTTATTTCTAAAATAGCTTTAAAGAATAATATTTTTTAGCCACTAAGTCACTAATTCACAGCAGTATTGTTACAAGAGATTTTTGTTACTAAATTGTGTAAAATAATAATATTAATTACATTTATTTTATTGTCATATTTTTATTAAAGCAGCAATAACAATAAAAATGTTTATCACAATAACAACAATAGAAAAAGTTCAACACTGGAAAGAAAAAAGTATTGTCGTTAAAAAATGTTGTGTGGTTTATTTAGTAAACTGCAAAAGGCCATTACAGTTATTTTTACAGTGCTTATTTCCCATTTAACTATGGTAAAAATCACTGTAGTGTGGTCTAATTGGCTCTAATTGGATTTTATAAGAGGAGCAATATCAATATTATATTAAAAGTGCACCAACATTATTAAATAAAGTATCTAAATAGTTATGTAATTTATTAACTTATTAAAACACAACCTCATGGTTGTAACTTGCCACACCGATCTCGAATTCAGATTATATGTGGTTTTTGGAATATTATCCAATCAAAATATAAAAGTTTGTTTAATAAACGGTGATTAGCTAAATCTGTTTACAAAAACTACATAGCGTTTACAACTGAGTAACTCTCCAAACATTGACAGACAGCAAAACGTTTCTGTGCTCTGATTTCCTGAACTTCAGATTACAGTAATACTGAATCTTTGTCCGTTTAAAATGTTTTCATTGCCTTTCTTTTTTAAAGAGCTGATTAGGTGTAAACTGAAAAAACAATTCTTAAAGAAAATCACAGGACACACACACATGTGCAGATTTCACATCTGCTGAGCACAAACTCAAAGGTGTGTACTGTTCCAAACTATTCCCACACCTTTCCCCCTTCGGGCCCCGCTGATTTGCATAGGGCAGTTCTGTTTTATTAGGCCAGGTGACGGTTTAAGACGGATTGGATGCTTTCCAAGGAGAAGCAGGGTGAAAACAAACACCACACGAGGAGCGGAGATCCCTTTGTATACGCCCGAATAGTGAAGCTGCTGGCTGGACTTTGAACTCGGACTGTTGGCTTTCAAAACTTTTCTTCTTGAATTCAGTCCCACTCGCATACAGCCACACCCTCTTAACTCTTAAGTGTGGCATCTGCACAGTTAGTGTATCGGGGACTGAAACACCTGCCTTGCAATATAATTTCGGTCATCTGTAGACTTGCAAGAAACTTTATTGTCTTTTGGAAATTAAAGGCCATTCAGGTTATTGATTACCATGTTTTGTGGTGAAATAGATAAGAAGAGACACAGAGCAGTTATTATATTGTGTCATCGCAACAGCCCAAATCTCCCCGTGGTCTTGGTGAACTGTGTCTTGCGTGTTTGCATGTGTGGGTGTGTTTCTTTTTGGACCTCCATGCTTTCTGCTGGTAATTATTTTGATGTGAAGCAGTTGATGTTTTTGTGTTTAGGAAATGAGTCAACGCAGGCTTATGGCAGTGATGTATATTTGCATACAAATGCAAGTTTTCATGGGAAACACTTTGGGGTTACAAGGAATGCAACCTTGCAAGTTTTTGTTTAGTTTGGTGTTCTCGCTTTAGAAACGGGGCGAGTTGAGAACATATCTCATTTTTATCCATTTTGCCTCAGAAAGTGTTTTGACACTTAAGCCACAACTAAAGATTATAAAACTAACAATAAAAAAATTAGAAACTCTACTTGGTCCACTAATAATCGTGTTTGTTAAAATATGTTTGTTGGGTTTAAATTGTTAGATTTTTACAGCCTAAATATTGTTTTACAAAAATAATTTAGACATTTTCTGTTTTTTAAATGTTAGTTTAACACCTGTGGTGACTCTGCTACTAAAATACTTTAAATACAATTGCATTAAAGGGACAGTTTACCCAAAAATAATAATTCTTTCATCATTTATTCACCCTTATGTTGTTCAAAACTGTGAAACACAAAAGAAGATATTTTGAGAAATGTCTCAAGTGGTTTTGTTTCCATACAATAAAAGTCAATGGGGACTAGTATTGTTTGGTTATCATTTTTCAGAATATCTTTTTCATGTTCTGCTGAAAAAAAGTAAGTCATACAGTTTTGGAGTGACATTCATTTATTTAACTTCATTATTAAAGAATTTTCGTTTTTTGGTGAACTATCCCTTTAAAAATTGTTCAAATACACTCACTACCTGTTTCTATATATGTTCTGTTTTCTACTTTAGTCATTTTTTTTATCATTCTTACACAAATCTTTGCATCCTTGGTAAAAGTAGCAATGCATTTGCCATCCCTAATACCTGCTTTATGCTGTACTGACTTTATTGATTCTAGTTCCACATTTACACACTCTTACTTTGGTTTAGTGCCAAATAAAACACATAATAAACACCTCTTTGTTTAAAACGGTCACTTATAATGTCACACTCACACACATTTACTACTGATGAAAGGGCTTGCTGCTTTCTCCAATATACCACTCACAGGTGACTTCCACAGAACTGGCTGTTTTGAAAGGGTTGTCCAAACAAACAAGCATGGCGTCAAACTGCCTGCAGTCCTGCCACACTATCATTCACCTTAAAGCATCCGTCTGAGGCTGAGGTTCACCCGCAGTCACGTCTCGAGTTATGATAAATCTTCAGAAAATAAACACTTCTCTGCCTTCTTACCAAATTTTACATAAAGCCTGTTTCTATTCTGGATCGGTGTGGAAAAAAATTTTTGTAACCGCTGTTTAGGACACGTACCAAGGGCAGACTGCCTGTTCCGTAATGTGATACGTGTTGTGCTGGTGAGCTTTCCTTTGGCGAATTCGTCTCGCTTTTACGGTAAACAGTTGAAGCCCTGGATTAAGCGTGGTTGAATGCAAATCTTTTTTTTTGTACACAAATCTTTGCACACACAATCACATAATTAAACATTTTTTAATCATTCCTTTTTTATAATTTACCTCTATAAGGTAGCTCACGGTTAATGCTGTGGTTTAGTTCTTTTGTGGTGAAGATGTTTCTGAAGGAGATACCTAGTCTTCTCCGTATCCTCAAAAACCTGCTTGCCATAGTTTCTTTCTCAACCCCTTAAGAACCTACCTGTTTATCAGCGGATGCATGCGTATCTTAATATCCAAATGTCCCATGTACGTATATGACCTGTCGCCATGTGTGTGTCCACAGGAGCTGATACCTCTCATCCTGTGTACGGCTTGCCTGCATCCAGAACCTAAAGAAAGAGACCAGCTGCTTCACATCCTCTTTAATCTTATCAAGAGACCTGACGATGAGCAGAGGTGTGTGCACGGCCGGACATCTGCGCATGCGTGTTTTGGTTGCCAGATTCTTTTTGTAAATGCTCATCGGTAATGTTCTGTTTCAGGCAGATGATCCTGACCGGGTGTGTGGCTTTCGCCCGCCACGTGGGTCCCACACGGGTGGAGGCCGAACTTCTGCCGCAGTGCTGGGAACAGGTTCGTTAGCCAGACTTTTTATGAATTTGAAATGTCTTTACAATGACATTTAAGAATTTTTTAAATCCTTGAGCCATCGAATGTTTTTGAGGTCACTGTAATTCATACTTATGTCTCGGTGTTTACTGTTAGTTACTTGTTAGTGTTACTTGCTTAAAAATTCACTGACCGCTTACCACCTTTAAAGGGATACTCTTTTTCTTTTTCTTTTTGATTTACAGTATGCACTCGTGTGTGATTTCAAACCTTGTATGACTTTCTTTGTTCTGCAAAACACGAAAGAAGATATTTTGAAGAAAGTTGGTAGCCAAACAACATTGACCTCCATTGAATTTCAATCTACCGACACAAAACCTTTGAGACATTTCTCAAAATATCTTTTCTCTGTTCAACAGAGGAAAGAGTCACATTCACTTGAATGACATCAGGGTGAATAGAATTTGTATTTTTGGGTGAACTGTCCCTTTAAACCTACTTCCTATGAGAAAAGCACATAAACAATCTCAAAAACATGAGCTAATGTGGTTTAGAGTGGATACTGGTGGGTCTAAACTTCTGTGGTCAGCACTGGAAGTGACGCTGTTGTGTCTTAAATTGTGCGTATGTCTGTGCTGCATGTGTGTTTCTCACACTCAGATAAACCACAAGTATCCTGAAAGAAGACTTCTGGTGGCGGAAGCATGCGGAGCCCTGGCCCCTTATTTACCCGTAAGAGACTCCTTTACATACTGTGCAAACCGGAACGCGTTATTCATGTTCACCTTTCAACAATATCACGGTTTGTGATCGGCAAACTACACGTCCAAGATCAAGGCTGGCTCGTAGAGTCAAATCTATCTTATTTGTATCCAACTGGGCGAGATGCTACAGTATGTAATACTGTTGTTTGTTTACATTGGCTATAATACGTAAGGTTTCTGATGTACTCATGTGTGGTTTGGATTGTTTGAGGCATGATGGTTGGTTGAGTTGAAATCTTCCTGTAATAGAGTGTCTGATTTTTATTCACTCCCTCATAAGTAACGCCACTTAATTTTTGTTTGTGTGTGCAGAAGGAGATAAGAAGCTCCCTGGTTCTGTCCATGCTCCAGCAGATGTTGGCAGACGATAAAGCCGACATGGTCCGAGAGGCTGTTGTGAAGAGTTTAGGTGTCATCATGGGCTACATAGATGATCCTGATAAGTACTCCCAGGTCTGATTTGCATTCAGTCACAATCAACTGGTTTTGTGTTTAGATGCATTATTTTGGCAGTGGGTTTTATAAGGAGTTCATAAGAATATGCTTGTTTTGGGATGTGTGTCAGGGCTTTGAGCTCATGCTGCTGTCTCTGGGCGACCCATCGGAGAGGGTGGTCAGCGCCACCCACCAAGTTTTCATTCCTGCCTTTGCTGCCTGGTGTACAGAACTGGGCAACTTACAGTCCCAGCTCATCCCCTCCCTCCTGACTCGCATCGAGAAACTGCTCAAGGTGAAAATTGTAAACACACATTTACATTATAATGGAAACTCCTAAATCTAATTTTTTTTAATTCTCTCTCTCTCTCTCTCTCTCTCTCTCTCTCTCTCTCTCTCTCTCTCTCTCTCTCTCTCTCTCTCTCTCTCTCTCTCTCTCTCTCTCTCTCTCTCTCTCTCTCTCTCTAGCAGGGTGAATACGGTTTAGACGAACACAAGCTGCATATTTATCTATCAGCGCTTCAGTCCCTCATCCCATCACTGTTTGCGGTGCTCCTGCAAAACGCCCCGTTCACCAGCCGAGCCAAACTCCAGGGCGACATTCCTCCTATCGAGGGTGAGGGGCGTCCAACGTCAACACAGACACGCACACTTTTTAACTACCATTCTCAGTCAGGCCACGTTTAGCGACGCTGACCTGGCGCCTGACTCTGTGTAACTCTAGGGTTCCTGCCATGTTGAGGTTGCTCTCTGGTTTTGGGCTCCCTATCAAAGTACTCTTTCATTTACACGCTGCGGTTCTGTCAGATGATTTGCGCTGTTGTGCTTTTTTAGCGTGCTCTGGTTATAAAAGCGGCTCCTGTGTGTGTGCTCATGCATGTGACCCCACAGTGACCCGGTTCCCGCGGCCAGCCTCTCCTTTGCAGGACGTGGCCACCATCGTGGGCAGTCGAGAGCAGTTGGCGGTTCTGTTGCAGTTATATGATCATCAACTACAGCATGAAGGAACTACTGGATGGGACAGTTTGCTCTGGGTGGTCAACCAGTTGTGAGTGGATGTCACATATACTTTTTCACTTATAAACAACCTAAGAAGTAATACGAAAAATGACATCTGTGGAAAACAAAAAATCAACCTATATAAACGAAAGTAAAAGGCATAAAAAAATCCCTGCATTATTTTTCAAGGCTTTTAAACCCAATGATAAAATTTTGTGATAAACGTGTCCTATTAGATGGTCTAACATTTTTCTATTTGACATTTAAGTTTGATTAAAAGACACTTTTGAAGTCTACACAACCTTTGTCATCCATTTCATCTAAATTTTAGTTGCACAAACTACTTAACTGAATGTTTTATGGTTCTTAATTTGTATTCGAAACTTAACACCCCTCAGTCACCATTTGCTTTTATTGTATGAAAAAAAAGAGGAGTGAACAACCTGCAAGTTTCTCCTTTAGGCGGATTAAAGAAATTTGTACAGGTTTAAAAAGGGTGATTATGGATTTTGTTTTTCATTTTGTGTTCCTTTAAGAGATTGATAGTATTTCATTTTTGCACAATAAATAGTATAGTTTCCTCACACTTTGAATTGAACATAATTTGTTTTTTTCTCCACAGTTTACCCCAGCTAATAGACATTGTTGGACGCATCAATGTCACTTCATCCACCTGTGTGCACGAGTTCTCCAGATTCTTTTGGAGATTTTGTCGAACGTTTGGAAAAATCTTTACCAACACCAAGGTAGGACAAGTGAAAGGCATTGCCACAGTCTGTCTGCAGCACCGCTTTTCCCAAATAAAGTAGCTAAATATATAATAAAATAAAGTATATTGCTGTGCTGCAAATAGTCTGTCTCAGTTACACAGTTCAGCACTTTTAGTTCAATTTAGGTGTTGTTTTTCCCTCATTTTTGAAGGTAAAACCTCAATTCCAAGAAATCCTGCGGCTATCTGAGGAGAATGTGGGTAAGTGGCTGTTCATATAACCAAGAATAACACCTCGCCGTGAGAGGAGGAGCGGGGACGAGAACACACACACTCTCTGTGTCTCTTTCTCAAGCGGGGGGGATTTGTGTGTCAAATATGTGTTTCCACTTTTCATGCAGCTTTGTGTCTTTCATTCTTTGAATTTTTGCTGAGTTAAAAAAAGTATCTGGTTAAAGTATCCGCCAACAAAACTAGGCATGTTGTATCATTTGAGTCTTATTGAATTATTACCAGATGAGTTCAAATAACAATATTTGACTGATACAAATTGATATTGACCTAAGAATTGATTTTGAATTAAAGTTTTATTTTAACATGGGTTGTGTCCTGCAGACGCCACAGCAGGTAATGGCATCCTGACCAAGGCTACAGTGCCCATCTATGCAACTGGAGTCCTGACGTGCTACAATCAGGTAGGAGTGACATTTACCTGGTTTATGACTGCTCTTTGATGTCATAATAAAGGAAAGTCCCTTCCTTATCTAATCGTTGTTTGTTTCAGGATGAGGATCGTAAACTCTTGGTGGGCTTTCTGGAGGATGTCATGACCACACTTTCTCTCTCACATGCTCCGCTTGACAGTCTAAAAGCTTCATTTGTGGAGCTGGGGTGAGTGTGTCTCAGCACTGTTAGATCACACCATCCACAGCCAGGAGTTCATCTGAGGCTGTACTTCCTTTTTGCTGATGTGAAACAACTTACAAGAAACATAAAAACAGCTGAGATCACCACTGTTAATGGGCTAAATGTAATATAAATAAAAGAAATAATGGTTCATGTTTTGTTATGCTCCCTCATCTACTATCAATATCAGATGCTTCATGACATGATTTAACTGGCTAGACGACTATCAGTTGTTGAAGATGTTACTAATTGTCTCTAGGGCGAACCCGGCGTATCATGAGCTGCTACTGACGGTGCTATGGTATGGAGTGGTCCATACATCCGCATTGGTACGATGTACTGCTGCCCGCATGTTTGAGGTAAGACCTACTTTTCATTTCATCTGTAACCATAGATGATGTTTGTTCAAGAAGTCATTTGTTTAGTTGTACTTATTAATTAATCAGATCATATTTTTAATGGCCCCCTATACTGATTTTTGGAAGACAATATCTGGCACTTTCCACATTTTGGTATCTCATTACATTTTTAAGTGCACCTTTTTTAAATGCATAAGATAGACATTCAATAGCCATTATCCACCATAAAATAAACCTTAAATGAAAATTAGCTCGTTTTAAATGCATTGATCTGTCCTATCTTATTGGGCTTGTCCATTTTAACCGTCTTAAACTATGAAGGTCATACAAAAAGTAAAAAAAAACATGAACTTTAAAACAATCAGTTGTTAAAGCTGCTGTTTGTAAGCTGCAATTTTGCCTCTATATCGCCATATCTGTTTAAAATACAAAATGACATGTTTATCTTTAAGTAGGTTGAAGTCGAATGATGGCAAATTGACATTTCCCGTGAATTCGTATCAGATTTACTGTATAGTAACCAATATTGTGGTGTTAAGTTTGATAATTGTATCTGTTTGGTAACAATTGCAGATGTTCATGTCATATTCAATTTGACCTGTTAAGGTTTACATTAAAAAACATTTCTAATACACCTATTTATTATTTTCCAGGCTGTTTTGTACCTCATTTGTGGAAAGTGCCACTGTCATCTTTGCCAGTCAAATGTTTATCAATTACTGCTTTTGTTTTGTAAAGTCAGACGGCCAAGTTATTGTAGAAATGATGTATTAATTACTTGAATGGTTGGTGTGAGGTAGTTAATATGTCCTCAGAACCTCTCCACACTCCCTCTAGGGTCCCCTGTGCCTCATCATCCCGATACCTATCAAACCACTATATGTTTACATGTATCTGAAGTTGTCGCTTTAAAGCATTGGTATGTCTTTGCACCACAGCACGCTTGCCACCGTCATTCAAAAATTACGTAACAAACCTCCACATTTCATTACCTCCCCCTTCCCTCCGTGTAAGTGTAATGAAGGTTTGTGGAGTGGAAATAGAGTTTCATCTGAAAAATCCCTCTTCTCCTCATCTGTGGTCGTAGCTTTAGTTAAATTTGCCTGATTTATTTGTCTGTATAGCGCCTCTTTGGGCTTCTGTCATGTTGTCGTCGTATGTCTGCGCTGTTTTTAGTTTGTTACCGTTTTTTTGTGTTCTTGTTTTCTCTCTCTTTCTCTCTGCGGTGTTCCATGACACTGTGCTCGCTCTTTCCATGCATCCTGTGTGACATCACCCCTGCTCTGACCAATCAGCTGTTGGTGAAGGGGGTGAATGAAACGCTAGTAGCTCAGAGAGTTGTTCCAGCACTTATCACTCTCTCCAGTGATCCTGAAATGTAAGTGTCCTCCTGCCTCCTTCATCCATGCACCTCCCTTTGCCTTGGTTCTCTCAGGAGGCCATACCTTTATTAAATCCATCTCTGAGAAGCCCCGCCCACTCAGGGTTGTAGGTGGGCGGAGTCAAAATTGACCAACCATTTTTTTAATCTGATGGGACTACAAATAAATGCAGTTTTTGTGACATAATTAGTCCATAACTGTACTTTTTTTTAAATCTATTTCTCTTTCAAAAGATATATTGTCTGCTTCTCCTAATAAAACCAAGGCCTGAGAGACAGTGCTAATTTTGTTTGTCTCACATGCTCGATGTACTAACGTCTTTCATTCAGGCAACACTAACCACTGCTCGAAGAAGCCGCCTGCTTTCCACGATTCATTCATCATTCAATCATCCATACATGTAACTCATGGCATGTTTGGCTGCCAGTCACTCCCTCCCAAGGCCTTTAGCACTATACCGTCCCCATCCTCCCGCTAGGTACTTGGCCATTTGTGTTTGACCCCCTCTCTTTTGCATCTGACTGGTTTGCAGCTGGTTCTTCGAGGCATGAGCGAAGCCTTAATTGACAAGCGAGTAGCTCCAGCCCTTATTACCTTGTGCAGTGGTCCTGAATTGTGAGTTAACCGCAGCTCTGAGACATTTAAAAGCCAAATATCCTGTTTGCTCTCCACATTCTATTGGTTGGATATTATTCTTTTTTATTAATTTCTTGGGGGGTTTGGATATTTGTTTCGTTTTGGTTTTCATACTGACATGGGAATGATCATGTGACATTAATCATCTTGCTTACCACATTTTTCATTCATGTGATTGGTATCTCATGGTTCTGTTGCGTTCAGATTTTTTGCCATTTTAATGTATGGTGTGTGTTAAATGTATAGTAACCGTTTTTTCGTTTTTTTAGTTCAGTGAGGATATCCACAATACCTGCTTTTGGAACAATTATGGAAACTGTCACGCAAAAAGAGGTACAAGACATATGGGGCACTACAGAGCCATTCAGTCAATGCAAGCTGCAAACTGCAAGTTTACATTACTGCAAGTTTGCAATGTATATTTTTTATTGTGGGTATTAAAAAAAATATATATATATATATATATATATATATATATATATATAAAATAAAATAAAAAAAAAAAAAAATCTTTTTTATGTTTATTGTTATGCAAAATTGAATTAAAAAACACACTTTCTGGTTGTGTATGTGTGTCTGTGTTTGTTGTATTAGCTGCTAGAGAGAGTAAAAATGCAACTGGCCTCGTTTCTGGAAGACCCGCAGTATCAGGACCAGCATTCTT